>OZ005659.1:258670507-259355507 GCA_963930645.1 Salticus scenicus | reverse complement strand
TGCCATTTTCATTAAATGAAGAAATTTTAAAAATATATTTTTAAGAAAAAGCATTTTTCAATTTTTCCTTTATTATTTTTTTATATATATGTTATGGCATTAAATGTAACTATTTCGTATATTAAACAAATTGCTTTAATATATAAAATGCAAATAGACTATTCTGAATAATTTCACATAAACAGCTGGCATGTCAGAATAGAAGAAAATTTTCGTATTTCTTCAAACAAGATCAAAATACTTAAGCATCGTTTTTTCGAATTCACAAAGGAAAAGTTTCCTTTTTCATGCTTCAATTTTCATAAAATTTAAGTTCCGTCTTCTTTATTACTTTACATTCGTAAAGAAATTATTTCCTTTATAGCTTTTTTTTTTCTTTTATACCAGTAAAAGATTTTTAATAGATCTTTTCTCGAAAAAAATTTCAAATGCTCCAGAATATTTGAATATACAAAATTATTTTATTTCAAAATATTTTCTTGCTATTTAAATAGTTTATATTGGTTTTATGGAAATTCGAAATAAGTATTTTTTTTTTTAATCCTATTTCATATTGAATTTAGTGTAATCGTGGAAATGTTGCTTACTGGATAATGATATACTGTTATTTTTTATCAACAAGTTGAATAATGTTTATTAATTCTGTTCGTTTATTTGCCCATCTATTTATATATTTGCGTTCTTTTTTCTTTGTATATAAGTTTATAAAGCTTTGACACTTAGAAATGTTATTTAGGTTGACAATAGTATGCTTAATATTGGATATGGATATGGTATAAATAAACTACTGGATTTTCGAATACGAACTTACAAATGAATTCATATACATTACAGTGTATGAGAGGTACTTTGTTAACCCTTATTTAATATCTTTTTAGCACAGAAAGTATAATAAAATTAACATTGATAATTAAGATGGATAAAACGATATCTCCAACAGAAATATATAAGAGTATTATTATCAACTCTTGGTATACGGAGCCTCACAAAGATATCCAGACGCAATGTAAGCTACACAAGAAAATTTTGAAAAAGGGTATTTGTGTTAAATATTTCTTTTTTACTTCTTTGTATAAAGTATAGAAAAGTATTGTAATCTCGATTTACGAAATGGATTTCGTATCTCGCATAGCTCAAAATTCGAATGATCGTAGAATGTTGTAAAATAATATTTGTGACTGTCATGACGTCTAGTTGCACACCTCTCACTTTGGTATTGACACGAGCTCATGTTTTAGAGATATCTACGATTTTAAACGATTTTTGGTGACATCTGTTTATACGTATGTACTATATGTGCTCATGTTTAACTTGTATACCTCTAAAAATGGTTCGACGTAGAACGCTGTAAATTGATATATGGGTTTGTTATAGAATCTAATTGTGCACCTCTCTTTTTGTTCTTTCTGTGATTTTCCGTTTTGGAGATATTTACGAAAATTATATTCATAATGGCCAAAAATACAAAGGTTTTGACATTATATATGGCCAACCATCATAGATATTTCAAAGAACACTAATGATAGAGTTCATAATGATAGTGTTATGAAAGTTGTAGGAGTTTTTGCGTGTCGAAAAAAATTCGTGAAGTCACAAGAAGGTTCTGGTCCAGAAATACATTTTTTTAAAAATTAAATTCTGGAAACAGTTCAATTAAACAGTTTTTTGTACCCTAAAAATAACAATCGACAAATATTCTCGAAACAATTCAATAAATTAGTCACTCGTACTACTGAAGTGAAATAAAAAAAGGTTAAATTCACTAATTCAGAGACATTGATCAACCGCAACAGTTCAAAGTCTGAATAGAATTTGAATTCCTCGAGCAGCTTTTCAGTGGTTTATAGAATTTTCGTGGTAGTTCTGCGCTAGAAACCAATGAACCATGTCTCGTTAGTCATTTATAGAACTTTCGAAGACTTTGTAATTGGTTTCTAGTGCAAAACTAACGTTAGTTTTGCACTAGAAACCAATTACATTTTCCGGGTTTTTACTCTGTTTTTATTCAAGTTAGATCTGCCATATTTTGGCAACCCGAAACTACAATTTTTCGCCAAATTTTGTCATCAAGTCATCAAGCCGCCAAGTTCAACGTCAAAACACCAAAACCGACGCCAAGGCCAAAATCAGCGTTAGTGACATTTTTAGCGACTTGGCAAGATAAGCGACCCAATTTAGCGAAAAGTACTATTTCAGGTTAACCAGAATCAGTAAACCTTTTCTCAATTTGGGGGGGGGGATGGTAGTATATAGTGGAAAAGGATTAAACTGATTAAAATGTATTTGTTTTTCATGTATTTAATTCCTTCAAAAGAAAATCTACTTTTTATTTGATTTTGTTATGCTGGTCGGAACCAAATCGTAATACAGTGTAAATAACGGGGGCTATAAAACACATGGTTCAAAAACAAATACATATAATAGATGCTGAGATACAGTCATATTTAAAATCTTAGTTCTTAAATAACAGAAGATCCACATGTCGTCGATAAATAGCCAGATTGAAGTGCCCAGGAAAGACCTTTTTGCAGACAGTGGGAACCTGGACCCCCCGATGCAGCACGGGCGAATAAAAGAGCTGCTGTAGGCAGCGGTTACTAGAAGCAAGGTCTAGAGCAATTTCAATATTTATTTATTTATGTATGTATGTATGTATAAATTATTATTATTTTTTATTTTATTAAGTTATTATTTATAATGTGATGTAAAAAATAAATACTGATCCAATTCTTTTGAAAATTCGTTTAAATATAGTGACCAGCGAAGCGGACGTAGCCTGCTAGTTTATAATATTTTAACTGACGATCTTATTTTTAGCAAATGTAGATGTTTTGTGAGACATAAATACATTGTTACTTGAATTGTTATACGAAAAATAATTAAAAATTCTAATTTAAAAGAAGAGGGGAGATTTAGTATACTGAAAGGAAATTTCTAAATGAACGTTGGAAATGAAAATCATATCCCATTTGTAAGTACAGTTTAAGGTGAATTCAAAATAAGAAATTGAATTATTTATTTATTTTTATTTCATTTTTTTTTTTTTTTTTTTTTTTTTTTTTTTTTTGCATCAGTATTAATTAGCATACAAACATATTTGTACGTATGATTTTAAAGTATTGTTAGTAAAATGCAAATAAAAGCAATATAAATGTTAGATACATTACAAATGAGAAATAAAAATGAAATAAACGTCTGAACAGTGCATATCATCTTTACAACAGATATATTTATCGGAAATACGAAGAATTAGTTGAATAAATATTAAATACAATAGAAATCTAACTGTTACTTTTATTAGAAGAACAAACATTAGCCAATATCCATGCAACTAAAAAAGGACAATTTTGATTTACAGCTCATTTTATGATTTTGAATTGCTGAATTGTTACTTTTCGAACACTATAGTGAGGAAAGTATTGTAATCATGTCAAAAATCCGAATTTGAGAATTTGATGTTTCTATACGTTTCGAGGTCCCCTGAGTTCGTTTTCACAATTTTTACGAGTCTTAAAACAGGATTCGACAAGGATTTATTTAACAAAACTGTATTAAGTGTACTTTTTTTACATAGGAAATTTTGCTCGTGTTCGGAAACTTTTGTTACCGACTGTATGTATGTATGTGTGAGTATGTGTGTGAGTGAACACGCTAGCGTCTATATGCTTTGCTCTAATGAGGTGAAAGTTGGTACGCATGTTGCAAGTCACCGTAACACGAACCCTATTGATTTTGATGAATCTAGCACTTAAATTTTTTTTTTACATGGACACAAAGAAAAGTTCTTTATCATTACGGCCTATGGAACCAAATCTTAAAAGTGCGATAGCATCTAAACGCCTTATTAAATTGAGCAAAAAATTTATACACATATTATAGGTCACAGATACTCAATCTGTATAGATTTTTGAGAATCTAGCACTGATAGTTTTTTTTACAGGTACACAAAGAAAAATTCTTTATTATTATGGCCTATGGGGCCAAATTTTTAAAAGTGTGATAGCGTCTAAACGCCTTATTAATCTGAGTAAGAAAATTTTACACATGTTATAGGTCCCAGTTACACCAACTGTATAGATTTTGGTGAATTTAGCATTTACAGTTTTTTTACATGGACACAAAGAAAACTTCTTTATCATTATGGCCTATGGGACCCAATTTTTAAAAGTGCGATAGCATCTAAACGCCTTATTCAATTTAGCTGAAAATTTATATGGATATTATAAATCACTGTTGCACTAACTATAAGTATTTTGGTGAATATAGCATTTATAGAATTTTTACAGGGACACAACAAAAAATTCTTTATTATTATGATTATACTAGGCGAGTCGTATTAATCCTGGACGATAGGACCCATGCCCCAGCCCGCCCGGTTCCCGCTGTTCAATGTATTTTTCTAGTCAACTTTGTCCCATTATTACTTCCAGTGTGAATTTTTTTTTTTTTAACACACTTGACATTGTGAGTTTTTTTGCTTTTCTTCCCATGCTATTCCTATGGGGTTTTTAGCCTTTTTTCTCCTCTTTTTCTACATTCTAAAGTGGCGGCTCAAAGTTCAGTAACGTTAAATAAAACATCGTGTAATACGAGTATATGGAAAAAATTCTCAAACACTCTATTATGTTTTTCTCTTTTTTGTTTGTTTAACAACTCCTCTTTCTTTACTTTATGTACAAAACTGTTAATTACTCAATGTTCGGAAAGTCGAGTGGAGTCACTCCAGATTTTTTATTTTTTATTTATAGGATTTTAATTGTTCAGACTAGAAGATAATCATATCATTACATTAATGCCTATTTATATTGATTGATTGCAGTGATATTCTTAACTATGTATTCAATATGATGTGCCAACCAAGTCTCTTAGAAATAATAATTTATTTGTCACTCCATTTGTAAAATATAATTATATTGGTAATTTTTCATTATATAAATTTTACAAAATTTTTAATGAATTTTCTGTGAATTTGGATGTTTTTAACATGCCTTTTGCTGTTTTTAAGGCTAAGTGTTTTGGATTTTTAAATTCATAACATGTTTTTTTTTTTCTTTGTGTGTGATGTATTGTATTATAGTTTTATTCAAGCAACACCGTAATTGGATATTTCTCAAGTGTGCTTTTCTTTAGATAAATAAAAGAAATAAACAAAAGAAACTGCTAATGAAATACATAGTACATGTTATGGCAATAATGAAACACATAGAATTTTAAGCGATGCTTTTATTCCCAATATCCTGTTTAAAATAGATTTGCGATACACAAGCAGATTAGTATTTGAAATTTGACAATTTATTTTAACAAAAAATAATGAAAGAGGAAGGAAAAAGCCTGTATTAACAGAAAACGACAAATTTAAACATTCAAAAAATACATAGATTCAAACTTTTAATTTAAATATTCAAACACGTTTATAATAAAATACTGACCAAATGAAACAAAATTAATAAATAATTTTTAGGTAAAACCTCAATGCTTAGCATATGCTAGTGAGATTTAGTATATCTGAATATATTCAATATTTTTGTTTACGAAATGTTTTTAGAAAGTTTAAATCTACTTCTGTATTCTGACAGAATTGCTTTATAAATCAACATGGATGTAATTGTGTTTGACACCTGAATCACGAACATTTAATTTGTTAAAATACCAAAGTTATTGATAATTGTATCTTAGATTCTTTACTTAAAATTTTCAAGTTTTCCTTTTGTTCAGAGCAAAGGTATCCCCCCCCCCTTTTTTTTTTCTTTTTGCTACATTTCTACTTAGAAATTAAGGAATTTTTCTTTTACTTTTTATCCTTAAAAAGTAAAAAAATAAAAATAAATAAATAATACTTTTGCCCAGTCGTCTTAATGGTGGATTAGTTTGCTATAATGGTTCTTGTTTAGGAAGAAAGTATATCTTTTTCTTTTTATAGAAATATAAAAATAACACTACAGTTCAAGAAATAGATGAAAAAAAAAGAGTAAAAATTTAGAAGTGATTTCTTAACTGAAAGGAAAAAATATATAAAAGGGAAAGGGGAAGAAATCTATACTATAATAAGTGGAAAAATATAATAAATGGAATTCCAAGTTTTATGGAATAGTAAAACATGAACAAATATAAGGAACTTTTTATAAAATATGTTTTTTTATTTTTATAAAAAGAGCTATGTATAAGACATACTTATATATATAAGCTCTTTAAGACAAACAAATTACACAAGAGATATACTGTTAAGATTATATTTAATTTTGTGTCTCTTAATTTCAACTTTAGTTGTAAAAAAATATATATCTAAAATATTCAAACTTTTTTAAAAATTTCATAATTTGTTTGCCAAGCGACTTAAACATCAAGTTTAAACAAAAAAAGTAATTTCTTAATGAATATACTGCCTTGTGTTTATAAACTTAAGAACATTTATGTAAGATTGAAAAAGAGTTAAATAAATAGAAATGCGTAAAATGCAATAAGAACATAATTGGTTATTCACGGAATAGGAGAATTAAGAAAACTAAATTTAAGATTTTAAAATCATTGTACAGTTTTTAAAACAATATTTGGAGAATTATAAAATAATATTTTAAATATCTTTTATAATTTAACACATTTTACAATAGCATTCGTCTACATGGGGATAAAAAACTAAATTTTGAAAATTATTAAAACTAGAATTTATTATTCTAAGAGTTGTAGAAGTATATACATATATATTTTAACTTATTATATATTTTCGTATATTTTATAACTGTCGGTGTATACTTGTAACCACGGTATTTGTAAATCTCTATTATCCTTTGATCCCTTAAAAACAAAATTATTTCTGAAAAAAATCTCCTCGAAGTCATATTTGTCTGTTTCTTCTTCTTTTTCTTCTTCTTCTTCTTCTTCTTATTATTATTATTATTATATTGTAATCTGAAAACTAAATTTTAGAACAGGCAGTTTTCACATAAAAGTGAAATTTAATTAAAATAAAAAATATATATATATCTTTTTCAGAAATAAATTTGCTATTTAATGATGGTTTGGCCGTTATTTTATAGAAATAATGGTCGAAATATTATCCAAGACTATTAAATAATAGGGAGGATATGATTGGGGAGCTAACATACAAAACTGTTATCACATTGCGTTTTTTAATTTTCTGTTATTTAAAACCTTAAAAAATACTTCTCGTTATTTTTTATGTATTTATAATACGTTATTTATGAATAAAAAAAAAATATCCAAACAAAACAAAATTTAGGAGTTTTTATTCAAATAATTATTAATTACTTTGACAGTGAAGTTTTGCAGTATGCTGTGTCTACACTGTAAAAAATAACTATTACCAGCTGCAAGAAACTCTCTGTGATTGGAGAAATTAATTATTTTCTCCAATCACAGAGAGTCTCTTGCAGCTGGTAATAGTTTTAGGTTGATTTCTTTAGAAATCGACCTATTGCAATCACTTCGTTTATCTATATATATATATATCTATCTATCTATCTATCTATAATGAAAATTTTGTCATCACGATAACTCCCGAAATAATACTCGTAATCGAACCAAATTTGGACAGTGAACTAATCTTATAAATATCTTGGATGAGTTCGTTAACCAAGTTGCTCCGACTTTTTGTTTTCAAGTGGCAGCCACTTGAAAATTTCAAACCGACATTGTAAAAAGCATATTTAAAGCAAGATTTGTTTGAATTTTGTTGTAAATACAGGTCACATGAGGGTCTCAATGATGCTTATTAATGAAGTTTATCCGCCATTTTCAATAAAGTGGCAGATATTTTAAGTTAAGCGGGACCACTTGAAATCAGGCTACCACTTGAAAATTTGAAATCCCTATAACTTCCGAAATAATACTCCAAATCGAACCAAATTTGAACAGTGTCTTAACTTATCTTATAAATATCTTAGATGAGTTTGTTAACCAAGTTGCTCCATCATTTTGTTTTCAAGTGGAGACCACTTGAAAATTTCAAATTCAAATTGTAAAAAGCGTATTCCGAATTTTTTTAAATTTTGATGTATACATAGATTACACAAGTGTCTCAAATAACTTTATTAATGAACTTTATCCGCCATTTTTAATAAAGTGGCGGATATCTTAAGTTAAGCGGGACCACTTGAAATTAGGCCACCTCTTGAAAATTTAAAACCATGATAACTTCCGAAATAATACTCCAAATGGTACCAAATTTGAACAGTGTCTTAACTTATGTTATAAATATCTTAGATGAGTTTGTTAACCAAGTTGCTCCGCCATTTTGTTTTCAAGTGGAGACCACTTGAAAATTTCAAATTTGAATTGTAAAAAGCGTATTCCGAAATTGTTTGAATTTTGATGTAAATACAGACCACATAAGGATCTCAATTAAGTTTATTAATAAACTATATCCGCCATTTTTAATAAAGTGGCAGATATCTTAAGTTAAGCGTGACCACTTGAAATCAGGCCACCACTTGAAAATTTTAAATCCCTATAACTTCCGAAAGAATACTACAAATCGAACCAAATTTGAATAGTGTCTTAACTTATTTTATAAATATCTTGGATGAGCTTGTTAAGCAAGTTGCTCCGCCATTTTGTTTTCAAGTGGAGACCACTTGAAAATTTCAAATTCAAATTGTAAAAAGCGTATTGCGAATTTTTTTTAATTTTGATGTATACATAGATTACACAAGTGTCTCAAATAACTTTATTAATGAACTTTATCCGCCATTTTTAATAAAGTGGTGGATATCTTAAGTTAAGCGGGACCACTTGAAATCAGGCCACTACTTGAAAATTTAAAACCATGATAACTTCCGAAATAATACTTCAAATGGAACCAAATTTGAACAGTGTCTTAACTTATCTTATAAATATCTTAGATGAGTTTGTTAACCAAGTTGCTCCGCCATTTTGTTTGCAAGTGGAGACAACTTGAAAATTTCAAATTTAAATTGTAAAAAGCGTATTCCGAAATTGTTTGAATTTTGATGTAAATACAGACCACATAAAGATCTCAATGAAGTTTATTAATAAACTATATCCGCCATTTTTAATAAAGTGGCAGATATCTTAAGTTAAGCGGGGTCACTTGAAATTAGGCTCCCACTTGAAAATTTAAAATCACGATAACTTTTGAAATAATACTTCAAATCGAACCAAATTTTGACAGTGATATTATCATATAATTATCTTGAATGTTTTCACTAGGCAACTTGTCCCGACATCTTGTGTCTAAGTTCCAGCCACTTGAAATCACACTGCCACTTGAAAATATGCCATCACGATAACTTTTAAAATATTAAACTGTTTCAAATAAAAGCTGGTCAGTGAACATTTGGTTCAAATATCTAGGATAAGTTCACTTGATGACTTGATCCGCAATTTTATTTTCAAGTGGCGGCCACTTGAAAATATGTCATTTTGATAACTTTAGTAAGACAGAATCAATTCGCTTCAAATTTGGGTAGTGGATTTATCATTCAAATATCTCAGATAAGTTCGCTAGGCATCTCACTCCACTTTTTACTTCCTTATACAAAGTATAAGGAAGTATAGTAATCCCGATTTGCGAAATGGATTTTGTATTTCACATTGCTCGAAAACGAATGATCGCTGAATGATGCCAATTTATACGTGTGACAGTCATGATGTCTAGTTGCACACCTGCAAGTTTCGTCTTAACACGAGCTCTCGTTTTAGAGATATAAGCGACTTTACACGATTTTTCGCGACGTTTGTATGTATGTGTGTGTGTGTATGTCGCATAACTCAAAAACGGTTGGACGTAGAAAGTTGCGAATTGGTACATAGGTTTGTTATAACATCTAGTTGTGCACCTCCCTTTTTGGACTTTATATGATTTTCCGTTTTGGAGATATTTAAGAAAATTAGGTTCATAATGGGCAAAATGTATCAAAAAACGGTAATAGCTCAAAAACGGTTTGGACAAATCTTGCAATTTAACTGACTTCTCGACAAGCTAGACATTTGAAACTTTCAGAAAAGTTCAGAACACGTTGACGTGAGTCCCCCCCCCAAGGCACAACTTTGACATGAGTCCCCCCCCAAGGCACAACTTTGACATGAGTCCCCCCCATGGCACAACTTTGACATGAGTCCCCTCCCCACGGCACGACTTTGACATGAGTCCCCCCAAGGTACAACTTTGACATGAGTCCCCCCAAGGCACAACTTTGACATGAGTCCCCCCCAAGGCACATGAGTCCCCCCTAGGCACAACTTTGACATGAGTCCCTCCCAAGGTACAACTTTGACATGAGTCCCCCCAAGGCCCAACTTTGACATGAGTCCCCACAGGGCCCAACTTTGACATGAGTCCCCCCCCAAGGTACAACTTTGACATGAGTCCCCCAAGGCACAACTTTGACATGAGTCCCCCCCAAGGCACAACTTTGATATGAGTCCCCCCCAAGGCACAACTTTGACATGAGTCCCCTCAAGGCACAATTTTTTAAAATTTTTTTTTTTTTTACGTATGCATGCATTTTTTTTAAATATTTCTAGCCAAATGTTTCGGGTCCAGTGAAAATGTTTTTTAACATTATGTGTATTTCTAAAAGTGTATAAGGAAGTCATGTGGTGCCCACATCAGATTTTTTTACAACTGGTGCCACCTGAAAATTTCTTATGATTATAATTTTTGAAATTCTGATTTAATTTAAACTAGAACTGGACAGTGAACTTATCGTACAAATATACTGGATGATTTCGATGGGCAAGTTGTTTTGCTATTTTGTTTTACAAGTCGCAGCCACTTAGACTGCCACTTGAAAATTTGCCATAATAATAACTTTTGAAACACGGCACTGATTTAAACCACAGTTGGACAGTAACCTATGCTTCAAATATCTTCGATGTGTTTGCTGGAACTTTAGAAATACTTAATCAATTCAAATCAAAGTTGAAAAATGGATTTATCATTCAAACAACAAAAATTTTGAAAATTCACGCAACTCATGAACCAATCACGTTATTGCGTCCATCTTTGGTATATCGATAATAAGTATTTTCTCGCCAAAAGTCGCCAAAAAAGTTGCCATAGGGAAAAGTCGCCAAATTCGGCGCCAAATCCATTACATGCGTTACTGGATGTTTTCTATGCGTTTTTAAGGTAAAATTAGACTATTTTAATGCTAAAACAAACTAGAAATGCAGGAAACTAACATTTTATCAACTGACTAAGCCTCTTTGAAAGAATTTCTACAAAAAAAAAAAAAAAATATTTTCAAATTTGCAACGATATCTTAGATGAGCAACTTTCTCTGCCATTTTTATCGAAGTGGCAGCCACTTAATTTTTCAACACAATTACTTTTGAGATTTTGAATTAATTTGAACTATGTATGTAGAGTAGACTTATCTCACAAATGCATTTCATATATTTGTCAACTTAACCCACCATTTTTTTTTCCTAGCGCCGGCCACATGAAAATTTTAAATTCACATAAAAGTGTATTTATGAACCGATTTGCTTAAAACTCCATATGTGCATAGCCTACATCAATATTTCTACCAATTGCATTACTAATTTATAGCCGCCATTTTGAAACAAAATGACGGCTACTTGATAAGGAAAAAGAAATCAACCTACCCTTCCGAAAAAGCCGGAAGGTCTTGTTTTTTTTTACAGTGTAATGAAGAGGACAAATTTTGTGAAAATGTCTTTGCTCTGGGTCTAATACCCTACATGTTATAATTAAAAAAGTGGATTTTTTTTTTTTTTTTTTTTTTTTGCAATGTTTTAAAAAAAATATATCTCCATGAATATATGTGGTAGCCTCTTAAAAAATTATACAGATATGGATAAAATTCCACTTATTAACAAGATACATCCAAAAACATTTCAAGCGTTACATTTTGCAGGGTGATTCAAAACATTTTTATTTTTATTTTATTTTTTACTGGTCTCCTTATCCTTTTCAGGACACAACGTTTTCTGAAATATATATGAGGTACAACGTGTTTTTTATGCTACCAAAGTTTCAAGATGGTTACTGAAGAACCTTTCAAGATATTTGACAAAATGTTTAAATTCGAAAGTGTCCAAATACGTATTCGTAGGTAGTGTATATATATATAACTGAAAATCAAAACAGAATTTTTTAAAGAAACATTCCATCTAGTTAGATAACATATTTTAGATAAATTCATTACAATAATTCAAGTAAAGTTTATTAAAACTTTAATGAAACATTAACATGAATATTTCATTAATTCATTGATGAAGCATCAGGAAGTCAACATTTATTATCGACGTCATCAAAAAATGATTCTTTGCAATTCCATTCAACATTGAATAAATATTTACGTATTTAACGAGACAGAGGAAACATTAGTTAGAATGACATTTCCCGACAACCAGCACATAAATTAATTACACGTTGACGCCTTGTGAATACATTTGGAAATTATGTAACAGCTGGGAGTTTGTCGCTTTGAGAGATTATTTCTTTGCGGAAATATTATTTTACTTATTTCATAATTAAATTAAACTTCTGTATATGGCAACGAAGCGAAAGCACTTTATTTAATTAAGGTAAATTAATTTTATTAATAGCACTTAAAAAGAAACTCAAAATTTATATACGAATAATATTTTGAAATAGGTTTTGCTGAAAAGTTAAAGTTCATATTGCATATAACTAAACTTTGATATTGCAATTATTTTTATGCTCGTTTACGTAAACATGCGCAACAATCCGTAACATTGCTTTTTATTGCGCTTTGCAGATTATATGGATTTTCTAGTACCAAGTAATGCACATAAGGAAAATGGTTTTTTAGAACAACAAGAACTAATAAATCAACGCTTTCATGGCAAAAGGTGTAACTCAAAAAATTGTGATATTGATTAAAACACTTAAAGAAGAATTTTGAATAACTCAAAAAATTGCCCTTTTAAGTTAAGCCATTTTTTTTTAATTTAATTTTTAAAGGCCTAATATGGTATCTTAGACATGTAAAAATGACGTAACGCATTCCCTATCGGTTATTTAGTTATAAGAGATTTATTGTTTTGTATCTGAAAAGTAGTAATAAGTTTGCTGTATGGGAATTTGTTTCGTCATTTTTATGTTACAATTTTGAATATCAGTTTCCGCTTTGGGTGTCACGGCACCCTGGTCAATAGAGCACCGAGCTCGTAACTGAAAGATTGCGGGTTCGATACTTGAGCAGGTTGAAGACCGTGGTGTACAATAATGGCAGCTATTCCACGTAAAATCGTCCGCAATTCACGGCAATGTCCTCCATTTTCCCATCAGAATTATACCTCTGGGGATCACTGAAGCAGTGGATCTATCTGCTCATTTAAGAATCAGAATTGTGATGGCATATCTTCAGACCAACCGTAAGGATGAATTTATACAGTTGCAAAATCCCCTTAGAGTAACCCTAGTTCAACCTATAAACCCAGTCATCCCCAACATTTTTTTTTCACATTCAACATTGTTCTTTCTACCCGACACAATTTGTGTGTGTTTTTGTAATTTATGGAGTGTAATAAAAAAGGTATTTTGCTTGTCTATTGAGCAAAAAAGTCTTATTATTTAATGAAAATTAGAAACTAAAGAAATAAGATTAAAATTTGGTTATTTTGAGGTTAGAAAAATATCTTTCCGTCTCATCGATATTGTAAATTCTAATAATTCTGTTATTATCTATCAACGAATGCTTACAAATTATTGCCGTATATAAAATTACTCTTATGTAAAATAATTTGAAAAAAAAAAAAAAAAAAAAAAAAAAAAAAAAAAACATAAAAATAGTGTAGCAATGGAAAACCACTAAAAATTTGTAGAAGGCAAACAACTAAGACTTTATTCAAAACTAAAATACAGAGTGATAAAAGAAAATTTAGGACTTATTTGAAATATTTTTATTCAAAACATACGAACTTGAATACATATAGAAACTCTCCGAAGCACAAAAAGATTGTCGATTGTCTCTGGAAAACTGCCAAGTTGGGTTTAAAATTTTATATCAGATGAAATCTGCTTGAAGGAAAATGTAAAAATCTGTCTTTATACTACTGCATTTTAAATTTTACATCACCATAATTTTCAAAACAGCTATTTTTTCTTAACATAAACCTTTCTCGCTTTTAAAATTGCGATAACGCATCTTTTTATAAAGCTCTTTTAAAAAGAAATTTCCTTTAAAATAAAACAATTTTTCAGTCTTAATATAATGACTATATTTATTCAAATTTATAGTTATAAAATTTTAAAACTGAACAGCAACTATAGTAATAATAACGAAGATAATACTACTAATAATAAGATAATACAATAAAATTGGATTATAATGTAATATTAATCCAGCATCTTATTTTGAAATTAAAAAGAACTTTTATTGCTCATTTTCAATACAAAAATTTCTAATTCCCCAGCAAATTTTAAAATAAGTATGTCACTGTATTTATTTTTATATGTCTTACGTCTCCTCCCAAACCACTGGGGCGATTTAAACCAAACTTGACATAGTTATTGATTATGACCACAGTAGACGTACTATCGGTGTTTCAAATTTCTAGTGTATACGCAATGGGATGGGGTGGGGGAAAACACTTTTAAAACCATATTTTTGTATGATTTTTTCCGCATTATTGTAGCTAGGAACTTAAATTTGATAGGTAGGTGACTTTTAATATATATATTCTCCTTAAGTAGAATTTTTTTTTAAATTTCGAAATTTAAAAAAAATTGAAATGATTTTAAAAGATTTTAAATTACGCTTTCGTGAAGGTTCAAACATTTTACTGTAAATACGTAAAAATGACTAAGTGACTTGATATAATTGAAAATAAAAATAAATAAATAAATAAATATAAAATATTAGAGTGACGTCACGTTCCCCAAACCTCCAAATTATGTACTATCATGCCTGAAAATGTGATTTCATAAAAGTCCTTCCATAGGAAAAAGCGCATTTCAATAGATTAAATTGCTATGCTTTACAACGATTCTGAATGGCTTTTGTTTACTAGCTATAGAATAAGTAGTGACAAATAGTAATCTTAACTCCGGATTATAATATAACAAGCAAGTCTATCCGTTCTTTGCTCGAAATAAATAAATAAATAAATAAATAAATAAAAACTGAAAGCAAATCAATTTGACCTGCTGACCAGATACTTTTTATTCTGATTTCTGATAAAGGGCAAAATTCTATAGAAAACCACTACGATTTTCTACGTCTAGAAAGGCTAGACACACTCTTCGTATTCCCTTAAGAGCTAAATTTCGAACGGTTCTTATATTTTACTTTAATTGAGGCCTAAGAGGAGACATTTCCCTAAATTTCACGCTTGTATAGGAAACACGCTTTTTCCTGTGCGCAAGAGAGAATAGAAATGCTAGATACTCCTTTCACACCTTGAAAGGTTAAACTTCGTAAGATTCTACTCTTTTACTTTAATTAGTGCCTAAGAAGAAACATTTTGTTCAATTAGAAGCTTTTATTTGAAACTACTGCTATTTTACACGCTCGAAGAGCGGGTACAACTGTTAGATCCGGTTTCTCTACCATTAGAACTAAATTTCTTTCAAGTTAATTATGGCCTAAGAGAGGGCATATTGCTTGTACGATTAGTGCTAGGGTTCCCTCCTTGCTCTACTGCCTCATGACTTCACAGCTTCCAGATCGGTTCTGCTCTGCGTCTCTCTTCCGTCAAGCTGCATCTGCATCTAATCATCACGCCAGGTATCCTTGGGAAGCCACTCTGCTCAACGTACCGAGAATCTAAGATATGCAAGACCTCTCCATGTATTTCTCCTCTCCTCAGGTGGATGTAAGCGACAGTCTTGACAATCGTAAGCAGTTCTTCGAGCCCCGTGATGATGATGATGATGATGATGATGATGATATTGCTAAACTTAAAGTTTTAAATTGAAACCACAGCAGGGATACGGTGAAAAGGTCAATAAAACTGGGACTCCTCCTTTCAAACAACATCACCTGTAATAATGCCTCCGAGCTGAGCTCTACGTCACGGAAGATCGGCCGATTTCATCCAATCCCCACGATCCAACATGTATCGTAGGAAGTGCCGATTGGATAAAATCGGCCGATCTTCCATGACGTATAGCTCAGCTCGGAGGCATTATTACAGGAAGTGTTGTTTCAAACTCGTAAAGATTAAATTTCATGAATTCGTACATCATGAAAAGAACCAACTGGGCAATCGGCGTGTTTTCAGCTTTGGCAATTTAAACTGGACGTTGGTAGATGAATAAGTGAACGAGTCATATTTTATCATTATAAAGAGGGATATGACAAGGCTTTTCCACGTTACGGATATTATTATTATTATTATTATTATTTTATTTTTCATCTACATAACAAGTATAAGCTCTCTTCGTAGTACAGTTTTTTTTTTTTTTTTTTTTTTTTTTTTTTTAAAGAGTATTGTCATTCGAGAGTTACGTTTTACAAATTATTTTTTTGAGATAATTCATTTGTAACAAACAATAAATATTGAGGTTTAGTTATAAATATAGGAATAAAATAAATAAAACTTATTATTATAAAAAGAATTAATTTACTTTTAGAGACCAACGAAGCGAACAAAGCCAGTTACTATAATAACAAAATGCATTAAAATTTCAGGTTAAAATCATTCATTTAAAAAAGAAACTTTTCTTGAAATTTAAGAGCAAAATAAATGTATCATGCGTATGTTATGAAATACTTTTCATCATCGTTAACGTAAAAATCGTTAGTAAATGTTTAATTGGAAGATTTTTATAAAATATCGTCAAAATAATAACAATAATTTAAAAATTAAATTAAATAAATAAATAAATAAACTAGTTGCATAGGTGGACATTGCTTATTTCCCCATCATATATATATATATATAAATTTCTAGAACAGGACATTCTGTTAACATAATTATCATGTTAAGAGAAATGAATTTCAAAAACGCTTGACACAGTGACAGAATGAAATCCCCACCTAATAGGCTATCCACCGTTCACTTCGATATATTTATTTTATTCTAATCTATTAATTTATTTTATTAGGGTCAATTTCGTAGTTTAGTTTTCATGCTACTATTTCCAATGCAACAATCCTCAAAATGCATATTTATATGGAAAATTCTAGTACCCCATCATACTATAGGTATCTATATTGATCAACGTGTTTCATAAACGTATCTGTAAGTAACGTACTGGGTGACATATACCAAATAATAAACAGGAAATAAAATCTTTAACTTGCTTATTAATCAAGTTTTAATGGTTTTATTAGCATCAAAAACACTTTTACTTTATCAGAAACTAAATTCAATTCAATGATAAATCGTACGGAACCTTTGCATAACTGTAAAGCAAGATTATATTTTATATATTTTTTTTCTGGTCTCATTTTAAAATAATACACTACGTAGTTATAATTAAACGTTGACTATTGTTGCAACGGATTAAATATTTTCCCCTGTATCGATGGTGCTGTTGCAATGAAAGTAGTTTACACTTAAATTAGAAATAAATGTGTAGTTCATTCACTTAGAGTAACGTCGATCTTGGCGACAAATTTGGGGACTTGACGAACAAATTTGACAAAAAATGGTAATTTAAGATTAGAGGCTCTGCATTAAATAGGAACCGAGATCTGGAATTTTCCAGTGGATTTTAGCACATGACTATAGCCAAAGACTATGTTCCAAGCCATTCAGCATTGTTCGTGAATCAGCGGAAATCTTGCTCTGTGAAGTATTTGATGCTAATGGCTTTACTCTTCTGGAACATATGATAACATTCGTTGAATAGTGATTTTTGGGATACAAGAGACGACTTCGAGAATGTCCGTTGAGTGGACAGTACTATTGGTCAAAAAGCTGGTTTTGATAGATTTTACATATTTATTAATGATTTTATATCCTTAAAATAAAGATTTTATATTCTTATTCTTATCAATTATACTTTGCATTCTTATTAATATTTTTAAAAACAATTAAAAAAAAAAACTGCAATTATTTTTAAAGGTTATATTGCTCAAAGTGGAAAATGACCATTCTAATACCTTTTCAGAAAAATGTTGATAGTTAAAAGTATGATCTTAATCACATACCGCAGATTCACATTTCTGTAACAAGTTAAAATTCGAAATTTGTATCTCCATATATTTCGATTCAAGAAATTTCTGTTACCATATAAAATCGCAAAAAGTTGACCCACTATTGGTATATGCTGCCACCAACATGAACATTAATGTAAGTCATCTGTGAATTATGATCTCCCGTTTTATTAGCACCTCGTTTTAAATTTGTCTAGAGAGATCGTATAAAAATTTTAAAACCGTAACTTTTTGGAAAATTAATGGGCGAGATATTTTTTAAACGTAGTTGTCTTTTCTACCTTATTATGAAAATGAATTTACATTGCCTACCGGTTTTTAATAGATAAAGATATAAATTACGTTGATACCTTTAAGGACCCCTGTATAAATAATATATTTGTCTAGTAATAATTTTATAAATATAAACACAAACGGGTTTTAAATGTTATGATTACACGATTTTTAAATAGGGTAAAATTTATAGTGAAATTACTATTGAAATAGTAAAATTAATTTCTATCATGAAGAGCAAAAACTTATTTCATAAGCATTTTCACTAGAATAAATAAAACGGACTCCCGCTTCAGATAAACATTTTAAACTCAATTCATTCCAGTTTATATGTTTTCCGGTACGTTTCAAATAAATGAAATGCGAAAATTGAATTTCTTAAAAAAAGAACATATGTTATCAAATAGAATATTTCGTTCTGCGAATTAAATATTATAGAGAACATTTTTTTTTTTTTTTTTAAGATGAATATATGTTATTACATTTATAAAACGTTTTTGAACGTTATTTCATTGCTGTATATATTTCCAATTACTTTATAAAGCAGACGGTCTGAGAAATATATGTTTCTTTTTTTTTTTTTAATTAACTCTTTCTTTTTCAAAAAATGAATATGTGTTATAAGATTGTAAAACGTTTTTAAACAATGTTTCAATTTTATATATTTTCAATTACTTTATAAAACAATTGGTATGAGAAATACATGTTTTGTTTTTTAGTTTTATTTACTCTTTCTTTTAAGAAAATGAATATGTGTTACTGGATTTCTGTAGCGTTTTTAAAGAATGTTTCTTTTTTATATTTTTTCAGTTACTTTATAAAACAGACGGTATGAAAAATAAACTTTCTATTCTGTAGTTTTATTTGTTTTACTTCTATTCATTTCAAAAATGAATCTTTGTTTTATAGTATTTTTACATATATGAAAAACATAATTACAAAAAACAATAAAAAGTAAGGATTTAAAATGAAATTTTACATCCTTTTCTTCTGAATCATTTTCATATTTGGTTTATTATTACACAAATAAATTGCATATTTTGAGTGTAAATAATTTTTAGCTGTTTTAAAAGGTTATTAGTTATAAGATTGTAAAGTAAGTTTAATCTAGAAAATTCGGTGGATAATTCATTCTAATAATTTAAATAGTAATTTAATTTAATTATTTGATTTATTTTATATCAGTACAAAAAATTACAAAAAATTACAATAAATACAAAAAATTTCCAGGAATTTTTCAATTTATTATTCATAATATTACTTATAATAATATTACACATATTATATAAAAAACAATAGAAAGTAACTATTAAGTTAATATTTTTTATAACATATAGCATTTAGCATACCGTCTTTAGTACTTGAAGACGGTACGCTAAATGCTACGGAAACAGCTGTCTGCTTCCCCTTTTTACTTTCCGAACACTATAGTGAGGAAAGTATTGTAATCATGTCAAAAATCCGAATTTAAGATTTTGATGTTTCTATACGTTTCGAGGTTCACTGAGTCCGTTTTCACTATTTTTACGATGATGTATGTATGTGTGTATGTCTGTGAGAGAACACGCTAGCGTCTAAACGCTTTGTTCGAATAAGCTGAAAGTTGGTACGTATATTTTAAGTCACCATAGTACCAATCCTATTGATTTTGGTGAATCTAGCACTTATAGTTTTTCTACAGGGACACAAAGAAAAATTCTTTATCATTATGGTCTATGGGACCAAAATCTGAAAAGTGAGATAGCATCCAAACGCCTTATTAATCTGAGCTAAAAATTTGTACACATATTATAGGTCAAAGTTACTCAATCTGCATAGAGTTTGGAGAATCTGGCACTTACAGTTTTTCTACAGGGGCACAAAGAAAAATTCTTTATCATTATGGCCTATGGGGCCGAAATTTTAAAAGTGTTATAGCGTCTAAACCCTTTATTAATCTGAGCAAAACATTTGTACACATGTTATAGGTCACAGTTGCAACAGCTGTATAGATTTTGGTGAATTTAGCACTGACAGTTTTTTTACATTGGCACAAAGAAAAATTCTTTATCATTATGGCCTATTGGACCAAATTTTTTAAAGTGCGATAGCATCTTATTCAATTGAGCTGAAAATTTATATGAATATTATAAATCACTTTTGCACTAACTGTAAGCATTTTGGGGTTTTTACAGGGACACAACGAAAAATTATTTATGATTATGATCTATGGGTTCAAAGTTCAGTAACGTTAAATAAAACATTGTGTACTATATGGAGAAAAATACTCAAACACTCTATTATGGTTTTCTCTCTTTTGTTTGTTTAACAACTCCTCTTTCTTTTCTTTATCTACAAAGCTGTTAATTACTCAATGTTCGGAAAGTCGAGTGGAGTCACTCCAGATTTTTTTCTCTTTCACGTTCTACACGTTGTAGTTTTTATTTGGTTTTCTTAATTCAGCGCCAAGTCTCCTTTCAAAACAACTCAATACTGGATATTGCCATTATCACAATAGCTTTTTTTTTCATCTACAGCATTTGTGAACAATCTCTTACATTATGTTAGCTAACATCAGAATACATCCCAGAAACTAGAACCGGAAAATCTTGTTTCCATTGCTTATTTTATAGTCTTGTTTTTCTGAAATGGTATTTATTAGTTTTATCATCTTTCTAAAACTACAAGCTACATGTTATACCTGATATAATTTAATATTGCGGACAGAAAACTGCTAATAAAATAAATTAATTAATTGAGTAAAGAAAATAATGAAACAAATGCTAGCACTCGCTAAGAAATATTTCAAACAACAATAAGCTGTTATATAGATTAATTATTTTGCGAAATACAAACAGGTTATTATATGAAAATTTATTTAATAGCCACCGCACTTAAAAAATTGTTTGGTTGGAATAATAAATTAAATAGACCAAATTTTTTGTTGATACGGTTTCAACAAAAATATTGTTAGCACTAGTAGGATCGTTCACTGATTGACTGTTTACAGACAAATCTATGACGTAGCATATCGGACTATCCAATGATAGGGATTCTTCTTTTAAACATACTTTTTAGTCAATCAAACCAGGTTGTTTTTGTCAGATGCACAAAATTATTGATAAAATAACAAAATAAATGTATAAAATCAGTCAACAAATTAAGTTTGGTTTATATATATAGATATATAGATATATATATATATATATATTTTTTTTTTTTCGGTTCGAAAGGCAAGTGAGTATGTTTTACATCGCACTATACTACGTCAAAGGGTGATTGGTGATGGTCTGGCACACATTCCTGAGGGTGCTCCGGAGACATGCGATCACAATTTTAAACATCCAAGAACGGAATATCTCTCCCCTCGAGGTATAATTTGGATGGAGTAGGGAGGGCATTTCGACCACATTGGTCTTTGCATGCATCAGCCAGCATGAATGCACACTACGGTCTTCTACCGGCTCGATTATGAAACCCACAATTTCACAATTACGATCTCGGCACTCTACTAACCAGACCATTGCCCCTCCGCTCCCGGGGAAGAAATTGAAAGTGAAAAGGTAAAGAACGGTATTTTAAAAGAAAACTACCAATAGAATACATAACGAAAACAATATTAATTTTTTAAGATGAACAATCATTAGCGAAATCTTGGAAATTAGAGGCATAGAAATTTTGTACCTATCACGTGGTTTACCGAATTGGTTTTAAAAGGTTTCATCTTACTAAACACTCAAGACATTTTTAATATTGGGATTGAGTGGTAATAATAAATAAATTAATTACTTAATAAAATACTACAAAAATTACTGTTTATTGAATTATTTGTAAAGCATGCATGAAATTAATGAGCAATTTTTAAAACATTTTAAAAATATAAAGTTGAATTAGAACTGATTCATCAGATGAAATTAACTTACAAATAATATTGCATGCATTATTTGAAACAAAACTGTTCAAAAACGTGAAAATGATAGCAGTATAAACCTTTTGAGCATAAAAATTAATAAATTGAAATGGAAGAGAAACTCATCATAATTATATATATCATCTTTACAATAGTGATCATCATTGCAATTGCGAACAAATCCATTGAATACATTAGCAAATATCTTTAATATAGCAATCACGGAATTTTCTTTCTATTGCTTATTATATCGTCTTGATTTGCTGTGTTCATTTGCATATATAAATCGTTGTCTTAAAGTTATTTATTTTATCATAATTTTGTGCTTATGAAAAAAAAAAAAAATAATAATAATACTGTTCCATACTTGCCAACCATCTCATTATGAATAGTGCTGCCAGATTGAGAGAAATTTTTATTTAACACCCACCACTAAATTTTAATTGAAACGGTTTGCTAATTGTTTGGAAACATCTTTTACAGAAATCGTCTATGTAATTAGGTAACCGTTACAAGTAAAATTTAACGGTGGATGTTGAATAAAAATTTCCTTCAAATCTGGCAGCACTGATTATGAACCGTACAATTTTTAGTACCCGCCTTTTTTTTCACACTAATAATTTTTTAGATTACTTTTAGTTTTATTTAATCGTAACAACATTTGAAGAGAATAACTCTATAAATATAGTGGTGTGAGAAAAAGATAGTTTCTTCAAGGGGCGTTAACAATTGTACGGTTATTAATGAGATGGTTGGCAAGTATGCTTGTTCGCTGTTAAACAATAAATTACGCTGTGGGATTAGGAAATAATGTGTATTTTTTGTTGAGATATGTTATTTTTTTTTTTCGACAATACACTTTTTTAAATTGGTGTGAATACTTCAAAAAAAGGGGGGGGGGGGGTGTGGTACTAGATTATTAAAAATTTTATACTTCATTTAGAATTCAATATAATATTTCCTTAACGTGGACCAGTTACGTTTGAATTTTGTCGTAACTATTTGATAGTGACCGAAGGTACTATCTGGTTGGTCAACCCAGATTAGCATCCTGATTTATGCTTGTATTATTCTAGAGATATTTTCTATAATAATTATCTAATACACTTAAATTGCAAATTTCCATAAAAATAACTGAAAAAAAAAATTTTGTGTCGAAATTTTGTTCAAACTCTCATATTTAGTAATATATTAGGAAAAATTTAAAGCCAGAAGTCAGTTATGTCTCGAATTCGAAGATGACTGTTCGATACAGAGGTTGTAGTGCCTCCTATTGACTTTAGTGGAAATCATCTTGTAAGGATACAAATTACTGAAAGCCAAAATTATATATTTTTATGGATTTTTCATTCATTATAAACAGAACGAACGCTATTTCTTTTTATTTATTTATTTTGTTGATACATTTATCAATTATGGAATTTATGTTATGGTGATGCGGTATTTAATTACCATATTGTCATCTACCATACAAAAGGACAATCCATTTCTTATTTGCTAAAATTTCATGTAATTTTATAAAAGGAAGTGAATAGTATTTTGGAGGAGTGATGTAGCTCGTGTTGAGAATAGCGTTTTCCAGGTTGATTTTATGAGATTTTTAAACGTATATGTGCTCTTGCAGACGAGTGCAGTAAAACGCTTTGCATTGTGACCTTTTTAGTAATTTGGATATTCCAGGTGTTTTACTTGGTGCAATCATCTATTGTTACAGGAAAAAGATAATCGTTGGTTATGAGTTTATATCACATTCGTCAAAAATTGTAAAAATACATGAAATAACCAGGAGAATGAATACCAAAATCCACCTCGAGCAGGCTAAATTAATTTTAATTTTCAATTTCCCGGTTCTTTCACTTACTTTTACAATTTTCTATGTTTCAACACATATTCTAAAACTTTTTTCAATGGCACCGATTAAGGAATTTTGAACTTCTGAAAGGACCATTTGCTAGTTTTTAACCCTGAAATGCCTGATTATTTTATTATTAATTTAAAAAAGTTTTACTTCTTTCCTCTCTTAAATAAATCACGAGAAAAATACTTTAAAATATCCTATTTTATTTTAACTATGGCTTACAGCTAAAAAACAATTTGTTGCCAATTTTTAAACATAGGCTTTTGAACTTCAATATTATTCTAATAATACTGTAGAAGACAAAACTGGGTATGTTGCCGAAAGGAAATTCTTGTCATTTATGGGTTAAACTTATTTAAACTGTGCTCCTTTTTAATGTTGTTTTATTTTCCTTTAGCATAACCTGCACAAAGTATCTCCTCTTATTTTTTTAATTAACAATTTTAGATTCGATGAAAACACTTCACATGCAAACGCGGATGTATGATTTTAAACCAGTTTATTTAAAAATCGCCTCCAGTATAAGCGTAATTTTAAAAGGAAAATAAAACTGGTGATAAGTGCTGAAGCGTAAGTACATGGTAAACTAATACCGTAATTAACAAAAGTATGCAATATATTATTCTAGTAGAAATTAGGAAATGTGTCTTTTCAATAATGGCTATATGCGTTTCGCTTTTTGCGTAAATTTCGCCATTTTCTTTTTTGATCGACGCAGATTCCTTCAATCTATGTGTATATATAATTTTGCAATTTATAATTTTCTTCTTATTTATTGAAATTTTAAAACTGAGGAATATACTGAGAGAAAAAATATATACCGCCTTCATCTAGAATGCATGAGTTATCATTTTCTAAAATCCTTAACTAGAAATATAGATTTCTGAGCTACGCGCATAAGGCACGCCAATAAAATTAATAGACGAAGTGACCGAGAATTTCTGGTCTACACATTTCTAGATGGTGAAACCATATTCTGAATATTCCGAATCTTTTGCATTTCGAGAAATTCTAGCTTCATTTTCTAAAATTGGGTAATAAAACAAGATTATAGTTTCTGAAATCCGCCTCTTGTATTCGCATTTATTTGAGAAGAATTTTAAATAACACGTTGCCCTCAAGAATATAGGCAAACGCTCTAGAATTCCAATAGGGGTTCCTAGAACTCGCCTTCAAAGAGGACTAGAATTTATAAGGATGACATAGAACTATTTTTTCTAGAGCCACAATTTAGATTCTAGATGTCAGTTACAGAATTTTTTCTCAGTGTAAGATTAAAAATTTTGCTATATTTAAATTTGCGGAATATAATTTTAGTTTAATAGATAGTAAATTTTGAAAAATTTGTAAATATATTTTTTTTTCATTGAATGTTTACAAACAATTTTCTTAAATAAAAGTACTTACATTTAAAATAATTTGTCAAACATAAATGCAGTGTAGTGAGGTAAAACTAATAAGGAATTTTTCAAAATTAAAATGCAGAGTGATAAAGGAAAATTCAGGACTTATCCGAAATATTTTTATTGAAAATATACGAACATGATAAAATTAAAAAAAAAAAAAAAAAAAAAAAAAAAATCGCAAAGCGATTGTTTCCGAAAAACTGCCAAGTAAATCTTGAAATTTTATAGCAGAAAAAAATTTTCTTTTAAAGAAACCGTAAAAATCTGTGTTTATTACACTGTAATTTGAATTTTAGATCATCATAATTTCCTAAAAAATCTATTTTATGGAGTCGGTTTCTTCAACGTTAGTTCTCCCTGCATTTGAAATTTCAGTTTGAAATTTCATTGTTTCATTAAGCTGCTTAAAAAAATTAATTTTAATTTTATTTTATTTTTTACATTAATTATCCAAAATTAGAACAATAAAAGTTTGAAACTTAGGAGCAGCTGTAAAATTATTACCAATAATAATAGTATTAAATACAATAGTGTCTGTTTTTTTTTTTTTATGAAATATAGTTTCTGCTACTTGCTTAAAATGCCTTTATCACTTTAAATTTTTAGTAACAGAATTTGTAATGCACCAGTAAATATTTTAATAATAATGCAATACATGAAGCTTGTAGTTTTTTTAACCGATTCAAAAAGAAAGATTTTGATGAAACTTTTCCTCAATCTTAAAAGCAAACTAGGCATCACACATACGTTATGAAATATTTTTCATCATAGTTATAGTAAAAATCAAGAAATGTTGTCAGTGACATTGTGTTCAAAACACAATGTAAAAAAAAAAAAATAATAATAATAATGTGGTAGTGCATTTACTATTAACATTACATACGTTTACGTATTAATGTGCGTTAAACGAAAATCTGCTGCAAATTGATATTCTAAAAATATTTGTTATTCACTTATTGGCAATTTTGTTTGTATTAGAAATTACGTAAAATATTTCTCTTGTAAGGTACATTTTGGAGTGAAATCGGTACATATACATCTCTCAAACATATAGATAGATGAATAAGCATTATCAATATCAGAATGTCTACATGAAGCACTATAAATAATAAATACACGCAATAGTTTTTAAGTGTTTAAATATTTATGCACGGATTTTCACCCCTTGAGAAATTACATAAGAGGAAAATGTGCGAAAAAACATGAAGCCAAAATCGTAACTACAGAAGCCATTCAATATTAGGTGTAAGAGAGAGTTTTGTTTGTTTTTGAACACGTGCACTTTTATGAGTTATCGATTATCGACTGAAACCAATTTAAGCAGTTAGGTTAGAGTATGATTGATGATTTACACACAATTTTCGTATTTTAGTCGGTTTTTTCAAACTTGTAGAATTTTCACCATGGGGGACTTTCACCCAGGTAGAACTTTCACGGGTAGAACTTTCACCCAGCAACAGATTGAACATGCCAAAGATGGTTTGCGAAATTTCGTTTGGGCGATTTTTCTTTGAAAGGTGAACCCATATCAGGAAATCAGGTGTCAATGATGAAGTGCTACAGTATGATCAGGACAAATTCCACGTTAACATCCACAGAAGTGGGCTTCAAGCTTGTAATTCATCAGAAAACTGCTTTGGATCCCATTAAAGTTATTGGTTTCGTGTCCAAACTCTCTGTTTGGGTGCCACACAACGACAGAACTTTACTTTACACGTAATAACACAGTTATATAGGACACTCTGCATTGTTATTGCGAAATTATGTAATAAGAATCATTCGAGACGAATGTCCTTGTAACTATAGGTTTCAAAGATGTCATTTAAAAGTCAAAAATGTAAAATAACGCAGTACTAGCCGCCAACGTTTTGGTAGACTCAATAGGGCTCCTGTGGTAGCCTTGACTCTTTTTGCGGCAGCCTTCTTGGGTAGACAACTGCTAACTTCATCTGCACGCAATGCTACTACGTCGTATACTAATTTTTCGTGTACAGTGTTGACAAATTTGGGGACTATTTTAGGACGGCGGACTATTAGTCGATAAAACGTTGTCGCCAGTTTTACGATCGTCGGACATTTATCGAAATCGAAAATTTATTGAAAAAAATTGAATAATTTGTAAATGATGTTATAATTTGACCAAAAAAAAAAAAATAATAATAATAGTTCTCCGTACTAAACTAAATTCTGCTTTTGCCAGAATTTCATCAAAATCTTTTTTTTTTTTTTTTTTTTTGAAAGGAAAAGAAAAGGAAAGGAAATTAATACTAATCACCGAAAAAGTTGAAAAAGCCCTTTTTTAAACAAAAATACATAATTTTATTTTATTTATTGTTGCCAAAAAAATGTAAGAGTTGATTTTATTTTTATTTATTTATTTATTTATTTTTTCAAATGTAAAGAAATTCAGGCGTATTTTTTTTTTTTTTTTTTTTGGAGATGAATTGAAATGTCTATCGCAGCTACGTTAGAAATAGACTTCGAGAAACAACCGAACTACTTTGGTGCCAAATTTCAAGTTTTGCCAAGTGGGGCTCCTAAAACTATTCAAATATATAATTATTATTCAATTATCACCAATAATTTTGGAGAATACTATTTGATATACATAACAGACGATTAATCTTCCAAGTGATTAGCATTACAATTGAAATTGAGAGGTGGATATTAAAAAAAAAAGATCCCTAAATATGGCAACACGGCTTTTATACAGTTCTGCCAAGCGTTCACCAGACGAAAAAGCGTAGACATGAGTGCAACATGAAAATAATTATATTTGTGTGGTAATTGTGCTAACGTTTCTCAGACTAATGAAGTGAAATATAACTTTCATTAATTTGATATGAAGCAGTTGTTACATGCATTTGGAATTAGTTCGCTTACCGAATTGTATACTACATCATTAAATGAAATATCTTTCTACATTTCAGTTATAAGATATGAAAAGGACAAAACTATCGCCTCTTTCATTTTAATGAACCCGAATTTCTATAAATTAATGATACCCATCACCATTTGCTCAGAAAAAAAAAAAATAAATAAACCTCAAAATTTTATATTTCGAAGATGTGGAAAAATTTAAAATAATTGATACTTTAAGGCAGTAGTTAAAAACATGCAACCTCTGCAATTCGATATCTGCTTAAAGTGCAACTTTAGTAAATTATTTTTATGAAAAAAATGATACTTATAAATGTTACTGAGATAACTTTTACGCAGAAAAAAAAAAAAAAGTAAAAATTATGTATGCTCTTTTTCCGTTTATGTCACAGTTTAAATTTTAAGGGGATAATTACTTTTTTTTTTTTTTTTTTTTTTTATAGAAGACTTAAATATTCTGCTATAAGTATCTTGAGATTTAAGTTTTTAGTGTAAAACGATTACAGTAGAGTACATAGCTGTATTTTTTAAATTTATATTTAGATATATTTTTTAAATTATATTAAGTAATGTAATAATTTAAAACATAATATACCGCAAGAAAAAAAATTTCTTAAGAGTTTTAAAAAACAGGCAAGTAATTATTTTAAGTTTATTAAGTTTATTATTTGTAGATTCTTATAACAATCACACTAAAAATATACAACGCCCTCAAGTGGTGATTTTTGAAATTGTTTTTTACTAAATAAAACATACAGTAATTATCATACCCCTAACAGCACAAAATGTTCCAGAAATGTAACAATCATATAACATTGAAACATATAAACATTTCCGAAACGTTTAAAAACTTTCAGATTGCTTTCCGATTAGTTTCAAAAACGTAGAAATGTCCGCGATCGTAACAAAAAATCAGATACGTAACAGAAACGTTACAATCACTTAACAGATAGAAAATCAAAAAGGGCGAATGTTTCAGAAAGGTATCAGAGAGCATACTAAAACGTGTTACGTTTTTGAAAGATTGTAAGCTTTTTGCAACATAACTGAAACATTTTGTGCTGTATGAGTACAGAGGAGATAATGTCTGTTGTCTATTCATGATGGTTGCCGCTACAGCAGTCAAGGCTACCCATAGATCTATTATAAGAGTGAATGGGACAATTGCAACCTTTTTTAGTGGCAAAGATTACTCATAAAAAGGTGATGTGACTGTTGATCTAAAGGAAGCGAAATTGGCCAATATTGAAATTTACTCGCCATGCTCTGAACTCTGCTTTATATTAAGCAGACGATATTTTTCCTTTTTCTTTGAAAGTTCTTTTTAAAAATTTTATTTCACTTTAAAAGTTAGATTATTTTGAATTTAAAAAGAATTCTATAGCAAGAAACAGTAATAAGATGTACTTTAGAAGCCCTAGATGTTATGTAAAGTAAGGATTTTATTTCACAGGTAAGATTCTTTTTAATATTTTAATATTTCGTTATTTTTAAGTAATTATTTTTATAAAATGTTTATAATTGTTATACTTAATTCTCTAAATTGAATTAGTTTAAATATATTATACATTATATGATTTCAAAAATGTCCATGATTATTTATGAGAGTTAAAGTGAGTATAGACAAACCGAAGTCATAAACACTTTTGAACATCGTTGGAAAGTGTTATTAACAAGGTAAAAATAAATTTCAGCTGCTGTTTCGTTTTACACAAGTTTTTCTTACTGTATCTTTTAATAATAAGAATAATAATAATACTTATATTCAGAACAAAAAATCGCCAATAACGCGATAAATGCTAAAGAAAGGTAACCTTTTTCAATAGTAACGTTGTTTCACCTTTTCACCTTTTCTTATACTCCCATAATAGTGGAATGCTCCGTCCACTCTTATAATAGGTCTATGAGGCTACCACAGGAGCCATATTGAATCTACCAAGATATTGGCCAGTACTGTGTTATTTTATTTATTTGAGATCTACAGTTACAATGACTTTCGTCTCGAAGGATCCATAGTACGCAATTTCATAACAACAATGCATAATTTCATATATATCTCTGTTACTTAGTGGCTTCTGTGATTATGATTTTGGCTTCAAGTTTTTTCGGACATGTTATCTCATCTTATATCATTTTACTAAGGTAAGAAGGCGTAATTATTTAATTCCCTAAAACTGTTGTGTGTATTTACAACTGTGCTTCCTGTCGAAATTCTGATATTGATAACGCTTATTTATCTGTCTATATTATATTTGACTTGGGTAATAGCATCATCTGATTATGCTATTACAAACTTTTCGTAAAATTCTACAGCATAGATTTTGATACAGAGAGGTCTAAAATGGTATATTTAATTATGGATACCTTGTACTTAATAAAATTTTTAAATGTTCTAAAAGAGGAAGTTTTTTTTTTCCCCAGTGGCACGGAACTTGTGACTGAGCATTGGCCGGGCAGTCGTCGAATTGATAGCATTTGTAAAAGATCACTCAATGGGCGGCCATCGCTACCCCTAACAGCGAAAACACATTACTACCAAGTCACGTAATAAGCGAGACGTATTAAACCCTCGATGATAGCCTGAGGGCCCCAAGCCAAATTCCTTCCCACTCTTCGATGACTTTTTACTTTCCGAATACTATAGTAAGAAAAATATTGTAATCATGCCAAAAATCCGAATTTGAGATTTTGATGTTTCTATACCTTTCAAGGTCCCCTGAGTCCGTTTCCACTATTTTTACGATGATGTATGTATGTGTGTGTGTATGTATGCGTGTATGTGTATGTGTGTGAGTGAACACGCTAGTGTCTAAACGTTTTGCTCGAATGAGCTGTAAGTTGGTACACATGTTGCAAGTCACCTAGCACGAACCGTATTGATTTTGATGAATCCAGCAATTATAGTTTTTTTTACAAGGACACAAAGAAAAATTATTTATTATTATGACCTATGGGACCAAAATCTTAAAAGTGCGATAGCATCTAAACGCCTTATACAATTGAGTAAAAAATTTATACCATATTATAGGTCACAGATACTCAATCTGTATAGATTTTGAGAATCTAGCACTTATATGTTTTTTACAGGGACACAAAGAAAAATTCTTTATCATTATGGCTTATGGGGCCAAATTTTTAAAAGTGTGATAGCGTCTAAACGCCTTATTAATCTGAGCAAAAAAATTTTACACAGGTCACAGTCGCACCAACGGTATAGATTTTGGTGAATTTAGCTCTTACAGTTTTTTTACAGGGACACAAAGAAAAAATCTTTATCATTATGGCCTATAGGACCAAATTTTTAAAAGTGCGATAGCATCTAAACGCCTTATTCAATTTAGCTGCAGATTTATATGAATATTATAAATCACCGTTGCACTAACTATAAGCATTTTGGTGAATCTAGCATTTATAAATGTTTACAGGGACACAACGAAAATCTCTTTATCATTATGACCTATGGGCTCAAAGTTCAGTAGCGTGAAAAAAACATCGTGTAATATATGTTGAAAAATACTCAAACACTCTATCATGGTTTTCTCTCTTTTGTTTGTTTAACAACTCCTCTTTCTTTACTCTATCTACAAAACTGTTAATTACTCAATGTTCGAAAAGTCGAGTGGAGTCACTCCAGATTTTTCTAGTCAGTTGGTCTTTTGTTTCTTCCGGTGTTAGACTTTTTTTTACACACTTAACATGGTGAGTTTTTTTCGTTTTCATCCCATGCTTTTTCAAGGGTTTTTAGCCTCTCCCCCTTCTACATTCTAAAGTTCGACAATACAATATGGGGATCATAGGCGCTAAACACCCCACCGTAAGAGCGTCCTGAAAGAAGATGTAAAAATTACTTTTAATTATTTTTATTACAAAAACATTAAAAATTAAATTAAATTGCACATTTTGAATTTCACAATTTCCTGATGGTATGACAATGTATGGTATGACAAACAACAAAGAAATCATTTTATAAATTTTTATTTAATTCGAAAAATGTTAATACGGTACGAGATTTTGTTAAATGTGTATTCCACCATAAAAAATTATTTCTTTCTTCCTTTCTTTCTTTCTTTTTTTTTTTTTTTTTTTGTTTTTTAGAAAAAAAAATCTATAAAGCATTATTATAAAATCCTACATTTTACAACAAAGACCACTCTAAAATAAGAAACAGAAATAGACTTATCCGAAAAAAAAAAAAAAAAAAAAAACCGCTACACTGAGAAAAAAAATATACCGCCTTTCTCTAGAATGAAAAAGTGACCATTTTTTAAATCCCTTAACTAGAAATATAGATATCCGAGCTATGCGAATAAGGCACGCCAATAAACTGAATAGACGAAATTATAGAGAATTTCTAGTGTACACATTTCTAGATGGTGAAACAATATTCTTAATACTCTAAATATTCTGAATCATTTATATTGCGAGAAATTCTCGGCTCGCTTGATTTTCTAGAATTTGTCATAAACCAAGATTATAGTTGTAGAAACCCGCCTCTTGTAGTCTCATTTATTTGCAGAGATTTTTAAATAATTTTGCCCTCGAAAATATAGGCAAACGCTCTAGAATTCTAATAGGGGCTTCAAACTCGCTTTCGAAGGGGACTAGAACTTATAAAGATGACATGGAACTATTTTTTCTAGAGCCACATTTTAGATTCTAGATGTCGGTTATAGAATTTTTTCTCAGTGTAATAAAATTCTCAAACAACAAATGACATTTTGAAAAGAAAAAGGCAGATAAAACACACTCATAATATTTTTATCATAAAATGTAAGGCCGTAAAAAGAAGGAAAACGGTTTGAAAATAAAAAAAAATACGTGTGGCACTCGAGGACTGCCGCGGTAAAGCTATTGCATAGCATTTTTTATCAACTTGTGCAATTATAATTATTTATTTATTTTATTTATGCAGTATTTTTTTTTCTTTGATATTAATTCAAGTCTTTTCTTTGATATTAATTCAATATTACACTTTTTGAGCGTGGTGACCGATAAGAAAACAAATTTTTTTCTTTTATTGAATAAATGAGAATATATCCGCAATGAGAATATATCAAAAATATCCGCAATCGATTTGTAGGTATCGAAAACCTCGATGTACCAAATTTGAATGATCTAACTCTATTTTTTGAGAAAAGGTATTTTAATAGGTTTTTAAAGGCCTGCAAGTCGAATGGGGATATTCAAGTTTTTTCTTTGATATAATTTCAAGTTACACTTTTTGAGCGTGGTGACCGAAAAGAAAACAAATTTTAATAGAGAAAAGGTATTTAATAGGTTTTAAAGGCCTGCAAGTCGAATGGGGATATTCAAGTTTTTTCTTTGATATTAATTCAAGTTACACTTTTTGAGCGTGGTGACCGATAAGAAAACAAATTTTAATAGAGAAAAGGTATTTAATAGGTTTTAAAGGCCTGCAAGTCGAATGGGGATATTCAAGTTTTTTCTTTGATATTAATTCAAGTTACACTTTTTGAGCGGGGTAACCGATAAGAAAACAAATTTTAATAGAGAAAAGGTATTTAATAGGTTTTAAAGGCCTGCAAGTCGAATGGGGATATTCAAGTTTTTTCTTTGATATTAGTGAATAAGATAACAATAATGATAAGATAACAATAATGATAAGAAAACAAATTTTAATAGAGAAAAGGTAGTTAATAGGTTTTAAAGGCCTGCAAGTCGAATGGGGATATTCAAGTTTTTTCTTTGATATTAATTCAAGTTACACTTTTTGAGCGTGGTGACCGATAAGAAAACGAATTTTAATAGAGAAAAGGTATTTAATAGGTTTTAAAGGCCTGCAAGTCGAATGGGGATATTCAAGTTTTTTCTTTGATATTAATGAATAAGATAACAATAATGATAAGAAAACAAATTTTAATAGAGAAAAGGTATTTTAATAGGTTTTAAACGCCTGCAAGTCGAATGGGGATATTCAAGTTTTTTCTTTGATATTAATTCAAGTTACACTTTTTGAGCGTGGTGACCGATAAGAAAACGAATTTTAATAGAGAAAAGGTATTTAATAGGTTTTAAAGGCCTGCAAGTCGAATGGGGATATTCAAGTTTTTTCTTTGATATTAATTCAAGTTACACTTTTTGAGCGTGGTGACCGATAAGAAAACAAATTTTAATAGAGAAAAGGTATTTAATAGGTTTTAAAGGCCTGCAAGTCGAATGGGGATATTCAAGTTTTTACTTTGATATTAATGTATAAGATAACAATAATGATAAGATAACAATAATGATAAGAAAACAAATTTTAATAGAGAAAAAGTATTTTAATAGGTTTTAAAGGCCTGCAAGTCGAATGAGGATATTCAAGTTTTTTCTTTGATATTAATTCAAGTTACACCTTTTGAGCGTGGTGACCGATAAGAAAACAAATTTTAATAGAGAAAAGGTATTTAATAGGTTTTAAAGGCCTGCAAGTCGAATGGGGATATTCAAGTTTTATCTGATCTACTTTATACACAAATTTTACGCGTACAGCTATTCACTGTTGTACATAGATGATAGATACCTATACACCTATATACTTTCTCACAAACAGCTGCTTACGTATTCGTCCGATTTCGGAGCAGCTCGTCTCGATCCGTGCGAGCTTCGTACAGCCGAAGTCTACCGAAGTCTGACGAACTGTGTTAGGTTTTTTTTTCGTTACGGAATTTTTTTATTCGGTCGCCGCGCTCAAAGCCCGCGATAAAAGCTATACAATAGCTTAATAAAATTTTTGGCAAAATATTGTCATTGACTTGTATTGAAGAACTTGTATTGAAACTTGTATTGAAGATGAAATATCAGGCAAATTCAACATCTTGCAAATTATTTTTCGATAAAAGTTCTTGATTTTTTAATAAGGCTATCTCTAAATCGCAGCTGATTAAAATGTTTGCTTTTAATTATGAAATTCTTAGTCTGTCTCAAATTTAAAACATGCCATGAAATACAATACTCATAAATAAGTATGCGTATGCATAATACACATCGTTCAATAAGTCCCGGGACTAATCCCCAGATAATGTCGCGAATGAAATATTTCTGTGTGGGTAAAGTAAACCAAACTTTCAAAAGATACACGTTAAAGTTCCGGGATATTTCGATCGTTTGTTGCCGAGATATCAAAGCTTTAGTGACCCTACTTTTGATGTTTTCAAAATGAGGGACACAGATGAATTTAGCTTGTTGTTTAAACATTGTTTTTTGATGGACAAAAATACTGTTGAAACTGTTAAGCCATTGCTAAATTTCAACAATATTTTTGTCTATCACAAAGCAATGATTAATCAACTCATGAAATTCAGCTTTGTCCCTCATTTTGAAAACATCAAAAGTAGGGTCACTAAAACTTTGATATCTCGGCAACAAACGATCGAAATATCACGGAACTTTAACGTGTATCTTTTGAAAGTTAGGTTTACTTTACCCACGCAGAAATATTTCATTTGCGACGCTATCTGGGGATTAGTCCCGGGACTTATTCAACGATGTGTTATATGCATATATTAAATTGTAAACAATGATAAATTGAATTTTTATAAAATAAAATCGTAAAGCAGTTCTAAATTTCTACACAAAAAATTAAATCTAACTAATTATTATTCATTAAATTTACAATGAAATGAACAAACAACAAATATTTTAACAAAGTTAATATACAAGAAGAAAAATGTTATATTTTATTTGAAAGATTTTCATGTAAAAAATACAGTACATGAAGATGCTATGGAAATTTTGGTTTGAATAATTTTCTAATTAAATTCAATATTTTTCTTCTTGTTTAGTAACTTTGTTAAAATATTTTTTGCTTCTACATTCCACTGTCATTTTTTATAAATCATAATTAAATTTGTATACGCTATCTACTAACAAGCATTTGGACACTTTCGAACTTTGGCGCTTTATGAAATATCTAGAAAAATTGTGTAGGAAATATCTTGAAACTTTCGGAGCATAAAGAACTTGTTATACGTTATATATTTCAGCAAAGGTTTTGTCCTGAAGAGGAAAGGAGGACTTGTAAAAAATTAAACAAATATCAAAATGTTTCGGATGACCCTGTAAAAAGTAATATTTGAAATGCATTTTAGCTGTAGCATGTGATTGTGAGGATTCTTCTACCTGCATAATTTTTTATGAGGCTACTACATATATTTATAGAAATGTAACGCTTTCTAAAAAATAAATAAATAAATAAATAAAATTCCACTTTTTAAATTATAATACCTAGGGTTTTAGACTCAGTACAAAGCCATTGTTAGGATACATGGCATACTATATTAGAAGACACTGCATACTGCAACCAAAATGCAAAAATATTAAACATCGTACGAAGTATGAGACTTTTTACAAAATAATTTTTAACTACGTACGCGCAAGCTTTTATAAAATTTTATTTGCATAATTTAATAGCCAAAATAAAAGTATTGAGCTAATTATATAAAAACCCGAAACAAATATAGTGTAAATTGAAAAAGTTATGAGGTATACAATAAATAGAATTTGAGTTCCTCTCAAAATAAAAGCTAAACTATAAGAGGTTTTACTCAAATCTTCATTCTGATTCAGTTAATGCCTAATCGTAATACAGTGTTTATTAAATGTAAATAAATATCGATAAAATCCCCTATCATCTTCAAAAAATTTTAAGAAAATAGTTATTATATATCTTCTTAAACATTAAATAAATAAATAAATGAAACTAAGCTGGAATATAAAATTGAACATTTCATCTGTGATACTTTTTATTGAGAATTTTTAAAAGTTTAATCTGTGCATTAAATTTTGAAAAATGATTCACTGTAGTATATATAAGTTGTATGTTGTGGTCAGAAAATTTTGTTTTCTATATTTTTTGCACATTTTCACATAGTACAAACTATTTATTAAAATTATTTCCCATGGTTAGTGCAAACAATTTTCATCTTAAAGAAATATAGTACTAAGTAATATATAGTACTAAGTAAATATAGTACTAAGTCACTTTTCTACCCTACAGACGAAATCTGAGGAAATGTAACGTTTTAATGGAAAAAAAAAAAGTGTATATATATATATATATATACTCTATAACAAAAAAAGTGACGCACCAAGAAGGAGTAATGCAAACTGGACACAAATTGACATACATACAGGTTTTGTTGGAATCAAGCACCAATTCATCATTATCGTCGATCCTACATGAAACTTGTACTTCAGTGACTTCAAATACTCTTAATAGGCAGCTCAGTGGGGTTGAGCTCAGTCCCCGGATCTCTCTTCCACTGAGGTCGTTTGGAGCATCATAAAAAGGGTCCTACAACCAGCTCGGGATTTTACCAATCTAACGCAAAAATTGACACGATATTTCACAGAAGCACATCTGCCAACACTATCAATTAATACCAAGCCGAATAACTGCGTACTTAAGGGCCAGAAGCGCGTTATTGACTCGTTTACTTTGTGAGGTCTTTTCTCTTCATTAAATCATTCAAATTTTCTGAAACTGTAATAAATTGTTTTTCTCCACATGTGCATCACATCTACAAATTTTTGTCCCATTCAGACCACCCATTCCACCCCATCTACCAATTTTTGTCCCCACTTCTTGGTGCGTCGTTTCTTTTGTTATAGAGTGTACTTTGTTTCAAATTTTCACACATCTTTCGTTCATTCTAAAGGTACTGACAATATCTTTTGAGCACTACTCCTGCTGAAAATTTCATGCCCTCCTCCCCCCTTCAGGGACTTAATCCCAACCGTGGTGGCGGGGAGGGGAGGAGGAAACAATGCTCTAAATATACATGTTTTATTCTTAGTTGTCTATTTTTTTTATAAATATACATGTACATATCTTTTTTTTTTTTTTTTTCAATTATTGGTTAAAAACATTTCTTCCAGTGTATATTGATGCGAAATATTGTAAAACACTTCCATATTACGAATTATGAAAGACATAGTGCAAACTATGAAATTTTTGGTGATAACACCACCTGTTGAGTGCTACATCCCAAAATGTAATCAACACGAATTTAAGTCAAGATCCATTTAAATGTAAAGTTTGTTGAAATTTCGCTCATTTGTTCGTGAGATGCAACGTCCACACATTTTGTTCATATTCACACAAACAGACAGAGATACACAGACATTTTCTAACAATAGTCAAATCGGGTTCAGGACATCTCAAGACGTGTAAAACAATCTTCCAATACTTTTTCCCTATGTATCTAAATATATATATAAATAAATAAATAAATAAAAAGAATAAATTGACTACATTATTAATTAGGAAAATTTAGGTAAAATATTATAACGAAAATATTCTAAATTACAAAATAATTTTACTTGTATTATTCTTATTTTAATTGTGTAATAAAACAGCAGATTTCTAGAATAATGCAAATCCTATTTAATTTTTCTAAATCACATAAATTCTTAACGAAATCTGATTGAAAAAATAACGCGTCTCCAACTAAGTATTAAAAACAGAAATATGAATGCTGGGAATTTTTTATTTTTATTTTTTACTGGGAACCCATATATTTTGTGAAATAAATAAATACATTATGTACTTTCTCTTGACAATTTCTAGCACTATCAGAAAAAAAGAAAACTTTGTTCGCTGTAACTACCTTATGAAAAAGTCTAATCTGTAATTGGGATATAAACACATCATAACTACACTATTTTAAGATTAGAAATTTTTATACCCCCCCCCCCCCCCCAGAAAAAAAAACTACAAATAAAAAATTCTGAAAATGAAAGCGTTTCCTGCATTTACTTCTGTAAATTTAAAATTCTTATGATAACGCAAATACTTTCCGAAAGTTTAAAGCAATCGTTGGCAGAAATTTGCTACGTATGGCTGCTTACATAGCTCTTGGGTTATTCATCAGATTTCCTTCTACGAATATCCTAATTTCGAAATAGAGCACACAAAATGTAAGAAACAAACAGAAAATTCAAAAAGATTAAAGTTTTACGAACAAAATTCTGTAAGGAAACACAGGAAATTTTGAAAGCATTGCACAGACAGTAGGTTTAAGAAGTTTAGTTTAAAACAAGACTGAAAGATCTTTACCGTTAAACTATATCTGGAAACATATTTGATAAGTTTAAGGAAAAATTAAAGGAAACTTTCTGGAAAATATCCAGATTCATTTATGCATAAAACAGGCACGTATGAACAAGAAAAATATTTAATTGCGTAAAAAGGAAGTATAATATATATAATTCTATTGTTCAGAGCTTATTACTATACGGAGCAGAGGGATGGAGAATTATGCAGACAAAGAAAAATAAATTAGCGGTAGTGGAAAGAGATGTCCTAAGAAGATCATGTAGAATATCAAAGACGGAAAGAATACGAAATGAAAGAATTAAATAAATTAGAGAAATAAAGGAAACCATTTTAGATGATCTACCAAAAAAGCAACTGCCATATTTAAAGAATGAGCGATGAAAGGTTGCCGAAAATTACTTTTAACTGTACAACAAATCAAATAAAGGAAGCGAGGAAGGCCAAGAAAGAGTTGGAGAGATGATATCAAAAAGCGAAGGTGGAAGTGGTAATGGTCTGGAGGAGGAATGGACCCTGGACCGGAAGCTCTGGAGCAGACTTCTTGTGGATTCTGTCGGAAGGCGACATTTGACGCCATGAACCGAGTTTATATATATATATATATATATATATATATATATATATGTATTGAAATTTTATTTTTCCGACAGAGTGAAAATAATGCCTGGACCGGGAGTCGAACCCCGGATCTTTGACTGAATCCCGGATCTTGTCAAAGATCCGGGTTTCGACTGCCGGTCCAGGCATTATTTTCACTCTGTCGGAAAAATAAAATTTCAATAAATATGATTTTCTTCCACAGTTGTTTGTGTGATTTTAATAAAAATTATATATATATGTATTCTATAAAACATCTAAACTACACTCACATATATTCATGTAACTATGAGTTGTTTTCATATACAAGAGATGCTTAAATAAAGTATTGTTAAAAATACCCAAATAAAATTAAGAAAGATTAAGATTATATTTAACGAAATAAAATTATATATGGCTGTTTCACAATAAACGTAATTAAATAGATGCAGTGTTGCTGTCATCGGATAACAAATTTTATAGTTTCAAAATTTTAAAAAGAGAGAGAGGATGGCAGAGAGAGAGAGAAAAAAAAAAAACCTTGTGGATAATAATGCAAAATATCGAGCATAAAGCGACATTTTAAAAACAAGACGTATAGTTTTTAAATGTAATTCTAGATAATTTATCAAACATATCGTACGATGCACACGTCTGGTACTGTTCAACCTATATCCGATTAATCAGCATAAATTTGGCTGCTAGAGATTAATTTAATCAAATATGCGTAATTTTAAATACTGTTTTCTTTAAAATATATTGAGTTTTCTATTCTTTTAAAATAATGTAAAACGCTACCTTTTAAACAAAAAGTAACTCATATAAAAACTGATGTCATAGAAAAATCCGCTGACATACTGTGTGAATTAAAAAGAAATTATAATAATAATATAACAAACTTTGCTCGGTAAGCCTTGTTTGTTTATTTCTTACCGCATTTAAAATAAGAATTTAAAATAAGTACATTTCATACATTAAAAACAAAATGCGGACAATAAATGGTGGATTTTCCGCATTACTGCTTATTTAAAATTCTTAAGGTAATACAAAGAAACTTTTCGAAAGTTTGAAATGCTCGTTAGGAGAAATTTCACTTGTATGGCTTACATACGAAACCTATTGGTTTATTCATCAGTTTTCCTTCTAGAAATATCTTGATTTTGAAAAGAAACACACGGCAAGCAGAAACCGAATTGAAAATGCTATAGGAATAAAGTGTTACGAACAAATTTCTTTAATGGAATGTATACGAGATTTCTGATGCAGTAAACAAACAGTAGATTAAAGAAGTATGGTTTCAAAGAAACTAGTAAGATTTCTATCTGTAAACTGTATCTGGAAATAGTTTTGGTAACTGTGAGATAAAATAATAGAAAACTTTTGGAAAATTTCCAGATTCTTTTGCAAAATGAGCGTGGATTATATCGCGTGACCTTAAAATATGCACGTTCGAGTTTTAAAGTATTTTGCTGTATATTCCATGTAGAATAACTTTATTTAAATTACTAAAAGTGTAAGATATAGGCGTATATTCTTATATAAGCACGTCCCCATCTTATACCAAGAAATGTCTCCAGTTAAAAAATACACAAAACAAATTAAGAATATTTAACATTTTTAGTTTAGAAAGTAAATTTAATTTAAAAAATATTTTGTATTAAACAAATTACCGTATGAAAAAAAGAATCACCGTCCTGTAAATTAATTCATAATTATTACAATTGTCTGATATTGTTATCATACTATTTTCATGTTTGGTTTATGAAGAATCGAAGGTTTGAGGAAAGGAACAGGTCCAAAATGTGGATTTCGTGAAAAATGAAAAAACATTTTAATTTTCAATATACTTATTTGTAAAAGGTAATATTTGTACCAAAGTAGTTTTTTTTTTTTTTTTTTTTTTTTTTACATTAAACAAGTGGTTTTCGTCCCCTTCTTTTAGCCTGGCATGCAGGTCAACGACACACGAATTAAATATAAAATAAAAACTCATTTTACATTTTTTGAAGCTTATGAATGGATTATGCTACATTTGAAAATCTTATAAAAGATCTAGTAGTATATGATACACACGAAATAGTTCTTGTTGTAACATGAAATAAAAAATAATAATAATTTATCATAAGCATGTTTCTTGAAAGTTTTAAAATCCGTATTTTATTATTCGTATAATTGTTGCATAGGATGTAATAATTACAAAACTTTGAATAAACACCATAAAATGCAATAAACTCGCAACAATTGTTTCTGGTCAAAAGAACACACGACTCTTCGTCAGGCAAACAAAGTAGGCACGAGTGCTACAGTCAAAGAAACAACGCAATCAGTGCAGTCGTGCGTTGTCGCTTTGACTGCAGCACTCTTGTCTACTTTGTTCGCCTGACTAAGAGTCGTGTGGTCTTTCGACCCGAAACAATTGTTGCCAGTTTATTGCATTTTATGGTGTTTATTAAAAGTTTTGTAATTATTACTTTAAAACGACAGTTCTGTGATACTTTTTTACAAATTTTTATTAATATGTACGATGTGCTTTTTCTAATACTGTAAAAAGGAAAGAAAAAGGGAAAATACTTTTTTGTAATTATTTTAATAGATTCTTTGTACATTTTCTATGCAAATACTTCAAACGTTTCTTTCAGTTAACACTATACTTAGCGGAGGACTATGAACAGTTTATTTTTCAGATTATTTTTTACTTTACACTTAAAAAAAGAAAAAAAAAAGCGATCCCCCTCCCCCCTTCGCGTATGCCTTTAAAACTTTACATTATTTTATGAAAAGATTTTTCGCATTAGTGATTAAAACCTTTTTCTCACATGTATATGCGATTAACATTAAAATCATCAATTTCTGATTTTAAAAAAAGTGATTTAAACACCAATACTTGATTATTTTTCCCCCCGTTAAATAATATAAAGTTTCAGTCCATCACCCAAAGATGGGTTTCATGTTAAAAACATGGAAGTATTAAATTGTTAAAATAATAAATAAAAACATTTTATATATTAAAAAATTCCTCAAATAAAAAATGTTGAAAGCATAATTAATTTTTTTCTACATTGATAGGAATTTAAAATTTTCCATATAACGAAAAAAGCATTCACAAAGTTTTAAAAAAAATATTCGTTAGGAGCCATTTCTATTTTATTTCTTACATACGAAAACCTGTTGAATTATTATTCATTTCTCTTTCTAGAAACATTCGGATTAATATATATATATATATATATATATATATATATATATATATATATATACGAAAAGGAGAAAACGAATAGAAAATTCAGTAGAAATATAGCGTTACGAATTAAATTCTTTAATGGAATGAACAGAATTTATAATGTAGAACAGAAACACTAAGATTAAGGAGTATATGTTTTACCAAAATAGTATTTTTGACGATTAACCATACCTGGAATTATATTCGAACGTTTTGCGGAAAAAGAAATTAATCTTCTTGGAAAACATCCGTTTCCATTTTGAATATGAATGACGATTCTATTACGTGCATTGAAATAATGTAAATTTGAGTTTTAAAATATTTCATTGCATCTTATAAGCAGAATAAATGTATTTAGTGTACGAGAATGCTTAAACTACAGGCAAATGTATTCTCACAATTGCGTGTTTACAGACAAAATTATACAAACACTTTTATCTGCTTTAAAATATCACGTTGCATATTCTAAGTAGAATTTATAAATATATTGAAATTTTTAAAATGTCAGAAGTACATAATTTTATAAATACGTGTTTAATGTTTAAACAAAGCAAACACATTCGTATAAAAACAAATAGTGAAAAATTAAAATATCTACATTTAAAAAAATAGGAATATTTAAATTTAGAAGAACATAACTGTGCATATGAAGAAATTTTGGAATTAAAATTTAAATAAATTTATTCAGAGAGAAAACTGTCTTTACTAAGAATTGTAACTAATACCAAAGGTTTAAGGGGCTATTCTGGTCTAAACTTAAAAAAAAAATATATATATATATCCAGATTCTTAAAGTTTAGAACTTTAGCAATAGCCGAGTAGTAAAACGTATTTGTACCATACTGTAACTCAGGAAAAAAACACTTATGAGCTTGTAACTCTAACATATTTTTGTTTATTTACTATAATTTGAGAGATCACAAAGGGTTTTTTAACAAAAAACAATCTTTGGAAAGTGGTTGAAATAATTGGATCTTCAAATTAATTACGTGGCATGTGGAAAACCCCTTAAGATATTTCTACTTTTAATTTCAAATGGTCTCAAAATTTGATCTGAATCTTTCATAACAGAAAAATGATTATAACTGTTCTCTCGGGAATATAAAATAGAAAAAAAAAAAAAAAAAAACGTAGTCCATTTTAGTAGATAGCTTTTATTATTCCGAATCGACTTAAAAACTGGAATTAAATGTTTTAATATAAAGTAATATAAACTGTTTTCTAGGAATAATAAATGTAAAAATTTGGGTTATTTTTAGTGAAACTATCTATTTATTCCAAATCGACCTCAAACTAGAACTGAATCTTTTGATACAAACGGACTAAAATTGTCCTCTAGGAATAATAAATAGTAAAATCCTGAATTCGAATTCGTCAGAATATTTTTATTCCAAATGAATCAGAAAAGTAAAGCTGGATATTTTACCAGAAAATGGATAAATTAGCTCTCTACCAAAAATTTAATTTAAAAACGTCATCTGTCAGACCAGAAATCACTTTCTGTTACCCCAAATGATGTTGTTTTACAAATATTTCATTATATATATTTTTTAAAAAACAGATATATGTTTCTTTATATTTTTCAATTTAAAAATAAAAATAATGGCACAATCAATAAAATCAATGGCACAATATCTTTAGTTAGAAGAAATCCGATTTATTAGAAATTAAAAGTATTATTTATTGGATAATATTTCTGATTGTATAAATTACACTGGTAAGAGACTATTTATAATAATGTGTAATGCAATAACATAAGCGCAATTAAAGTTTCAGAGCGGGTAACTTTTACAAATGTAATAAACATGGAACGCACTGAGTATTTCCCACTTAAATTTATTGAAAATGCATTACTAATACTCAAACGGTAATGGAATGTATCGATCACTGATTGAAAAAACGATGACAAATATATCGATATTTTTTTTAATAACACCTAAATCTATTATTTTGGATGTAATGACAAGAATAAAAGATATTACCTATAAGAGTTGAAATAGCCTTAGAATCTGTAAGGTTTTTTTTTTTTTTTTTTTTTTTTTAATATTATATCATTTAAAGTTTCGTTGTTACATTTCAATTTTAAAGATTAAATTTATCGCCTTATTTACATGTATACATTTTTTTGTCGTTATAAATCTATTTCTACATGATAATTATTATAACTTTCTATATTGAAATAATATCTTGCTGTAACACTAAAAAAAAAAAAAAAAAAAAACAGTACTTCAATAACAACACAGGTAATTTATCGTGTCAGGTCTTAGATTTATTTTTATACATAGCTGTTTAATTTAAGTTTTTTTACATGTAAAAATGTATACTACATATAAAAAGTACACAAATATATTCACCGTAAAAAATTCTATTAGAAAAATCAGGACTTTTTTGTTGCCAAGGTATTTTTGTAGGTACTATAAATCTCTCAACTGAAAATCTCTGGGAACAAAACAATACCATAATTTTCCTGTAGCTACAGATATATCCAGTACATACAGAAAATGTATCAACAAATTCTGCCAGAAATTTTCTGTAGGTACAAACATTTTTGGTACATAAAAAATTTTTGAAACATACCGCTATAAATTTAATTTACTCATTCATCTAAACTCAAAACTTGATTACATAGAAAATAATCCAATTTTAACATTTAACGGCAAAATAATACTTACTCTAACATATATGATAATAAGAGAAAGTGATATATATATATATATAGGGGAGCGTAGGGCAGGTTGTAACAGTTTTTGGAAAATTAAGTATATTTTGAAATGTATTTACTTTTTCCTGTTTATAATTGCTGTTTTCCATAGTATGCATATTCATCTATCATATTTATTAAAACAACTTTTCGTTAATTTTGCTAATTTTAGTACAAAAATATTTTTTCAAAATTATTTGCCTGTTACAATTTGCCCTGGATTTGGGGTAAACTGTAACACACGTGGGGCAAATTGTAACGGATACAAAGGGAACCCTAACAATAAAAACGACAACATTTCAAAATGTTTTCTGTTATAATACATTTATTAGTTTAATAATTAAAAATAATAATTAATAACTAATATTAAATTATAAACTTCTTGTTATAGTAACAATTAATTATATCAAATGGATTATAGTAAAATAACGAGGAAATTAAAGATAAAATCAACATGGAAGTCAATCTTAGTCAAAATTTAAATTAATTCAAGCAAATGATATTTTATTACCTCTCATGCATTTAAATGTGTGCACACATTTTACAAATTAAGAATTATACTCATTCTTATACCACAGAGAGCGTTTAGAAGAGCTCGAATTCTCCGCCCTTTTTTCAGGACACTCTCATTGATGAGAAGTTTCTGCTTTTTTTTCTACCACTATTTTTATGCAATATTTTCTAATTCATGATTAAATCGTGATTCTAATACGTGGTTAAATAATTAAAGTCCTATAATATAAAAATGCAGAAAATATTTCTGTATAAATATAGTATTGGCAAAGAAGCCAAAAAATTTTCATTTCTGAAAGTTTCCTGAAAATAGGAGGAGACTTTGAGCTCTGGCTGTAGGCATCTCCACAAGCCACTCCTATAAGATGTTACAACTTGCCCCAAAATTTTGTTTCAACTTGCCCCATCGTATGATTTTGGATATTTTGTTTATTTATAAAAATATATGACGATTTAGACAAAAAATCAAGCATGCAATTTATAACTCAACACACAGTCTAAATAAAGAGCTATAAACATTTCGTTAAAGTATAAATTAACATATCTTTAATAAAAATTTACGAAATAGGTTTTTTTCCACTAACTCAATATAATGAAGCACGTGTACAGAACCTCTCATTAACCATTTTTGTGGAGCACCAATTGTGCTTACATTATAAATCGCATCATAAGAATTATGTTTATCAAAATATTTAGTCACAAATGTTACAAACTATTTCGTAAATCGCGTGTTACTTCTTACCCCTGTGACATCTAGCCGCACGCTCCCCTATATATATTGTTGAAATTATAGTATATAATTTTTCTAAGCGATTAAAAAAAAAGTAACAAAGATAATACATAGAAAAATTATTTTAAATTACGTTAATGGACAAAATTCTTCTTAATATACTAAATCCAATATTTTACAGCACATTCTTTTAAAATTTATGTGTTTTTTCATCTATTTTATAAAACTTCGCATCAATCACTGGAATCCCTCGTTTGAGAATTCAAGCAACAAAGAATAGAAAAGATCTCATTTATCAAAGCAACATGCTCTTGGGAAAAGAATGATGGCGGTATATGAGTGATTATAGAGCTTTGCTACATAATTAATGACTTTGAATTGCATTTTTATCTCAAGTATTAATTTAGTGGACATTGTCTAAAAGCTATTTCTTAAAATCCTTTTAAATACCGTCTATGAAAAATAGATTTTTTTTTTTCAGAGGATAAAATGACGATCTGTATAAATATACTTTACGCTATTAGTAAATAAATGGCCTGATAAATTAAAATGCAACATTTTGACTTAAAAGGAACTATGATTTAAGAAAGTGTTTTATTAAAATGACAAAAGACGAATAACTATTTTTGTTAATGTTTTAATTTAAAAAAGTCTGATGTACACACAAAAAGATTTCTTCCTACACTTATTAAACTACCCATTTTTTTTTTTTTTTTTTTTTTTTTTTTTAAGCTAAAGAATATTATTCGAATTTTAAAATTTAATGTCATCTACTGAATGTTTCATAGTCATAAATCTATATCCTAATTAATATTCCGTAGTGTTGTTAGTCCCGCCCTTTTTCTTCACACCAGTAAATTTTTAGAGTAATATTCTATAAATGCAATTACAATTAAATAAGAAGAAAAACTCTCTAAAAAGATACTGGTGTGAAAAAGAAGGCGGGGCTAACAATACTACGGAATATTAATTTGTATGTTGGCAAGTATACCCGTATCGTACGCTCCTAAATCTTAAAAAATAAAAAATAAAAATAAAAATAAAAATAAAAATGAGACTTAAAATTATCTTTATATTTAGAACAGTGTTCATACTTTTGAGACAGCTCATTTTGTTTTTATTTTATTTATTTATTTTTTTACAAAAATTCTGTAAAATTTATATTACAGTGCAGCAACATATCCTAAAACTAGCAGTGAGGCCACGTCCGAAATGTTGGAGGGATGCCAGCTGGGCCGACAGTTTGAAATTTGGAAAACATCCAGTAATTTCGCGCTCTATTATTGCTCATTTTCTCTGAGTCAGATGACTGTCACCCCTATTTTAGCATTGGACTCGTTGAGTTAGCACTTGCGCAGATGCTTATATGGTTTCATCAAATGTGGTCGAAGAATATTTTTCTTTGTTGTAGTACAATCATATACTGATTTCATATGCTTATAATTTTTTCATGATTATTGATGTATTTTTTGAACTATTATTTAAGAAAAATAAATCACCTATCATTATACTTTTGAGACGAACTGCCTACCTATAAAACAAGTAACGTGATTAATATAAGCTAAGGATATATAATAATATTCATATAATATATATTTAAATCGCTCGGCGACAATCTTCAAGGATGTAAACTCTCGGTCACTGCTGGAGCAACTCGTTTTTGCAAATAACTTTCTTAAAATTGACAAGTTTTCCATTAGGTACATTACAATTTTTTCAAAGATTTTTAAATCGAAAATTAAATTAAAAAATGCAAAACTTTTGGAATTTTTTTTTAAATGATTTGAAATCAAATCTTATAATCATCGAGACATATTAAAGGCATTCATTCCAATCTGTGTGTAAAAGGTGTTCCGTAAGTCTGTAGGCATTTTAAAAATTCATAATTATTGAATGAATTGATAGAATTGAACGCAGTTTGCGAAAAAATCATTCTCGTGAAGGAAGACTTTTTTTTTTTTTTCTTTTTTGTTAAAGAAAAAATAATGACTAAGCTGTTTGTCGAAAAAGGGCGCTGTGCGTGACCAGATCACACATGTTAATGAAAAACTGTACTTATTCGCATGCAAAAGTTTACAAGCATATAAATCCTATTTTATGTGTCCGTCGTCACCACAAATTATAGTTTAGCGAGTTATAACACTGCTAACTGCACCTTCAGTCGGCGGTTCTTTCCTGACGGAAAACATCTTCACCCATAACGCTTTATCCACCAAAAGTCAGCATCGCAATTGAAACTTCATGTATGCACAAGTAGGTGGCAAGAAAAGAAATGAACTGTTCTAATTGAAAAATTGTGCAGTTTGTAGGACTTTCATTTCCATATTTTGTGAAAAACTGTTAAAAAATTTCAACCCTTTTCTTTGTCTAAATATCGTCGACAAAAAATTTAACTATATATATATATATATATATATATATATATATATATATATATATATATATATATATACTATATATATTTACAAAAAAAATTCCCCCTTCACGAGAATGATTTTTTCACAAACCGCGTTCAATTCTATCAATTCCTTCAATAGCTATGGATTTTTAAAATGTCTACTGACTTATGGGACTCCCTGTATATCAATTTAAATTTCGAAATTAATCTAGATTTTAAAATACAATTTTAGATTTTGTAAAACCATACATTCTCGTGAAATTTCACTATGCAAACGTAAATATTTTTCTTATAAATTAAATTGTAAATGTGTCTAAACAGAAACATTCAAATAAGTTCAGATATTTTATGTAAACTATGAGAACTTGAAATTGAGAAAGGGATGGGGTGGGATATATAGACAGACTAAGGAAGCGGAAATTTAAATAAAAGTTGAATGAATAACTTAAATAAAATAAATAAAACGTTGTTATAATTTAATTCATATATATGCAAGTTTACTTACATTTAAGGCGATAATTTAAAACACAGCAATCTAAAATCCATGGTCTCCTTAAAGATAAAGTATAATTATTGTACTTAATGTCATTTCCAAGTATGTTGCAGATAAATTAATTGCAACATGACGGAGAATTTACATATTCAAGAGTTTAGTAATGGCTGGGCATTTGTCACTTTACAAGACTCCTTAATTTTATTCGGCGATGCTTTGTTTTATATGACACTTAATCAGACAATGTTTAATTATTTGAATCTTTAGAAAATAATGTCAAACAACTGTACTGAGCTTTAAACAAATATCTTTTCGAGGGTAAGCTTATTTCACCAAGCAATTTTTAAATAAAAGTTGCAGAAATATTAGGAAGAAAATATAAAATAGCAAAATTTATAGAAATTATGCATTTTACAAGTAAACCCTTAAATTAAGTGAAACAAATTTTAATTAGCATTGTAAAATCTATGGGGAAAACTCAATATTTAGCGACGATAATGTAAAATTATTATTATTAATAAATTCCTCCCTATTTCATATGAATATGTTGAATCAAAATTGCAACAAAGAAGATATCTATAAAAATAATTTTTTGGGATATAATTATATATTTGGAATAAAGCTAATTGTGTACAATTCTAAACTCATTCAGTAATTTTCTACATAAACAGAAAAAACATAAAAATTACGCGTTAATCTATAAATTGACTGTATGTGCAAAAGTTTTATTAAAATTTTTATTGAAATTGATTTTAAATTAATATACGTAAAAAGGTGCAACAGGAGCGAAAACAATAATAATAATAATAAAATAAAAAATAAAAAAAGACAGTAATAATAAAGAAAAAAAAAAAGTATATTTATAAAAAATATTATTTTATTCCTTTCAATGTGCTTGTCAGTATAGGATTCAACAAGTATACGCAGTAAAAAATTGTAAAATATTAAAGCTTGTAAGCAATATACATTTTTTTCGCTTTAATATTCATTTGTAAAAGAAACAATATTTATTTAAAGGTCGAGTAACTCACGTGAGTTGTTATTTGTTGCATAAATTCACCCCACTATAATATTTCTCTAACGTGGTCCAGTTACGATTAAATTTTGTCGAAACGTTACGATAGTAATATAATTATTAAAAATACGCAAGGATAAAAAATAACATTTATAAATGGATAATATTTCCGCACGCGGACTCAGCTGAATGATTTAATAAGAAAAAATGACGACATTCGTCTGACAAGAGTATTTCATAAATAATGTATTTTTAAATGTTGAATCTTAAGAATCGTTGAAAGCATCATTTTAAACCTAGCAATACTTTATATATAAATATATAGAACATGAACTATTATCATAAATTAACTAAAAAAATATTTTTAAAAGTATAATCAAAATAGGAACTAGTATTTCATTCATTTATTTATTTATTTTTATATAGAATTATGCGAAAATAAATAAATAAAAAATCATCGCCAACATGGCGACAAAAATTTAAAAGTCGTTCGTGGGGGTCCTATACTAGAGTGACCATATTTATTTCATTGAATTTGGGGACAAAGTTGGCGATGTCCTCGAATTTAAAGGACAAAAAATAAATAATTATTTAAATCACCTAAAATTGTAAAATTTTAGTATTTTTATTTAGAAAGCACCTAAAAGAACTTATTTCAGCTTATTTATTATACCTATAATAAATTATTCTAATAAAAAGTTAATAACTTTATAACATGCGTCCCCAAATGTTTTGTAATTTTTTGGGGACGAAGGTAGTTTTCGAGGACTTATGTATGGTAAACCTATTCTATACTAAAACAGTACTGCCTTGCAGAAGTATTAAAAGTAGGTCGTCAATTATGAATTTTATTTCGAAACATTTCTTTGTATGAATTTAGTTTCCTATCGCAGAATATTAATTTGGTTCTAATAATAATTTGGCGACTGGCGAATTAAAATTTAATTAATAAAAATATAATTCATATAGGGGAGAACCGTGTAATACGTACCATCGTGTAATATGGACCATGAGGAAATTTATATGTTCAGCACTAGATGGTGAATCCATCTCATTACCTTTAGTGAATATTATTGTTATCCAAAGCAAGAAGTGAATTGTACATGCGTATCTGCATTTGGACGATTATGAAATTGAGTTTTCAGTTTATATGATCATTCATGTAACAAGTATGTTAAAATGAAAGTATTACTTTCTACTGTTAGGTAATTGTAATATAATTTTCGCGTTAATAGTGGCAAATGCACTTATTTTCTGAACAATCTAGACATGTGTTTCATGGACGTCAATTTGCATAGCGATATATGATTGGAAACAACGCTGCTCTGCTTATACGTGTAATATGAACCATGCTCTGTTGTGTAATATGGACCAGTGGTCCATGATAAAAACAGAGAGGTTTTGTTAATGCTCGGTGTACACACTCAAAATCTTGAGGCTATAGAACAAGCCAGAGAAGCAGGAATAATCAAGCTATCACCTCCTTTGTATACTACCCATTGAATATAACCTTTGAACCTCCCTTTTTTTCGTCTATTAATTATTTTTTTTTCGTCCATTTCTACTATTCCCAAGAGTGGGCAATTGTATGAGGGATCATGCTGGACAGTTCGTTTCACAATTCCAAGTGTGTCAATTCGGGAAGTCTACTTTGGGAAGGACCACTATGGACCACTCGGTGCATATTACACGAACGTATGTGTAATATGGACCACCGACACATAAATAAAATATTTATTTCCTGCAATTATTAATACTTCCCAGAGTGCTTTACTAAGCTTGAAACATGCAACTATACAATCGTAATGAGCAGCCAACAAATTATTTTTTTTTCTTCCTTTTTTTAATAATTTTAGTTTTATGAGCATTCTTGGTTAGGGGGTGCATATTACACGGATCTCCCCTAATATTTATGAGTTTCAAATTTTAAATTTAAATAAGAAAAGCAATATAATGCAAAAATTTCGCATGGATTTGCTAGTGATACTAATAATAAAGTTAGCGTTGAAAGGTAAATGATATGAAATTTGTAAACAAAGACCATGTATTATTATTATTATTATTATTATTTTAAGTTTAAAAAAAAAAAAAAAAAAAAAAAAAAAGTTACTTTTCGAAGAAAAAAAGATGGATTCTTCATTTAACAAAAAAAAGGTGTAGATATGGATTCAACGTAAAAGAAGCATATATCATTTAAAATGGTACAAACATTGCTTCTTCTGACGAGGTATCGTGATTAATGAACTTGACTGGAAACAAACATTTTTCTGTTTTGAATTGTAGAAGATAATTTGCAAAATTCTTAGTTTTCGAAATTAGCTTAGGCTTCTCATGTCTCCTCTTTTTGATTACAACTTTTATAACAAGAGTAAAAATACTTCATTCAAACACTAGTTAATTATGCTTTGAAGAGGTGAACAAAATATTCATATTTTGTCATATTTAATCGGTGTCATATTTAATGTATTCATATTTAATCGGTGCATTAGTTTTTCTAGAAATCGCGACTACCGCTTTTCTAGAGAATCTCTAAAAACCAAGTTTCACCCACTGATATTTCCAAAATTTTCAATGAAAATTTTCCAAAATGTTGTTTAAAAAATGCTCTTTCAATAAGCTCAAAATTTTGAATATATACATATTTTTAAATGTACTGTACTGAAACAATTGAGAAAAAGATGCTTTTGTAAGCCCTTGAACTTTTGAAAAACAGTATACTTTGTAACCAAATATTTGCAGAACAAGAAAATATTTAATCTGTAAAAGACTCTATAAACGCTGAGAAAAAGTTCTGTAACTGACATCTAGAATCTAAATTGTGGCTCTAGAAAAAATAGTTCCATGCCATCCTTATAAATTCTAGTCCCCTTTTAAAGCGAGTTCTAGAAACTGTTATTAGAATTCTAGAGCGTTTGTCTCTATCATAGAGGTCAAACTTATTTAAAAATATCTCCAAATAAATGCGAACACTGGAGGCGAGTTTTAGTAACTATAATCTTGGTACCCAGTTCTAGAAAATCAAGCGAGAATTTCTCGCAGTGCAAAGGATGCATGATATTTATAGTATTTATAATATCGTTGAACCGTCTAGAAATGTATAGAGTAGAAATTCTCGATCATTTCTTCTATTCAGGTTATTTGTTTACACTATACGCATAAATCGGAAATCTATACTTCTAATTTGAAGGTTTAGAAAATGATCACTTGTTCGTTCTAGATGAATACGGTATATATATATATATACATATACAGGGTGATTAAAAAAACGTGGACAAAATGACATGGTAGATCAGTCATACAACAAGGATCAAAAATTGCATAGGAACAGAGAGTCGCAACTGCAATCCGGAGCCGCTACAGGGCGTCTAAAATAATACATAACACAAAGAGAAGAAACAAAACCCTTACAGATCATTTTTTTAAATAATTATTCACTCACATGCGACTAACGCAAGCAAAATGTTTAGCCTACAGAAGATGCTCAAAGTTTTTGCCAGGTGCATCGAGACACGACTGGTATCTACGTTGCACGAAACGTCGCAACTTCTCAAACATACCAGGTGTATCTCGAACACATCTTCCTGCCACAACGATTCTTCCTACCAAGCCTTACGGCGTTGCAACAGGTGTTTCATACACGTCCTTTTAAAAATCCCCATAAGAAAAAATACAAGGGAGACAGGTCGTGTGATCGTGGTGGCCATGCGATTGGTCCACCGCGACCAATCCAGACGCCAGGAGAAAGTAGTCTGCAGATGTGCTCTGACGTTCGTGAAATATGCAGGAGCTCCATCGTGTTGAAATCGAATGCGTTGACGAATAGGCATCGGAACATCATTCAGCATTTCTGGCAGAACTTCTTGCAAGAATGTTAGGTAAATGGGACCGTTAGGTCTGTTTGGGAGAATGTACGTACCAAGTAAGACAGTCTCGTACAATGTCAGAACACGCGTTCACGAAAAATTTTCATTGTGGGCCGTGCGGACGTTTAGTATGCGGGTTTTCATCCACCCACGTATGCATGTTGTGAAAGTTCATCACACTCTCTAATTAGAACGCAGCCTGATCCATGAAGAGAACACTTGCTGCGAAGTTTTGGTCTGCAGCACTTTCTTGCAAAAACTACTGCGCAAAATCCATACGATTGTTGTAGTCTCCCGGTTCCAGTGCCTGGATGCATTGTAAATGATAAGTATGTAGTCCTTCGTCGTGTACAATGCGCCAGACGGTAGCTTGGGGGATATGGGTCTTTCGGGATACAACTCGTGTACTAGTTGAAGGATTACGCTGGATTTCTAGGAAAACTCTTTCTTCAGCATCAACTGTCCGAGTTATTCGTTCGCGACCATCATCTGGCTTGTGCACGTCGAATGGGCCGATTTCACACAATCGTCGATGCAAAGTGACAAAGAATGACCAGCAAGGCACCTTTCTACCAGGATATTTCTCACGATACATTCGCGAGGCTTCTCGTCCATTGCAGTTGCCCATGCCGTAAATTAAATGCATGTCAGACATTTCGAGGTGCGTGTAACTAGCCTCTTTGTTACGCCCAACGCATCCATGGCTCGAATGAAAACAATCTCCATTTGCTCAGCTCGTGTTTGTATCGCAACGCACTCTTATGGCTTTAGCGCCCTCTACAGGCATTTGCGACCCCCTGTTCCTATGCGAGTTTTGATCCTTGTTGTATGACTGATATGCCATATCAATTTGTCCACGTTTTTTTAAACACCCTGTGTATATATATATATATATTCTTTCTTTCGTTTTTCTCAGTGAATCATCATACATATGAAAAACATTTTATAATTAAAAAAAAAAAAAAAAAAAAAACTAGTAAAGTGCAAACCCAGTTAAAAAATTTATTTGACTAAAAGAAACTAAATTCAATTATCATGTAATTGACGCTTCTTTTCTCTTTATATAATCCCATTAAAACAACTGCCAAACGTGCAGATATTAAGAGTGAATTAGAATTACTTCTGCCCCGAGGTAGTCCGGTATTGATTTGCTTTGCCTCACAAAAGATATCCACATTTAAAGGAGATAAAATATATTAAAGAATAAAGAATGTTGTAAAAATATGTTTATTTGTGTTGATACCTTTCGACACAATTTTTAGAGATTAGATGTTAAATACGATTAGTACAAATGAGAGAAAAATTATTCTTCAAGAAAATCTTATATATGATAAAGAGTAAAATTTTATGCATTTTTAAAATATATATCAATAATTATTTAAGTACAAAAAACTGGGCTTTTTTGTAGAGTAAGAATATTGTAAACAACTACCATAAAAAATAAAGTAGGGTAAGTGCACCAGTGATAGACACTTTTAGAGTAATCTCTGATGCTTTTAATGTTCTAGTCATCAGAAAATATTTTTAGCAATCTTAAGTTAGTACATAGGGTATGAAAGACATTCAGAACCACATATATGTTAAAATATATACATTTGGTAACAATTTCTTATTTTTTTTTTTAGGAATTTTTTTTTGACACCCACTCAATGTTCCAGTAATTGACACTGCCATTTTTTCATTTTATCTGTAACTGGCCCCCTATGTTCCAGCGTTTGATTCTGCTAGTTATTCATTTTACCAGTTATTAGCACCCTATGCTCAAATGTTTGACATAAAATGTTAAAATTCTTATATGTAAAATATATGATTTTATTGTTTTTCTTATTTATTAATTATTTCGGGATAGATGTCAATTACTGTAGCATACCAATCACTGGAGCAACTACCCTATAATTTTTTCGATCCAAACTTAAGTAATCGCGGCTCTTTAGCAAACACTAAAAGTGCAAATACGAGTTCAGAATGATAACAAGTAATTAACATTTTCGAACTAAAATCAAACTTTTCGAGGACTTGGAAAGTTAAATATATAAATTACTTTCAAAATAAAGCATTTTGAGAAGCAGAAAAATATATACCAGTAATATACTTTTAAAAATTTGTTGCCCCTTACGACATAAATTCCAAAATTTTTGGTAAAAAAAGTAAGTTTATAATGTAGATTTTGAATATAATTTCAGATTTGTTCTTTTGCTTGAGATTTTTGGTTTGTCACTCTTGTTGTTTCTTATTTCAGAAATTATATACATGGGGTATGCATAACCAGGGAATTCATCACAGATTTATTATTATTATTTTTTTTATATACATTGATTTTTCAGTTATGTTTTTTAAAATATCAATGAAATATAATAAATTATTCTTTCATCTAATCTAATATATTTGTTCTTTTTGTAGGTTTTGTTGAAGTGTGAAAAGTTTAAGTTGTGACGTGCTAATTGGAGACATAGCGAAATTTCGGCATACCTAAAAGAAATAATAGAAAAAGTTCCAGATTTGTGGAATTTTTTATTATCTGTACACTTACTCTACGTATAACTTATGTACTGTACATGGGTATAATTGGCTAAGTTTACACTTCTCCCAAACAATTATACAAGTGGAACCACGAAATACAAAACTTTTACCCATTTTTTTTTCTTTGGATGGCATATTGTTAAATTATTTAAAAAAAAAAAAAAAAAAAAAAAAACATATTTTTTAAAAGCCAATTAGGTATAGGTTATACCTAAAATTTTTCACAAGTGTATGTATAATAGAAACTGAGAAAAATGAGGTCAAGATCAAACAATGCCAAAACAGGGTTAAACGTTCATCACTTCACCCTACTTATACCATCGTCGTCATCATCATAATCATCAATTTCAGCCTTTCCCAATCCATTACAGCATGGAGGCTTCTCGTAGGCAATTCCAATATGCCTTTTTTTGTTTTGTTTTTTCAATATTTATAGTGTGTATGTATGTATATGTATATTTAAGTAAACAAACCATTGGTTGATTTCAGAACAACTACTATGAAAGAAAAACATTATTAAAAAATAAATAAATAAATAAAAATAATACAACAATTATTCCGAGACAAAAATAAATTATCTTTATCCTTCATCATGTTATGAAAAATGTAGCAACGTGTACAAGGTAAAAGCAGCGATGTTTATTTTTTAAATAAAAACTTTCAAAAGTTAAATAGCTAAATATTTTCAAACATAAAAACCTATCTCTCTAAAATATTTTAAATTCAATCTTTTGAAAAACAGGAAAAACTATAAAAACTATAAACATTTATAAAAAAAAAAAAAAAAAAAAGAAAGAAATTATTTGCCAAATGCAAGCCAACATATAATGCTCTAATTGTTTGACTACAAGAAAACAAATTTAATTACGGTGAAATTGACACTTCCTTTCTCTTTATATAATCCTACTGATATAATTCGCCAAAAAGGCAGAAATTTAATTAGTATTTGAAAAATGGAAGCCAAATTATAACGCTCTATTCGTTTGACTATGAGAAAATAAATTTAATTACAATGGAATTGACATTTCCTTTCTCTTTATATAATCCTATTAAAATGATCGCCAAACACTCAGAAATTAAAGTGAATCAGGATTACTTTTATCTTAAGGGGATTTGTAATTGATTTTCCGTTTGAAGATATTTGCCCATAAAAGATATTCCTACCTAAAAGGCATATAAAGCATTAAAGAATAATGAATGGCGTTAGAAAAAAGTTTTGGTTTGCATTAATAACCATTTTGAATCTTCGGCCATGAATTTAGGTTGTTTAAATGTAAGAAGTTGTGTTTGAAAAAAAAAAAAAAAAAAAAAAAAAAAATCAAATATTAAGGCCGCTTTACTCACCGCCGCCGGAAGCCGAAGCTAATGTTATTCTATGGGAAATTTTTCTTTACAAATAAAATATTAACTAATACATATTTATAAATTCTGTTTTCACATTCTGAAAATTCCTAGCTGTTAAATTGACGGACCTTTTCCAAAAAACTATTTTTTAATTTTTTATATTTTATTTTGAAGCTGCAAAATACGAATTTTCAATATGTATTTTTTTTTTTTTTTCATTTTCCATTTTCAAAATAAAATATTAAAAATTAAAAAAAAAAAAAAAAAAAAACCTTTTTAAAAAAGGTCCGTTAATTTAACAGTTGGGAATTTTCTAAATGTGAAAACAGAATTTAAAAATATGTGTTAGTTAATAAGTTATTTGTAAAGAAAATTTCCCCATAGAATAACATTGGCTCGGGCTTCCGGCGACGGTAAGGGAAGAGGGCCGTTAAGATTGAAATTTTATGCAATTAAAATACTTTTTTGTACGAACCATTGGTTGTTTTAAATATATTTGTTTTAGCAAATATTATTGATGGCTAAAAAAAGATTGATCTTTTTCAAAATGCTTATTTATATTAATCCAAAAGTAATACAAGTAAGCTGTTGTTAAATTGGAAAGTTTACTAGTTAGCAGAAATTCTATATTATAATTAAATTTATGAGTTTCTTTTTAAGTTTTAGTATACAATATGATTCCGATCATCTGCGAAATTGTGTATTATGGGATTCAGGGATAGTGAAATTCGCGGAGAAGCTACAAAAAAGACTGGAAATGAGAAGTAAAGACATAAAAAAAATATCCAAAATTCCGAATGTATTGTATATAAAACATATCACAAACAATAAAATTACTCCTAATTAGTTATAATGTTTATATTTTATATAATATAGGATGTTAAAATAATAAACAAAAAAGTGTACTTGTGATGAAACCAAGGTGATATCTGTAAGCTGATTTATGCTCTAATTTAAACAATACCACAGATCTGCCAGAATTCTAAATTATTCCACAGTATTGTATATACCCGCCCTACTTATATACTACTTTACTTCAGAACGTAATTACAATGAAGATTTTCTCCAGAAAGTCATTACAGTACAAAAAGAAAATTACCCTTCAAAAAAAGTGGGATGAAAAAAATAAGATAAAATAAATATCGGCGAGTATACCAGCGATGCTCTGAAACAAATTAAAATGTCGTCAGTCTGGAAGCATACTGTACTGGACAAAAATTACAACAAAAGCAACATAATTCTTTATAATAACATGTTTTTTATTAATAAATAGAATCTTTTTTTTTTGTTTTTTGTTGTTGAAAGAAACCTTTCTATTGATCCCGCCTTTTCCCTGCTACCGCGAATAGCCCGCAACGTGCGTAATTCACTTGCGGATGATAGGGAGTTTAATGTAATTTAATTCAATTCTTTTAAATCTTTAAACCGCAAAATATTGCAGTTTGCATTCCTAATGAATACTGTAACTTTCATATGATTTTTAATTGCATTCAGAGATAAAGAATTTTAATTTTTCCGTAATTTCATACTTTTGACGTTTCCGATCATCATGTCAAAAATCCGAATTAGAGATTTTGATGTTTCTATACGTTTTGAAGTCCCCCGTGTCTAATTTCACTATTTTTATGATGATGTGTGTATTTATGTGCGTATGTGTGTGAGTGAACACGTTAGCGTCTAAACGCGTTGCTCGAATGAGTTGCAAGTTGGTACGTATGTTGTAAGTCCCCGTAGCACGTACCCTATTGATTTTGGTGAATCTGGCACTTATAGTGTTTTTACAGGGACACTCAAAAAAATTCTTTATCATTATGGCCTATGGGATCAAATTTTTAAAAGTGCGATAGCGTCTAAACACCTTATTCAGGTGAGCAAAAAAAAAAAAAAAAAAAAAAAAAAAAAAAAAAAAAAATGTACACATATTACTATAGGTCACAGTTTCACGATTTGTATAGGTTTTGGTGAATCTAGCACTTACAGTTTTTTACAGGGACACAACAAATTATTCTGTATCATTATGGCCTATAGTGTAAAATTATTTAAAACGCGATAGCCTCTAAATGCCTTATCAAAATGAGCTGAAAATTTAAATACATGTCTTAGGTCACCATCACACAAGATAGATTTTGGTGACTTTAGCACTTCCAGAATTCTACAGAGACACAAATAAAAAGTGCTTATCATTATGGCCTATAGGCTCAAATTATTTAAAGTGCGACGGCGACAAAACGCCTTATTCAAATGATAGTGAAAATTTATGTACATGTTATAGATCACCATCACATGAACTTAAATAACTTTAGAGAATCTAGCACTTATGGTTCTTTTTACAGGGACACAATGCGTATTTCTTTATCATTGTGGCATATGAGTTCAAAATTTAAAGTGCGATAGCTTCTAAATGCCATATCCGATGGAGCTGAAAAATTTATATAAATATTATAAGTCACTGTTGCATTAACTATAAGCATTTTGGTGAATCTAGAATTTACAGGTTTTTACAGGGACATAACGAAACATTCTTTATCATTACGATCTGTAGGCTCAAAGTACAATAGCGTTAAATTAATCATCGTGTACAGTATGGAAAAAAATACTCAAACACTCTATTATAATTTTCTCTCTTTTGTTTAATTAACAGCTCCCCTTACTTTACTTTATCTATAAATCTGTTGATTATTCAATGTTCGGAAAGTCGAGTAGAGTCACTCCAGATTTTTATTTGTATTTTACGTCTTTGGCATTTTAATAGAAACTATAGAAAAAAAAAACACTTTAGTAATCATTTTTTATTATTTGCATAGAACTGGCATTGATCAGAAGATTTTGTTTTCTCAAAATTCAAGAATAAAATTAATTAACAATCCTAAATCCTACTGGATCTAGAAATATGAAATCTCAACGTCCCATCTGCATTGCTCATTGCTGACAATGGAAGTGGGAACCAATAAAATTCTTATTAAAACAAAACTAAGCTTAAATTACAGACCATGATCAAAACATATAATACAATAAAACTTTTGCGCAAACACCCCCATGGATCAAGGTAGGACACTTGATGGTTTAGACGTTTCTGTCAAAACCAGCAAACTAAGAGGTAAAGCAAGAAGACGAGGCACAGTGGTAAAGAGTTTGACTCGTCTGTGTATAAGTTGATTTTTGGAAACCCATCAAGGTACTTTTTTTTTTTTTTTTTTTTTTTTTAATTTCAACTAAAAAAAAGTTTTTAATTTTTAATCAAATTAAATTTAGAGAAAATATTTATTTCTTTAAGAAAGTTCTTTTTTTTAATGTATGTATGTACCCATCAAAAAATACACAGGCCTGCAACCAAATAAGTGTTTAGAGACCAATAGCTGATACTGATAGATTTTTGGTCGCTGATTTCTGGAAAAAATTCCATGAAGTACCCTACTACCGTAGGTAATGGAAGTATTGTATTCGGGCCAAAAATTCGATATCGGATTTTTACCTTATTTACACGTTTTAAGGTCTCCTGAGTCCAAAAAATAGTTTTTTGCAATTGGTCAGTGTGTGTGTGTATGTACGTGCAGAATCTTATGGCTATCATATCTCCGAAACTAATAACGATAGAACTACGAAACTTCAGACTTGTGACAGATCTGGTGTACAGCTGAATGTTCTAAATTTTGGCGAAAATTGGAAAACTGGAAGTGGGACCTTAAGTCTGTATCTCAAAAACGGATCTAACGATTTTCATCAAAGTTGCTATATAAACACTCTATTAGATGTCCTTTAGAATGATATAGTTCGTTAGTTCAAGAAAATTGATAGGTGCCCTGTATAAATAGCTCAATTTCAGGTCTCGCAAGTGCTTTCCTTAAAAAACGGCTGCACGGATGTTTTTCAAACTCGCCATATTATCTTCCTTTTAAAAATACTTTTGTATGTAATTATTGTTTTCCTGTCAATAATTGAATATGCCAAGTTTCGGTAGATTTTGATATGTCAAAAACGGCTCTAACGATTTTCTTGGAAATTGTTATGTATATCCATTTTAGATATCCTTTCTCATGTATTATTACTCAAAATGTTTTGATGACCACACCATATTAGTTTCTTTATCTTCCTTTTATTAATAGCCTATAAAGACCCTCACGGAGGGCATTCCACACATAGGCCTAGGAGCTTAGCGTAGTCAATCCGTCATAAAAGTTTACAACATTTTATTAAAAGTTAATAACTCAGTAACATAAATTCTTCATTAGAAAATGTAAAATGGTGTTAAAGAGCTCTGATTAAAGAAATGATAAATAACACGTCTCAGAATGAAAATGCAATAATATTTCAAAGGACAACTGTCCTGTCTTCACCGAATTCATGAATACATTCATTTGTCGACGAGACGTAATTAACTCATTATATGGAATGTCATTAATTATTTCATTTACACACTTTCTCTTTCAATATCAAAACACTTACTCTAAGCGTAATGTAATTGTTTGGAATATCATCAAAAGGCGGCCCACATAAAAAATATTTAATGATTCTTGTTGATAAAGGTTTATTTTCATATTTCTATATCAACTGAAGAAATGTTTTGTTCAAATGAATGATTTTGGACGACCACTTCTATAGGATGCTTTAAATTAAAATTTTGTCGGTAATCATTTAACTTAATTGTGAAAGCCATCAGTTTAATATGTTATATCTTTGTTCGAATAATTATTTAGCTTGATAATTAGATATCGTGTAAAGCTTTTACAAAAGTTATCAATAAGTTGAGCTAATTATTTAAGTAATTTGTGACTTTGCTAATAAATTTTAATTAAAATAATAATACATATATATATATATATATATATATATATATTGATAATTCACTAAGAAAACAGAACTTTTTATAATACATTAGAAAATTAATTGTTAAATATACGTGAAAAAACTTCAAATTGGTTTAACTTTTATTAATTATTTAACTTTGCTTGAAACGGATCAGTTTAAAATATTAGAAGTGTTGTTTTGCTCGTTTTATGTGTCATTTAATTGGTAAATTAAACAGTTTTTACTACTTTTACAAAATTAGTTTGTAAGTGAATTTTATTATTCAAATAATTAATGATAAACTTAATGCCAGGTTATATTGAACTAATTGATGCTGATGAATTTTAACTGATAAAATTATCTTTCTATTTTTATAAGCATAAATAACTATGATAATGTGTATCTACAGTTAAAAATTCGTTATTTAAAATTGCAAAACAAAGTTAATTATAATTTACTTTGCCATTTTTTACGATTTAACTTTATTTGAAACTGACCAATTTAGATTTTAAGATTAATATCTATGATCGTATGATGCATGATTTAACATTTACTTGGAGACATATAGATGTTATTTAATAATTTTACAAATTAATTAATAAATTAAGCTAATTATTCAACAATTAAAAATAATTAATAGGATTTAACAATAAAATTATTTTTATATTTTTAGAAAAGCAAATCATTAAGAAACATATACTTTTTAATATTATAATAGCATATTAAACTATGAAAAAAAAAATTAAAATAAATATTTTACCGATGTTTCATCAAGAGATTCTCTCTTAAAAACTTTTCATTTTAACACTGTTGCGAATACAGTTTTATGGCCAAATTTAATGATTCTTTCTTAAATTTCTACCTTTTTCATGCGATTTACATGAAGCTGAGCCCTTATTTTCTTAATAACTCTGTTAATTTAGACGTACCATACGTCAAAACTTTTACATTTATCAAACGAAATTTAATTATTAAAAATATATCTCATCATTCTCTCGTTCATTTATGAAAATATTCGGTCTAGTAATAAGTTTTAACGCTTGTTTCAGAGAAATAAAAATGTAAGTGAGAGTTCACAAATACAAGTAATAATACCTTTAATCTTCAAAATACTACCCATCATTATCTAACATTTTTCACTATCAGTCTGTCAATTGATAGTTCAAAGTATCTGTGTCGGGGCTATAAAGCGGGTGTTTCTAAACTACCTTTATTGTGTCCTTCCCAATTTTCTCATCATGAGGCCTTATCAAAACTAGTTGGCATAGGTGGACTCTGCTCAGTTGCCCATCATATTTATGTTCTCAGAAATTTCTAGTGCGAGACATATTACTAGTGGATCTGCAGATCAGGAGCCTCAACGTCCTATTTGCATCAGACATTATTCAATAGGTCATTTTTATTTATTCCTTATTATATAATAGTATATATTGATTCGATCGACTTATTACCAAAATCAAATACATTCCTCAACCCCCCCTTGTATCTCTCTTTGTATACCTATTTGTATATGATATAAAGTGTTACGAAATTGTAAATAATTGCATTTATTTTTGTATAAATTCTTTCAAAGAGGTTTAGTAAGTTGATAAAATGCTAATTTTGTGCCTTTATAGTCGTTTTAGCGTTAAAATAGCCAAATTTTCCTTTAAAACGCATTAAAAAGCTCCTATAAGGGAAGAAATAAATTTGGCGCCAAATTTGGCGACTATTTCCCTCCTTGGCGATTTTTTTTGGCGATCTTGGCGAGAAAATCCTTATTAGGGATATACCAAATATGGAAGCTCTAATCTCATTGGCTGATGTGATACGAGAATTTTCCAGAACAGTCTGTTTTCGATAGAAAAGTATAAAAGGAGCATTATTTTCGCCAAGGCGGTCAGTCTCAGATCTATATCAGTTTCGTCAAATGCTTGCTCAATGGGCTCATGAATATGTGTACCAAATTGCAAGTCAATAGCGTTATTTTGGGGGGCGCTATCGCGGTACATACAAATTCTTCCCATAGGCCATAATGGTAAAAAAAACTTTGGCGTGTCCCTGTACACGAACTTACAAATGGAATGCACACCGAAAACTATACAGCTAATTTCGTGGGCATCATGAACATGTGTACAAAATTTCAAGTCAATAGCGTGTTTTTTGCGGCCGCTATTGCATGACAGACAGACAGACAGACGGAATCCAAAATCCTTTTGAGTCTCAACAGAGGGCCTCCATTCACATTTCGGCAAAAATTGGAAGTCAATAGCTTGATTTTTGTGGTGGCTATCGCGGTACATACAGATTCTTCCCATAGGCCCTAATCATAAAAAATCTTTGGCGTGTCCCTGTACACAAATTACAAATGGAATACACACCCAAAACTATACAGCAGATTTCGCGGGGCACATGAACACGTGTACCAAATTGCAAGCCAATAGCGTGATTTTTGTGGCCGCTATCGTGATACATATAAATTTCTCCCATAGGCCGTAATGATAAGAAAAACTTTGGCGTGTCCCTGTATACGAACTACAAATGGAATACATACCAAAAACTATACAGCTGATTTCGTGGGGCTCATGAACATGTGTACCAAATTTCAAGTAAATAGCGCTTTTTTACCGGCCGCTATCGCGCGACAAACAGACAGACAGACACAGCCCAAAACCGTTTTGAGTCTCAACAGAGGGCCTCCACTGACGTTTCGGCAATAATGATAAAAGAAATCAATTTGACCAAAGCTTCATACAGTGACAGAATGAAATCCCCGCCTAATAGGCTATCCACCGTTCATTTCGATATATTTATCTTATTCTAATCTATTAATTTATTTTATCAGGGTCAATTTCGTTGTTTAGTTTTCATGCTACTCTTTCCAATGCAATAATCCTCAAATTCATATTTATATGAAAAATTTACAATTTCGCTATGTTGATAAAATCGTAAATTACGAATAATTTACGAAATTTTCCTATTAGAATATTTGTATTCAATCATGTTCAAACAAATATCATAAACGTAATTTTGAAGTTGTCTAACGTATTTAGGATTCTCAAAATGGAAGTTTATGCTCAATTTTGCTTTATTCTGACATGTTAAATAAATCGTAAATTCCAAATAACTTACGAATATTTTAAATTGGAAAAATCATAGTCTATGATATCCATGCCAGTATCCTAAATATTATTTCGAAAGTGGTTTGACATTTTTACGATGAAAATATCCCTCAAGATTGACGTTTATGTGAAATTTTGCTCTTATTCAGCCATGTTAAGAAATTCGTAAATTTCCAATAACTTACGAAATCTTTATATTGGAAAATTCATAGTCATTAATATTTATGCCAGTGTCCTAAATAATGTTTCAAAAATAGTCTGACATCTTTACGATGAAAATATCTCTCAAAATTGACGTTTATGTGAAATTTTCCCTTATACTGCAATGTTAAGAAATTCGTAAATTTCCAGTAACTTGCGAAATTTTCAAAGTAGCATATTTATAGTTTCTGATGTTCATTCCGGCATCAAAACTGATATTTTAAAACTGGTCTGACATTTTTACAATAAAAAGTTTTCATTTAATGCACGTTTAAGTGATTTTTTGTCCTATTCTCCCATGTTAAGAAAATCGTAAATTTCGAATAACTTACGAAGTTTTTAAAATCGAATGTTGCAAATGAATAGGGTTCTTGCCAGTGTCGAAAGTAATATTTTAAAACTGATCTGACCTCTCTGCGACAATTTGTTCTTGAGATATCGTGTACACAGACTAACAAACTAACGGACCGACCCACTAACACACTAACAGACTAACAGACTAACAGACTAACAGACACCCTACAGACAGACACCATAGAAATTTTGTCATTTTCGGATTCCTCACACCTGAAAACGTGCAGAAAAGTCAAAAAACCGAGGTCGAAATTTTTCACGATTACCTAAGTTCCCCATACCTATAGTATGATGGGGAACTAAAACAATTCACGATTGGCAAACCTTTGCCAGTAAATACACATTTTCTTCGAACTTCCTGGTTCATTCACAGGAATTTTTTCCTTAGAGCGTTCAGCAGTTACACTTAAATGAGGCATTGATGTTTCATAATGGAGCACTGGTTCGTAATTGTAACCCACAGGATGCATAGGACTGGTTTCTTGCAGTGAATAGCTCGCTTCGGCGGATATTGTTGCTGGTGGAAGTTACCTTTTTTTCCCCTTTCGAATTGCCCCCAGCATGTCTCTTTTTCAACTCCGATTACGAATTTCTTCACTCATCATTGTTCCTTTGCTCCAATTCATGTTCCACCTATCTTCCTCCTTTCTGATATTGGTTCGAGTATCGAACACGTAATCTTCTAATTACGAGCTAGGCGCTCTACCTGCCGGGCTACGCGGCCCTTAAACGTTAGGAAAAAGCTAGTTAAGTCACAGATGTATTTTTTAAAGGGGAAGATCGTGTAACCTGTATAAAATATGATACACAACTAGATGATATTCAAATTTCAGATAAAAAGTTTACATTTTCTATGGCTATACATATAGCTATTTGAGATGCAACATATGTTTAGGTTTGGTTTTACCGATTAAAACATTACTTTGCTTCGTACATGGAAGTAAAAAAGCGATTCAATACTTTTAGTGCCTATTTATGTATAAGGTACAGGCACTTCACACATTATTACTCATTTAGTTATCAGAAATTTCACATGATTTTTTAGAAAAGTATTTTGCAAAGCAAAATAAATATTAAACAAAAAATAATTAAAAACAAGTCCTTCCGGCTCATTTGGAAGTGTAGGTTGATTTCTTTTTTATTATTAAGTAGCCGCCATTTTGAAACAAAAGGGTGGCCAAAAATTATTAATGTCTTTGATAAAAATATTGATGCAGGCTATGTACATATGAAGTTTTAAGCAAATCGGTTTACAAATGCCTTTTTATGTGAATTTGAAATTTTTAAGTGTCCGGCACTTGGAAACAAAGTCAAGTTGGCAAACAAATATATCAAATGCATTTCAAAGGTAAGTCTTCTTACAAATTCAGTTCGAATTAGTTCAGAATTTCAAAAGTTATAGTGTTGACAATAAGTGGCTGCCATTTGGATCAAAATGGCGTCCAATTGGCAGCCGTTGGATGCCTTTCAGAACATCAGTGAACTACTCCAAGATATTTGTAAGATAAGTCAACTGTCCAACTTTTGTTCGAATAAATTGAGTTTTTCAAAAGTAATCATGATAACAAATTCTCAGTGACAGTGTTTAAATGGTCGCAACTTGGAAACAAAATTGCAGAGAAACGTACCCACCGAAGTCACAGATATTTGAACGAAAAATACATTGTTCAATTTTGGTTTGAAAGGATTAAGTATTAAAAAAATTACCGTGATAACAAATTTTCAAGTGGTCGCAACATGGGAACGATATGGTGGATCAAGTTACCCAGCAAATTCATTCAAGATATTGGAAGCATAAGTTCACTGTCGAACTTTCTTTCGAACCAGCGAAATATTTTTAAATTTATTGCTATGACATATTTTCAAGTGGCAATCTGAATTTAAACGGCTGCAAGTTTGAATCAAAATGACAGAGCACTTGCCCAATGAAACCATCCAAGATATTTGTAACACAAGATCATCGTCCAACTTTGGTTAGAATTAATTTAATATTTCAATAGTTATCGTGATAAAAAATTTTCAAGTGACAGCCAGATTTTAAGTGGCCGCAACTTGGAAACAAAATTGCGGAGCAACTTGCCCAGCGAAATCATACAAGATATCTAAGAAAATCCCTGTCCAAGATTGGTTCGAACTCATTCATTATTTCAAAAATTATCGTGATAAGAAATTTTCATGTGGCACCGTTATTTCAAGCGGCCACCATTTGAAAAAAGTGAGCGGAGTTAAATGCCCAGCAAATTTATCTGGGATATTTGAATGATAAATCCACTACCCAAATTTGATTCAAATTAATTTACTATTACAAAAGTTTTCCTAATGACGAAATTGCAAATGGCCGCCACTTGGAAATAAAGTGGTGGATCACGTTGCTTATCGAACTTATCCAAGATATTTGAACAGTAATTTCACCATCCAATTTTCGTTTGAATCAGTTTAGTATTTCAAAAGTTATTGTGATGGCTCATTTTCAAGTGGCAAACTGATTTCAAGTGACCGCAGCTTGGAATCAAAACGTCGGTACAAGTTGCCCAATGAACTTTTCCAAGATATTTGTATGATAATTTCACCGTCCAAATTTGGTTCGATTTGCAGTATTATTTATTAAGTTATAGTAAATGTAAATTTCCTAGTGGTGGCCTGATTTCAAGCGGCCCCGATTAGTTTAAGATTTCCAACACTTTGTTAAAAACGGTGGATAAAGTTCATCAATAAACTTGGTTGAGACCCTTATAGGGTCCATGCATACATTAAAATTCACATAAATCCGGTCTTAAATACGCTTTCTACAATGTGAATTTGAAATTTTCAAGTGGCCTCGACTTGAAATTGTAATGACACAGCAACTTGGTTAAAAAACACATCGGCGATATTTTTAAGATAAGATCGCTATCCAAATTTGGTTTGATTTGGAGCATTTTTTGGAAAATTATATCGTGATTATAAATTTTCAAGTTGTAGCCTGATTTCAACCCACACAGCCACTTACATCCATAAGACATCTATAAACATGTATAAAAGTGAAAAAAAAAATCATTAAACTTCTATAAATATCCTACAGATATCTATTAGCACGACAAATGTCACATTTTTTTACACCCATTGGATGGCTGCTACATATCCGAAAAATCTCCAGATATCCAATAATTGGACTTGTTAGATCTAATAGATAATGAAAATATCTAAATCTCGTTTTCATCTAACATCTTTCAGCCATCGAAAAAGGCACGTCTAAATTTCGTCTATATTTAAACATCTAATAAATATCTATAATGAGTACAGGATATCCAGGACTTTTAATAGATATTCTTTAGATATGTTGTACCTTTTATATATCAATTGGATATAAATAAGTTATCTGATGGATATCAGTGGCTGTATGGAAGCTGCCACGCTTACTTTAAGATATTCGCTAATTTGTTAAAAAGGGCGGATAACGTTCATTAATAAACTTGGTTGAGACCCTTATATAGTTTATATATACATCAAAATTCAAGCAAATCTGTTCTTAAATATGCTTTTTACAACGTGAATTTGAAAATTTCAACAAAATGGCGAAGCAACTTGGTTAACGAATTCATCAAAGATATTTATAAAATAAGTTCGCAGTCCAAGTTTAGTGCGATTTGAAGTATTATTTCAAGAGTTATCGTGATGGCAAAATTTTCATTATATATATATATATGGATAGATAAAGGAAAAGATAGATAAACGAACTGATTGAAATAAGTAGATTTCTAAAGAAATCAACCTAATAAGAATAACTTTAAAGAGAAAAGAAGAAAAATTCAATAATTTGTTTGATATTGTAAACTGGCTTCTATTTTTTTTATTTTTATTCAAAAGCCATAATATGCTACCTAACAATTTTCAAAATATTGTGCGTATTTTACAAATATAAACGAAATGCTAAATTTGAAATGTATATATATATATATACATATAAAGCATAATAAATCAAATCTATTTCAAATAAAAGCACCTTTATTTTTCGGTATATTCGGAATGAGATTTCGAAATTCTCATTCACCTTACAATCTTTCACATCAATCAAACAAACTCCTCGGCGAATTCACAATAGAAACAATATAAATCCAACCATTTTTCAAAGCGGCTTCTTTAGCAGAAGATTAATGACTTTGTTTTAGTTTGAAAATGACTTTGTGCTCTTTACAAAGAAACACATAAATATAATTAATAACAGACATTCATTTTTTAAATTTAACATTATTGTAGTGGCTGTTTTTTAAAGACTATATTTATAGAATTTCGATATTTTAAACAATGATTAAAAGCAGACAAACAATGAATACATAGAATACGACAGCATAGAATATAATTAACTTTTTTTTTTTTTTAAATAAATTTTACTAAAGCGGTTTCTTAACATTATCAATAGTTAACCAATCTAAATAAAAACATAACAATATAATGCCTATACTTTTTTTCAAATCCAAATTTAGTAAATTTTCTAGGTAATATGGTAGTGCTAAATTTTATAATTTAGTCAAATTTCAAGAATTAAATTTTTTGTCATCTATAAAACATAGCGTAATATTTATTTCGTCTTGATATATATATATAAGTTGCGGTGGCCTTTTCTCCTTCTCCTTGTCATTATTTTTTATAATGTGTCCTCTTTGTTTGTTTGAGTTCTGCTCTTGTTTTGCATAGTTTTTAGTGCTTATAAGTATATATATCATTTTATTATAAAATGTGGATAAAAATCTCATGCCACATTGAAAAAATTAAATAAAATTAATCAATTTACATATAAGAGATCGGTTTACATTAAAATGTTTGCTACGTAAGAGAATTTATTTTAAACAATTAAAATATAATTTGAAGTTTCAAACACAGCTGGTACTGTACTGTCACACACATAATAATACCAAAACTGTTAATCTATATAGGGGAGAGTAGAGAGGGGTGGGGCATAGGGGGGATGGGACACCTAAAATTATTCTTTAAATAGACATTGTTTTTTATTTCTGACTCTTGCACCAGGGCCCCATCTTTGTTGCTATGCATCATTTTAGTTGGAGAATTCTGTGAGTATATGTAACAAAAAAACTATTTCACAACACCAAAAGTAAACAATTACTTAATTTTCAAGGCAAGTTTTCAATGTCACTCACTGTTGTTAGCATAATGAATTTTCATATTTTATACACCTAATAATATATCTTTTATCAATTAGTAGCTAAATTAAGCCTAAAATTAGCATGTGTCTAATAATAAGTTTTTTTTTGAAAAGTTATGAAAAGGGAGGGATGGGACAGAGCAGCTCAGGAAGGCATGGAACTTGTAAGAAAAGGAAGAAGAATGAATATTCTGATACTCCAAAGGCAAATGAATGAATAGATGGAAGAAAAAAAAATGCACGAAACAAATTCAGAATCATGAAAAATAATTGGCGTGGCACTCACACGTCTTTTGATTACCATTTTAACTTTTAAAAATACTTTCTTTACAATATATGTATGAGGAATTCATTTTCATTCCTGAGCAGTTTTCCTAGACATGGTAACATGTAAATATATCATAAACCTAAATTTGGAATATTTGAACTAAAAAACAATACTTCCTCTCTTAGAATTAAAAAAAAAAAAAAAAAAAAAAAGAAAGAAAAAGAAAAAGAAAGAAAGATGAACTTATATAGCATTGGAAAATTTTTATTTAAGTGGTACATTATATTATAATGTTGAATAAAATAGATGTTATTAATAATTAATTATCCTTTACATACATAAGTGACCCACTGTTTTTCTAATTTTTCATAGTATTTCTACATATTATGTAATTATTTTAATTTTAAAAACATGTCCCATCCCTCCCATATAAGGGAGGGATGGGACATTTTTATAACTATGTTAATTCGTATATAAAACTAATATTTTAATAATAACCATCATATTTATAATTTTAAATGATGTTAAAATATTTCTCTGAAACTTACAGTGTTATACCAGTAAAAATAAATTTGTAAGAAATATTTTTGTCAAAACTGCCCCATCTTTCCTACTTTCCCCTAACTATTTTTTTCTCATTTTGAAACTTCAATTTTTCCTTCTATGCAGTTTGAATCACATCTAAAAGATAATATTTTTCAGACAGCATTTTTTGCTAGAATGGAATTAAAGTTACAGTACTGTCTAGAGATCGACATGCCCCCGCCTCCCCCCCCCCCCGCTTCCCCAAGTATCCACGTTTTAATGTGATTGACAAACCTCATTACGTATGATAAAACTATGTGTGGAGTTTCAACTATTTTTGCATCTAAAACTAAAACGTATAGCATGATAAACATTTTAGTTTAAACCGCATTGTTATATATATTTTTTCCCAATGCAGCAGACGAAAAGATCCACAGGACAAAACCGAAGAAAAAAAGAAAAGTGCAAACAAACATATAAATCAAAACTGCAAAACTAAGTGAAGAAATTAAAGGGCTTGGCAAAACAAAAGTCCAATCTCATTTTATTTACTTTAGGGCTGAGCAAAGAAGGGGGTGCTCTGCAATTATGAGAGCGTCGCCACAAAGAAAAAAAACAGGGCTGTTGACGACCAAAGTCAATAAAGTTGATGATAGAGACAGTCATGATTGGTCTTCACACGAAAAGCGGTGACCGCACGGTACCTGGGGTGATCCGAGAGCTGATTGATAGTTTCACTCTAGGGCTTTTTTCTTTTTTTTTTTAAAGCTCGGATGTATGTAGCATTCGTATCGCAAAATTGATTTTAAAATCAACAGATCTATAGCAATCATTTTCAAAAAGAATTTGGTGGATAGCACACCTTTTTTTGGATAACTTATCAGCAGTCACATTTTCAACGATATTCCTGTGAGTCGTAATCTGTTGCAAGAGAATTTATTTTCCAAAGTTTGCAAAGCTGTTAATCATTTAGCACTACTTAAGGAGAATGTGTAGCTTACAGAATGTTACAGACGCGATTAACCTCAGCTGCTCCTCATTTACTTTAATTGATTGACCCGGTTTGATGGATTTTTCGCCCATCTTATATATATATATATATATATATATTAAATTATTTAATTCCTTTACAATACTCAGCAAATGAGAGAAAGATGAAAATACCAACAATGAATTTAATAATTAGATGTATTACGTATAAATTTATTGTCACAATTACCATTTAATACATATATATTGTTCTAACTGTAAGCTTTGTGTGATACGAGTGTAAAATAAAACAAACCTTGAGGCAACATTGGATTATTTTAAGAACATCCAAAAGGATACAAATGCAACAAAATGTACCATAACGTAAGTCAAGAAGAACTTTTTTCCAAACATAAGCCAAAATTAGTTGGTAAGGTGGACTCTAAGCAGTTACCTATAATCTATTTCTTCTGACAAATTTGTGTTATAGGTCATACTACATTCATGATAACATTGAAAAGATCTATTGATGACTAGGTCAATTTCGAACTTGAAATTCTCCGTTAACAGGGCTATTTTTTTCTGCTTCAGTATATAATAGGGGAGAGTGGAGATGAATAAGACATTTTTCATATTTTTATTAATAACGTTCACTATATATAATTCAGAATTTTGTAACGTTGCTCATTAAGTACGCTTCAGTAGTCAGTTACATATAAACATATTAACTTTAATAAAAAGTTATCATTTTTAATTAATAATAATAATAATATATATATATATATATATATATATATTTTACATGCATGTGCACTGTCCCATTCATCCCCACCTATGGGGATGAATGGGACAGGACTGGAGTAAACAAAGAAAAGAAAACAAAATGGAAAGTAAATAATTTTTTTTAAGTTAAATTGGTTTATGCGATTTTATTACACGCTATGAATTTACTGAAATTAACATAAACTGATGCCATGACTCAAATTAACATCAAAAGGCAAAAGTCCTTCAGTTCGCACAGTTCCTAGTGCTCTAGGCTTTGCTAATTTAATCTAATAAGATCTAATCTAAAAATAAGTAAATAAGACGCTAGAAAGATATAAATCATTATAATAGAGTACAAATTATCCAGATAAATTTTGTTTCTGACTGATTGGGAAAAATCATCATTCTATTTTGTATTACATTAATAATCAACAGGATTTATTCAATTAGCTTGATTGAAATTGTGATTTTAATAAAATTATTATTTGTTTATTTATTTATTTTAATTATTGATTTAAGTTACATTGAATATTCTAACTTATAATTTTTTTAATCATAATTATTATGAACAAAAATCAGAACAGTTAATTTCAATCTATTTTTCTCTAAATCCATGCTACTTTTTATAATTCCATGTTATAACTATTGAACTACAGGTTAAAATATACAGGTTGAAAATCTATTTAAGATTTGTTTTAATATAATTCTTGTGCACAATTTTAAATTAGCACATAGTGGGGAGTGTCCCATTCATCCCCATTCAGACTGTCCCATTCATCCCAACCACCACATAAAACAGGTAATAGGCTTAATGAACAATTGTCAATATTCTTCTTGAATATCATAAACACAATAAAAGATTATGCCTTTTCCCCACATAAGAGTTATATTAACTTTAAGCAAATAGTTAATGTCTTAAATACTACCTAATTAAATCAGTAAAAACTTACTTAGCAGCTGAAGACGACACTTTAATTTTTTTCTGACCTTTGTTGAATAGCACAATTTTGAAACTATACTCGATGAATGACCTCTGTACTGCCATATATCAGAAGAAAAGTCAAGTTTCCGGTGCTTGCAAAACATAAAAATCTAGCTATTGTCCCATTCATCCTGCGTCCCATTCAACCCCACTCTCCCCAAAATATACGCATTCTTATTTTTCTACGAATCTTTTCCGTCAATTTTTTACTTTGTTTTTGATGCAGCCCGAAGCTATTTATAACCTAATTAACAACGTAATACATGTTTAAGATTTATTCTGACATGTTATAAAATTATTTAATTTGGAATAACTTACAAAGTTTTGTTATTAGAATGTTATTTAGGAATAATTTTCATGACACATCGTAAATGACACATAAAAACGTAATCGAAGTTATTTATGATGAAAATTATCCTTATACAATAACGACAATTTAATAGTTGAGTTGTGGGAAAATTTAAAGGTTGGAACAAAGTTTGTTTAATAGGATAGAAGATTGTAAAGCAATCAGCAAATTTAAAATGAAAGATTAATTTTAAATAAGAGTCTAGAATATTTTACAATAATAATATTTATAAAATGTATATATATATATATATATATATATATATATATAAACTTATTTCGTAGAAAACTTTTATGTAGAATGGAACTAGAATTCTTTCTTTTATTTTTATACGAAATGAATGGCTTTTCGCTCTTCTACTTCTGCCATTAAAATCAAAAGAACTGTCGCCAAGCGGTGTAATGACTGATTAACTCCAATAATGGATTCTCGGCCGAAAGAAAAGTTCTTGAGGAAAAAATTAAAAGGCATAAGTAAAAAGAATTGACAGAAGAATGTGTCGTAAATTAGAAGTATGTGGTTAGAATACTTAGAAAAAAGAAAGAACTATATCATTTGCGAGAGGCTCTTAAGGGATGTCATTTACGGAAAAGTGAAATATATATAGCACATAAAATAAGAGCAGTGTTTAAAATACAAGAAGATTTTTCAAGGGCATTATTCTACTGAATTATTAAACACCTTTGAATAATTATTTTGTTTTCTCCTAAATAACTAAATTAGTTATTAAGTTGAAGATATAGAATCATGTTACTTATTATTAAATTATCTCTATTATTTTCATTTGATATAATTTAATAAAATTAAATCTATTGTCTTCCTTTTTTAAAAATTAATTAATATTTTTGATTAAATAATTTTGTAAGAATTGTTTTGTGTATTGAATATACGGGTCGGGGATATTTCCGAACTTTTACAATGATTTTAAATGCACATATGCGTACACACTTGCACACTCACCCTCTGTTACACACTCGCATTCACTCACATTTATATAGAGCTGTGTTACAACTTCTAAACTGCAATCTTCCATAGTTTTCTCCATGATGTAACTTCCGGGGTTAAAAAATTTGTTTTAAAATTTCAAAAGTTTAGTCATGCACATTAACGAATTTTGTTGAGATGTAATTTATACAAAAGCCTCGTTTGATTGAGATGTTTATTTATGCAAAAACCCAAATCTGGTTCTTTAATTCATTCTTCAAAAGATACTGCAGTAGAGTTAATGATAGAGTTAGAAGCTTAATCTAATGGACATTGACACGATGAAAATTGTTTGAATGAAATGATCAAATATATTATTTGAAAACATTTTTTTATTATATTTCTGATGTTAAACCTTGTTAACGTCAATATTTTCTTTTTTATTTATTATAAGTTTTTTATTGTAAGACAATTTTGAAATTATTTTATGCAAAACCTTTTCTTTTCTCTTTTTTTTCTGAATAAGTATTTTATAAATTTTTGTCATTTTTGGCAGTCAGTTAATACAAAAGCAGTTTATTAAACCATAATATTGATTTCAAATTTATGTTTCTTATATATTTCAAGTATTTTTAAAACCTGATCAGTGACAGAGTGGATAGTAGATAGGAAGTACCGGGTACAATTCCAGGTCGTACTTGTCAGCTTGTTTTTCATAGTTTTCTAACAAACTCTCGTAAATATGGACTAAGAACCATTAAAAAGATTCTCATAGAGGGCATTCCACTCCGTCTTTGGACCCAAAAGCATACAACCAGCCTTAATTTATTCACCAATGTAACGGTAATTTTTATTTAAATGCTGCTTTTTTATATTAAATTATTTTGCGTTTTATATGTTACAATAAAACTGAATTTTGTAACAGCTTAAATTTCAAATTGACATAAATTTAAAATATAAAAAATTGCACGGATAATACTACGATAGATTTTCTTTTCCGCTTAGCTACTAGGCCTTTCCTCGAAACGATTAGCCTGAATGAGTTTTCTTAGATAATGGGTTTTCTAATAATTTTTGACAAGTGAAAAAACCAATATGTTCTTCTTAATTAATTAAACAAAAGTGCTAACTCTAATATTAAAAAGGACAAAAGATATAAATGTTGCAGTATATTATCAATAAATCCATAGCTTGCTGTGGAAACGTTTTTTGTTCCCTTGGCAGCAATCATTTAAAGTTTAGAAATATTTTAAAATCGTTTCATTATTTATCGCTATTAATGTTTTGCTATCTATAATATAGTTACTGAATTTTCCAAATAAATTCTTCTCTACATAAAATTATTTGGTTGTTTCTTAAAAAGTTGGAAAAATCAGCACAGGTTTGCTGTAGAATATCTTTAATCTTTTTCTGAAGTGTTGTTTTTCTGCTGAATTAAATTTAAATCAATCAGAACGTGCACAAAATACATTGCTACATAATCTGGATGTCTATGAAAATCTTCACCAGTAAAATGTAACATCCGCACAGAATTTCGTAACGTCGTTGATTTTAAACGATGTTTAATCAAATTTGTAAACAGTTTCAAATATTTTTAATTACAACACAGTTTCTTTGTCACCTTCCTACCTACCTGAATTTTTGTTTCTTTATGAGGAGCAGAACTGAACCTAATTTATATTTATTACACACACCAATATACAGAGTGTCCTAAAAGTTCCAGTACTGACACTGATGTATTTTTTATTTACAAAACAACAAACTTAAAACGATTATTTTTATACTAATGATAAAAGGCACATTTAAAGTAACGGAGGAAAAAATACAGAACTTGCCTTTATAATAAAAGTTCAAAATATCTACTTTTTTCTAGGAGGCAACGCTGAACTCGTTTGCACATGTGTTTAGAAAGGCGTTTTTGCATGCTGGGAGTGACTTCTTGTAGAGAAACCTGTACCCACCTGCACAAAACCTGTATTATGAAATTGTCGAATGAGCTGATATAGCATATTTTTACTCGGTATTGCATCATCTAGATATTTACATCGCCAAACATATTTGCATCTTTCATACGATTTACATTCAAAATAAGCTTCAAACAGCGTAATTCTCTGAATGCGTGATAAACACATTTCACTATGAAGAACAAAATAACATAAAACTTTATTCTCACACAACTTGAGCGAGAAATGAAACAAACTATAAAAATTAAAGAACTGATGCAATAATAAGCAGCCGATAAAATTTAATATTAAAAAAAATCATGGACACAATGAGTTCTTTAAGTTGGAGTACTGGAACTTTTAGGACACTCTGTATATATATATATACATATGAGAGAGAGAGAAGAGCAATTTGTGATATCAAAATATACATGTAATAAATAGAAAATAATTTTATTATATTTAAAATATAATAAAATAATGGATCTAATTTAATTAATAATGGTTCTAATTTATAACAGAATTATTCATTACAAGATACGTTGTTGACAGGTATAACAGATGTTTAGGCAAATCTAGATCATCACAGTTGCATACAATTAATTAAATCTTCATCAATGTTAGAGATAAGATAAATGAGTTATTTAAAACAAGTTCTATTATCTAATACTTAACATTTGGACAGAAGAAAATCTTAACATAAAGAATGAGTTATTTTTCATAACTAAAATATTAAAATTACTTTATGTTTACTTCACATGGAAGAAATTCTTTATTCCATCCGTCATATTTAACTTGTTATGCAAGAATGTTTATTTATGTCTATACCTTATTGCTTTATTAAAGATATTGCTTTATGCTCTTTTAAACCAAAATTAATAACATTTTCAGGGGAACTTTTGACAGATATGACGGGTATTTACGTAAATTGAAATCACTAAAGCTCTATGCAATTAGTTGAATGTTCATCAACTTCAGATATAATTCGGTAAATGGATTATTTGAATAAAGTTTCGTAATAGAATGCACTGACATTAGAGTAATAGGAGATATATTAAAATTTGAACTGTGTGTTATCTTTAATGATTATCCATTAAATTTTTCCATTTTTACTTAATATAGAAGAAATCTCTTACTTAATCCCTGATATTCAGTTTGATATATTGAAGAATTATTGCGCTGTTAATTATATACTGTTATTATTACGCACTAATTATACTGCTTTGCAAAAAAAAAAAAAAAAAAAAAAGAATTTAACACCTAAAAACAAAAAAATATAAAGTTTAAAAGAATAACATTGGTAACACATTAAAAATATATAAGATATATCATGCATAATTTCAGTGGCAAATCACCCCCCCCCCCCCCAAAAAAAAAAAAAAAAAAAAAAAAAAAAAATTCTCTTGTCGCAAATGTCTATGTTTTAGAATTTTCTAAATCTGTTGACCCTCAGAAGATATTTAACGGTTAAATTAATCCCCCCCTCCTAAAAATCAAATTTATAGCCATAAAACCACCGAAGAATGATGAAGAATGAAGGGCTATTCCTAAAAACAGGGGGCTATTCCGGTGGGTGATAATGCAAAATGGGCGTCCCATTCGGATTTAGGAGATCATTTTACATAAGAATTTGCTGAAATGGTGTCAGAGGCCATTTTCTTGTAGAGCAGTGTTATTATACTGTTATTATTACACCATACTACTTTAAATAAGAGCGTTAATCTGCCTTAAACCAAGAATCATTCACATATTTAGAGATGTTGCTGAAAAATATAAGAGACGTTTCAGTATACCAAACTCAGTGCAGCACATGTAATTAATGAAATATTTATCGTTGAAGGTCAGGATAGTGTGAAAGAAGAAATGTAAATGCTTTCATGCATAAAAATTATATTTAATTACATTTAAAACAATAATGTTAAAAAGAATAATTTTATAAAACAGAATCTGTCAGGACATTTGGAAGTTCAATTGTTATTATAATTTTTTCGCATAGCTATTAACTTCACTGAGAAAAATATATACCGACTTCATCTAGAACGAATAAGTACTCATTTTCTCAAAATTTAAAATAGATAATTATAAGATAAAAAAAAAAAACTTTTTATATACCACGTATTTAAATTTTCTATTGAACCATAGCTATAGAACTACATTAGCACTTTATCAATGTGTGAAAAACTTTTAAAGTGATAATGACGTCCATTTTTGTGAGATGCTTAATTTAACTTTTTACAATTTTTTAACCGACTTCAAAAAAAGAAGGAAGGTTCTCAATTCAAACCGTATGTTTTTTTTATGTTTGTTAGCTCATAACTTCTGAACGGATGCTCCGATTTTGATACTTTTTGTTTTGTTGAAAAGGTCTTGGTCTACAATAGGTCCCATTCTAATATCTTTACGATCTAAAGAAAATACAGGGTGCCCAAAAAAATCAGTCCCAACTCTTTTAACTGCTAAACGGCTGCAGCTATAGTGATAAAAATGGTATGTAAGTCTAGCAAAGTGGCCATGCTGTACAAGGTTAAACCGCTTGCAGCGCCACCTGGTGGAAAATAGCGGAGTTAGTGTTCCTATCTCGAAAACGGTTCTAAAGAAAAAGTGAATTACAAAGCTGAAGAGTATCACCGATTTAGTACAAAAAGATTGTTTAGACATTCATGCTAACGTTTCTATCTCGGAAACGGTTCAAGACAGGGGGAAAAACTGAATTATAAAATTGCAGAGCATTATCTCTTTAGTACGAAAAGATAGTTTTGACATTGATGCTAAAAATACAAGGCTATAAACGTGCATTTATTTGCTCGCAATTTCTTACTCTATACATACTTGAGCTACATTGCTCACGTTGTAGCGTAAGCTAGTGAGACATATGCTATATAGTTCAAAATACGGTTACTTGATACTTTTTGGTTTGTTGTAAAGATCTTGGTCTGAAGTAGGTCCCATTATAACTTCTTTACAATCTAAAGAAAATAAAGCGCCATTTGGTGAAAAACAGCGGAATTAGCGCTCCTATCTCAAAAACGGTTCAAGATGGGGGAGAAAAGTTAATTACGAAGTTGTAGAGCATCTTCGATTTACTACGGAAAGACAGTTTTTAGACATTATTTCTAAAAATAGAACGCTTAAAACGTGCAGTTGTTTCTTCGCAATTTCCTACAATGTGCACACTTGAACTACGTTGCACACTTTGCAGCGCAGCGGATGACACGTATAATCTGTGGTTCAAAGTACTGTTACTGTAAGCGGTCACATCGATTAGCGCAAAGTCGTTTTCAACCAACTTCAGAAAGGAGGGTGTTCTTAATTCAAGCTATGTGTTGTTGTTGGTGTTTGTAAGCTTATAACTTCGTAAGATATGCTCTAATTAACCGACTTCAAAAAGGAGGAGGTTCTCAATTCAAAGCGTATGTTTTTTGTTTTTGTTTTTGTTTGTTAGCTCATAACTTCTGAACAGATGATCCGATTTTGATACTTTTTGTTTTATTGTAAAGGTCTTGGTCTGAAATAAATCCCATTGTAAGATCTTTACGATCAAAAGAAAATACAGGGTGCCCAAAAAAGTTAGTCCTGACTCTTTTAACTGCTGAACAGCTGCAGCTATAGTTATAAAAGTCCTATGTAGGTATAGTAAAGTGGACATGTGCTACACGATTCAACCGTCTAAAGCACCACCTGGTGGAAAAGAGTGGAGATAGCGATCCTATCTCGGAAACGTTTCAAGACAGGGGAAAAAGTGAATTATGAAATTGCAGAGCATCATCGATGTAGTACGCAAAGATAGTTTAGACATAATTGCTAAAAACAGAATGCTTAAAACGTGCATTTGTTTGTTCACAATTTTCTATTTTGTACACACTTGAACGACATTGCATATGTTGTAGCGTAGCGGGTGACATTTATGCAATGTAAAATTCAATGTATGGTTATTGTAAGCGGTCACATCGATTAACACATAGACGTTTTAAACCGATTTCATAAAGGAAGAGGTTCTCAATGCAAACCATGTTTCTCGTTGTTGCTGTTGAAATTTGTTAGCTTATAACTTCGTAAAAGATGATTTAATTTTAATACATTTTTGTTGTCGTAATGATATTGGCCTGAAATAGGTTTCATTATGATTTCATTTAGATATAAACAAATTACAGGATACTCACAAAAGTCTGTTCTCACTCTAACTGCTGAACGCATGCAGCTACACTGGTAAAAGCAGTATGTAAGTATCGATGTTGAAAATTCTATCCGTCAGCTGCAATGCATATTTTGCTCTTTGTTTGAACTTTACGCTGCGCAATTTCCAGCGCAGCGGGTGACACGTATTCACTGTAAAGTTCAATATATATGCCTAACAGAATTTTCGGTTACGAATACAGCGTATCCGTCCTTTACATTTCTAAAGAATTTTTAATTTAACGTATGTTCGTTCAACAGATAGTTTTTTGCTCATATCCGATAAAGGCAAGAAAAGTAACACAACTTAAAAATGCAGCATTTGAGAAAAATCAACTTAAAAATAACATTACTATAAAACAACTGGCACAACTGTCTCTCGAGTGGATAACTTTCTAGATGGAGATGTAACTTTTTTGTTCACATTGGGTGCATTTCATGTATTTTTCAGTGACATAAACCATTTTTTGAGTAATGTCACTTTTCTTGGAACTTGTGATTTGTGAAACTTCCGTCGAACGTCTTCTGATGCTCTGCTATATAAATAAGTTTTCACTGAAAAGAGTAAAATAAAATCTTTTTGTAAAAAAATAGAACCGACTCCAAAAAGGAACTACTATTCAAACAACTAAAAATGAAAGAAAATTGGTAGAAAATGGAACTGTAAATTGCGCCTAAAAGTATAAAATAATTTCCTTCGCCAAACAACCTATAACACTACAATTAATCATAACTTTTGAAGTCGGCGCAAAATTAAATAAAAATTGATACCTTTATTCAATACAAAAATCAAATCCTATTCAAAATATACATCTCACGTTGTTACCTGCAAAATGCAACCGAGAACTAATTTGATTCAAGAAAACAAATAAGATTTCGTAAGCAGCAAAAGTTGGCGAAGATGCTGGTATCTGACGTCCTTGGTGAAAGAAAAATCGCAAAATTATCTGGCAAACATATATAATTTCTTTGGGATATCATGATTATTTTGATAAGGTATATCAAGAGAGAAATCAAGAATATGAAACAACACATCGTACAATATATATTACGAAAATATACATCTTGCGTGTATATTTTTGCCTTACGTTTTGATCACCAAATCCAAAAGCCATACAGGATGATAGTTATCAAAGCTATACCAAATTTGCAAAGGAAACTCTAACTTCGTAGAAACATAAATACCGCATTGTGAAGAATGTTCACTGTTCTATGTAGATGCTACTAATGGACCAATTGTATACAGTGATAAAATAATAAAGGAAACATGAAAATGGATCATTCGAAACAACAGCATTTGTTGCTACCGATCTAAAGACAAACCTTTAAAAACTAATTAAATTTTATTTGATTTTGCGCCGACTTCAAAAGTTATGATTAATTGTAGTGTTATAGGTTGTTTGGCGAAGGAAATTATTTTATACTTTTAGGCGCAATTTACAGTTCCATTTTCTACCAATTTTCTTTCATTTTTAGTTGTTTGAATAGTAGTTCCTTTTTGGAGTCGGTTCTATTTTTTTACAAAAAGATTTTATTACCGTTCACGTTTAATTCAATGTATGGCTGAATATCACATAAGTGTGCATTTTGGATTTTTTTAAACTTTTTTTTCAAACTTTGTATTTTAATTTGAATTTTTGAAAATAAGTCCGTAAGTGCATCTTAAATAAATTCTGAGTTTGACAGAGATCGAACATAATTTTTTAAAATTTTATTGACATTTTTCAATAAAAATTTATAATTTTAATTATCTTATAAAATCAAAATTACCATTTAAAAATTTTTTTTTGTGGTTCAGATTCGTTAAAAAATACAAGACTTAGGCTTTTCTAAAAAGTTCTTCCCATTTTAAAAAATAAAATAAAATAAAAAACCCAAAAATTTTAAATTTAAAAAAATAAATAAATAAATAAATAAATTTAAATTTATTTTTTTATAAACATAAATTATATCAATGGGAAATATCATAGACTGCATACCTCTTGACTATAAACTGGAAATAATTAGTTTACTTGCATTAAATTTTTAATTATAGCATTTAAAGATGTCAAAAAATGATGTCACTGAAATGACTGGTTTGTCACTGAAATGACAATGTTTGTCACTGAAACGACTGTTTGTCACTGAAATGACAATATTTGTCAAAATGACTATTTTTCACTGAAATAACATTGTTTGTCAATGCAATAGGACCATATAATATTAAAAATGGAACATATTAGAACAATAGAGAAAAGATTGTGAAGGGAAAAGAAAGAGCAATAATGAGAATATCAAGCAATTTTATTGTATTGAAATCCTTATAGTTACAAGTTTAATGATTAACTGAATTAAATTCAGAAAAAAGCATTTTGAACATTATTAAAATCTTCATCCTGAAGTTTAAAATATCTATTTGAAGCAGGTTCAGGAGAATTCCTAATTTTGCACAGAATATGTGGCACTTGAATTTCATGGACATCCTCTTTGTCAAGCCATGCAAATTATTTTTTCTGCATCTTGCCATAAATAACACAAGTAAAATATTTTGAGTAACATTCTCAATGACACCTTAAAGGGGGCAAAAAAAATAAATAAATAAATAAAATTAAATAAATAAATAAAAGCTTGCTTTTTTAATTGTATCTTAATATTAATGTCGTATGTAATTTTTTTATATTTACCTGGATACCGGAAAGTACTTTAAATATTTAAATATAAAGCTTATCCTACACCAACAAATCTTTTAATTCAAAATAAAAAATTATTTAAATCCAGGGCTTACAAAATAGTAAATCTCCAACAAATGTCATTTTCGTGACGTCACAAAAATGACCGTCACGAAAATGACAAATCGTCAATAATTCGTTCTGTACTGAAAAACATGCTTTCACTAAGCCGATATCGTCACATTTTCTTCTTCTGGTCGTCATTCTATATTAAAATAAAACTTTGTTCTAAATTTTATAATAATATTTTTTTATTTTTTATGCATCTCGAAAATGACAAGCAATGACGAAAATGACAAGCATGCACAGCATGTAAAACAATAAAAATAATGTTAACTCTTACCTGTTTTCAATTTTCTTGAGATTTTTTTTCCCCACATATCGTCAATGTTGATTTCTGATCTTAAACTTTAAAAAAAGTGAATGGTGGCACCATCCCTTGATGATATATGAAGTTATTTTCATGTGTCACGAAAATGACGTGAAGACTTGCATACAAGCATTTTAATTACACATGCATGAAAATTAACGTAATTAAAAAGAAAAAAAAATTTCCTTTGAAAACAAATAGTTTTTTTACAAGAATTAACAATTATTATAATTATAATTTTATTTTTTTTAGTAAAAAACTTACTTTGTATGTAAACATTTGGTCTTGGAGACAGTCACGAAAATGACGGTTATAAGGTTTAAAATTTTCTAAAAAATACTGAAATTGCTATAAACTCACATTTTATGATTTGATGCTTTTTTAAAAAGGTACTTCTAAATAATAATAATAAAATTTTACAATTTATTTGCTTAAAATTAATAATAAAGACCTGAAACACTAAAATGCACATTTATGTGATATTCAGCCGTATTTATTTTTATGTCGAAAGAAAATGAACTCGTAAACTTTTATTGGCAAAAATTAAATTATAGATAATATTTTAATGGATATTATTAAATCTATTAGGAAGTTACTATTTTCATATTTTAATTAATCAAAAGAAAACTGACCAAAAATTAGAAAATCAGGCTTCGAAATATTGTGTTGTCATCGGGCTCCGAGGTATTCTGAAAGTTTCAAATGTCTAGGTAAAAGAGAAGTTAGTTAAAAATCGATTGCAAGATTTGTATCGGACAAACAAAAATCGAAGTTAATAAAAACTATGTGCTATGAGCTATGTGCATAAGGTAAACAAATAACCTGGATAGACGAAATGATCGAGAATTTCCAGTCTGTACTTTCACAGATGGGGAAACAGTATAATGAATATTATGGAGATTACGAATCCTTTGTATTGCGAAAAATTCTCGCTTGATTTTCTAGAATTAGGCCATAAACGAAGATTATAGTTTCAAAACTTGCCTCTTGAGTTCACATGTATTTACAGAGATTTTTAAATACGTTTGACCACTATAATATAGGAAAGAATCTAGTATTCTAATGTGGATTTTTAGAACTTGCTAGAAAAGGGAACTAGAATTGATAAGGATGATACGGAACTATATTGACTAGGATACAATTTAGTTTCTAGAAATCACTCACACAATTTTTTCTCGGTGTTCTCCTTTCTTTACGGAAAATTTGGCACCGGTGTATCAAAATAATAATATTAAACTTCTTTAAGAGCTAAATATTATTAGAAAATATTACTTCTAAATCTTCAAAAAATCAATATAAATCAGTAATTACATAAATATATATATATATGAATATGACTTGAAAATATTCATTTCAAATATTTCTCTATATAAAAAGGAAAATACAAAGATGCTTATTTTTCTTCTGTTTGTTTTTTGGATTAATTGCATTTACATACCAAATTCGAGAAATAGTGTCAGGCTCTGGCATATTGCTGACAGATATGATAAATGATTCAGACGACCAGATTTACAGGTGGAACATTTAATTAATTAGATGTCAATTCATTGACTGAATTTAATGGATTTTAGAGTAGCATACATGCAATTAATTTTTTCTTATGAAAGTTCATTATCATGTCATAAGGGTTGTTCTACAGCAGAATTCGCTAAAAGATCATCTTATTATTAAGCCTTTTTTTTTTTTTTTTTCTGAATACATTTTTTTTAAGGATCCGACAGTAACGTGCTTACCTGATGTTCTCAAAATATTCATCGCAATCTCAATTTTTGTAGAAGTAAGTAAATTATGACAATTTTTGATTTCTATTTAAATTATTATATTGCAGGTTCTTACACACACACAAAAAAAAAAAAAAAAAAAAAAAAAAAACAGCTTGCATGATGTATAATATTTTTCCCCAAGGTTATTCAATAGAATTAATAAGATATACATATATATATATATATCTTCATAAAATAAAACTTGAACTGTTATTAAATTAAATATATATCTTATGTAAAATAAATACATTTTTGCCGAATATATACTACATAACAAAAGTATTGCACTAAAAAAAAGTTTATAAGATTTTAGTATATCTATACATTTAGACAAATCATAAATTCATTTTTGATATTTGTACGGTAATGTAAGTAAATATGTGCGGATGTGTGCAGCTGATAATTCGATTTGATTGACTTTTAATATGTTCCCGTCACACTAACGATACAGCGTTCATTAGTATAGGATTTTAAGTTCTTTTGCATGTGAATATAGAAAACAATTCAAATACGTTATGAACTATGGAGTCCATCTATTTTTAACTGATTTTAATATTGTTAAAATATTTAAAAATTTGAAGTGTATTTATGTTACATTATTATCATAAGTTATTGTTACTGTGGCAAATAACTAACTAAATAAATAAGTAAGGCAATGACCCCAGTACTCGCCACCCTTAAAATTTGCCCCAGTATTCGCCACCTTCACAAAAGACATGTTAAAATAAACGTTTAATAACATCTATGAATTTGAATCCGCCTGCACTAGATCCCCAAGAACCGCAGAATCTAGGTCGAACGGATTCAAATTCATAGACGTTAACTAACGGCTATTTTAACATGAATTTTCTGAGGGAGGCGAACACTGAAGCAAATTTTATAGATGTCTTTACCATTGTCTTTACCTTAAATAGTAAAAAAAATCTGGAGTGACTCATTTCGACTTTCCGAACATTGAGTAAATAACAGTTTTGTAGACAAAGTAAAGAAAGAGGAGTTGTTAAACAATCAAAAGAGAGAAAACCATAATAGAGTGTTTGAGTATTTTTCTCCCTATATTACACGATGTTTTATTTCACGCTACTGAACTTTGAGCCCATAGATCATAATGATAAAGAAGTTTTCGTTTTCGTCATGTCCCTGTAAAAACCTGTAAATTCTAGATTCACCAAAATGCTTATATTTAGTGCATTTAGTGATTTATAATATTCATATAAATTTTCAGCTCAATTGAATTAGGCGTTTAGATGCTACCGCACTTTTAAAAATTGGGTCCCATAGGCCATAATGATAAAGAATTATTCTTTGTGCCCCTGTAAAAAAACTATAAGTGCTAAATTCACCAAAATCTATACAGTTTGTGCAACTGGGATCTAAACATGTGTACAAATTTTTTGCTCAGATTAATAAAGCGTTTAGACGCTATCGCACTTTTAAAAATTTGGATCTATAGACCATATAGATAAAGAATTTTTCCTGGTGTCCCTGTAAAAAAACTATAAATGCTAGATTCACCAAAATCTAATCTATAGGGTTCGTACTATGGTGACTTAGAATATACATACCAACTTTCAGCTTATTCGAACAAAGCGTTTAGACGCTAGCGTGTTCACTCACAGACATACACACATACATACATCATCGTAAAAACAGTGGAAACGGACTCAGGGGACCTCGAAACGTATAGAAACATCAAAATCTCAAATTCGGATTTTTGACATGATTACAATACTTTCCTCACTATAGTGTTCGGAAAGTAAAAATGTGAGAAGAAGTTACTTACATTAATGATATTTTTCAATAACTATAAAACATATAGCTCTTAGATGCCAGCGTAAACTAAGTGAAACATGAAATGTAAACATGCATAACTACAGAGAAGTAGATAAATAGACAATAAGACTTCTTCACACACCATAAATTTTAAGCCAGCACAACCGGTTTCGAAAGGACGTAGCCTTCCTTCATCAGGTGCAAAAAAAAGCACGTGCTACTGCCTTGGAGGCAAAAGCAAGACTGAAAGTAGGGCAAAATCTAGAGGGGGAGGAGCATCACAAACAACCAATAGGAAGCATCATGCAGGACCAATCAGAGAGGAGCACACATGCACACACAAAAACAAAAGGAGGGAGGGAATGAATAAACAATTAATTTTATTTTATTTTTTAATGATTTATTTATTTATTTATTTATTTATTATTATTTATTTATTTATTTATTTTTTTTAATTAATATTATACTAATAAGTAAATTTAATAAATTTAATTAATTTATTATTATTTTTTTTATTTATCTTTTATTTATTTATTTAGAATTATTTAAATATAACTTATATTATGTTATAAACATAATGAAGGAAATTATTTAATTTAATTAAACAAATTTTTCCAGGCTGTAGACAGCAAAGTGGAATCAGATTTTTCATTGACAATTTTATCACGATTAAGGTAAATAGCTAAATTCTCCAAAAAATCCAGTTCGGAAATGCGTTTGGCATGAAAGATAATTTTGGCACTCTTAAAATTAAAACTATGATCAAATTCCCAACTGTGCTTCGCAATAGAAGATTTAGAAATTTCTTGATTAACAACATACCGAGAATGTTCACGTATACGGCATTGAAGATTTTTTTTTGTTTGACCAATATAAGATAAATCACAATTATTACAAGGGACATTATAGATACCCCACTTATGAAGCTCGGGAACAGGGGATTTAGTTGAAGGGAATTGGAATTTATTGACAGGTTTAAAAATGACGTGAAAATTGAAACGCTTCAAAACTTTGGCTAATTTAAAACATAAGGGGGGATAAAAAGGCAAGACAACAAGATTATCAGGTTTAATTTTATCTTCAATGGAAAGAGTAGAATTATAAGTTGGCCTACTGAACTTTTTGATAGCTTTATCAATTATAGAGGGTCTAAAACCTCTTTAAATAGCAACGGACTTTAAATAATTGAGTTCTTCTTTAAGAGAAGAAGTATTAGAACAAATTTTAAGGGCACGATACACGTAATTATAAAAGGTGCCAATTTTTTGTTTAGCCGGATGATTAGAGAGAGCATGGGGAGGTTTAGAAACAGAGAAAGGTTTCCTGTACACAGAGGTTTTAAAAGAGGAATCGCACCTAGTAACTAAAACATCAAGAAAGGGAAGTTGATTACAATTTTCTAACTCAAAGGTAAACTGAATATGGGGATCAATAACATTAGCAATATTAAGAATGACAGAAACATCAAACGGATTTTCAACAAGAATGGAAGTGTCATCTGCGTAACGTAACCAGCATTTTAAATTTAACATCTTTAATAATTTTTCCTCAAAATAATGCATATAGATATCGGCAAGAATAGGAGATAAAGGATTACCCATACTTAAACCATCACACTGTTTATAAAATTTGTTATTAAATTCAAGAGTAGTTTGGGAAACACAGAGTTTAGTTAGATTAATAAATTCTTTGATTTCAATGTCAGAATAATCAAATTCGCGTAGCCTTTTTTCTAAACAATTAAGCGCACCTTCAGTGGGGACATTAGTAAATAAAGACTTCACATCAAGAGATAACATTGAGCAATTTACAGGATTCAGATTATTTAACTTTTTAACAAAATCATATGAATTTTTTATAGTATGACTATTAACGCTGCATAAAGGAGAAAAAATAGAAGCTAAAAATTTAGAGAGGGTATAAGTAGCAGTACCAATATTCGAAACAATAAGTCTGAGGGAAACATTATTTTTATGAACTTTAGGTAAAGCATAAAAACGAGTACAAATTGCTGAAGAAGGGGAAACCGAGAATTTGGTATTGTCATGAAGAACAATGGAATTTTTAACAGCTTTTTGAACAGAGTTTAGAAGAGATTTAGTTTAGTCTTTTGGTCTTTTGGTCTTTTGGTCTTTTAGTCTTTTGGTCTTTTTTAATTTCAGTATAAGGTCCTTCAGATAAATGAGAATTAACTTTATCAACATAATCAGTTTTGTCCATGAGAACAATCTGGCCACCTTTATCTGCTTTAGTAATGACAAGATTTTGATTAGATTTAAGTTCCTTAAGAGCAACACTCTCAGATTTAGAAAGATTAGATTTATAATTGGAATTATTGGAAGAGATGCAATCAGCAAGAATATGGAGCAGATATTCTTTTTGAGAGGTAGATATTTTATTATATTTTAAAGAAGCCTCAATGGGAGCAATTAATTTAGAAATTGAAGGTTTACAAGATTGGGAAAAATTCAAACCGAGTTCTAACACTTTATTTTGTTGGGCAGTTAAGTTATGTGAAGACAGATTAACTATGTAATTTGAAACCGGTTGTGCTGGCTTAAAATTCATGGTGTGTGAAGAAGTCTTATTGTCTATTTATCGTTTGTACACCAGTTTTGCTTTTCGTTTTACAGAGAAGTAGGGCTATATAAAAATTCAAATTATATATATATATATTTTATAATGTTGATTTTGTAGTTATTTCCGTGACATAACAACATTTGAATTCTTCAAATGATAATACGATGGAACATTCGTATAAAAATACTGCTTTTTCTAAAACAAAATTTTCCTAATATTTGGAGTGTTTTTAAAACTCAATAATAACTTTTTTTCGGAATACTAAATCAATATGAAACAAGAAAACATGAAATTAAAATATTTAAAAATTAAATAATTTTAACAATTCATGAAGAATGATTTGATTGTTTATGAATAAGGTATGACTTTAATAAAACTTAACGCTTTATTTTAATATTGGAATTATTCATGCTCTCCGAAATTTCAATCTATGAATTTGATTTTAATCAGACATTGTGTTATAAATTATTCAATTTGCATTATTCATTACGCATTTGTAAACCTGCATTCGCATTTAAGTAGCGATTTTGGGAAATCATCACTAGAATTAGTTCATTAGAATTTCAAAGTGGAAATAACATATTTTGTCAAACATTATGCTACATTGAATATTTTATTAAAACTTTGTTAAGCATTGAATGACATAATGTAATCATTAGTACCACCATAATGTATTTTGTAAAGCACATAAAAATCTTTCGACTGAAAGAAGAAAATATGACTGTAAAAACGGCAGAATATATATTTTTTAATCATACTTATAATACTGTAAATTAAAGGATAATTTTAACACAAATAAAATAAATTAATTACTTGGTACATTTGACGAATAAGTTTTATATGTTCTTGTTTTGCCTAAAAAACGGATGACCAGTATAATTAGTCATGAAAACTAGAACAAAATTAAATCCAGCTGTCACAAACTATAAGTAAATAAATTTGTACCCAATAAATTGGTAACGATAATAATAATTATTATTAAATAATTGGTAATACTTGGTAAATACTTGGTAAATAAATTGGTAATAATTGGTTAATAAGTTGCAAAACACTAGAACTCCCTAATTATGGTTCCTTGTTAATGTATCTTTTTATCTGGTGTTGGTTTAAAGGCAAAGACCTAGTGAGTGCATGATGGTCCTAGTCCAGGATAGAGTATGCCTTCCATACGATTCTTACTGAGTAGTCCCAGTCGTGTTTGCACGAGTTTTGAGGAAAGCTACGGAAAATTACGAGGTATATTTTTATCTAAATAATAATTTTTTATAATGTAGAAATAAAGAAATCAATTTAATGGATGAAGAAATAAAAACTAATTATTTTTTCATAAATTAAGATTTCCAAATACCTTCAGATATTTTTTTAATTAAATCAGGGCTTGTTTTTTGCATTTATATATTAAAATTACATTGATATTTAGATTACAATATTTTTAATTATAAAAATGAGTAAAAATTAGCAAAAGTAATTATTTTCTAAAACCATGATAGATCAAATTTAAAATGAAGATTACATGTTTTTTTTTTTTTTTTTTTTAAATATATTAAGCTTTACGTCGTTGTTTGGAAAATTTGACTCATGCAGTCGAACAAAACAAAAATGTAAGACTTATTCTTAATAAATAGGTATTAGTATTAGGATTAAGGGCAATTGACGGCCCCAGGGTCACAGGCTTGAGAGTGAGTGCCTTCCGTGGGCGGTCTTTCAAAGAGATACTAGACCATAATTACACGAGTTTCGGAGAAAGCCATGGAAAACTCCGAGCTGTTAGGCCGACGTACGTGACATAGGTGGAACCCGATATCACACGTCTACCAGCTCTGAGAGCAGAATCTCTTGGCTACTAGCTGGGCCTTTCTATAAATACATATGAATCTTCTTTTCCAACATATTTGTGAAATTAGTATTACTAAAGTAGTTTTGTGTTCTGCTACTATAAAATACAGGGCGATAAAACATTCACGCGCAAAACACATGCATAATAGTAATAATAATAAATTAATAAAAATTAATAATAATATTAATAATAATAGAAATACACACAAGAATTGGAGTATAAATATGATCTATATTGAAAGCGTGATTATTTTTTAGAAAGATAAATCTAAAAGAAAAATTAATTTTATTACAATAGACTGGCAAAGTATAACCAATTTTAAGGATTCATGTAAGAAATCATTTTACAAAATTTGAGGCCATTTTTAATGCCCGGGAACGTTCTTCTTTAGTTGTATATCCAATTTCTTCTTTTGAGTTGCCAATAAAATGGGTAATATTTAAATAAACAATTCCTTAAGCAAACTTTTGTTTTTGTTGATTTTGTGCTTAGAATCATGAACTGTTATGACAACCAAATATTAAAAAATGATATTGAATATTACATGAAATTTTCTATGATAAATTAATTTAATACGAATATCAAAGAATCGGAGAATTTTTAAAATATAAAAAATAAGATTAACATATTTCAAAAAAAGAGAACGCTGTTTTATTTGGCATAACGTATGCATACATTTTCTAAAAATATAAGCCATTTCCAAAATTCAATCAAAACTCAAAAAATCTGTGTAATTTTTTATAGAGGAAATATATTTTAAAACTTCCTTACATAATCTGAATGCATGCAATATATCCATATTTTGAAAATGAATCTGGCAGTTTACCAGAAAAATGTCATTTTTGACGCTATAAAGAATCCCAGTATATATGATGTCTTCTTTGGTCAAAAAGTATTTTAGAGAGAAAAAAAATCAGTTTATGTATCCGTTAGTATATTTGCTTCAGTACATGACGTTCGTGTTTTATTAAAATTCATAGTTTGCCGAAGATTTAGTTTTTAAAGACTTTTTTTTTTTCAGCTTACTTTCTCTGTCATAAGTCTTCTGCCGAATCCGGGTTAAAGACGAAAAAATTGGAAAATAAATTAGAATATCAGACCTAACGTTACAAATTCGGTACCAAATGAAAGGGGCGATTTTTTGTGAATACAGGAGTGCAAACAGTTTTTCGACACGACAATTAATTTTTTTTTAAATTAACTAAAGTATGAAATTTAGGTAGCAACAAAAAAGTTGCATTTTAATTGAGAGTTTCTAACACACGTGATCAATAGACAATGTAATATTAGTTTTTCAGCTTACTTTCTCTGTCATAAACTTTCTGCCGAATCTGGGTTAAAAACAGAAATAGAGGAAAATAAATTAGAAATGTCAGTCCTATCGTTACAAATTCGGTACCTCTATAAAAGGGGCGATTTTTCTGAATGCAGGGGTGCAAACAGTTTTTCGAAATAATCATTAGATTTTTAAGAAATAACTAAAGTATTAAATTTAGGTGGAAACACTTCATTTTAATTCATTTCAGTCATTTTAAAAAGCACGTGGTTCGTTACAAATTCCATACCAAATGAAAGGGGCTTTTTTTCTGAATCCAGGGGTGCAAACAGCTTTTTGACACGGTAATTAGATTTGTTTAAATTAACTAAAGTATGAAATTTAGGTGGTAACACTTCATTTTAACCTTTCGCACCTTTTATTGCGAATCAAACTGATAGAAAAAGTCTTTAATTTAATTTTTTAACATTTTATTTTATTCTTATTCAAATGACTTTAAAATGGTAAAGAAAAATAAAACAAACAATTTCAAAACATAAAACTCAAATTTAAATCGTAAGAAAGTTATTTTCAAATTTATTTCAAATTTTTGCATCAAAAGTGAAAAATAATGTTTGCTAAATAGTAAACCGGTTTCTTGAAACTTGATTTTATAGATATCTTACATCCATATTCTACTATATAAAAAGAATTAGAAAGCGCATTATTCGTAGAAATATAAAAATATGAAGTTAATATTTCCTTGAAATATAGGCACACCGTAGTTCTTTTTGTTGAAGCATGATAAAAAATTAAGATGAGATACAAAAACAGAATACTAATACATATTTTTTAATTATTATTATTATTTTAAACTTAATTTTACAAATATTTTAGAATGATATTCTATAGAAAAATGAGTACTGTACTTAAAATTATAAACTTATAAAATTAAATGCTGCGTATACACTGAGAAAAAATTCTGTAACTGACATCTAGAATCTAAATTGTGGCTCTAGTAAAAATAGTTTCATGTCATCCGTATAAATTCTAGTCCCCTTTCAAAGTAAGTTTTAAAAACCCCTCTTAGAATTCTAAAGCGGTTGCCTATATTCTCGATGTCAAACCTACTTAAAAATATCTGAAATAAATGCAGATACAAGAGGCGGGTTTTAGTAATTGTAATCTTGGTTTATGACCCAATTCTATAAAATCAAGCGATAATTTCTCGTAATAAAAAAGATTCAGAATATTGTTTCACCATCTAGAAATGTATAGACTAGAAATTCTCGATCATTTCGTCTATTCAGCTTATTGGTGTGCCATATACGCATAGTTCGGAAATCTATTTTTCTAGTTTAGAGATTTAGGAAATGACCACTTAATTGTTCTAGATGAAAGAGGTATATATATTTTTTCTCAATGTAAAAGAAATGGACCATAATGTTTTCTTTCACGTTCACTAAAAGTTGCCAAATCTTTGGAACTTTTGAATACCAATACATTGTTAAACTTTTGTATAAATTTATGGAAATGTTTATTCAGTGTCTCTTTAATTTTGCAGTATTTCTCAATTAAAAATGAATAATCAAGATTCGCCAACATTTTTCTGTATTTAAATTTATTTATTATTTTTTATGCGCAATAAAAAAATGATAATTTCTACTTCAGAAATATTTTATAAATTAATATAATCATTACTCAAACAGCCAAGCCAATAGCCAGTGAATTAAATTGATATTATCCATTAAAATATATTTATAAAATAGTTTTTAACATTTCTGTTTATATTTCGCTGTAATTTTACATAGGACACAAGGTGAATGATTTTCAGTAGTTTTTTATGTTGTAATTTTTATAATAGTCATCGTATTCTCATTTAATTGAAAAAAAAAAATGATGTTTTTATTTAAAAAAAAAAAAAAAAAAAAAAAAAAAAAAAATCGTTGGAATTATTGATATTAAAGAAGTTTAAGAGTTGGGTGTTATACGCCGAGAAAAAAATCTGTAACTGACAACTAGAATCTAAATTGTGGCTCTAGAGAAAACAGTTCCATGTCATCCTTATAAATTCTAGTCCCCTTGGAAAGCGAGTTCTAAAATCCCCTATTAGAATTCTAGAGCCTTTGCCTATATTATCGAGGGCAAAGTTATTTAAAAATCTTTGCAAATAAATGAAACTACAAGAGGTGGGTTTCAGCAACTACAAACTTGGTTTATGACCCAATTCTAGAAAATCAAGGGAGAATTTCTTGCAATACAAATGATTCAGAATATTGTTTCACTATCTAGAAATGCCTAAACAAGAAAGTCTCGATCATTTCATCTATACTCTTAAAAATTTCAGTTCAAGGTTGAACCAAATGTCGGTATTTCAGTAGCTTCAATTTGCTAGGTTGAATCAATACTTGGTGCAACTGTAGCTGCAACCAAGCGATGATGAAACCTTTTACCATGATTTGGTGTTTCTTGTTGAAAAAAAGCACCAAATTGTGGTAAACGATTTCTCCACTTTATGGATGTAGCTATTGCAGTACCAAGCCTTGGTTTAACGAAGCACCAAATCATGATGAAAGGTTTCACCATCGCATGGTTGCAGCTAAAGTGTACCATGATTTTGTTCTTCCTAGGACAAAATTTTTAACAGTGTATTCAGTTTATTGACGTGCCTTATGCGCATAGCTCGAAAATCATATTTCTATACAAGGGATTTAGAACTTATTCCTTCTAGAGGAAAGCGGTATATATATTTTTTTTCAGTGTATTTACGGATTGCATATCATTCAGATTCATTTTTTCTTCTTCTCTACGTTTCCTTATGAAAATTCCTCGTCGCACATTACACTGTTAAAAAAATGCAGAAAAAATACAGAAATTCTCTGTAATTTCAGAAAAAAAGGCGTAAATTACGGAAAAATTACGTAGACAAAACGTATTTTACGACTTTTTTTCTGAAATTACAGAGAATTTCTGTATTCTTTCTGCATTTTTTTAACAGTGTAGAAGGTAAACAGGGGGGAGGGGGCCAAAAATTCATAGAAATTAGTATGAAAAAAAAGTTCAATCAACAGTGTTTGCGAAGGGAAAAAAAAAAAAAAAAAACTAACTCCAGTTAGAAAATGCCAGAAAAATAGATTAGAAAAAGAAATAAAACTGGATTAAGGTTTACTTACGGGCCCTAAGGCTTTCGTCGAGGGTTAGCTACGTTTCGCCGTATATGTGACTCGGGGATGAGCTGGCGTTGGCATAGAGAAAATATATATATATATATATACCGCTTTCATATAGAAAGAATAAGTAGTTGTTTTCTAAATCCCTAATATAGAAATATAGATTTTTGAGTAATGTGTATAAGGTAAACAAATGATCTGAATAGACGAAATGATCGAGAACTTCTAGTCTACAATTTTCCAGCTTGTGAAACATTATTATGAATATTGTGGACATTTAAATCCCTTGTATTGCGAGAAATTCTTGTTGATTTACTAGCATTGCGCTATAAAACAAAATTTATAGTTACTACAATCCTTCTTTTGTGATCGCATTTATTTACAGAGATTTTTAAATGCGATTGACCAATGATGAAAATAGAAAAACGGTCTAGAATTCTAATAGAGGTTTTTAGAACTCGCTAGCAATGTGAGCTAGAATTTATAAGAATGACATGGAACTATTTTTTCTAGAGCCACAATTTAGATTCTAGATGTCAGTCGCATAATTTTGTCTCAGTGTGCAATAAAATGATTTAAAAAAATACAATAAAATGATTTTAATTATTATAATTTATTTATTTATCTACTTTTGTAAAAATTTTGTAAAACTAGTATGCTGTGAACACCATGAAACTTACTTCTGCGATTTATAACCTCTTCTTTCTTTTATAATCTATTTTGTCTATATTCTACATATATTGTTCTATGCAGCAGTGCCACCTACCGGTTAACTCGAAAAAAAAATTAATAAGTATAGTTTCTCACAATAAAGGTTTTACGTGTATAGTTAGATGCGAATTTAACCAATAAATTCTTAAATATATGAAATTTGAAAGCTGTAGATAGTGAGTAACAGTATGCCACTCATATTAAAGCAACACATATCCTTAAAATTAGCATCTTATGTATGACGTTTCACGCAGTTATAAGGTTATAGGAGCTAAAGTATAGCCTTTCTATAAAAAAATAAAAAAATAAATAAAATAAATTTTATTTCTATAAATAAATTTTATTCTATTTACTAGAATTTATTTACCAAAATCTTATCAGCAATTTTTATCAAGGTCCAATGAAGTACAAAATTTTGTATCATTCCCTCTTTTCCGTGGGATACAGCGCCTCACAAATTTTAGATAAGATATATGCAGTCACACACACACACATAAAAACATTTTATAAAAGTTGTCAATTATTTTTTCTTACACTGTCAAAAAACGGAAGTTGTAAACATTCACTAATTCAAGACTTTCTTCTAATATAAGAAAGCCCTAGTCCCGACGGACGGAATGAAGTTCTGCATTTTTCGGTGACAAGGAGGTGCTGGCAATAAGAAATACCGCCTGAAAAAAAAAAAAAAAAAAAGTTTAACTTGACCGTTGTAGTTGTGTAGTAATAATATAGTCTATTTTTACTTATTGCGACACGCAGCAAGCCTCACCTTGCCGTCCAAAAACTCAAACTTCATCCCCCCCCCCTCCTCCTCCGATAGCCCGTTGCGCCCGGGTTCTTCTATATAGAAACCTATTTACACTTTTGTTAAAAATTCTCTTTTATTTAGTCATGCATAATGTTTACATGCTATATGAAAACCGTATTCCTAAATTAATAGTATAAGACAGTTTATTATTAAAAAAGAAAAAAAAAAAAAAATCGCTTAATATAGAGCTTAACATTGTGAAAAGCTTCATTAACTTTTATAAAACATATTATATGGAAAATCATTTACGCTTCGTAATTTTAATCATTCACAATTACGTGATTAAAAACTAAAGTAATAATACACCATATTCGAAAATTAATTTCTCCTTACGCACGACAGATATTATTAGTTCTTGCTTTATGCCTAAACTCATACTTTCTTTGCTTATGTGTTATCAACACAAGGACATATTCTCGAAAGTATGATATAAATTACTATTTTCTCTCGGGCGATTCATTTAGTATATTAAGTTATTAAGTATATTAAGTATATGAAACTCATCTTTGTTAAAGCCGTTAATGGGTTTTTCGCTTTCGGCTTTCAATCTTTTATAACTTAATTGTACCGATTATGAATAAAGATTTTTTTAATTTTCGTTGATTAACTTTAATTGAACATTATGTAATAAATGACTACATATATAATCATAAATATGTAACATAAAATGTTGTTTATTATTTTAGAGAATCATTTTGTGCATTAATTTTTTTTTAAATCAAGTTCATTGAAAAACTTTGAAACAACAATAAAAAAAGAATCATTACTAAAATTGTTATTTGTTCAAAATACAATACTGTAGTATTAGAAGATAAATATAAAAATAATTATACAGATTTGTTTTTTACTCTGTTATATAATTAAATGTCCCCATAGTTTAATATTGTCATTGATTTAATTTTGGCTTAATGAAGCAAGTAACACTACACATGAATTATAAAGCAGAATAAGAAACATAAAATGTAGTTTATTGTTGAGGAGAATCTAATATGTACGCTGTAGAAAGAAAACTGATATAAGTTTAAAAGTTAAGAAAACTCATGGAAGTACACCAGTGCAGAAAGCACTGCCAATTTGGGTGCCAGCACATTTCGTTTGAAACTTAAAGTACTTTTTCTAAACGTTTTGTGCTAAAAAATTGGACTGCGTTGTAAATTTTCTGCAGCTAAAGCACAATTTTCCATAGCTGGAATTTAAATCATGTCATCTGAGTACGATTTTACATTGAGACCATATTTAAATAAGTATAAACTGATAGCGCATGTTTTAATTATTTTCAAATGAGTTAAATCTTACTATAGTGTAACCATATTCCCTTTAGCATTGAGGACGAGTCCAGAGGATTGGAGGGGTGTCAAAATGTCCGACAGATTTGTATTTAGTAAACAACCAATCATTGGGTGTTCCCTTATCGCTAATTTTCTCTCAACGAAAGGTTTATCCCCCCTATTTTAACACTGGACTCGTTCAACGTTCAATGCGCATTTGCTCAGAGGCTTCCATGGTCACAAGAAATGTAGTTAAAGAATATCTAACTGTTTTTACTTTATTTATCTAAAACACAATGTTATAGGATTGCAACGAACCTTATTAAAATATAATATAATTATTTTAAAATCACGAAAGATGCTGCAAAGCGTCTGTTTGTAAACAATTTAGAATAAAATTCTACGCAAGTTCATAACTTAGTATGTGGCTCGTCATTTTAAGTTTCAAAAATATGTTGTTGTTAAGTCAGTTAATAAAATATAACAGCCCCCTTTTTTTTAAATTTTACTTGTTAAATTTTAATTAATTTAATAAAAATTAAATATACTTTAAGCTTTTAATTAATTCTTGAACAAAATAGCATTATTCCTTATTTTTATCATTTTGTATGTTTCTTAAAAGAAAATAATCTTCCACTATTTCATTACAAATACTAGTAAAAAATGTTGATGCTACGAAAGTTTCATTTCAGTACAGAAAATATTTATTAGACTTACAAAATATCTTCTATCTTTAAATTTTTAATTTTCTATTTATCAGAAAGCTCTATTATTTTCTAAGACACAAACTTAAATTTAATGACTAAGGCTTAAATCATAACGTATGATATTTTAAAGTCACAGGATACCATCACAAATTACAGCACAATAGCGAAAAATGCTGTAATTTTCGTGACTGAGGGCTGTAAAACGCATTTCTGGCATTTTTTGCTGTATTCTCACATCCAATTTTTTTTTCAATGTACAGTTATATACAATGTAAAGCTAATGTTGGATGAAAATATATAAAAACTTTTTAAGCTAACATCACAAACTTAAAAAATACCCACCTAGTGTGTCCGGTGAAAATAAGTTTTCATGGTCGCATATATCAGAAAAAAAAAAAAAAAAAATAAGCACGACTGTTCATCGGAGAATCAGTAACAACAGAATATATTGCTTGAAAGCGATGCTTTGCCTACCTACTTCCCTGCATCTGATAAAAGCTTAATTATTTCAAAAGAATTGTTATTATTATTATTATTATTATTATTATTATTATTATTATTTGTAATTTAACAGTTTTTTTTAATTGTTATTTATTATTTATCAGGTAGCACAAAAATATTAGCTAATGTGTCCTAATTGGCGAATATTTTCAATGTCATTAATTGTCCTACGTCAAACTTACAATATTTACCGATGGTGGCAGCCATAATCTCATATTATTACTATAAAACAGTGTTAAAATTTATTTTCATTACTTATAACTATTATGATCCGAAAACAATATTAAAAAAATAAATTTTATAAAACAATATTTTTTTAGTACTTCATATTTAATATTTGTTAATATTGTTCCTTGTCGCAAAAATGATAGTATTTTTAAAACATTCTGCGATATATGTCGATATACAAAAGCAAGATCATTTGTAGGATATCGAGAGATATCTGTCAATATTAGGGGGGGGGGGGAACTTGGTCTTTGAAGCATGCGTCGCATCTGAGATATCGAAAAGTCATACTTATAAATATCAAGAAATATTGGCAATATTAACCAATATCAAAAAATAATATCTGTAAATATTTTTTGCAAGAGTGGGATCATTTTATATTGTCTAATACTCTATATTTTGATATTGATCGATATCGTTTTGCTATCTGGAGTCTTTACAAATAATCACAGAGAAATATCTGATAAATAATAAGAATAATAATCACAAAGAAATATCTGATAAATAATAAGAATAATAATCATTCATATCTATGTATTTTTTAATTTATCCAGATTTTTTTTCAACCATTTAAGGAAAAAACATTTATTGATTAATAATAGTAAGCTGTAGAAAAAAAGAAAAAAAAATGTTTTTCCAAGCCCTGATACCATTCCTGCTAAATCTTATGTAAAATGATCTCTTGAATCCGAATATAACCTTCATTTTGCCCCATCACCCACCGTTTTCTTGGAACGTCACCTCATACTCCAATTTTTATCACTCTTCGGTAATCTTATGGCATAAATTTGATTTGGAGAATAGAAAATATTTATTTTAACTCTTAAAAATAAAATTTTATAATGTATAATAAGTGATAATAATAATTGATTAATAAAACATAATAAATGTAACTTATAATTTCAGGGACAAATACCCCCCCCCCCCCCCCCAAATCTTCCCCTTGCTGCAAATGCACATGTTATAGAATTTTTCACATTTTTAAGACCTCAACAGATATTTAACTGTTAAAATATTCCTTTTCTCCACTATAAATCAAATTTATAACTATAAAATTACCGAAACGTGGTAAAAATAGGAGGGGAGGGGGGTTCTCCAAAAAAAAAAACGGGGAGTGATAGGGCAAAATGTCCGTCCTCTTCGGATTTAGGAGGTCACTTTTCATTGTAATTTGCAGAAATGGTGTTAGGAGCAATTTTCATACCGAGCAGTGTAATTAGAAACACGCCTTATCTGATTTCCCTAAACTGAGTGATGTATTGTTGTCTAATTGGCCTGAATTCAGTCAAAGTGGAATGCTTTTAAAAATAACATTAACGCGTTATTCACGTCAATTTAATGTAGAAATTCAAAATCATTCCTTGATAATTAAGTGTTTTAAATTTACATTTGCATTAATAAAATTACTGGTGGGAAATATTTAAATTAAAAATTCCACATAACCGTGTTATTCAAACAAAATTATTTAATATTTATAGTATCACTCAGAATTAATATTCCATTAAATACTTAATAGGCTTTCGCTTTTAGACTTTGCACTGTTTTATAAACACATTACTCTCATTTATGAATGCATTAAAACTCGGTTGTTAATTCGATTTACATTACATTTTATAAAGTTTATTTCAGCAAAATTATTTTAAAATATTAAAATATCTACTTGAAAGTATGCAACTTAGAATGGAATAAATTGCTTCGACGTAGATTTCGGTATAGAAGTGTTTCTATTTATATTTTAAAGGTGATTTTGATTTATATTTTAAAAACGCCTATGTAAAACAATCCGCATGCTTTTCATAAATATCACTGCTCTGAAAAATAAAAAAAGAAATAAAAAAAGAAATCGGGATCTGACACCATTCTTTCTGATTCTTATGTAAAATGACCTCCTGAATCCGAATAGGACTCCCATTTTGCCCAGTCACCCACTGTTTTTCAGATACACCATCCGCTTCCTCAATTTATTTCTCTGTTCGATAATTTTATGACCATGAACACGATTTGAAGAATGGAAAATAATTAAATTAACACCTAAAAACAAAAAAATATATAAAGTTAAAAAAAAAAACATTAATAACAGATTAAAAATATATAAGATATGTAATGCATAATTTTAGTAGCAAATCCCCCCCCCCAAAAAAAAAAAAAATTCCCTTGTCGCAAATGTCCATGTTTTAGAATTTTCCAACTATGTAGCCCCTCAGAAGGTATTTAACAGTTAAACTAAACTCCCCCCTACTTCTAAAAATCAAATTTATAGCTATAAAATCACTGAAAAATGATAAAAATAGGCCATTCTGTAAAAACGGTGGGTGATAGGGCAAAATGAGCGTCCTATTTGGATTCAGGAGGTCCTTTTACAGAAGAATTTGCTGAAATGGTGTCAGAGGCAATTTTCATGCCGAGCAGTGTATTTCTATGGTAAATTAAGCTACAGGACATATCAAAATATTATAATAACATTTTTGCATTTTAAATTATTTAAAGTCAGAAACAAAAAAAGAAATTATTATTTTAAAACTTATTTTAAAAAAGAAATTTTTGTCACATGACCAAATTAGAATTGGCTAAGACCGCTTTTGTATGAAAAAAAATTCTGATGACATGACACTGATTCAATGAACATCTTGATATTCTGGGAAATTTCTGAATCATGGGGGCAGACAGTCCCACCAGTGATTGCGAAGTTCTGCACTAAAGCTGGTTTACGGAAGATGTCGAGTTCTATCCCAAGTCGTGCTCTTCTTATTGGCCAATCGTTTTTTCTTTTTTGTAATCTCTTCTGAAAGTTGCGTAAATACAGGCCATGACTTCCTAGGAAGACTCATCCTACCGGGTGGCTAAAATCGCTACAAACTGCTGTATAGTGGTGAGAGGTTTTCTTCTGCCTAACATGTCTAATAAATCTTACCTATGCCAAGTACCTAACTCAGGACAATTGGATTTAAATTCTACTTCAACAAAAACTTCAAAAAAGCACCAGATTTTAATGGGATTTTGCTTGTTTCTACATTCATTTCCGTCGATCTTTTCTTCCAAATGTCTCCACACAACTTCAATATAATTAATGTGGGAGATATTACCGGGCCGCTGGTTGATTTCTAAACAAATTTCATCGAAGAAAAACATATTTACAGTCTTGAGATGGGACAGACGTGCCGTTTTACCAGAACACAAAATTATTGTTAAGAAATCAATCTTGGAGTTTATTTGAAAGATGAATTTTTAACATCTGAAAAATGAGAAATACGTAATTTTAATAAAAAGGAAAAAAAATAAATAAATAAGTAAACAAAATTATTTTTATAATTTCTTCAATACTGCAGTATATATATATATTTTTTAATTTGACAAAATTAAAAGAAGATTGTTTGAAACAAATTACCTCTAGTTAGATTGTTAGGCAATATGAGAGAAGCATTTAATAGTCGAAAAGCTAATGTTGAATGATAAAAAATATGAATTTTGTAAGAAAACACCATGGATTGTTAAAAACAAAAAACTTCTTCTAAATGAAAACGATTGGGACATTTTTAAGGCAATTATGAGAATTTCAAAACCAAAAAACTAATCATTCAATATGAAGATTGTAAAAGTTGTGATTCTGTAACGTTATCAATGTAGCATTTTAATACTTATTTTGCATACAAATTAGTTGTTTTCGATTATGTCAACTCAATAACTATTCAATGACTATCGTACTTTTTAAATTACCTATAGGCAAATATTTTTTTGACGGCATCTCATCTAACTTTCTATTTTGCTCAATATTATCCTGTTTTTATAGGTTTTATTATTATTATTTTGGAGGGTCACTTTCTAGCGTTACAAGAGTTGACTTGTAATATTTACTTTTATCCAAGTTAGTATTTTTGGACTACTTCAATTGGATTAAATTTCAGAGCTGAAGCTATCATACTTTTCAAATTTTCTATATTTAATTAATTGATCGATAATTTCTGATTTTTTTTCTCAAAGTATTATTTCCGTTTATGTTGTTTTAACAATTTTATATTATTTTGAAAACGGAAACAAATTAACTTGTTTGTTTCGTTGTGTATGCATATTATGTTTTTGTCAGTTTATGTTTTGCATATCTTCAGATTTATTACTTACGAGCCGAAGCGGCGTATTTATAATAACTTCTTATATAAAATCTTGTCTTTATTATAGATTTATCTAAGTTAATTCGTTCTTAGTTAAATTAGATTGGATTGATTTGTTAGATTACCTAAAAGTTATACAGTCTTCCCTTCTGTGAAAAAGAATTATCTATCTTGACTTCATTAATTGTATTATTAAGGTATAAAGAAAGAAAAAAAGAAAAGAGCAATATAAGAGAAAAAAGAAATAAGCATATAACAATAAAGAACAAAATAAAATAAAATTTTGTTTTGTTATTATCATTATTTATATTTTTTTCTGTGAGAGAGAAAAAAAAAATTATAATAAAATCATTGTAGTTATTTCCAAATTTTTGCTCATTTTGCAAAAATACAGCAGATAACAAAGTTTATTATTATTATTATTATTATTATTAATACATAAATACAGCTTGTAAGTTTTTACCTTCAATAAAATTATGAATTTTAATTAAGAAATACCAGTGCATCAAATTACCTCATTAGAGTTTTTTTTTTCTTTTTCCTTTCTAAATAAATAAATAAATAATAATAAAAATAATAAAAATTAATTAACAAATGCAAATAACTAGCTCCCGACAAACTTCAAATCTAAATTAATGAAGTATTAAGATATTTTTCAATTATTTTTATTATTTTATTTCGTAAATATGTATAAAATGACTAAGAAATTCGAGACATCAAGCATAGAAAAAAAAATTACATTAATTTTCCCACACGAACTGTCTGCATAAATATTTAAAAATGTATAAAATAATTTCTTTAAATATTAAATCCAGATTACATTTTCTGATGCGTTTTAAGTAAACACATGCTAATTAATGATTTTTTTGAATAGTTAAAAGTAGATTTTGCGACATTATTGCTCAATGTGTCATTAAAATATGCATGAAAAGTAATATTTAATCTTCTATGCATGTTTAATGATTAATTTATTTTATATTATATACAAAAAAATTATTATTAATTAGGTAATTAGATTTCATCCGAGAAGTTTACTTTTGATAAAAATAATAATCTACCAAATAATTCTAAAACATCATTTTAAAACCGTCATACAGAATCTCATTATATATTTGTCATCAGAAAATTTACAAGAAAAAACGTAAATTATTTACTTAAGCATAGTAAAATAGGTATATCCAATTAATACTCTTACAACATCATTAAAACTTTAATTTAATGCACAAAAATTAAATTGAAATTTTATGTCTGAATAATCAGAACTATATATTGCAGCAAATTGGTGCTTACTTTATTGTAAGCAAAAGCCATTAGTTGCAAACACTGCACATTTTTAAAAATTTATAGTGTTTGCAATGAAAGTTTTTCATCGGTCAACAACACCCACGCAGCCACTTACATCCATAAGATATTTATAAAAGTTAAAAAATGATTCATTAAACTTCTATAAAATCATACAGATATCTATTTTACTGAGAAAAAAAAAATGTGTACCGCCTTCATGTAGAATGAATAAGTGACCATTTTCTAAATCCTTTAACCAAAATTATAGATTTCCGAGCTATGCGCATAAGGCACACCCATAAACTGAATAGACGAAATGATCGAGAATTTCTTGTCTACACATTTCTAGATGGTGAAACAATATTTTGAATATTTTGAATCGTTTGTATGGATCAGTCCCCCTAGAAGCTCTCAAAACCGCTCTACGAGTGGTGAGCGGGGGCTGCTCCCTGTTAAATCTTTTGTATGGCGAGAAATTCTCGCTTGATTATCTAGAATTGGGTCATAAACCAATATTATAGTTGCTGAAACCCGACTCTTGTGTTCGGATTTATCTGGAGATATTTTCAAATAGGTTTGACTTGGATAATATAGACAAACTCTTTAGAATTCTTATAGGAATTTCTAGAACTCGGTTTCAAAGGGGACTAGAATTTATATGGATGACATGGAACTATTTTTCTAGAGCCCCAATTTAGATTCTAGATGTCAGTTACAGAATTGTTTCTTAGTGTAGCACGACAAATGTCAATCTTTTTTACATCCATTAGATACCTGTTAATCTTCAAATGTCCAATAATTGGACTTGTGACATATAAGAGATATTAAAAGTAGCGCTATCTTGTTTTGATCTAGCATATTACATTTATTAGGCATTGGAAAAGCATGTCTAAATTTCGTCTACCTTTAAACATCTAACTGATATCTATAATTAGTACAGGATATTCAGGACTTAAGATATTTCGTACTAGATTTAAGATATTTTGTACTTTTTATGAATCAATGAATGTAATTTAGATGTCTAATAGATATAAGGCGTGGTCAGTTTTATTGTGCAAGTTAATAGTTTTTGTTTTGTTTTATTAATTATTTGCATATCAATTGCATTTTTAAGTCACAATATACTGCAACATGTTTTTCAAATAAAAAATATGTCCTCATTTCCTTCAGAATTTTAACTGTTAAAATTTTGCAAATAAATAAAAATAAGAATAAAATAAATAATTAAATGAAAACCTTTAACACGCATTTCAATTCCATAATTGAAAGCATAAATTGACAACATTTTTAAATCCCAGCAGTTCTTTTTAAGTTACTCTTATGACAAAAATCACTTTTTAAAAAGAGAGTTTCACGAGAAAATTAATATTGTTACAAAATCGTAAACAATTTTGTTTATTTTTGTATAAATTCTTTCAAAGAGGCTTAGTAAGTTGATAAAGGGCTAATTTTGTGCATTTCTAGTCGTTTTAGCGTTAAAATAGCCTTATTTTCCCTTAAAAACGCATTAATAAGCTACAATAAGGCAGGTAATGGATGTGGCGACTTTTCCCCTCCTTGGCGATTTTTTTAGCGACCTTGGCGAGAAAATCCTTATTAGGGATATACCAAATATGGAAGTTCTAATCTCATTGGCTGATGAGATACGGAAATTTCTGGAACTTTCCACACTTTTCTACAGGGATATATAAGGGCTGTTTTTTTCGCCAAGTCAGTTCAGTTCAGTTCAGTCTGAGATCAGAGTCAGTCGGTTTCGCAAATGCTTGCATTGCTTTGAGCCTCTTTGGAAGAGACTTGCTTTATGTGTTATTGCTATACAGTTTATACTGTGGATTTACTATTGACAGCTGTTGTTTAAGCTGTGTTTACTGGCTGAATTGAAGCTGATACTTGGTTTATATACCTGTATTTTTCTGGAACCTTCTGTGAATAAATTACTGAATTTTTGTAAGTTTCGCCTTTCATTCTCAGACAACTCACGAACCCCCAAGTACGGAACAATATAGAGTTTCAAATTTTACCCTACGTTAATATAGGTATTATATTAAACTTAAAGGTAGAGGTATGAGATTTGAACATTCCCAGTGTTCATTCCGAGTAGTTCAAAGTAGTCATGTTTTATTTCACATAAATTTCTGAAAGAGTAGAGTTGATTTGACTTCTCCTCGACCCCCTGTTATTTCCGAGCTAGCGTGTTCAAAAGTAACGCACTAAAAAGATTTAAAAACAAGCCATTTCTGATAGCCGGATTTTTTTTTTTTTCTTATTTTACAACTCCACATGGAAGTAGTAGAATATTTAAAACGTAATTGGAGATAGTTAGTTTAATTTAATTTTCACTGTCTCAACACTATCCAATTTTAAATATTTGTACACTTATTTTGTAATCTTCGCTTAGTTAGGCTTTTGAATGCATGTGGTTTTATGCTCTAAGGTAAAATACATTTTTTAATACTGTGTAAATTATGTAGTCAGAATTACAAAGTGATTCGGTTTCTAATTTTAGTGTAAATGCATCTGAGAGGGATTCGGAAATAACTGATATTTATGAAAGTTCAGATAGCGTATATGTGAACAGTGAGTATGTATTATACGTATACTGTTGTATTATACGCAAAATTCTTTTCATAAAAATTGTGCTTTAATGTTTAAAACACATATCATTTATTTTTTCTACTAACTGGAAAACCAAATCTCAGTCATAATAACTTTGACTGTTGGTTTTTCGCAAAATTAAATTTCATGATTTCAAGCTAAAAAAAAATCCAAAAATTGAAAATGAATACATATGTTGTTCATACACTTTATTTTATACAATTTTCTTGAATAAAAAAATAGGCACTTTTTTTACGGTTTTTTTAACATTACGAGATCGTTAAGGAGTTAAACAAAGATCATTAACAAGATTTTCGGTCACGTAGATATATGGAATTTCCTAAAAATCCAATGAGAAGAAGAAATAATAAATAAAATAGAGTTAGAAAAAAATTGAAATCATTAACCATAAAAGATTATAAATGGGAATTAATGCATGAAACAAAAATTTCCGGTACGAAGAGGAATAAAATAAAATAAATTCTTCTATAAAATTACACGCAATAAAAATAAAATAAATATATTAAATAATAATAATAATGTACCAGAAAACTGGCGTTGAAGAGTAATAATTGAGAAACCTTGAATAAATACCATAAAATTTAAAAACTCGCAACAATTGTTTCGGTTCAAAATGTTCGTTTTATTTGCACTACTCGTGCCCATTTTGTTTGCCTGATGAAGGGTCGTGTTTTATTTTAACTCGAAAAAATTGTCACGAGTATTTTGCTTTTTATGGTGTTCATTCAATTTTTTTTGTTTATTGAAATTATTATTAATTTTTTTTTTTCTCATTTTTGTTCGTTTTCGAGCAAAACGAGAAAATAATAATAATAATATGTATATACATATGTGTGTTTTGAATAAATATAGCTTATTATTGCACACCCTCCTATTGGTTGATTTTAATCAGCACGCTGAACATAGTCAACTTTTACTAAAGCCCGTCATAAAAGCTGATCATGTGCTAAAATGTGCTGGCTTTGAACAAGGTGTGTTGTGTTTTGTTTAGTAAAAAGCTGAGCGAAAGTCTCTCGTGTGATACAGCCATTCGGATGAAAAAGTAATTCCAGTTCATATGACATATGGAATTGCTTGACCTTCGGGAGAAAATTTTTACAAGACCAGGAAAAAAGTTTTACAACGATGAATGCGTGAAAAGGACATTTAAAAGAACGATACAAGCGGGTTCCGTTAACATTAATTAAATACAATTTGCGCAGAGACCATAGAATAAAACGATCAATGCAGGAAAACGATGGATTCCGGAACGACAGAGCAGGGTTTCACTGTATTGTGCTTTTTATGGTGTTTATTCAAATATTTTTATTTATTCAAATTATTTTTCAAAAATCTAAATTTTTCTCAGTTTTGTTCGTTTTTGAGCAAAACATAACAATATATATATATATATATCTTTTGAATAAATATTGCTTATTATAGCACACCTAAACAATGCCATTAATTTTAATAAAATAACGAAAAATGAATGTGCTTCAAATTATTTTATTGATTTTTTCTTTTTAAAAGGATTTTTTTTTCCACGAATTTAAACGCTAACTCCAGAAAACAATTAAATCTCAATGAGGTCTGAATGTAATTTGTGTTTACTTGCAAACATCCAAAAAATAAGAAATTCAAGACAGAATATATATACATATATATATATATATAATAAACCTAGTTCCTTAAAAAAAATGTCTTTATAAGTATTTAATAATGCATAAAATTTATTATTTAATTATTAACGCAAGAGAAAAAAATTTATGTCTTTTGAAAAATCATGCCTTAATAACGTAATTCTAAAATGGAAAATTATGTATTTATTACTTACTACAATATTAATTAGATATGAATCAAAATATAACTACCTCAAAATTATTAATTAGTAAACTAAAAACTGAACAGGAAAATTTCTTAAAAATATGAAAACATTAAAGGTTAAGATAAATATTAAATACCATTTTATATGTATCGTATATTTTATTATATATTAAATTCGCCATAACGATCCTATGCTAAAAATGTACTAAAGAAATTTTAATAAATGAATATAGTAACTGTTGCTAAGGGATTAAACACAGTTAACACAGGCCTTTGTATCCAAGAATACATTAAAAAAAATCATGTCAAACTAAATTAATTTTTTATTTATTTATTTATTTTATTTTTATACAGAATTTTATTTACATTACTTAGGAAACGAAATTAGGCTTCGGGTTTTCGTTGTCTCATTTTGTTACATTTTAGGCTAACTGTCAGAGCAAGTGTTGAAAATTTCTTCAGTGCCGAATAATGAAGCAAAGCTGACATTCTACAACTACCTCATTAAAAATAATCCCTGACAAAAAATGACATCTTTCTTTCAAAAAATGTTTGAAAAAAAGAGAAAAACTAAACTTGTGTCAATTAATACGAAACATAATGGAGCTTTAATTGAATTAAATTTTGTTTCAACGTGTTCTCAACAATTAATGGGGAAAGAGAGTTCAACTGTTCTGCTTTTTTTCTTAAACAAATTTTAAGGATTAATCTTTATAAGAATTTTAGTATGGAATTGTCCCATTTTAGAAAAACAACCTTTTGCAAAGCTTGAATTTAAGTGAATTGGATAAATTAAAAGAGATTAAAATATTTTATAATCGCTTAAATACGAAACCATACTTGCCAACATACTAATTAATAATCCGTAGTATTGTTAGCCCGGCCTTCTTTTTCACACCAGTGTCTTTTTAAAGTATTTTTCTTCTTATTTAATCGTACTGTTGCGAAAAAGAGGGCGGAACTAACAACACTACGAAATATTAATTAGGATGTTGGCAGGTATGCGAAACTGACACCCAACAAATATTTATTTATCGAAATTATGTAAATTTTACTGTAATTCCATAAAACTGTTTCTTTTTATTTATAACTAGCAGGTTTTGTTCACTTCACTGGTGGGGAAAAATAATCGTCATCGAAATATATTTAATGATTTTTTTTTTTTTTTTTTTTTTTTTTTTTATGATTAAATATTTAAATAAGTATAGTTCTATGATTACTGGTTTCAGCAAATCTTAAATATTGTCATGTACCGTGATATACAACCATTAATGAAATATATATGATATTTATTCGCTTTCATTATTTTATTTATTTCAATTTCATTATGTTGGTTAGAAACACGGGTAATTTAAAATAAACTAAATATGCACAATAGGGAATGGTTTTATTATAGGACACCTTAGGTGAAATTTAAATTTTGGTACAGAAATAGTTCGGATATTTCTTGTCTTCACTTACACAATTGTGTTAACCATTTTAATTCCTCGCCAAGCAGACAAAAAATAATACAAAATGAGTTCGATAATAAAAATATGTTCACAATGCTTTGCGGACGATAAAATCATGAAAATAAATCATAAGTCTATTCGATTAATTGACATTAATACTTTTAAAATAAATAAATAAACATAAAAATTTTAAAGCTATTAATACGTCAGTTTTATCGGAAAGTTTTCATTACATAGGTTTAACTTTTCGAAATATTAAAATTTTTCACGTGTAAAAAATAAATAAATAAGAGTTTGTTAAAAAAAAAAAGTTAATAATAATAATAATAATAATAATAATAATAAACTGTGAGCATTTATTTATTTATTTTTTTATTTTACTGGCACCAGCTTGAAATCATAACTAAAAGAAAAAATGTCCGGAACTAACGCAAAAAGGCTCTTAAAAGATTTTTCTTTTCTTTTTTTCTTTTTGTTATGTAAGATTGAATATTGAAAATCTAAAGGATCTAAAGAATTTCATTCAAAAGAATTCGTGCACACTTGAAACATATGAAAGTTTGAAACATATTTGAAACTTTTCTTCTTGATAAATACAGATTTAAAAAAAAGTTTTTTAATTGTACGGGCCAGAGTTCTTTCTGAACTTCGCATACAGGAATTCAAAAAATTCCTTTTATTAGTATAGTTGCATAATAATGCACATTGTTTGCTGATAGTTTCATTTTTCAATTTTTGATAGTTGAACACATGTTCGTATATCATAAATACAGCTCGACTCTTTTCCTATTCATATCATACACATAAATTTATGCATTAGATAAAACTCGTATGCACTGAGACACCAGACGTTTTGCACGAAACTTACAAAACACTTCTTTTAAATTAAGGACTGAAAGTGTCGATCTAAATTGACTTAATGATTTAATTTCAAAAATTGCGATGTTAATAGATGTCAATGGCTTTCAAGATACGGGTCAGTTAAAAAATGTTTCTTGTCTGTTTATTCTTTTGTTTATTTAATATCAAATTTTCATTCTTTGTTTTGTATTCCATTCCTAAATTCACTTCAATGTCTGGTAAGAAATAACTCAGTTATTTTTAATAACAAAAGGACACATTTTATATAGGTGATAGGGTATCAAGATTATTTCCCTAAAAAAAATTATGAGCACTTGTAGATTTCATAAAAATTGAATTTTGTAATTATTACAAAATTGATTTTGGGAACTTTTTGACGCTGTGACATTGTTACTTACATGAAACAAACATGTTACTTACAAAATTGTTTTTGGTATTGTAATTACGTATTTTCCACTTACAGATGAGGAATTAGAGAGATAGGGAATTATGCACATTTCTACGAAATTTTGTCCTATACTGCCATGTTAAAAATTTAGAAAAACAGGGATCAAAGAGCCACCTATTGAGGCATTACTCCCCAAATCTAATAAGCACCAGTTTATATCAGGGGCCAACTATATACCAAGTTTGGTTAAATTTCTTTCATTGGTTCGTAAAATACAGTGTCCACAAAATTTGTGATACACACACACACACACACACACACACACACACACACAAACAGACAGACATTTTCTAAAAACAGTCGAATCGTGTTCAGGACATCCCAAATCGTGTAAATCCATCGAAAACTGGAGTTCGAAAATTTTTACTAATCCAATACTTTTTCTTGAAGAAAGTGAAAGCTATGGTGCTTATGCCGTGAATTAATTAAAATTGTCGTCTATATCAGGGACTTAAACATGGATGGGAGTTCCTCGATGGGGTCCTTTAAGAGATACAGGCCTGTATTTTAGCTAGATATCGGTAAAATTACTAATACGTTAATACGTTATGGGCATAACAATTTTTTTTTAAATATCATTCAACAGAACAGCGCTACTTGCTGTTCAATATGCACAAAAGTTTAATCACAGCTTCTCACTGTAAAGGTCTCACTGACGACTAGCTGTTCCTTTTCTGGTCAATGTATTAAGAGAGATACTGCAGAGAGTCTTGGTGACTACTTTCAGAGAATAGATAATTCTAATTTCTGGTGTAAACGAGCTGCTTCCATTTATAATCATTTGAACGAATGTTTTACTTTTATTACTTATAAATTTTAGGCTCTTGATTTGTTTGGATTGTAAATGGTGTCTTGCTGTTGCTTATTTGTAATTGTTATGTAGTTTTATCGCTTGTTCCTGTATCTTAATATATTTTAAGTTCTTGTTTTTAACTGTTGTATTTTACTTTTAGTGTTTTATTCTAATGTTTTGGTATTTGCTTTTGCTATGCATTGTTTTAACTTTTAAACTGTTGTTTTAACCTTTTTAACCTTGTAGTTTTTTAACTTGGGTTATTTTAGCTGTTTTTATATTTTTGTATTTTAAACTTTGTGCTTATTGCTATTTTTAATACTGTTTTTGTATTTTGGCTATATGGTCTTTGTTACTTTATGGGAATTTCTGTTGCTGTTTTGCGTGTTCTTGTATATTTGTATTTATGCTGCTTGACATTTTGTTCAGTACGATTGTTTTTGTTCTACTGTTTTATGCTTTTGTATTATTGCCTTTGTATGTAACACTTCCATGTGACTCTGTATTTTTGATTTTTCCAATTTTTTTTTTTTTTTTCCTGCTGGTTTTCTGGGCTCGTTTTCCTGGCTGAGTTTTGGTTAGATGGTGATTGCTTGCTTCTTTTTCCGACCGTCCTTGGGCCTTCGGGCCGGCCATAAGCCTTCGGGTTGGTCGGCGGTTTCGGGGGTAATAAAATGTAAAGGTCTCATATATGTAATTAAATGCAGTTTTAATCTATAATTCTGAGATATAACCGTGTGGGAAAACGCAGATAATAACAGTAGCGCCGCGTTTCGACCGTTACATACCCAAATTGAATCAGCGTATTATTCCGTAATGGCCTTCTCACCTATCAGGCTTTGTTGGATTACACACAATAGAACTTGAGATAAAGTCTTGACTTACGTAGCAAAAAATGCAATACAACAGCGTAACCTCTTAAGAGATAGGCATTAAAAGTTAGCACACGCTAATTTAAAGCAAGGTGCAACTACAGATAAATTTAAATGAAATTATGTGCCGTAGTTCCTAGGGTATAGTTACCATAACATTTTTGTCATATACACAGACAAACTTCTTCTAAAAATGAACAATTTTGTTTACTAGACCAAATCATGTAAATTCATCGAAAACAGAATGGCGAAAATTTTAACGAATCTAACCTTCTCTTCCATTAAATAAATGAGAGTGAAAATTGAATATGAAATAACGTGGAGTTTTCTTCATATAGAGCTCTAACGCGCAGACAGACGAACAGGCCTATTCAACAGTTAAATTTTGCTCTAAAAGAAGTCAAGTCATATTTATGCAAATCAACTAAACTTATGTAAGGTTTAACTCAGTTACAAAATCTTAGAAGCCCTCCTTAGTTACGATTTAGGGGTTAAAAAATATAAAATGGTAGAGTTGGGTTGGCTTGGGTTATGGGAATAAAAGCCGATTGACTGTACTAAGGTCCTAGGTCTGAGTGGAGTGCCCTCCGTGGGAGTCTCACTAGGGAGTTCTAACCAGTATTTACGCAAGTTTCGAAGAAAACCACGGAAAACTCGAATGACTAGGTCGGCGAGTGCGACCTAGGATCGAACCAAATACCTCGCGTCTACCATCTTTGAGCGCATGAACCGCTATGCCGCTGGTGGGCTTTATAAAATGGTAGACAAAAGAAAAATAAATAAAATTATATATGCACTTTTTATACACATGTTTACAGCTTATATCAATGCTTTTTAATGAAAACAACTTATTTTGTTTAAAACAAAAAACTTGAATTTTTTTTTTTATAACTATAAAAGTACACTTGAACCCACGTTTTCAAAAGTATATTTGGAAAATTCAAAATTCCTTTATAAAATGTTTTAAACGTCAAATTCCTTGTCTACGTTTAAATTGTACCATCATTCAAGTTTTTTTACCTTATATTTTTCTTTTCGTTTTATAGTTAAAATTAAGTTGGAAAACTAAATAAATATGCCATTATTAAATAAAGTCATCATGTTAAAAATTTTAAAATAATAATAATAATAATAATAATAATAATAATAATACTATCTCTAAATAAAAAGTAAATAAAATACCCACACAATAAGAAACTTCTTAAACAAAATAATTTGAAGTGTTCAGGTAAAATTATAAATTTATATAACGAAATTAGTTAAATCAATATTTCACAGAATCACATTTTTTTAAAGGAACAACAAAAAATAAAAAAAATTACCAAACTTAAATATAGCCTACTGAAACTATCTTTATATTTACCATTAATCTGAAAAAATAAATAAATAAAAAATAAAAAAATAAATAAACGTTAATAACATCCAAGTTATATTTTTGAAGTACCTAATTAAAAAGAATTCTTCTGTTTTCGAAAGAAAAGAAAATTAAATTAAGAGAAGAAAAAGTTAACCTCATGTCATCTAAGATGAAAGCGAATGACCTTCTAATTAAATAAAAATTTATTTTTGTGTTCAATGAAATTTAAAGCATCATATACAAAATAAACTAGCGAGAATTTTTAGAATAAAAAATTAAGATACTTGAAAACCATTTTTTATTCAAAATTAAATTTAAAAAATAATATTAGACATTTGTTTTCAAAAAAAAAATTAATTTTACTTTTAAATATTAATAATAAAAATAAAAGTAATTTTGAATATATGATAATTTGTATTTTCGATGCTTTTCATTTTCTTATAAAGCGAAAATTAGTATTGATTATTGTTAACTTTGATTAAAATTTGAATATAAGAAAACAGAAAATTTTTAAACGCCATTTTATTTTCTTTCAGAAATCCCATTGCGTTTGATTGTCACTAGATTAAACAGCAATTAATTTTCCTTATATAACTCGTGCTACATTCACCAGTATTTTGTACAACAAACTATTAAAGTATATCATAAAAAAAAAAAGAATGTTTGTCTGTACAGGTTAATATATAGACTGTATCTGTGTAAATCATATATATATATATATATATATATATATATATATATATATATATATATATATATATATATATATATATATATTAGATCCAGTATAAATATGTTTTTTAAATAATTTTAAATATTTTATCATAAAAATGCAATGTAAAATTATTTTTTCCACTACTTATTCCAGTTATGATAACTATGTATATAAATAAAAAGTACTCGAAAAATGACTTTTGTTTAACAAACATTTTCAATAAACTAGTAACAAAACGACTTCGCTTAGATAATAAATACGAGGGGTGATCAGAAAAAAAGGTTACAAGCTGCAGCATTTGAAAACTACATATTGTGGAGAACTTTTGTTTCCCCAGAGTTGAGACAGATGGTGCTACTTGCCACACAGCTGGTGTACGGGTAGGTAGTGAAAGTTCCCAGACTGTACAGGACGATTGAAATGGCAAGACGCTTAGAAAATTGGTCTCGTTTGGAAGTGCGAGCCGTGATTCGATTTTTATGGGCAAATAATGTGTCCGCGAAGCATCTGACGCAAACGGCTGGTCATGTTGAGTGAAGGTGTCATCCTCCTGCGTGACAATGTCAGGCCCATACTGCTCAAGCAACGCAGGAATTATTGCGACGGTTCAGGTGGGAAATCTGGAGTCACCCCCATACAGCCCATATTTGGCACCCAGTGACTATTTCCTGTTTCCGAGGTTGAAGGAGCACTTATCTGGCACACAGTTCTCTTCAGACAGTGTTGTGAAAACATCCACCGAGACCTGGCTCAATGGACAGGGACCTGATTTCTACCAAGGCGGGTTAAACAAGTTGGTTCTGCGTTCTGATAAATGCCTAAATAGACTTGGTGATTATGCCGAAAAGTGATACGCACGTATGCCTCTTAATTCTCTTTTGTATTTTCTGTTTATTGTTAATAAATATTTCTTTATTTGACTTGTGACCTTTTTTTTTTTTTTATCACCCCTCGTAGATTTTTACATTTTCTTTACAAAATGCCGCTAACACACTTTGTTCAAATTTCTTCTTTATTTACGTAGGCATACACTTACATCATATATTCATAAATAACTCACTGTTAAAAATAGTTTTTGAAAAATGAACAAAATTGTCTCAAAATAGCTCCGAAACAATACATACTTAAATTTGAAAACCCGTGTACTCATTTTTGAGTATGACATGCTCAAAAATGGGGATATTGGGATTCTTAGTGGTCAACCCCATTTTTGAGCATGTAAATATACTTAAATTTAAGTATTTATTGTTTCGAACTATTTTGAGACAATTTTGCTCATTTTTGAGAAACCATTTTTAACAGTGCAGAAAACAAATTTACTATAAAAGAAATATAAAGAACTTACAATGTTTGATAATTAAGAGTTTCATTAATAATTATACAGTAAGACATAAACAAATATTTTATGATTTGCAATACAATGACAAACTATATATTTGTAAAGTAGTATGTTGTGACCATCACAAAACATTCTTCTATAACATTCAGTATAATAGCTTCACTTACTCTTTAACAAGCATACAGAAAGTTCACCATAAAAATTTTATGTATGGAGTTAAGTGCAATTTTAATTAACAGCTGCTGAGATCTAGCCATGTGAAATATCACAATAGCAGCTCCACCTATAGCCTTATATAAACCTAAATTAAATCAGTGTTCGTTTTCATTATGGTTATGGTACAGTTATATGGAAAATAAGTTGTGAATCAGCCGTCCTATTCATGAGGTAATTTATTTCGCAGAAACGCCACCTGTTGGCCAATATACATCCAATTTAGATAAGTGTAGTGTTTTACACTGAGAAAAAAAATATACCGCCTTCATCTAGAATGAATAAGGGGCCATTTTCTATATCCCCTAACAAGAAATATAGATTTCCGAGCTATGCGCATTAGGCACGCCAATAAACTGAATAGACGAAATGATCGAGAATTTCTAGTCTACACATTTATAGATGGTCAAACAATATTCTGAATCTTTTGTTTGGCGAGAAATTATCGCTGGATTATCAAAATTGGGTCATAAACCAAGATTATAGATGCTGAAGCCGGCTTCTTGTAGTCTCATTTACTTCCAGAGATTTTTAAATAACTTTGTCCTCGAGAATATAGGCAAACGCTCTAGGATTCTTATAGGGGTTTGTAGAACTCGCTTTCAAAGGGGGACTAGAATTTATAAGGATAACATGGAACTATTTTTTCGAGAGCCACAATTTAGATTCTAGATTTCAGTTACAGTATTTTTTCTCAGTGCATAATTTTCTCTAATATACCAAGTTTTTTGCAATTATGTACAATAGAATCTGAGATATAGACTTCCCGTTCTTGGAGAAAATTGTACTATAGCAGTGACACTTGTCAGTCGATATGCACTCAAACTGAATCAGCATAATGTCTTATAACGATCTTTTCACATATCACGATTTTTCGATTATACACAAGAGAACTTGACATATAGCATTCCCGTAAATTGCGAAAATCTTTGTATAACAACAATACCTGTAAAGATATAAGCAACAAAAGTTGAAAGTAACTATTTTATGTTGAGGTGCTTCTACATATAAATTTCTATATAATTCTGTGATATAGTTCCTGATATATAGCTTTCCCTGAAATTGCGGAAATCGCTGTATAGTGATTCCACTTGTTAAGAAATTAGCACTAGTATGTGACAGGCACTAATTTATGTCAAAGTGAATCTACAAATAAATTTATATGCAATTCTATGCAGAAGTTTCATAGATACCGTTGCCACAGATTTGTTGTTATACACACAGAGACAGACTGACAGATATTTTCTAAAAATAGTCAAATCTTATTCTGGACCTTTTAAAATGTGTAAATGCATTATAAACCGGAAGTCGAAAATTTTTCCGTATCGAATAATTTCTTCTGTTGAATATAGAAGAAAGTGAAAAAAGCAATAATACACCCTATTCAAAAGTTAATTTATCTCTTACACAGGACGAATATCTAATTGTTGCTTTATATCTAAACATATTCCTTCATTTTCTGTGTACAGTCAACTTAACAACAAATTTTCGAAAGTATAATTCAGATTATTATTTTCTCTCAGGCGATTCATTCGGTTATTTAAATGCTTAATAGGATTAAATTAAAGTCATCTTTGGTAAAGCCATAATTGGGTTTTCGCTTTCGGCTTTTCAATCTTTTTTAAATTAATGAAATTAATTCTCGAATTAAGTCGTTAATTTCATTTTTAATAGCATTAAATGGCTATGTATTAAATGCCTACATAAGCATAAATAAATAATATAAAGATTAGTTCATTATTAACTAGATTAAAAATAGTATGTGTTTGAATTCTTTTATTAACAGTTTCATTAAATAAATTTGTTAACATTAGTTAAATAAAATTTACGGCAAAATTATTTGTTATTCAAAATATAATGCAGCAACATTGAAATATAAAAAAGTTAAATAAAAAGACACATTTTAACAGAAGAATATTTTTATTGTGAAGCCCTAAAAAGTGCAAAATAAAAATTTATTCTTGCAAAGACAAGCTATAAAGGAATGAAAGTTTACAATTCTAAGAAAATTCTAGAGAAAGATAGATACTTCACTTTTGCAAGAAAGGAAATTTTTTAAATATCCAAAATTTTTTAAAAGATATTCTAGGTCATATTTCTTAGTTTTTTGTTTTGATATAAATATTCGTTAAACCATAAATTTCAAAGGTCTCGAAAGCTTTTTAAAAATTTTAAATGTTTAAAAAAAATTATCTCTTGAAAAAGTGATATGTCTGTCTTCCTCTAGAATTTTCTTAGAGTCGAAACTTTCATATCTTTATAGCGTATCTTCGCAAAAATAAATTTTTATTTTACACTTTTTAGGGCTTCACCATAAAAAGTTTCTACTGTTAATTTTTTTTTTTTTTTTTTTTTTTTTTTTTTTTTTTTTACTCAAAGTTTATTTTTTGGTTTTTAGTTACAAGAAAAAAGCTTCTATAATCTAATAAAAAATTCTTATGATACTGTGTAGCTATTGAAAGATTTTCTTTTATAATTTGACAAATTTTCTATTAATTATTTCCAAAAATTAATCATCGGCCCTTGGAGGATCGAACCCACGACCATCGTGTTATGAGTATGACACTCTGATCAAAAGTCATAGAGCATGCCAGAAATATAAAAAAAAAAACTTAAAAAAAAAAAAAAAAGAATATTGTTCTCGAATGCTTTTTAAAATACTTTAAAAATTAAAAAAAATCCATCTCTGGCAAAAGTAAAATATCTATCCATCTCTAGAACTTTCTTAGTGTTGAAAGTTTCATTTTGTCATAGCATGCTTTGGAAGAATAAGTTTTTAATTTACGTTTCTTAGGTCTCTACAATAAAAAGCTTCTACAGTTAAAAAAACGTTTTTCGTAAAAAAAGAAATTCGGACAAAAACAATCAAAAATTCTTATGATACTGTGTAGACATTGGAAGATTTTAGTTTATCATTTGACAACTTTTCTATTAATTATCTTAAAAAATTAATTCATTGGCCCTAGGAGGATAGAACAAACATCAGCATGGTACTGTAGCCAAAAGTCATAGAATATGCCAGGAAAATATAAGAAATACTTATAAAGAATATTCTCGAATGCTTTTTTAATATGTTATGAATACTTCAGATATTTAACAACTCCTGATAAAGTGAAATATCTATATTTCTCATCAAAAATTTCTTATTGCAGAAACTTTTTTTTTTTTTTTTTTTTTTTTTTTTTTTGTTTTATAGCACAGAAAAAGAAATTTTTATTTTATGCTTTTTAGGGCTCAACAATAAGCCCTAAAAAGCATAAAAATTTTTCTTTAAGTAAATTTACTGCAATAATTATCCAAAGTGTGTGAAAGTTCACAATAATTCCTATTTAAAAGTAAGTAATCGAGATTCTCAATTTTTATTCTGTATTTTCGTCTATTTTTATTTTTTTTTAATTTCCCAATAAAAATTTTAAATAATGTTTCTACTTTAGGAAAAGTATTCTAAGTCATAAGAATATTCTTGCCAATGATTAATTAAGTTAATATTAGTCCTTAAAATGCATGTATAAAATTTATTTTCTAACAACTCCATTTATTATTTTTCTTAGTAATTTTACATAAGACTTGAGATAAATGATTACCAGTAGTTTTCTGTTGAAATTTTTAAATATGTATCATGCCACAAAAAGATGATATTTCTACGTCTATACAACATTCCTGAGATGTAGATGCAGAAATATGATGTGCTTGTGATATCATCAGTGTCACACTGCGACGTCTATTCCACGTTCTGAGGATTAAACCATGCTGCATGAGCTTTTAGAAAAACACATAATTTATATTTATTCATTATAAATATTCATTAATTAGTTTGATTAATTTTATTTATTAACATATTTATGGTGAATTTAATTTGAATTAAACCTTTCTTTAAAATAATTTCATTCGAAAGTGGTTATTTAATGCATTTTGTTTTTTTTTTTAATTATTTAGTATAATAGTTTTTTAGAAAAGAACAGATATAGTATTTATATATGTGTGTATGTGTATGTTAAGAGTACCGCAAAGTGCTTTTCTTTTTTAATGCAGATGTTTTAGAAGAACACATAAAACTAGGAATTTTAATATATATGTATATGACATATATGACAGTGTTTACTTATCCTTATCTGCTTTTACTTATCATTACATGTGCTTTATTAATTGTCTAAAAAAACGCACACGACGTTCCCTCACACGACTTTCTCTTACCCTGAAATTTAATATTATAAATACAGGTTGGAGATTAAGAGGTAAGATAACGAGTATTGTTATGTAAACCTATGTTAAAACCATTCAAATTAGGCTTTGGAAGAATTTTATATGATAATTAGTTTTGTATGGGGGGGGGGGTGCTACCGCCTCCCTCAACTCCCCGTTTTATTACTGCACCTATATGTATATAGAATTTAAATCTGTTATTAAAATTAAGGGTTCACTTAAAATTATTCAGACAACTTTCACACGCAACATTTCTTGAAACATATCAGTCTCGATCAAGTATTTCCAGCAACAAACTTGCATTAACTTGAAAATACAACTTCTGGATACCCTGAAATTATTCTTTTTTAAGTCACTCTAAGAGACACAGACAAAGATCAAACGTTAAAAAACTTGACTTCGGTAATCAAGAGGCCACAAAACGTGTAAATATACAAAAAACAAGCGATGAATATTTAGCTTAAAAACATACATTATTTACCATATGTCTATGAGGACTTCATTTCAATTCCTGAGCAGGTTTACTGGACGTGGTAAAACATTATAGTAAAGAGCTTCCACTAACTATAAAAAAGAATGCTATGGCTTAAATATTGGCAGCTTTGTACATCTTTGAAAATTATGTACAGACCACATGGTGCACCTAAATATATTCCTGTAGTAATAATACACAACACAACCTGAAATACACTTCCATCAATTTTCAGCTATTGTCTCACTATAATCTAGTTCTTTTGTGTAGCCCTGTAAACGAACAGTGAATGATTTCCGTACCATATTGTACATGAGACATGTTTTTATGCATATAAAAATATATATTAATTCCATTTGATTTAGTGCAGTCTATATATGTTAAGCTCTACTTACCTGCAATTTCCCCCATGACGTAATGCATATTTGAATTCTCTTGGGTGTCCCTGTACACAAACCATTTGCATCATCCCAACGAAAAGCTTGGTTTATCATCCCTATATCATACACATTTAGAATACCAAGATTGGACTTCCTGCTACTATTTGTTCTTGAGATATGCTGATAATAGACAGACACATAGACATAAACACAGGCAGACTCACAGACAAACCACTAAAAACATCATTTTCGGATTCAGGGGACCTCAAAACGTGTAAATATACCAAAAACTCACTTTCGAAAATTTGACCCAAAATTAATACTTTTTCTACCTTATGGTTAAGAAAAAGTAAAAATCTGAGGAAATAATTTTAGCTTTTTTCGAAAAGTATTCAAAAATTGTGGAATAATTGAAATAAACAATAATAGTGTATTTTTTCCCTTTTATTTATTATTTATAACTGAAAACCCTTTCTAAAAAATTATGTGTTTTGAATCCACATAAATGTTATTAAAGTTATTACATTAAAATAATGATAGTTAATATTAAAATTAAGAATTTCACAAAATCAGATTTTTCAAACATAGTTATTTGATATTTATAGCATCACTTGGAATTAATATATCATTAAATATTTAATGAGTTTTCGCTATATGGCTTTGAACACTTTTATAAAATAAACCCATTTGTGATTACAATAAAATCTTTTTGTTAATTCAATTTACACTGCATTTTATAAAGTTTAGTTCTGCAAAATTTTTAGACGTTAAAGCATCTAAATTAATACAACTTATCATGGAATATATTGCTTCTACGTAGATTCCGGTATAGAATTATTTCTATTTTCTAATTTCTATTTTAAAAGTGGTTATTTAAGGATTACAAGAGTTTCAAAGGCTAAAAAATTATTATTATTATTATTATTTTTTAATGTAATAAAATATAAATTTTATTCAAAATACAGAGCTACGATTATACAAAACATCAGTGGGCACGATTTCTTAACATGTAATATATCGATTTTGTTGAAATTTTGCAAATTTTGCACACTTCTTCAAAAACAGAAGTGAAATGTGCTTGAGCGAAGGATCTTTATTTTTTTTCGATTACAACTTCTAATTTTTCAAAGTTATACGTGATGTAAAATGTATTAAAATTCGTTCTGTTTCTGTATACAACCCTGCCAAAAATTCAAATTTTAATAATTTTAATAAACCTTCCATCATGAACATGCCAATTTTATTTTGACGAAGTGAGCAAAATTCAGTTAGAACTGCCTAGTGCACTATATTTACATGGTTAGATTCGATAGCTTAGGTAGGTAAAGAAAGGTGATTTGTGGTTTAAACAAAAATCGTTGTATGATGAACTAACTATTAAAACAGAACTACTTAAAAACGAGAAGATCCGCAGTAGCACATAACGCTGTTTCAACGTTGTTATAACTAATTTTTCACTGTTCAGACTTATTTTCAAAGCTATAACAACGTTATGTGCTACCTGGGATGGACATCCTTCTATATTTTAGAGAAGGTTTTTATCAAAAATTTTGAGAAGTTTTGCTTCTTATAATAGCTCTGAGTAGGAACTTCTCATTTTAAAGATCTTTTTTCTCATTTAATTATTCATTTTAATATTGTAACGAAAGTTGAGTCGTTTGTGTGGCTCCGAGGTAAAGCACTGAGCTACAAAAGCCAGCGGTTGTGGACTCGATCCTTGTCAAGGGCAATTGTTTAAAATCGTTTTTGTTTAAGTCGAAATTATTTATTTTTCATTTATTCATTATGTCATGTTAATTATTCAGTTAATGTGTATACAATTTCTAGACTTTTAGAATTCTAGAAAATTCTGTTCTAGAAAATTCATCAAGTGATAAAAAAATTTAAAATAACTAGTTCAATGAGAATTTTTTTTATTTATTATTTATTCATTTTTTTTTATTAGAGGTTTCTTTCTACTCGGAATAATTATAAGAAATGAAACTTCTGAAATTTTTTAAAAAATCTGCTTATTTTTGAGAAGTGCGTTTTAAACAGTGTCGGTTTACAGAAGAAAGCATATCGATAAATAAATTTCAAAAGCGTTCTATAAATTTTGGTTAAAGATCGTTTTCAACGAAGTTTAACAAAATGGGTTGATTCGAAATAATGAGAAAATGTATCGTTTTATCATTTCATCCAGTTATCTACAGTGGAAACCTGAGCCTAAGAGTAAAGATGCCCATCATGAGCCTTATACTAAGGGTTCCTAGTCCGTATCCTGTGTGTTTAGGAGAAAACCACGGAAAACTTTGAATGGTAATGTCTATCAGGGATCGAAACCGGCATTTTCTGTCTTCCAGCTTCGATAGCGGAACCTTTGAATCACTAAGCCGTAAGATAAGATAAGAGAATAATTTTATGTTCAATTATATACTTTTATTTTGTGTAAGAAAAGGAAAACCAGAAATTCATTCATAAGGAAATTACGTTAATTATTTCTCTATTTTTACTCAATATCCAAAATAACAGCAAAAAAAAAGAATGATTTTTTTTTTTTTTTTTTTTTTTTTTTTTCGTCGGGTTGCATAAAACTTGTTATTTTCTTCTTCAACAAAATGACTAATTTTAAATAATGAAGAAATTCAAGTGCATAAAAGTGAGAAGAGATTTTTAAATCTAAACTAACGAACCATGAAATTATTATGTGTTTATTTTAATTATTTTAATTTTAAATATTTGTAAAACAAGCACGATATTAGAAACTTCAAACAAAGAAATATAAATATATATACATTAATTATTTCTACAACGAGTTGTCAGCAAAAATATTTAACAATGTAAAATATTTATTCTTAATAATTTAAGTCAAGATTTTTTTTAATTTATCTTTTATTTTCTCAATAAACACGAGTTAATTAATGAAATTTTTTAAATGCAAATTTGCCTTTCGTGAAATTTGTTATTACTGCGAGACATTAAATATGCATATGTCACAAGATTATTATTCAGTTTACTGAGATTCAAACAGGAATATTTATTTTTTAAATCAATTGTAATTAATGTTTAAATAATTATGCTATGTCATTTCATATGCCTCATTTGCAATCTTATTATATGGATTTGTGATCAGTAAACTTGATTACCAAAAATTATATATTATTTAATTAAGCTTAGTAAAAAAATGTACGTCATGATAATGAATTTACAAAATCCCTGGTGTATTGAATTAAAAACTTTACGATTGAATAAATATAATGTTAGATTTATGACTAATACCATTTTAATTAAACTTTATGATGCAAATAAATTACAATATAAAATGAAAGGGAAAAAGATGTTTTTTAATTTATGGTGTCAGTTTATTAAATCGATCGTTCAACACCAGTTTTTCTGTGCAAATTAATGAAATGGTATTATATTTTATTTTTTATTAGTTATGTATAGTAGTTTAATTAATATACCGTTTGATTTTGTAGTTACAGTATGCCTGAAAATTGAAATTTTAAATTACTTATTAGTGGCCGACAGAGATTTTTAGCTTACTTGTAATTTCTATGAGACGATTTTGGATAAATACCGAACTGTCGCTTATATTAATTAATCTTTTTTTTTTTTTTTTTTTTTTTTTTTTTTCAAGCTGATTTTCGAAATACCCGATTAAAGCATTTCAAATCAACAAAATATTTTATTTCTAAGCTTAATTTTCAAATTAGCTTATTTTTTTCCAAATGCTTTTTTAAATGAGGTATCATTTTTTGACCTACATTAAGTTTCAAATGTCGAAAAACGCAATTTTCATATGGTCGATTGAAGAAATTCATACTTATGAACGGCTCAGAGGGGGAAAATTGATTTGCTTAAATCTATTAAATTGAAAATTCCTTATTTAGTCGCCATTTGATGAGTGGCGAGGGAATATTTTAATGTCTATGCAGTACTCAAGTAGTATAGTGTAAATGAGCACGGCAACATTCTAATTAGCATTAATCTTTGCGATTGCACAAGACCCATTTAACGGGTATTTTAATACCCTAATTGACCATATATATTAGCAGTTTTTTTTAAATGTCATGAGATTTTTTTTTTTTTTTTTTAAATTCCCAATATCGTATTTTTTTTTTTTTTTTTTTTTTTTTTAAATAAAGATTTAATTACGAAGTAAAAAAATATTGTGTATACATTAAAGATAATTCTCAACAATAAACTTACAATAAAATAAAAATCAATATCATAAAATTCTCTTTTATAAAGACTTAATTACGAAGTAAAAAAGTATTATGTATACATTAACGATAATTCTCAACAATAATCATACAATAAAATGCACCATGAAATTGGTATTGAATGAAAAAGAATAAGAACGTTTAAAGTAAACACACCATGAAGTAATTATACACACAACAATTGTTACTGTTTGAAATACTTAAATACAAGCCTCCATTAAGTGAAAAAAAAAATGTAGTACATTTGCAATATAAATTCTACAACACATAAATTTTGTAACAGTAGCAAAAAAAAAAAAAAAAAAAAAAAAGAGGGAGAGAGAGAGAATTAAATTGTTTTAAACGTAGTAATGAGCTTTCAACATAATTTCAAAAGAAAAGGAAAAGTGAAAAATAAATAGTAAACAATTAACTAATCATGAAAAAAAAAAAGTAACAACAATTGATAAAAAATTTTACAGGAGTTAATTCTAATCATTCTATATGGTAAGTTTTAAACCAAAAAAGACCATTAAGACGATTTTTGGAGTTGAAGATATAAAAAACTTTCCTGAAACTCCAATGGAAAGAAGAAGTAGTAGTAATAGTGTTAGGACACTTAAATCAATAACCATACGACAAGTAATGGCAGGAAATCAAAGAAACAGAAATTTCTGGTACGAAGAAGAAATAAACTAATGTCTTTACATGTAAGAAGTTACGTACAAGAGAAATAAATTGAAGTCACTTATATGAAAAGTATAATACTTATTTCCGTATTTCTGCTCCTTTTCAGAAAAAAAAAAAAAAAAAAAAAATATTTATGAATAAATAACACTGATTATAGTTTATCCCAATGTATTATTAATTTCATTTCAATAATAAAGAAATGGAAATACTTCAAACTATCGCATTAACTTTCTACCATACAAATGTTTATTTATTTATTTTATTTTTACTTTTTTTCCTAGTATACGTTATTACGAATCTCAGAAAACAATTAAATCTAAATTAATGAGACATTAACCTTGTTTGTGTTTATTGGTTGTTGATTAAATTCTAACTAGACTCATGCATAAAGAATTGACCTGCATAAAAAACATTTTACTCAAACGAAACTGAGTTTTAGCATGCATAATATTAAGGAAAAGCTAACTCACCTCTCTCCTGCATTTCCTGTGGTCGCTTGGAATAGATTTTAAGCCCCACACAAAATAAAGATTAAATCATTCATTACTAATATACTGGAATTTAATAACAGACTTGCAGAATATCAAGACAACATATCAGAATATGTGATCGACAAAAATCTTAAACACATTTTCTCTTGACTTCACGGATTGTAAGACAGATGACAACTTATTCAGAAGAGTTGTGGAAACAAACACATAATATTATTTCACAGAATTAATCGAATAACATTTAAAGAATTTCGAATGCCTTTTATGACTTAAATGAATTGTCACAAAGTAAAAGAATAAAGTTTTACTGAGAATAGTTCATGATTGCACATGGTTTTAGAATCGACTACAAATTAAACAAAAGTTTGATTTGATTTAACGAATAATGATTAACGAATAAAATTAGAATTATAAGGTATGATTCCATTAGATTATGAATACCTGAACGATTTTTCTTGACTCCCGAAAACGAACATGTTTCCGAGAGAGCAAAAATAATAATAACAATAATAAAAAAAGGTTCTCTTTCATCACGTGACCGTCTGGTTTCCTGTACTGGCGCCCGCACTCCGATTGCTTCAACATACTGCGCGGGCGGGGAAGGCACCGGGGCAGGAGTCGACATACTTGGAACAGGGATGACAAGTTGCTTGACATATTGGCTTGGTTTGGCTGTTGGTTGAGGCTCTGCATATGTTGTTTAGTCCACCTTCTCCAAAATGTCTTTTTCGCCTGTATAAGAAAATTACACCTAGAAGAGAGACTTAAAAACATGAAAGTTAGTGAGGTTTCTGGCAATTTTAATGGTAGTATAGACTTCACTGCCAAACGAAGATAAATCAAGCATTGTCTCATGACTGGTTTAACAGTGGATCGCCCGTGAGAGATCCGAAAGTTTTTTGGAATAAGAACCAGATTAAATAAGACTAAATTAGAACCAGCATGAGCACTTAAGTAGTGATAATGTGTGGTGGATAAGGATGTAAAGTGGTGGGATTCCGGTAACAAAATTTGCTGGTTTTCTTGGAGATTGAGAGCGAGGGGAGGTTTAGAGCTTCCTACAAGGGTATTGTCAAAGGATTGTTCCTGAACTGCAACTGAATGTAGAGGGTACATGGGTGGTATTTTATGGATGTGGAGGTCTTTAGTAGGGGAATCTTGATTATCAAAAGTTTTCTGAAGTGCGAGATTTTCCTTATTTAACATCGTATTTTCATTTTTTAGGGTATTTTCAACTTTATAGCTCAGGAGATGTTTTCGAATATCAATAAAACGATTTGGACTCAAAGTCGCAGAAATCGGTACTCTTTTAACAGGGCTTGAAAAAAGTGAATGAGAATTCGCAGGAAAGTCAATGATCGAAGTACTTTCAGACAGATTTTCCTCTATGAAAACATTAGACTCATAAGCAGATAATTTTTGACAGTTAATTGGAATATCAGATGATTTAAGAGTAGAGACTGATTCTAGGGACAGAGTTTTATCACATTTTTCACCTTGTATTGATGTAGAATTATGATTAACATTGTCGACACCTTTTTTGGCACCGTGAAGGGTTAAATCAGACATGCGAGCATTTTGCACTAAACCCACAAGTGAGGGACAGGAATGATGCATAGAATTGGTAGGTGGGATAGGAGGAGCTGCTCGGATACAGAAGTTAACAATGGGTGCACAAGCTGTTCCGTAGGTGACAGTATTCAATTCGTAAAAAGATAATTGGTCATTGGGAGATTCTCTCCAAACAATTCTTTGGTAGATTCTATGTTTCCTTTCAATTAAGATTTGCCGATACATTTTAGCTATGTTTGCACTGAACGCTACAGGGTTGGCTCGAAATTTTACTAAATTGTCAAAAATATTTGACTGTAGTTTAGGACCAATATATAGAATGTCATTTAAAGATTTGTTATTTGTTGTTTTAAACGAGGCGTCAAATACTACACGTAATTTTGTTGTTTCAGAGTTTTCATTTACCACAGCATGATGCGGTAAATAATAATGTGGCGTTTCACTAAATTTGTTTTGATTTAATTTTGTCATATGACCTAAATTTATATATTCGTTCATGAAATTCGAATACTCCACATTTAATTGTGGATTCTTTTTAATTTTATTTTCAATGGAAAGAAATCTTGAAATAGCACCTGACTTACTGTCACCTAGTGCCTTATCTGGCTTAAACGGTAGATGAACTGTATATTTTCCCTGCGTATTCCTTTTTGCTTTTGTGAAATAAATATTTTCCACAGGATCATTTTCTAAATTTTTTGTATCTACATTTTGTGTAGATTCTCTATCAAAAAATTGTTTCAATGTATTATTTAAGTCATCATCAACAGTGAGGTGACATAAATTTAAGTTTGTAAAATGAAGACTTTCGACTTTTCCTGAAAGGAGGTAACCCAATTTAGTGGGAAATGCTGTAGGAGTTCCAGCTGGCCCTTGAATTGGACTGCCATTGCAGATTGAGGCGACTATTTCTGCCCCAAGAAGAATATCGATGGGACCACTAATATGATAATTTGGATCCGCTAGTTGCAATCCTTTTATGTGTGGCCAATCATGTTGCGGTAGTTGGAAATTAGGGAGAGGTGAGGTAACCCTATCAACTATAAAAGCACTGACTGAAAATGACTCCGACGAAAAATGCGGAGTGAATTTAAATTCTGTGTTGTTAAGAGCAGTTTCTGCTAAAACGCAATTAATCCCTATTATACTATGCGACGTGCTCCGTAAGGGCAAATTTAGTCGCTTAGCACATTCCTTAGTAATTAATGAATTTTGACTAGCATTATCTATCAAAGCTTTACAATGCATAATTTTTCCTTTATTCGATTTAATTTTAATTAGGGCCGTTGATAATAAAACATTGCTAGAATAAAACTGAGCACTATTTGAAACTGAGGTGTCTGGCGATACATGATTCGCCCTTTCAGAATTTGAATTTCTACCATAAACATGCAGCAGTGTATGGTGTTTTTCTGCACAATTTTTACAATTAATGTTTATCCTACAATTCTCCAGCCTATGATTTTGGCGTAAACAATTTTGACATAATTTATTTAATTCAACGAATTTCCATCTTTCATTAACCGGTTTTGAATTAAATGTCGGACATTTAAATAACGGATGATGCTCATTACAAAGAATGCACGTATTTTCCCTTTTCACAATTGTACTCAGTACATTATGTATATTTTTCGAATTAGTGAATTTTACGTCTTGTTTACATTTTATCTCTTCAACACCGCGCGCTTCGCGCTCAACGAATTTCCTAAAAAGATCAAGATCAGGCAATTTATCACTGTCCAACATTAATTCCCATCTCTGTTTTAACGATTCATCCAATTTCCCCATCATGAATTTTATTATAATTAAGTCGCTTAACGCATTAGAATCTAAACCCAAAGTTTTTAAGTTTCTGACGGCTTCGTTACAAGTATCTAATAACTCAAGTAAAGTTTTAGCATTGTTTGCTTTTACAATTTTCATAGAAAATATTTTGTTAATTTGACTCAATGCTAATTGTCTCTTATTTTCATATCTTTCATTTAATATTTCCCAACATTGATCTAAATTTTCCTCTTTTAGAGCGAATCCTCGAATTAATTTAGCTGCGTTTCCGCGCACTGAAGAATGTAAATATTGCAATTTTTCAATTTTGGATAATTGATTATTTTGTAGAATTGTCGAATTAAAAATTTCTTTAAAAGAAATCCAATTTTCGGTTTCACCAAAAAATTTTGGAAGATCAAATTTAGGTAATTTAATAAGAGAGGATTTACCATTTTTCTCATCTTTATTTTCCGCGTGAGTATCTGAATCGCACGCGTTTACTTCTGTTTTCTCCTCTAACTCCACCAGTAAATCAAAAACCACTCCCTTATATCTCAAATACATATCCATATAATCCTCATTCTCATTAGCGGATAAATTTTTAAATATTGCCGCAATTTCATGATCATACGATTGAACTTTGGTTTTTAATAATTTAACCTTAGATTGTTCATCTTTACTACACCCCTTTACTCTATCTCTAAAACTATCGATTTCCTTACATAAATTTTCAAATAATAAAACTTGCTTAGATAATTTCGGCATTTTAGAATATATAAGTTTAAATACACATAACTATAGGCCTTCGAATTACAGAACAAACATTCAAGAACAAAAATAAATCATTTTAAGAATAAATGATTACGAATAAGAATAAGAATATCAAATACATATTAAATATATATAGTTTTTTTTTCTTATATATATATATAAATCATCGATAGCATCCGGCTCGACGGACCAAAAACATGTTGATTAAATTCTAACTAGACTCATGCATAAAGAATTGACCTGCATAAAAAACATTTTACTCAAACGAAACTGAGTTTTAGCATGCATAATATTAAGGAAAAGCTAACTCACCTCTCTCCTGCATTTCCTGTGGTCGCTTGGAATAGATTTTAAGCCCCACACAAAATAAAGATTAAATCATTCATTACTAATATACTGGAATTTAATAACAGACTTGCAGAATATCAAGACAACATATCAGAATATGTGATCGACAAAAATCTTAAACACATTTTCTCTTGACTTCACGGATTGTAAGACAGATGACAACTTATTCAGAAGAGTTGTGGAAACAAACACATAATATTATTTCACAGAATTAATCGAATAACATTTAAAGAATTTCGAATGCCTTTTATGACTTAAATGAATTGTCACAAAGTAAAAGAATAAAGTTTTACTGAGAATAGTTCATGATTGCACATGGTTTTAGAATCGACTACAAATTAAACAAAAGTTTGATTTGATTTAACGAATAATGATTAACGAATAAAATTAGAATTATAAGGTATGATTCCATTAGATTATGAATACCTGAACGATTTTTCTTGACTCCCGAAAACGAACATGTTTCCGAGAGAGCAAAAATAATAATAACAATAATAAAAAAAGGTTCTCTTTCATCACGTGACCGTCTGGTTTCCTGTACTGGCGCCCGCACTCCGATTGCTTCAACATTGGTAAATGTGCAATGAATGAAAAATCCGAGAGTTCAGACATACAATTTGTATAATATTTCTCTAACGTGGACCAGTTAGAATTATTTTTTATCGAAACGATACGATAGTGGTGAAATTAATAAAATACGCGAGGATAAAAAAATAAATAATATTTAAAAATTATCAACAGCACGCGGACTCAGCTCAATCCGCGTTTGTAATGATCGATAGATGGCGCTTTTTCAGCTTTTGTTGTTAGTATATATAATAGCCACGTGTGTTTATTATTGTTCTATTTGTGTTACTATTTAATATTCGTGCTATAATTTCTCCACCATTACATCATAGAAAATCGATTGCCTTTGGAAAAAAAAATTCAGTTTATTCAAAGTTCGATCGGAAGTAGATTTTTAACTGAAACTGAACAAATGTTAGTTTCAAATCATCTGATTAATTCTTTACTTCCATTAGCCGAAGCGACTGAACTTTTAAATTTGTCCTTTGGAAATAAATGGAAGCTTAATTCTGGATTTCTTGATCCTTTGGAGTTATACTGTAGCACACAACAGTATGTGTTTTGTACAGTACCGGATTTATTCATTTTTATTCAATAAATATATGTGAAACTAAACATCGGCAAGCAATGGTGTCTCGACGAAAGCCGCAAGCTATTCATGTTAATTGTAATTTCACCTTAGCCCACCAGAGGGCGAGCATTTCATTACAATCGCGGATAACCAAATAAGAAAAAATGACGACATTTGTATGAAAAAATGTATTTTTAAAAGTTGCTTCTTCAGAATCTTTGCAAGTGTCATTTTTAAACCCAGCATTATTTTAAAGATATATACAGAATATGAATCATTATCATAAATTCACTAAAAAGCTCAATCATAAAAAGTATAATCGAAATAAGATTTTTTATATTTTTTTAAACAAAAAATTATTCCAAAATAAATAAAATTTCATCGTACTCTTGGCTGTAAAAATTTAAAAGGCGTCATGGGGGTTATTTTTTAAAACAGTACTGCCTGCAGAAGTATAACAATTGGGTCGACAACCATGAATTTTATTTTTAAACTTTTCTTTGAATGATTCTGGTTTTCCTATTGCACAATATTTATATGGTTATAATAATAATTTGGCTTATGGTAAATTAAAATTTTAATTAGGTGGTGAAATTGGTACAATACTTACAAGTTTCAAATTTTGAAGGTAAATAAGAAAAACAATAAAGTGTGAAAATTTCGCACGGGTTTGCTATTAATGCTAATAATAATAATAATAATATATGTGTATAGTCTTTTTTTTTTTTTATGAGTGTTCTGAATAAACAATTACAACGTATAAAATTCTTAATGAATAATTTAATGAAATCTTTTTATGTTTTCATAAAATTCATTAATTATTACAATTTTAAAAAAAGCAAAATTGTATTTATTGAATTACTTTTTACTGTGAGCTTAATTAATTTTGAAAGAAATTAATAGATATCCCAAAATTTTCAATTATTAAACTGAAAATTTGAACGGGAAAGTGCTTTAAATAAAAATAAATAAATCTTGAAATAATTATTAAATGTCATTTCATATGCGTCATGTAACATCTTAATTTAATATATGTCTGCGGAATTCTTAATTAATACAAAAATGTAAATTATTCAATTTGGTATTATAAAATATGTACAGCTAGTTAATACTATCTATAAAATTTCTTTTGTATTAAATGAAATATTTTATATTAAAAATTAAATTTAATATAAATTTAATGTTTTAGTGAAGAATGATACCATTGGGAGAATAACTATGAAATGTCATTTCATAAGGATCGTACGAAGCTTTATACCTTTCTCTCCAGAAAATTCGATGAAAATAATCTTAAACTCTTCAATTAGATATAGTAAAACACACAGGGTGTTTCAGAAATTCTATGGGGAGTAACGTGTACTCTGACGGGACGGAATCGCATAGCAATGTACGGTCGGGCGTATTTTCCTTACAATTCGGCGTACATAAAAAAATCAGAATTAAAAAGTGAATACTCGCCGGTACATTGTCCTGCTTGATCACCGGGCATACAAGGTCTGCCCATAATGTAATGAGACTGAAATTTTGTGACAAGCAGAATGACAAAGAAGAAATTTGCGGGTGGTTTAGATGACTGAGACTGTCAGTTACAGATTCTGGTCGAAGTCGTTTGGCCTTGAGCCTTGGTAGCGCTCATATCTCTCATGAAACACACTTTAAAGGATAAGGGAGTGAAATTTTAACATCAAATCTGTGAACTAGACACAAGCAGGACTCTGGCGAACACCCTTACCAGACTCAAACACGCCACCTGAGAGGGATGAAAATCCAAAATGATGGAACTACAAAGTACCTGCACTGCAGAAAGTGTGAACTTGACACAGAACTGTCACCTGAACATCTCTTCTCCTGTCATGCCATCTTGACCACTTTGCAACAGATTAGTGACTGTCCAAAAGAAGATCTCTACTCGGACATTTGCCTTGATATAGATGAAGCCGTGTTTAAAACTTTCGGTCCCATATAGTGTTCTATTGTTTTTTTTTTCTCCATGTCCATAACACGAAAACCAACCAACCAATATATGTTTGCAAGGGACGTTATTTTTTAGAATACAGCAGAGTATCGAGTAGTGATAGTTAATTTTAGACTTAAAATTTTCTGTTGCTGGTTGTATTTTTGCAAGGGAATAACTGTAGTAGTACGTTGTTCCACTTACCTTGCACTCACTGTGTTTTTTTTTTTTTTTTTTTTTTTTTTTTTTTTTTTCAAATAACTTTAAAAAAAAAGTAATTTAAATTCAATTGCCAATTCTGAATATTTTGGCCTTTCCCATTCTTTTGTCATCTGTTTGCGCTCGTAGTTACTGAGGAGATAACTAGACACACCTAATGGACTTTCAAAAGTATGACGATTCGACATTTAATATACAGATTCTGTATTGGTGATTTTTATTTGGGGAAAAATTATTTTTCATTAACTTCTGTAGTTTTTAAATGATGACATATATTGCAAAATGAGCCAATAATTAAAAAAAAAAATGCTTCACTGTTTTTAGAAATTGAGTCAAAATACCCCTTTTAGAATTCTTATTTATAATACACTAAATCTTAATATAAATAGACATCATTGTTTGCATGTTTGTGTGAGTGTGTGAGTGTGAGTATGTCTTACATCCCTTCACAAGCCACTAAATCGATTGAACCAACCTCAACACTGTTATTGCTTATGATCAAGATTGAAATACTGTGAGGATTTGACATTTTTAGCGCAGTGGAAGGGAGTAAGGAAAAACTCTCTCGAAAATAAAATTTTTATGTGGTTTCTACTGCAATTATGCAGCCAGAAATTTCAGATTTGATATGTTGTCTGCTTCTAAAGTATAAATTTTTCCAAATTAGATGTTTTTAGAAGTTCTAAAACTAAAAGTAGTGTAATAATTAAAAAATACAAGTTCTAAAACTATGTTTCATCAAAATTTCATGCATGCGATTGAAATATCTTACTGTATATGTCAAAATGACGTAGTGTCTTAATATGATTAGATTAAGAAGAATTATAACATGTTAGAATGACGTCACTATCTGCCAAATGAAGTAATAACTTTTTTGAAAATGACGTCATTTCTTAAAAGTTATTGGATAACGTGCATTTTCAAAGAGAACACTGCTACGTTTTTCTATGATTGTGTGAGGCTTTTATTTACTAGCGATCAATGAGGCTTCTAAACCTTTAGACTAGCGATAGAATAAGTAATCTTAACTTTAAATTATAATATACTGTCAGAAGGCTTTTGTATACAATACATAAATATTGTATTCGTCTCTATAACAGAATCAAGCTTTTTCTTAAAACAACTTTTTTTTTTCTTTTTTTAATGAATTTGCCATTCAAGGGTAATATTTTTACAAATTAATTATTTCAAAAGTAATTCATTTAAAGCAAACGATACTGCTCATTTTTACAGAGATGTATTAATAAATATAGGAATTTAAAAAATGAGTCCTATTATAAAGATGATTAATTTAAATATAGTGACCAGCGAAACAAACTAGATAATTAACATTTACGCAACCACAAGCTTTGTTTCGTAAACCATGTCCTTTAGATTTATCTTTCGTATAGTTTATCAAAAAATAAAATTTATGTGTTCTTTAATTATTGGTTGTAATATAAAAGAGATCTATATAAAACACATTTTTAAATCAATTATTATAATAATAAAATTGGGTTACACGTTATATGTTGCATATTATAAGTTTTATATCTGTGTAACATATAAAAAAAGAAATTAACATGTGTAGGCGGTATGATATATTCCCAAAAGTCTTATCCCAATTATGCTGTGTGAATTCATAAACTGTTAAAGTGTTTTCAGCCTTAAAAAAAAATGAAAATATTTCTCTTTATAAAGTTTCAATTAAAGTCATTTCATGCATTCTGAAACAAATCTCTTTATTTATTTACATCTTTTATTGCTATATTAACTATACGAAATGTGAGAAAAAAATTAAAATAAAAATAAATTCTTAGTTAAAAAAATAATAATAAAATATTTTAATTTAATTTAATAATAATAATAATAATAATAATAATAATAATAAGCTAACTTGTTTATAAAACAAATGTCGTAAAATCTGTAAAAATGTAAAATACGCATAAAAAGGGCAAAATACGTATAAAGGCAAAATATGGCAGTAAAAGCATATGAAGTTTTTGAGGGAAGTCAAATGAGATTTTTCTGGAATCTTTCCAAATACTTTTATAGAAACGCATAAGATAAAACTTGCATTTTAGAATTTAAATATTTTACTTTAGAGACTTCGTATAAAAGTGAATACACAATGGAAATAGACACAGAAACTCGAAGAAGAAGATGAAACATGTTATAAATATAATCCTATCAAATTTATTTCTGTATAAAAAAATTTTTATCATTTGTGCTCATTAATGATATTAAATTAAATTTCATTTGTAATTTATAAAGCATAGTTATAATTTAACACTGATAATCTGTTAAATTGCTATTATGTTCATTAAAAAGGGGTGAATGAGCCATTTTTTGAGCAGATTGTATGATATAAGGTAATTCCGGGTGAGTTGTCCCACCGGTAGAGATGCCCCACTTAATGTAATTTTGAAACGCAACGCTTGATGGCTCTGCAAGTCCAATTATTATTTCAGATAGATCTTGAATTGTGTGTTGTAGAAGTTACGTGAACTTATTTTTTTGTGTTCTGCTGTCACAGCAATATTTCAAGTAAGTACCCTGTTTTTTCTTCTCTTATATAAGAGTGATGTTGCATTGTAAAGCTGGCAATAGTTAATAAATATGGATATTTTTTTTAATATAAGCTTAAATACCTGTAGTAAGAAGTTAATCAGTCGACTTCGGCCATTGTGCCGCCATTTTTGCTGCCTTTTACTTTGGACAGTTGCCAGGGCATCTCTCTCATACCAAAAGCATAGACGCTAGGGTGGTTCGAAAAAAACTTTTTTTTTTTTAATTTCAGATCGCTATAGTGCACAAAAGTTGCCATTGGTATAGACATGAAAATAGCACTAATTATTATTTTTTTATTTATTTGTCTTCCGGTCGCGCAATGCCATCGAAATTAGCAAAAAAATGTGAAAAACCTTAATTTTCCATAATTTTTTTAAGCACGCCAGGTAATTTTAATTGCGTTCCTATCCCATGAATTAACTACTAAAAGTATGTAAAATCAATATATATGCACTTATTATACATTTGTTTCATACCTTCCGGTCGCGCATCATAGTACAAAATGAGTAAAATGAGTAGTTTTTGCAAAATTTCGAAGTTTAACTGTTTAGTACATTTTAATCATACGACTTTTAGAGATGTTATAGTTTAATTCTATTACAATAATATATTTAAAATCCAAGCATATAAGATAAACTTGGCTATAAGATAGACGTGACGTACGGGACGAATGCCAGCGATGCGCGCGCAGCGCAGCCAGTCGCAACCATTATCGTTTCCCGCTATTTCCTTCAGTCTGCTCATGCCGCTAGCTCGAATCAGTACTAGATTGTGTTGTACTTAAGTCCTTATTTTTCTGTCTACTTTTGCGTTCAGTGTTTGTACTTGAATACGCAGTTATTGATACAATGGATGTGCCAAAGAAAGTTGGTACAGGTACAATAACTATAAAAGATTTTCAGTGCCCTATTTTTGGTCACCCTCGAGGCTTGTTACACAACAAGCTTCCTACTCATGAAGATGTCCTTCGCTGCTGCTTTCAACAGAGATTCAACCTAGCTGTGACAATAAACAACAAGAGTGTATCTTTTCAAGAGAAGCCTCAACAGTGGCAAAGAAAATTATCGGTTTATATGACAAAGCCTCGATTCCAACAGTTACGGAGTACAGAGTCATCCAGCTAATTAGTTCTTACTACGAATAATACAGTAAACTCAGAAAGTCGTTTCATCGTGACAAAGATAAACCAGCATTCAAACTTAAACTTGACAATTTCAAGAAGAAAGAATACTCTCTTTTTGATATCGCGGCGTGTAAATTTGTAATTGTTGCTAATGACTGTTCATGTAAGAAATCTCCAGATACATGAGTATGTCCTCTAAGTGTGAACTGCATTTGTGAAAGAAGAAAAAAAAATCCACCTTTAGAATTAAGGTTTATGTACTTGCACATTTACACGCCGCGACATCAAAAAGAGAGCATCCTTTCTCCTTGAAATTGTCAAGTTTAAGTTTGAATGCTGGTTTATCTTTGTCACGATGAAACGACTTTTTGAGTTTACTGTATGATTCGTAGTAAGAACTAATTAGCTAGATGACTCTGTACTCCGTAACAGTTGGGATCGAGGCTTTGTCATATAAACCTATAATTTTCTTTGCTACTATTGAGACTACTCTTGAAAAAGATACACTCTTGATGTGCATTGTCACAGCTAGGTTGAATCTCTGTTGAAAGCAGCAGCGAAATAAATTTTCATGAGTAGGAAGCTTGTTGTGCAACAAGTCTCATGGGCGATCAAAAACAGGGCACTCAAAATCTTTTCTAGTTATTGTACCTATACCAACTTTCATTGGTACATCCATTGTAACAATAACTGTCGTAATCAAGTACAAATACTGAACGCAAAAGTAGAATACGAACTTAAGCACAACACAATCTAGTACTGACTAGAACTAGCTGAAGCAGACTGAAGAAAATAGCGGGAAACGATAATTGCTGAGACTGGCTGCACTGCGCGCGCATCGCTGGCATTCGTCACGTACGCCACGTCTATCTTATAGCCACGTTTATCTTATATGCTTGGATTTTAAATATATTATTGTAATAGAATTAAACTATAGCATCTCTAAAAGTCGTATGATTAAAATGTACTAAATAGTCAAACTTTAAAATTTTGCAAAACTACTAATTTTACTCATTTTGTACTATGTTGCGCGACCGGAAGATATGAAACAAATGTATAAAAAGTGCATATATATTGATTTTACATACTTTAGTAGTTAATTCATGGTATAGGAACGCAATTGAAACCATCTGGCGTGCTTAAAAAAATTATGAAAAATTAAAGTTTTTCAAATTTTTTTGCTAACTTTGATGGCATTGCGCGACCGGAAGACAAATTTATTAAAAAATAATAATTAGTGCTTTTTTCATGTCTATACCAATGGCAACTTTTGTGCACTATAGCGATCTGAAATTTAAAAAAAAGTTTTTTTCGAACCACCCTAATAGACGCCCCAGAATATATTCGGGTGAGATGCCCCACATGCATTTTCAGGGAGAAACGTCTTTTAATTGTTTAAATTTTAAACTAATATTTTTTTTAAATCATATTGTTTTTATAAAATACGTAATATTTGTAAATCGTTAAATTTTTCAACTTAAAAATATTTTTTGAAACTATAAATTCAGATTACAATTCATCAAATAAAATTCAAATTCGCATAATCGCTCAAAACGAAATCACAAAAATGCAGATTGAATCCAGATAAGAAAGCAAAAAACGCTCAGATATGTCAGACAGAACTTTAACATTTAAACTATAACGTAAACAATATTGGGCACTAACGAAAGTGTAGGTGGGCGGTTTATTGTGCCGGTAAGTGTATATTATTTTATTTGTTCATGCAGTTGTTAAATGCTTCTTGTTTGCTTCAGGAAAGATGCCTACAGTGTACAAAAGAAAAAATACTGGAGCAGCTTCGTGGAACCTGGACAGAAGACCATTTAAAAAAGGCTCTTAGGAGACTAGAAGCAGGGGAAATTGGTGAAGCTGCTAGGTACTATGGAATTCTTCTCGGACACATCGTCGTCGAAGAAAAACAGATAATAATACGAAAACAAGCTCTTTGGGGACACAAGAAGTGCTTGGAGTTGAAAACGAAAAAAAATCTCGCCAAGTACATTTAACGTTTAGAAAAATGTGGATTTGCACCTGACAGAGAGATTAGGACACTTACATTTAAGTTTGCTGAAAAACTAGGTCTCAAGCATCCATTTAATTTAGAGGAAATAATGGCTGGTTACGCCTGTCTATCATCATTTCTTAGGAGAAACACAGAACTAAGTATTAGACAAGCCCAGGGGCTCTCATTAGCAAGGGGGGGGGGGGAAGGCATGAACAGAGAAAGTGTCATAATTTTTTTAAAACTTCTTTCAAGAGTGTTTGAAGAAAATGAATTCTTTACCAGACCGGGGAGTATTTATAATATGAATGAAACCGCTGTCAGTTAAATAATGTTCCAGGAAAAGTCGTGGCTACCAAAGGGGCAAAATATGCTCATGTTTTGTCGTCTACAGAGAGAGGAGAAAATGTTACAGTCATTGCCTGTTGCAATGCAGAAGCAGGGCCTGATTATCGCACAGGCCGACTAGGCCTCGGCTTAGGGCACCTCTATCTAGGGGCATCAAAACAGTTTAAAGTGCTATTTTTGGCAAAGATTTCCTTAAAAAAAATAACTGAAAGTTAGCTAACGATAATAATCTTTAGTTGAAAACAGGGATTTTTTAAATGCCTTTTGACCAATTATCCGATTAAATTAAAATATACAGCATTAGCTAGATTATGAAATGTACCAGTTTTCATGGAGATAGGTTAAATGGATATAATTTTTTACAGCGGATCTAAAAATTCAGAGAAAGTTTCACTGGCAGACTTACAGTTATATAATATAAATTAAAGAACTTTGTAGCATACTAATGGAAAATACCTTCGCATTTTCAATAGTATTTGGTCATATGTTAATATTTATAAACCCGCTGACTTTGTATGGTTATGAATGAGATAGATTAGGATTAAAAAAGAAAACAGCATTATAAAGTATTAAATAATGTAAAAAATTACATTTTCATCGAAGCGATTTCCAACAGTCATAAAAGAAAAATACCCCCTCCTACAATAATAATAATAATAATAATAATAATGATTTGAAGTCTCTTTGAAAAAGAAGTGAAAACCAATTTTTTATGATGGTGATTCCTTAACTTTGTTGCCAGCAATCAAACTTTGTGCACAAATTAAATAAAATAATAATAATAATAATTTAAAAAAAAGAAAAAAAAAACTAACTTGTTCGGGGAGGAGGGGGGGGCACCAAAATCATCCTGGGCCTTGGGCCCCAGCAGGTCGTAATCAGGCTCTGTGCAGAAGGACAATATCTCCCCCTTCAGTTATTTTTAAAGGCGTTCGGACAAAATAAAAAAATAAACTTTCTGATGATCTTCCACCTGGATCTATGGTGTTCATGAACGAAAAATCATCGTACATCAATACAGATATTTATTTTGAGATGATTTAAAGATTTTTTTGCTCCAAGCGAAGACCCCAAGGAAAGACATTATTAATTTTGGACGGTCACGCATCGCACTTAAACTGTTATGACTTGATAGAATTTGTAGACAAGAATATTATTATAATTGTTGCTTGGCCGGTCTTTTTTTAGCCACTAAAACACTACTTTAAAGAGGAAGCAAGGAAATAAATTGTTAATCATCCAAGAAGGACCATTGGGATAATACAAGCTTCAGAAGTGATTGGTAGATCCTGGAAAAGGGCAGCTCCGTCTGACACTGCTATTAATGATTTTCGGGAGAAGGTAATTTTTCTTCTAAACCAAGCAGCTATTACAAACCAGTTCTTTCACATAAGTGAAGCATTGAAACAGACGGGTGAACAGTCACAAATTTCTGAATCAACTGTTCAAACATCCTCCCCGACAAAAATATTGCACACCAGATTTCCCCTGTACCTAGGTTAGAGGAAAGATGCCGAAAAAGAAAGATACCGTCGGCTAAGGTTATTACATCCCAAGAGCACATCCAAGAAAAAAGCTAAAATCCGCTGTTAAATTAGCAAAGCTCCAAAACAGCTGGTGATAGACATGCCCATTGAAAAGAACGAAAGTGATCTTACAAACAATTGCCTCGAATGTGAGGAGAACTATTATTTAAAAAAAGAAATATTGGATAAATTGCATAAAGTGCCATAAATGATTGCATTAATCATGCACAATGTACGGAGATCTGTGCAGTGTTTGCGGGAAAGCGAAAATTAGAGAAGAGAAAAAGAAAAATACTATATGAATAAATTCGACACATTTTATAATATTTTTTCATTATACTTTCTAAACTGTAAATATGAAATTTTCAAATATATTAAAAAAAAATATTTGAAATATTTTTCAGTAGTTTATGTGTTTTATTCTAAATTTTACATTTTGTCTATAGTAGCTAAGTATTTTAATATTTTATACATTAATGCTAAGGTCTTATTTATTATTATTATTATTATTATTATTGTTATTTTAATAGCTTACGTTTCATATGTTATAAACTACTGAAAAATTGTTATAAACTATTTACCAATGTTAAAACCTTTTATTATGTTTTTTACAGGTGGGGCATCTCACCGCTACTTCGGGAGACATGGCTAAATATAGTACTGCCACAATTGTATTTTTTTCTTTAGAAAATTTACAATATTGTACAAAAAAACTACTTAGTAGTAATAAACAATATCTATTATGTATTTACCACAAATTTTCGTTGTCATTGTTACTACCTAATTTATTTTATAGCTCCTTTTTCTTAAGTGGGGCATCTGTCGCGGAATTACCTTATGTAACGAATTAAATCTAGGGTAGCCTAGTGAGTGGAAAATTTTGGTCTGGATCATACTGAATGTTCGTTCATTTATCATAAATACAGTATACCTTAAAGTAAAAATTTATGAAACAAAATATACAAAGCAGAAAAACATGGAGTCATGGCCATGGTCATGTCATTTTTAGGCTAAAAATTCCTTAGAGATAGCAATTATCTCTCTTCCTTTTCTCTGAGTCTTTTAGTTTTAAAATATTAAAAATTTTGCTTTAAAAGAAAATAGAAAGATTTAAAATAACATTTGAGTGAAACATTATTAAACAAAAACATGATGTTAAAGAAAACAGTAAAAAAAAAAAAAAAAAAAAGGGAAAAAATATGGTACTGAGAAAAAATTATTACCAATTTAATTACATCATTCAAAGACATCAAATAAATTAATAATTTACAAAACTTTATTTTTCCAGAAAGTCGACAGAAAGTAAATAAATTTGTCAAACTCAAATGTCTTTAAATTTACCATTAAGTTGAAAAATAAAATATTAATAATATACTAGTTACATTTTTGAAGCACCCAATTAAAAAGAAACTTTCTTTTTTAAGAAAAAAAAAAAGTTTTTAGATTGAGAGAAGAAAAAGTTAACCTCATGTCATTTGAGATTAAAGTGAAGGGTCTTCTAATTAAATTAAAAATTGTTTTTACGTGTTTCTTTTCCTTTAATTAAGGAAAGAAAACTAAGACATCATATACAGAATACACTAAAGAGCACTTCTAGCATGAAGTGTATTTGACATAGCGTAAAACTGTTTTTTAAACATTTATTTGGAAATCTTATACTATTAAGTGAGCAATATTTGTATATATATTTCACTGTTCTCAAAAACGGTAGCTCGTACAGTCACGAGATTTAACACAAAGGTGCCCCCCGAAGGATCATTGTGCACATCGAAGTCAGAATTTCGAATTTCTGTTTAGTTTTCTTTTAATTACTAAAAATATGAAAATAAGAAGCTAATAATAGCAAAAAATTAGCCATTTAAATTTAATGCGTAATTTAATTGTTGCAAAAAAAAAAAAAAAAAAAAAAAAAAAACGAGTTTATTGTTTTTTCCAACAGGAAAATAAATACATTTATCTAAACATGAACAATACTACGCACTACTGATCGCAGAGCTTCCAAATTTGGCATATAGGTACCTGGGACCCTGCAGGTGTGCACCTTATCGAGATTTTTTCGAATTTCGAATCTGAATTTTTTAAATTAATGTTTTTTCGATTTTAAACATTGGCTTTTATGTTTCATTTTTCATGAATTTATTCTTCGATTGTAATCGTCTGCGTATCTTAGCAACGGCTATATTATGCAATTATTTTTTATTTAATACATTTATTTGAGGGCGAATCTTCTTTCTCTTTTTAATCTATATATATAAAAGAGCAGAGTCTGTGTGTCTGTGTGTGTGTCCGCTATAGAATCCTAGGCCGTTTCACCGAGCGGGACGAAATTTGGCACGGTTAATGTTTACGACCCGAGAAAGACAACGCTGCAAGCGATTTTACAAAATTCGCCCCCCAAGGGGGGGAGGGGGGCAAAACGTAATTTCACAAAATCCTTCATATCTCAAACAAAAAAACAGATATCCGTAAAATTTTTGCTTTAAAATATAGCTAATACAAGTGTCTAAAAATCGGTTTCTCGAATTTTTGAAATTCGGTCCCCAAAGGGGGCGGGCAAAACGTGATTTCACATGCGTAAAACGTGATTTCGCATAATCCTATATATCTCAAACAAAAAAATAGATATACGTGAAATTTTTGCTCTAAAATATAGCTAATGCAACTATCTAAAAACCAATTTCTGGAATTTTAGAAATTCAGCCCCCAGGTGGGGCAGCAAGGAGGGGCTATGGAGCAAAAACAAATAGAAGTACAGTTAGGCCGTTCAAAATTGGTACAGATAGGTTTTAAAGGCCTACAAGTCGAATGGGGATATTTTCGATTGTGTAAATTTATTAGGAGGGGCAAGAAGGGGGAGGGGAGGGGGGAGAGGGGGGGCAAAAAAAATAAAAATAGTGTCAGATCGTTCAAAATTGGAACGTAGAGGATTTCGATACTTGCAAATCGATTGCGGATATTTTTGAATTTGTAAAATTATTAGGAGGGGCGGTTAGGGAGTGGGGCGGTAAGGGGGGGCTATGGGGCAAAAACAAATAGAAATACACTTAGGCCGTTCAAAATTGGTACAGATAGGTTTAAGAGGCCTGCAAGTCGAATGGGGATATTTTCGATTGTGTAAAGTTATAAGGAGGGGCAAGAAGGGGGGAGTGGAGGGGGGGCAAAAAAATAAAAATAGTGTCAGATCGTTCAAAATTGGTACGTAGAGGTTTTCGATACTTACAAATCGATTGCGGATATTTTTGAATTTGTAAAATTATTAGGAGGGGCGGGTAGGGGGTGAGGCGGTAAGGGGGGCTATGGGGCAAAAACAAATAGAAATACAGTTAGGCCGTTCAAAATTGGTACAGATAGGCTTAAGAGGCCTGCAAGTCGAATGGGGATACTTTCGAAAGTGTAAAGTTATTAGGAGGGGCGAGGGGGGCAAAAAAATAAAAATAGTGTCAGATCGTTCAAAATTGGTACATAGAGGTTTCCGATACTTACAAATCGATTGCGGATATTTTGGAATTTTTAAAATTATTAGGATGGGCGGGTAGGGGGGTGGGGCGGTAACGGCGGGCTATGGGGCAAAAACAAATAGAAATACAGTTAGGCCGTTCAAAATTGGTACAGATAGGTTTGAGAGGCCTGCAAGTTGAATGGGGATATTTTCGAAAGTGTAAAGTTATTAGGAGGGGCGAGAAGGGGGGAGGGGAAGGGGGGGAATAAATATAGAGTTAGATCGTTCAAAATTGGTTAATAGAGGTTTTCGTTACTTACAAATCGATTGCGGATATTTTCAAATTTGTAAAATTATTAGGAGGGGCGGGAAGGGGGGGCGGTAAGGGGGGGGGCTATGGGCAAAAACAAATAGAAATACAGTTAGGCCGTTCAACATTGATACAAACATGTTTTAAAGGCCTGCAACTTTAATGGGGATATTTTCGAAAGTGTAAAGTTATTAGGAGGGGCGAGAAGGGGGAGGGGAGAGGGGTTGGCAAAAAAAAAAATAGAGTTAGATCGTTCAAAATTGGTATATATCGATGTTTTCGATACTTACAAATCGATTAGGGATTTTTTCGAATTTGTAAAATTATTAGGAGGGGCGGGAAGGGGAGGGGCTATGGTCAAAAACAAATAGAAATACAGTTAGGCCGTTCAAAATTGGTACATCCAGGTTTTCGACACCTACAAATCGATTGCGGATATTTTTGAATTTTTAAAATTATTGGGAGGGGCGGGAAGGGGGGAGGGAGCGGAGGGGCAAAAAATAAAAATAGAGATAGATCGTTCAAAACTGGTGCACAGAGGTTTTTGATACTTACAAATCGATTGCGGATATTTTCGAATTTGTAAAATTATTAGAGTGCTCATATATATGCATTCGCGCGTGCGCATCGCGCACGGGTCTACGCTGCCGAAGACAGTGGGGACCCGGTGCAACATTTTTCCCGATCACAGTTTTTTTTCTATATATATATATATTTTTTTTATCACATGATAAAAATTAATGCAATTTTGAGAATTCATTAATTATAATGATTCATTTAAAAATAGTGACCAGCGAAGCGGGCGTAGCCTGCTAGTATAATTTTTAAATGAGCATTTTTATACATTGGCATTTATAAAATGATTTTATACACCAATTTTAAATAATGATAATAATAGCAATTGAAGTTATGCTATTTTTTTCCCCTGATTTTTCACTTTCTTATCAAACGAATTATTTTTTTGTTTTGTTTTGTTTTTGTTTCTTAAGGAAACTGTCATTTTGAAACGTTGTTTTACTCTTTCTTTAAAAATATTTATGCATTTGATCTTCACTTGAATAAATAGCAATAATATTTTTATTATGCGATAAGTAACATATATTCTTAATTATAAAAGCCTAAGTTTCTCGAAATTAACGCCCGAAACTAACGTCATTGCTACAAAAGTTTATTGATATAAAGAAAATAAATTTTTGGAGACATTGGTTTGAAGAAATGAATAAAATAATGGAAGAACAATTATTTATAAGAAAAAAAAATGACATCAAAATTGCATTAATGTATTGAGAAAAAATATATATACGTGATTTGAAACAAATAAGATAAGAGTGAAAGATAATTTAAAAGAATGTGTGTAACTATATGTAAGGACCACTACTTGGCAATTTTGTGGTTTTCTCCACTGACCCTCGCTAAAACACTGCTATATTTACAGCAGTTCATTACTCGAATCGAATTATTTTGATAAAGAACACAGTTAAATTTTAAATAAGTTCTCCTTCTTTTTTTATTGGCAATTTATCTCGACATTTCAGTATTGTTTTTTTATTTGGCGAATATAGTATTATGAAATAATATACTAGCATGAATTTGAAAATAATTTGGAAATATCGACCGCTATGTGGGCGCGATTCCGCCCAGTTCAACAATATATTTTATAACAAATTATTAAAATAATTTTTCACAAAATATATATATAAATTCTATATATATCGGGTTATTTCAATTATAATGACATTAAATTTTCCATATTATGTATACTTTACATGATGAAATTTGAAGAAACACAGTGCACACATGATATCGGTTGTAGAAAAGAAATTTTTGCAATTAAAATGTAGGTTAAATTCCAACTACTAGGTGTAGATGTGATGCTTAACCGTATCAGCGACAAGTAATTCGGCTTACATATCGTTGAGGGCTATCGAGAATTTAAAGAAATAATATTAATATATGAAATGTAATGATTATGTCAAATAAATAAATTATACAATTATGAAAACTTTGAAAAATCTGGTGTAAATTAAAGATTACGTAAATCCAATTACATTTTTCTTTCTTTTTTTAATCAAAATATATTTTACCATTGCGATCGAAATCTGAGTTAAATATTTCATTGCAGATATTTTCTTCCTTTAAAGTTTTTTTTTTTTTCTTTTAAGGCATTGTGATAGTTTCATAACTTTGTTAAACACAAAAGAATTTTTATACATTAAAATAAATTGAAGGTTAAACGGTGTACAAGGTAAGAACAATTGGAAAGTGTTTTATGACCTATGTGAGTGGCTTTTTTTTTTTCCTTTTTTTTTTTTTTTTTTTTTTTGTAAAGCACTATTTATGGAATTGAATTTTATTTTATTTATTTATTTATTTATTTATTTATTTTTTTTTACGGCCACGACGATTTGGCATTTGTGTTAAAAAAATTGTCACTTAGGGTATCGAGAAGGATTACACATGTAAATATTTTATGAATGTGACATCTATAACTCTTTATAAAGTGATTTAAGGTATCACTTCGACTATGACCACACTGAGAGTTTAATATTTTCTTACTCATATATAAAAATTTAGATTTAATTTCGTAAAATTACACCTTAACACGCAATTTTAATGTCAAACAGGATAGAGTATTTATTTCAAAAAGTAAAAAAAAAAAAAAAAAAAAAAAAAAAATGGTATGAAATGAAAATATAATCCACCAAAATTAAATCAATTTCTTTCTTTAAGATATCCAATTCCTTTATTTAAACTCAATTGCTTTATTTAAATAAAAACAGTTTTTTTTTTTTTTTTATAAAGATAATATTTATTATAATTATTTTTTTAAGACAAGGTATACGGTACGTAGAAAAAATCAGACTAATACTTATTTATCTCTTATTTATTACTAAACAAAAGAATTAGATTAAAAGAAAAAAGAATCATAACTACATTCCTTTGTGATTTAATATGTATCGATTTTTACCCTTATATTCAACGTAAAATTGTCGAACGTCTAATAACGTATAATGAAGACTGATTATATTCCAATAATGAAATTTTGTTTTAGAAGAACTGAAGTAAAAACATAAAAAGTTAATCAATGAAAAAAGTGTCAGGAAAAATAATGTGGCAAATGTCAAATATCTAGATATAAGAAAAGAAAAAAAAAAAAAAAAAAAAACATACATATATAAGTATATATTCTGCCGAATATTCACAAAAAAAAATTATTCTAGCAAGATACTTAACGTGGTGAGTAAATTAAATTATGATACCATTGATGTAATACTCGAACGGACCAGATATTTAAAGCGGACTTTGTGTGTGAACATGTTCTCTGTTTTCAGTATCAGTTTCAATTTGATAACATCATTTGGTTGTCTGTAATTTTTTATGTTAGGAAGCCATTATTTTTCACTCTCAGAAATAGATACGAAAATTTCTTCATATTTGACGAAAGTGTTTCTAGGGATATGCTCCGAGCGAACATTTCGCCAAATTGACGAAATTTGTTTCGTTACCTATTTGAGAATACGAATTTCGTCAAAAAAAAAAAAATATATCCTTCTTATTTCGACGAATTTAGAAAAATGTTTTTGTCACTTGTTTGAACATACGAATTTGGTGAAAAGTAAAGATACATTTTTTCATCCTAGTTTCGTGATACAGAATAAAATACAAATTATAGAATTATAAAATTACTTGAAAGTTCGTTGCTTAAATCCTAATTATATTTAATGAAAATATAAATAAAACAGAGCAAACAAATAAAAATCATTTGGACATTTATTTGACAGCTTTGAGACCTATAGTTACAATGATTTTTGTATCAATTGATTCACATTTTTACAGAAATTCACAAAAAGAAGCGCACACAGTATTTTGTAGACATACGACATCACAAACAGCCATGCCCGCACCGCGATTCGAACCCGGGAATCCAGAATGCAGGGCCCTACCAACCGAACCACCAGGCCGGCAAATAAAAGTCATTGTAACGTAAAGTCGAAAGAACACAGGAAAAAAACAATATAGCAGTAATGAAAGCTAGCACATGTTATTGTGAGTAAACAGTTTCGTCAAATATTTGTGAGTTCACGTTTCCTCAAAAATCACGCGATCGCTTGATGAAATGGTTGTCAAAAACAACGAAATTAAGCCCGAGGATGTCTGAATCATCAAAATTGAGTATATTATTTCTGAGAGTATAGTACGTTCTAAAAAGGAATTACTTCAAATTTAAAGAACGCTGTGGTATGAGATTTTGCTTCAAACCTATGCACTGTGAAAAAAAAAAAATTACAAAACTTTTGCAAAACCTTTAGCAATCTTGCAGAGACAATGTTTTCATCAAGAACATCAAAGGAGTCGACTGAAGACTATTTATGTATCTAAAGGCTTTCACCTTCAAGAAGAGGCCAGTTAAAACTTATTCCATTTCTGTCGTTCCAGAAAGTCTTGGTGTATTGAAAGAACCATTTCCGGCACTTTCTGGCATCCTAAGAAAGAAATTTTCAGAGTGCAGTATTGAATTTTATTCAAAAATAAACCAATGAATTAAATCAACTATTCGACATAGTTACATAAAGAAATAGTACTGATATAGAACAAAAGGTCGCATGGAGTATAAAATCCTTATTCAACATTTTCTTTGATTATTTTTATTAAAGATAAAAATCTGGAGTGACTCCACTCGACTTTCCGAACATTGAGTAATTAACAGTTTTGTAGATAAAGTAAAGAAAGAGGAGTTGTTAAACAAACAAAAGAGAGAAAACCATAATAGAGTGGAGTATTTTTATCCATCTATTACACGATGTTTTATTTAACGCTACTGAACTTTGAGCCCATAGATCATAATGATAAAGAATTTTTCGTTGTGTCCCTGTAAAAACCTATAAATGCTAGATTCACCAAAATGCTTATAGTTAGTGCAACAGTGATTTATAATACTCATATAAATTTTCAGCTCAATTCAATAAGGCGTTTAGATGCTATCGTACTTTTAAAAATTTAGTCCCATAGGCCTTATGGCCTATGGGAAAAAGAATTTTTCTTTGTGTCCCTGTAAAAAAACTGTAAGTGCTAGATTCACCAAAATCTATACAGTTAGTTCAACTGTGATCTATAACATGTGTACAAATTTTTTGCTCAGATTAATAAGGCGTTTAGACGCTATCACACTTTTAAAAATTTGGCCACATAGGCATAATGATAAAGAATTTTTCTTTGTGTCCCTGTAAAAAAACTATAAGTGCTAGATTTTCCAAAATCTATACAGATTGAGTATTTGTGACCTATAATATGTGTATAAATTTTTTGCTCAATTGAATAAGGCGTTTAGATGCAATCGCACTTTTAAGATTTTGGTCCCATAGGCCATAATGATAAAGAATTTTTCTTTGTGTCCCTGTAAAAAAACTATAAGTGCTAGATTCACCAAAATCTATAGGGTTCGTACTATGGTGACTTACAATATGCGTACCAACTTTCAGCTTATTCGAACAAAGCGTTTAGACGCTAGCGTGTTCACTCACAGACATACACACATACATACACAAATACACACATACACACACACATACATACATCATCGTAAAAATAGTGAAAACGGACTCAGGGGACCTCATAGAAACATCAAAATCTCGAATTCGGATTTTTGACATGATTACAATACTTTCTTCACTATAGTGTTCGGAAAGTAAAAAACTGAGTAGCAAAGATAAAACTTTTAAATAGTAAATAAGTTAAAGTAAATTTATATGAATGCTAAATAGAAAATCAAATGTAAATTTCAAACATGAGTACTTAAAATTATTTATTTCTGTCTCAAGATATTATTAGATTAAAAAATGTAAAAATATTTAATTATTTAAAAAAAAAAAAAAGCTTTTCAAGTGTATAAATTTTAAAATAAAATTACAAGCTACATTAAATTTTTAACTATATAATTTATATTCTGAAAAAAAAAATATATTGTTATATTTTAAGTAAAATCATATTCAAAATATAAATAATTCATAGCGAGTTCAAACACTTTTTTTTTATGGCAGTCAAGTTTATAAAATAAAATTCAAAGAAAATAACTGTAATTATTTCCCGTAATATCTTTATTTTTCCGGGAGCAGATAGAAAATAACTAACTTTCCAAAAAATAAAGATTGCTGCCACAGCTGCGTCTAAAATTATTGTTAATTTATGAGAAAAGTTAATAGTGTTCTAAAAATTTTAAAGCAGCTAATCAAAAAAGAAGCTATTTCTTTTTGAAAAAAAAAAAAAAAAAAAGTATAATCACAGGAAAAGTTTAACCGCGTGTAATATGAGACAAGAAATGAGAAGGTAATAAATGACTTAAAGTTTATTTTTACTTGTTCCCTTCAGTTAATTTTTAAAATAGATATCGGAGGCGTTATGTAAAATAAATTTTAAAATATTCTTACAATATACATTGAATTCGGCATGATGCATGTAAAGATTTTTTTTATTTATAAAACCATTAGAATTAGCTATTTTTATTGTCTTTAAGTAAATTTCGTTTGAGAATATATAGACGACCGGAAGCAAGTTTCTGTAATTAATAAAACATTTCCAATTTTGACATTCAGTTGAATACATTGCGCGTATCTAGTGAAATGTTCTAGGGATATATCTTGAAAAAAAAAGAGGAAGAAGAAGAATTAACGACATAAGAGATAGTCAAAGATTATCTTTAGAATAGGTTCTATTAAACGAATATATATATATATGTATATATATAAGTAAACATTTACATAAAAATAAACGTAAACATTAACATAAAAAATAAACATTACATATAAATTTGATAATAATTATTCTCAAGTTGCTATTATTTTTTTTTTCTCGGTATAAATTCATTCCTCAGTAATGAAATATAAGTGTGTATAACTATATATATATACACGCTCTCTTAGAAAAGTGGGTTATCTCTCCATGTCAAATAGGAGTTAGTATTTATTTTATTTATTTTATTATTACTTTTTTTTTATCGACTTAAGTTAAAAATGTGATTTTTTGAGCTAATTAGTTGCTTTTTATTCAAGCCAATTTAAGTTATCGATATTTATCGATAATACAGTGATTTCTGCTCATTCATCCACTTGTAAGGGGCAACATTCCTGTCGTTGTAACATATTTCTTCAGTAGACGTACAATAAGCGCCATTATAAAGTCATCCAGTTTATTAAAATTATTTACATTAAAATCATTAATAAAATAAATAAATTACTCAAATACAATAAATAACTCAAGTTTGAATGCATTATGTTAGATCATTCAATTGCTTGAATTTAACTGAAGGTGATAAGTCGCGTTTCTTTTTGGCAAATAAGTGAATATTCACTCAAGTTGAGTTATTTTCATTCTTTCATTTTAAGAGTGTGTGTGTATGTATGCATATATATATACTCATTAACTTATTTATTTTCATAATTAAATATTTTCATGGTAATTTCTAGCCATTATATTTTGATACAATTAAATTATTTAAAAAAAATATCCTAGTATTCCTAAAAAAAAAAAAAAAAAAAAAAAAAAAATAATTAAAATAGATTAAAATAAATTAAAATTTTATATTATTTATTGATTAGAAGTTATTTATAAACTACATTTTTATGTACTTATTATATATTAACAATGTGGGTAAACACTAGACCAATATACTTATATTTAGATCCTAAATTTAAGTATTACTTTAATAAATCTTTAGTTTTTTATACTGTGCAATGCTCTTTAGAGAGTTCCTCATTTCAAACTTCCATCATCCATTTCGAGACAGTATCCCAGTTTAAGTTGAGTTTAATCTTAAGTTACGTAAGATAGAAATTTAATCAATATTTCAAATTAATTCGAATGCAGGATTGAATTAAATTGGATTTTTTAACTCTGGATAAAGTAACGATTTTCAGATTAAAAAAAAAAAAAAAAAATCATAAATAAGCCATGAATTACTTTTTCTTTTTTAGAAGTTATGTAAGGCAAAAATATACATTAAAATATTTCTAAACACATCAAACGTGATATATGCTAAAATTAAAAATCGTAATTGATACAGGATAAATTGAATGAATAATATTACATACGACGCATGTTTTTATGAATAAGTAAGAACAATACAACAATTTAGTAATTGAATCATGCCTGAAGTGATGGTGAAAGTAAGATACATTGAATACACAAAGGTCCTAAGCCTAGTTGAAATGGGTTACCTTGCGAGCCTTTTCAAAGAATCGTAACCGCATAAGTGAATTGCGCGGGAAAAAATACGCAAAAATCCTAAACAGTTACATGGGTTCGAAGACTGCACATTATTTTTAGCAGCTTTGATGGAAATACATCTTAGTTACTAGCAGAACCCTTCTACTGTGATAACATTTTGTTTTAGAAAGACAAATAAAATAATCTGGTGTGTCACTCACACGTCTTTCTCTTACACTTAAATTTAATAGTACGGACTGGAGATTAAGAGTTCAGATAACAAGTACTGTTATGAAATCCTATGTTAAAACAATTCAACTTAGGCTTCGGAACAGCTTTATTTGACAAATAACGCTATGTGAGGGGTTCTGCCCCCCTCAATCCCCCGTTTCATTATTGTACCTACATTTATAGATAATTCAAATCTGTTATTAAGTTCAAAAGTTCACATAAAATTATTCAGACAACTTTCACATGCAACATTCCTTGAAACTTATCAGTCTTGATCAAACTTTTCCAGCAACAAATTTATATTAATTTGAAAATACAACTTTTGGATCACCTGTAATTATTCGTTTTTAAGTTACTCTATGAGACACATACAATAATCAAACTTTAAAAAACTTGACTCTGGTAATCAGGAAACCTCAAAACGTGTAAATACACAAAAAACAAGCGATGAATATTTAGCTTAAAACTATAAATTATTTATTATATGTCTATGAAGAAATCATTTCTATTCCCGAGCAGCTTTCCTGGACATGGTAAAATATTATAGTAAAGCACTTCTACTAACAATAAAAAAGAATGTTTTCGCTTAAATATTTGCAACCCTGTGTATCTTTTGAAGAATATGTACAAACCACATAGCGCACCTAAATACAATCCTATAGTAATAATATACGTCAAAACCTGAAATGCACTTCCATCAATTTTCAGCTATTATCGCACTATAATCTAGTTCTTTTGTGTAGCTCTGTAAATGAACAGTGATTTCCCTGACATATTCTACACGAGGCATGTTTTTATGTGTATAAAAATATATATATTCATTTTATTTGGTTTAGTGCAGTCTATCGATGTTAAACTCTACTTACCTACAATTTCCCCCATATACGCTATGTATTTGAATTCTCTTGGCTGTTCCTGTACACGAACCATTTGCTTGATCTCAACGAAAAGGTTAGTGTAGCATCCCTGTATGATACACACGTAGAATACTAAGTTTGCACTTTTTGCTATAATTTGTTTTTGAGATATGCTGATAACAGTCAGACAGACACACATACCAACCGTTACCTCAAAACGTGTATATATATATAACAAAAACTCAGTTTAGGAAATTTGACGCAAAAACAATACTTTCTCTATCTTATGGGTATAAGAAAGTAAAAAAAACTTATATTAATACATATACTAAATATCTTTGATCAGAGACTAAATTCTATACTATTAATATTAGCATAATATTTCCGATTACTGAAAGTATTTTATTGCATATTTTTTCTGTTTTTCTTTTTTCTTTTTCTTGTACTTTCACTTTTTTTCTCCATGTTTAAAGCATCCTGTTTTGGATATGTTTCCCTTTTAACCGCAGCCATTTTAACTTAACACTTTTAACCTAATCCGTATGATGTATGCGTCTTTGTCAGTACACTTTTCTTTTTAATTAATTTTTTTTTTTTTAATAATATTTTTGTTATCATAGTTCTTTTCTTTTTGTTATTACGGTGCGGCTATTGGTTAAAGAGAAACTTTAACTTTATGCACTTTTTAACACTGAAAACCATAATCTTTGCATGCTCTATTCCGAAAGTGTTTTTTAAAACATTAGGAACCAACATTCTTTCATTCATTTCATTTTGTCCTATTTTGATTTTTTTTTTTAAATCAGCTTACTTATTACATTTATTTTGATCATTCACTTTTAGTAATTTTCGGAAATTTTTTCGGTAATTTTCTGTATAAGTTTTAAAATATTTATGTGATTTTTTTTTTTTTCCTTTTCCGAAACTCAAATCTTTCTTTAACATTTCCTTAAATTTATTATTTGAAATATTCTTAAAAAATTACTTAATTCTTAGCGAAGTAAAAAATATCCTGTTTACATTCTCTTTTTTAATATAATTTAAATTCTGTTTTTTGATATATAAATATTTTCAGAATAACCTGCTTAATTCTTGTTAGTATTTTACTAAAACACTTTTAAATTTCTTATTAAATAATTTTGAAAAAGAAAGTCCCTCTATTTTTTTTTTTTTTTTTTTTTTTTTTACGATGACAAATGGTGTGTTCAAATAACTTTTACATTCTTTTGTAAATATTTATCTTTAGATTGCTTTATATTAATATTTTGAAATTTGGTTATCTCTTTTGTTGTGTTAGCAGAGTTTCAAAAATTTCTTAAAATGAAAATTAGATCAAGCGTATATTTTATCAAATAAATATCAAATAAATTTATTAAATACATTTGATCTTTTACTTTTGAATAAGTTTAAAATGTTGAAAAGAAAACCTAAGAATTTAATTGGCAAAAAGGTTTTCTGTAATTTGTTTGAATTTTTATTATAAAAATAATAACCAAGAACATTACTATTAATAATATTTAAAGAACTCATTTGAGAATTTGAAAGAGCTTTAAATATCTCAAAAGTTTTTAAATGAAAAAAAAAGTTTTCGCTCATTGTTTAAAAATATTTTCAAAATTTTCCTACAAACCATAGTTTAAATTGTACCTTAGATTACGAATTTTATACGTTAAATTAATTATAATGTCTGCGATATTACAGAAGAAGTTTGTAATTTAGATATTTTTGAAGTAAATTAACCATATTTAAAAGAATATATTATATATTTTTTTTAAGAAAATTTACTTGAAAGAGTTTATATATCTAGACTCAAAGCTACACTGAGAAAAAATTCTGTAAGACATATAGAATCTAAATTGTGGCTCTAGAAAAATAGTTCCATGTCATCCTTATAAGTTCTAGTTCGCTTGGAAAGCGAGTTCTAGAAGCCCCTATTAGAGTTCTAGAGCGTTTGCCTATATTATCAAGGCAAAGTTATTTAAAAATATTTGCAAATAAATGAAACTACAAGAGGCGGGTTTCAGCAACTATAATCTTGGTATATTACCAAATTCTAGCAAATCAAGAGGGAATTTCTCGCAATACAAAAGATTCAGAATATTGTTTCCCCATCTAGAAATGTGTAAACTAGAAATTCTCCATCATTACGTCTATTCAGTTTATTGGCGTGCCTTATGCGTATAGCTCGGAAATCTATATTTCTAATTAAGAGATTTAGAAAATAGCCACCTATCAATTCTAGAGAAAGGCGGCATATTGTTTTTCTCAGTGTAGACAAATTATATATATATATATATATATATATATATATATATAAAATTAATTTTTAATTTATAAAAGCAATTGCTTTTAGTCTGCAATAAAAGCATTTCAATGTGTCATTTGAATAAAAGTGGTATCAAACACTTTACCATGTTACAAGATACAATTTTACAAAGATAACAATAAAGAAGTTAATTTAATTATGTATATTTACACGCGTTAGAAGTAAAATTGTATTATAATGAAAAAAAAAAAAAAAAAAACATTTGTGAATGAAAAATTATAAAAACATGTCCCATATTTGTAAGGTGAAAACATAGCCATTCGGGGTGATACATCTGTAAGACTCATAAGTATACAGACTGAAACATCCTTTTTTTTCTTTCTTTCTTTTGGCCTTAGTGTTGTGACACGTACCCGTAAGTCTGTACATTATCAAGCGGTACACAGATTAAATTGTTACTTACACATCACGCATGATAATATGAATATACTCAGTAAAACAAGTTAACAATTTATTCTCCTTTGAAATCTTAACAAAAGTTTCACAAAAACACTATGTAGATGTTATTTTCTGAAAGCTGTAAAAATTTATTAAAAACTAGCAGACCCGGCCATGCGTTGCTGTGACTAAGTTAAACGTTGAATTACACGGCTGTAAACTATTTAGTACAGTCAAATTATTATTTACGAACAAAGACGAAAACGTTGTAGCCGATGTAAAAACCCACAGGGTTGAGATTTGAAACTTAGGTCAAAATTTGGAAGCGATTGATAAAAATTTTCGTAGTGTTGATATTAAGCACAAATTAATTTTATTGTAGGGTCCTATAAATTTTAATGGAGAAGTGATATATATTATTTCTAATGCTACTTTGGATAAAATTGCTAAAATGACTAATATATAAATTAAATTCTATTAAAATTCTATTAAAATAAAAGTATAAAAGAAACAGACGATTTTAAAATCAATTTTTATGGAGGAGTGAAATATAATATATGCTATAATGGATAATTTTACTATAAAATGACCACATCATTTTAAATATTTTAAAGAGGGCAACAGCTGTAGTTATAAAAAGGAAAACAATAAGGCTAAACCAGAAAAATAAGTAAATTTGATAAATATTTTAAAACTTTAAAATTGGAAATCTTATGAAATATTGGACATTTAAAGTAAATACATGTATCATTTTAAATAGAAAAAGATTATGGAAAAGTTTAGCGTATTTTAACGAAGTGATGAGAAGTTTTTGAGTATGTTAAAATTTTAATAGTAAATTCAAGTTAATAAAGATGGGAAACATTGAGGATTAAGATAAGAATAATTATAAGATTTAAAAAAAAAAAAAAAAAAAAAAAATTATACAGACACGACATTATTTCATTATTTAAAACATGAAAATCTGACATTGACAGATTTTAATTTAGTGTCAGAGGCCTACTGCTAAACTTGTTAATATCAACAAATTCTTCTTTAGTTAATTCGTGACGATCTAAATTCCATGATAAAGTTTTCATTAAATCAAACCAATGTGTTTCAGCTGCAGATACTGTAACAAATAACGTTGGAAGTCCAAACTGTCTTATAGCCGCAAAACAAAGTTTTTTCTCTTTTTCCCAATGAGGGGGAGGTGTGCCTTGGGGGGGACTCATGTCAAAGGTGTGCCTTGGGGGGGACTCATGTCAAAGTTGTACCTTGGGGGGGACTCATGTCAAAGTTGGGGCTTGGGAGGACTCATGTCAAGGTTGGGCCTGCGGGGGACTCATGTCAAAGTTGGGCCTGGGGGGGGGACTCATGTCAAAGTTGGGCCTGGGGGGGACTCATGTCAAAGTTGTGCCTTGGGGGGACTTCATTCAATAAATCCCCATTCAACAAACCGACTGAAATAGGCCCTTAGCACTATTAAGAGTGACGTATAAAAATTCGACAACGCTGTACCGACTGAAATAGGGGTACCTTGGGGGGGGACTCATGTCAAAGTTGGGCCTGGGGGGCACTCATGTCAAAGTTGTGCCTTGGGGGGACTTCAATCAATAAATCCCCATTCAATAAACCGACTGAAATAAGCCCTTAGCACTAATTAAGAGTGACGTATAAAAATTCGACAACGCTGTACCGACTGAAATAGGGGTACCTTGGGGGGGACTCATGTCAAAGTTGGGCCTTGGGGGGACTTCATTCAATAAATCCCCATTCAATAAACCGACTGAAATAGGCCCTTAGCACTAATAAAGAGTGTATTATAAAAATTCGACAACTGTACCGACTGAAATAGGCCTCTAGCACTAAAAAAAAAAAAAAAAAAAAAAAAAAACTTTTTATATACCATGCTTTTAAATTTTAATATACTAATAATATACTAATTAAAAGGAAAATGATAAATATTCTATCATAGTTTGAAGTCAAATTTGTTTTCAAATGTCTAAATAAAATATCTGATGTAAGATACTAATATTTTGCAGCGGAGTAGATTTCATTTCTGTCATCCTTGGCGAAAAAAAAAAAGAATATCGCCAAATTATCTGGCAAAAATATTTAATTCCTTTCAAAAATCATGGTTATTTTAACAACTTATAATAAAAGAGTAATGGATAATATGAAACAATATTTCGTACAATACATATTACATGTCATACATACGTACAATGAATAATACATATTACATTTCGTACAATGCATAAATATGGCATGTATATTTTCGTGTTACGCTTTTGATCGCCAAATAATAATAATAATAATAATAATAATAAACCAAGGGCGACAGAGTTTTGAAATTTAAAATTAAAATTTTGTCAATTTGACAGCAAAATAATTCAATCTAACACCCGCGATAACAAATACATATCTATACCCAAATATAAGGATTAAAATCGGGAAATAAATTTCCTCGATTTTTAATAATTTCTTACAAAAAATCCAGTGGGCAATTAACATAGGAAATTTTTTTCTTGGCTGCACAGACGGTCAGTGAGTCACACTTCGCTTGCGTATAGAACTCATAGATATAGTATAGTATATATAGAATAGAGTGATCATTGGGGAGAAAAAAGTTATTCCTTTTCATTTGGGAAAAGACGACGTTTTTACCAAAATATGGCCGTCTTTCCCCGAGTGAATACACACGGGAATACATACTAATATTTTAGCAAATAAAATTTATGAATAATTTATTTGCTAAAGGAGAATGGAAGACTCCAGATACAGTTTCAAATTCATATTTCTTTCTTTCTTTTTTTTTTTTTTTTTCAATACCACTTAACGGCTGCTTCCAAAGCTTTTTTTTTTTTTTTTTTTTTTTTCGGCATTAAAAATCTTTGTACGATAACATGGGGATGAGAGATCTATATATATTACTATATCTATGATAGAACTACATTAGCACTTTATCAATGTGTATAAAATCTTTAAATTGATTATGACGTCAATTTTCGTGAGATGCATAATTTAACTTTTTATAATTTTTTAACGTTCACGTTTGATTAAATGTATTTATTTTTATGTCGAAAGAAAATGAACTTTTTTTTTTCTTTGGCAACAATTAAATTAATGGAACTTACAGATATTTTGGAGCAACTTTAATAAAGGTCTATAACTAACAAATAATTGCAATAAAACAATATTGTGACAATAAATTGAGATAAAAACTATCCTATCTCTCAAGTTGGACCAAACTGCACACAGTGTGCAAAATTTTATTAAAATCGGTTCCTTAGTTTAGGAGTTTACCCCGGACAAACATCGTGACACGTAATTTATATATATATACAGATGTAAATTTTGAAAATAAACATGAATACAGGTGCAGTATTAAATAAATGTCAAAAGAAAGGTAACCTATTGCATAATCTAGCTACATTAGATTCTGTGAATAGTATTCATAACACTTGTAGAAAATATTTAATTAACGAAAGATTGATGTTTTATTCAGTAAAGTCTTGTTTCTAAAATTTCAGCCATCAGATTTAACACATTTTTTACATAATAAAAAAAAATCTATTTAAATTATCTTTCTTCCATACATTTAAATCTTATATAAAATGCTATATGCGCTATTTCGGTATATAAAATATTTATTTTATACTTTAGATGTTATGAGCATCCTTTAAGCTACTTCGAGCCTTTTCCCCTTTTTAACACGCTTTTATTAGCTTCTCCTGTATGTATGTATGTTTGTATGCTTGTATGTATGTTTGTAACTGCTGTGGGAGCAAACAAAAAATTTATATTTAAAAAAAATACTTTGCCTACGTGAACGATGTGGCGTTGAGATAAGGCTCCGCGCTACGAACCTAAAGGTCCAGCGTTCGGTCCCAGTCAGGGGAAATTTTTTAAAAATGGTTTTTGTTTAATTCTAAGTTATTTTAATTAAAGATTTAAATGTATGTAAATATTAGGGTGTGTCACTCACACGATTTTCTCTTACCCTGCATTTTAATACTAAGGTAGATATTTTGTGCTTTTTTTCTTCACATTTTTATAAAAGCGTGTTCTTTCACTTTTTAAAACTATAGTATTATTATGCATTAAAACTATATAAAAAATTGCAACATTTGTTTTTACACAGTTCAAAAATTTTAGTACATCAAAGTTTTTTTTTTCTCATTTCCTTAAAATAAAATCTGGAAAAGATACTGAGTGAACATCAGGTAAATCATACACTTAAGTGTTTGAAATTCGCAATTCAGAGATTTTGAGACGACGCACTGCACTGAATAAAAGATTTTATTTCACACTGTCTAAAAATATTTTATGTTTACATAGGCTTGCAATGCATCTGATGCTTGTTCTAGTATGCTGAATTTACAAACTCAAACTGTATCTTTTTTTTTTTTTAAGAATACATTTCAAGGAAACATAAGATCTATTTCTTCTTGTTATGAATAAAGTAAATTATTTCATAGGTCGTTTTTTATAGGTAGAGAGCAGTTTACAGTCTTATAAAATGCAATTTATATTTTAAATGCATTGTAAAATATTTTTTTACAATTTAATGTGAAATACTAAATGTAACTTTTATTTCAATTTATTTAAAACTTCTATATGATATTTCTTAATAATTATTCTTATTCTCAATAGGGGAATCTGGAAATTAATGATAAAATCTAAACAGCGCCAATAATAAAACATTGTCTTATAATTAGCTTCATTAATTTCTTTAGCGTATTCTAATATTTTAAAAGATTATTGTATGTATTTAAATAATACTCATAATAATGCATATAGCAAAATTTACGTTATATAAATAAACAAGACACAAATTTCCATAAAAAATTTAAACTAGTAAAATGAATTAACAAAATAAAACAAATATATTCAAAGCAAATAAAACTTTTGAAAATATTAATTACTTTTTGCAATAAAATTTGCCACTTGAATTTTAGATTTTTTGTGGGAGAAATACAAAAATATAAAAATATAAAACATTCAATATTTATACAAATAATTATACGATTGAATAATATTTGCCAAATATTTAAAACAATTTAAAACTAAACAGCTTATTAATAAACAAAACATGATATTTAAATTCAATAAAAAATAATTCAGAAGGTACCTACAAATATTCAATTTTACTAATTAGAGTTTTTAAGCAAAAAATATTTATTTCAGCAAATTAACAATAAATTAGATTTTTAGATAAAAAAGAAAAGAGAATTTATACAATATTTTATAAACTGTTTAAAATGTCCATATATAAGAATTATAAAAAGCTTTAATTTAATTTCTTTAATTCAATTATATTTTATTTTAAAATCTGGGTGACTAAAGTTTTAAATACTTTAGCTGTTCAATTATTTAATAATCCGTTTAATTAAAATAAATATTATGTATAAAAGGTTATTTTTTACACACACACAGAAAAAGTAAATTAAATTTATAAATAGAAGTACGCTTTGGTAAGTATACTTTTAAATGTTTCGTCCATCGTTAAAATTTCATTTACTTTTTTAAAAGATTAAATCCCGGTATGCATTTAAATTTCATCTTCATTTTGTGATAAAGTTAGAGCCAATTGCTTACTCGATGGTCTTAGGCGCGGGTGTTGTATCTTTTTTAGGGGGGGGGGGGTAGTGTTCAAGGCCGTATTTACTAGGCCTAAAGGGTCCTATTCCGTATTTACGTGAATTTTGGAGAAAAATACGAAAACGTTTGAACGGTTTGGTAAACGAGCGTGATCTGAGATCGAAACCGTCACTCTATCGCTACCACCACATTCAAGATCAGAAACTTTTGACCATTGGTGGGTCTTTTAAACTAGGCCCAAAATCAGGAAATTGATCTCTGTAAAGTGCAAGAAGCATTTCATGTAACAACTGGGAAAACAACTTCTTTAGGGCATTTCAACTCCACTGAATATGGATCTGCCTGTTGCCAAAGCGAAATTTTGACCGAAACTTCAGTGTACAAGATGGCGGCAAAAACTATATCTTCTGTGTCCGTTGGCTTAAAATAATGATTTAAACGTATACTTAGGATTTTTTCTATCATGATAAACACACTACAGTGCTGAAAATATACCTTGGAATGCATGTGTTACGTGTTTTTATGTAATGTTTTACACCTTACGAAATGCAATTTTGTAATAAAATTGTGTTATTGAAGGTATTCACTTTTAGTAATTTAAGTAATTATCGTTATATGCTGCAGTTTTTTGAAGGATAAGGCATTCACGGTGTGCTCCTTAATTGGTACAGCTCGAACGTCCAACCACAACCTATGCATAACCTGCCAAAAGAGAAAATGTTTGAAGGACAAATTGGGCTACCCACCGTTCAGTTCGATACATTTACAGTTACCTTATCCTAACTGTTTTATTAGAATCAGTTCCGTTGCTCAATTTTCACGCAATTTCATACTAATTTCAACGAAATGATCCTCCAAATCAAGTTTACATGAAAGATTCAGGTCTATCCTGTTATGTTGATAAAATTTTAAATTTGGAATAACTTCCGAAATTTTCAAATTAGGATATTTGAAGTTCATGATATTCAAGCCAGAATCATAAATGATATTTTAAAAGTGGTCTGGCAATTTTATGAGGAAAATATCCTTCAAAATAGGAATTTATGTGAAATTTTGCCCTGTTCTGCCATGTTAGGCAAATTGTAAATTTCCTATAACTTACAGAATTTTTAAATTATAAAATTCATAGTCAAGGATGTTCATAACAGTATCCTAAATGATATTTTAAAAGTGGTCTGCCATCTTTAAGATTAAAATATCATTAATAATGGACGTTTATGTAAAGTTTTGCCTTATTCTGCCATGTTAAGAAGTTTTTTAATTTCAAATAAATTACGAAATTTTCAAATTTGAATTTTCGCAGTTACTTATATTCCTTTCAGCATCATAACTGACAATTTAAGATTGGTTTGACATCTTTCCAGTAAAAGTTTTTCTTTTAATACACGTTTAGGAGAAATTTTTGCTGTATTCTCCCATGATAAGAAAATCATAAATTTCGAATAACTTACAAAGTTTTTAAATTAGAATTTTGAAAATCAGTAGGGTATTTGTTGGTGTTATAAGTAATATTTTAAAACTAGTTCGACATCTCTGCGATTATTTACTTTTGAGATATCGAGTGCACAAACTAACACACTAACAACCTAACAAACTAACATGCTAACACACTAACAAACTAACAGACACCCTGGAGACAGACCCCATGGCAATATTGTTATTTTCGGATTCCTCACATCCGAAAACATATAAAAAACTCAAAAAAATGATGTAAAAAATTTTCACAATTATTCAAGCTCCCAAGCCTATAGTATTATGGGAAATTACAACATGTGAATGATTGTTTTCTTATATTTGCAATCTTGCAATAAACAGTTTTTAAACACTGAAATGTTCATATTATCATCTTACTTGTTTCCTTGCTTACTTCGGAGCAACAAAGTTTCAGTGGCCATTGTGGGCGCTATCTGAGAATCCATGCACTCGAAACTTAAGTTATGTAATTTTGAACATTGCAATTTGTTTGGCATTCGAGAATAAACTCCAAGTAGACGTTTAAAGCATTATTTATAGCTAATGGACACGGAAGATACAGGGAACAAGGTTTTGGCCGCCATCTTGGATACCTGACTTCTGGGCTAAATATCGCTTTGGTAACAGGCAAATTCATGTTCATGTCGAATAACACTGTTTCCTCAATGAAATGATTCTTGCATTGCTCTTTTTTGAAAACGTGCCTAGTCTATTTATCTTCTCTTAAATTTTTATTTGGCGACAATAACAAAATGAAAAAAAATATATATATGTGTGGCACTCGGGGACTGCCACGGTAAAGCTATTGCATAGCATTTTTTATCAACTTATGCAATTATAATTATTTATTTATTTTATTTATGCAGTACTTTTTTTTTCTTTGATATTAATTCAAGTTACACTTTTTGAGCGTGGTGACCGATAAGAAAACAAATTTTTTTCGTTTATTGAATAAATGAGAAGTTAATATTGTTTAAAATATTTTTATTATCTTACAGTACATGTAGGTTATTCAGGAATTTTTATCATTGAAACTATAGGTTTATGGTAACTGAAATAAGAAATATAAGTTTGAGACTTGATATCCTCCTGGACTAATATTGAGGCATATATTACAATTTGTTTTTAAATATTATTAAATCAAATTACATATCCACGTAAGATTTTTCTGCATTACGTTGACGAAATTTCCTTTGACGTTCAGCATTTGATTTTGGTACTGTTTCTTCTTCTTTTTTTTTTTTTTTTTTTTTCTTCAAATCTTTCTGACGCTGATAATATGCCCTTTGACGTTCACAATTTCTTTTTCTTTTTAGCTCCTTAAGTTTTTCTTCTCTATAAAACGAAAATTGCTAGGTATAAATAATAGGTATAAATAATTAGGTATAAATAGTGTAATTAAACACCAAAACAATTATTCATTCAAAAAATTTGAACAAAAAGAACGATATTAAGAGTTTGATCATCACATTTCGCGCGATGTACATTTATATAGATATAATATCATATATACTTTCTCTGCGCGGCATTAATGTACCTATACACAAAACCTATACGCAAAAAACAAAGATACTAAATAGTACACGTGCTTGGTTTAATGGTTTCTATTATATACATAATGAAGAATGAATATATATATATATATATATATATATATATACACATACATATTGAGAATCTAAATTGAGAATTTAAACTATATGTGTGTGTGTGTATAAAAGAGGGCTACTTTTAAGATCGCTCATTTTAATATCAAAAATTTAGGTTATTTTTATAGCAGTATTATATATAAATTCAAAAAAAAAAAAAAATTCAAAAAAAAAAAAAAAAAAAAAAAAAATACTGCATTTGTGATAATAATAAAATGTATGTATATATAGTACTCACTCATTTTATTTCACTATTTTTTCATCACTTTCTTCATTAATAAATGCACTTTGTTTATTCATATTTAAAACACTTTATACACAAATTTTACGCGTACAGCAGCTATTTACTGTTGTACATAGATGATAGATACCTATACACCTATATACTTTCTCACAAACAGCTGCTTACGTATTCGTCCGATTTCGGAGCAGCTCGTCTCGATCCGTGCGAGCTTCGTACTGTCGTACCATATACATACACGTTAAGGTTCAACTAGTCGCGGGCTCGAACTCACTCGTGGACGCGGCCAAAAAGCACGCTGTCTCACCTAGCATTGTGTCTATAAGAGATAGAATCAGTTAGCAGCAGTTAGCAGCTAGTCTACACGCATACGTCTAGTCGCACGCACACAAACACCGTGCCGAAGTCTGCCGAACTGTGTTAGGTATATTTTCGTTACAGAATTTCTTGATTCGGTCGCCGCGCTCAAAGCCCGCGATAAAAGCTATGCAATAGCTTAATATTCATATTTATAACGCCTTAATATCAATTTGTGTCTATGCATGATTCTGAAAATATCCATCTGTCTATCTATGTCTATTTATCTATCAGTATATATATATATAAATAAGTTAAAGCTAGGAGAGATTGCGCACATAGGGGATCGGCAGGAAGGAGTACAATGGGCGCTCTGAAACTCCAGGTAGCTCTACAATATCGATAACGGAGTGCCCACTTAAATATGCATGTTCATTGCTTAAACAGTCTAAGACTAAACGTGGTTATTTTGTCTCGTTTACAAAAATGTTTGCTTAAATTTTCATAGAATGGTAGTATTACAAATATTTTTAATTTAAATGATTTCCCACGGACTCGTTTATAAATTTTACTCAGGGCAGGTGGTGCTTTATTTTTTTTTTCTTTTAATAAATTTTTTTTTATTATTTTTTTTAATTAATTAATTTATTTTTCATTTTCTGTTTATTTATATATTTAGTTATTTTATTAATAAATTGAAATACCTACATAGTTGATGAAACGCGCTTCTTGTAGTCTCATTTATTTGCAGAGATTTTTAAATAACTTTGCCCCTGAGAACATAGACAAACTCTCTAGAATTCTAATAGGGACTTCTATAACTCGATTTCCAAGGAGACTAGAATTTATAAGGATGACATGGAACTATTTTTTCTAGAGATAAAATTTAGATACTAGATGTTAGTTACAGAATTTTTTCTCAGTGTATCATGCATTTAATTCCGGAACAAAAATAATTAAAAAATTATTTTAAAGAAAATACTTATGTTAATAAATATATATATCATACAGAAATGGCATTTTAAAAATTCCGTACATTTCCTCCAATTCATGCAGTCGCTCTGTGTGGACATTGAAAATAAATCTGGCAGCTTACCAGAAAAATATCATCTTGGACATTTTAGAATATAGCTGTGCATTTTCTTTCATATTTGGTCAAAAATATTTTATTTAAATTCCAGATTTATATTTGTCAATCCATCAGTTTGTTTGTTTTAGTACACAGCTTTCGGTTTTTATTAAAATTTATGGTTCATCAAACATATTATTTTTCTTCTTCATATGGCAAAGTCCTGTCAAACGTTAGAAAATAAAACAAATGGTTTCAAAATATACTAACAATTTAAAAATAACAAATGGTAAGAAGGAATTTCTTACCATACTCATAAGTTGCTTTGATTAACTACTAAATACTAAAAATTTTTACTTCATATAGAATAATTTAAATTTTTTAAATCCAATAAGCGTATTGTAAGAGTCTAAAATTCCTTTTTATTACCTGAATTGTATATAAAAAAAATTATACTTTACGTACAAATATAGGAATATTGGATTATTATTGTCTGAAATACAATGTTTTTAACTTCATTAACTTACAATACAATCTTAAAATCTAGGTTTCTAAATAATACCTTTGTTTTTCGAAACCGCACTTAAATCTATTAAGTCTCATAAAAATTTATGTAAAAAAAAAAAAAAAGTATCATATGCATTATTCGAAAAGTACAAGCAATTTTGATTGCTTGAAACATAGCAGTTGTGTTATTTTGTTATTAACGTATGCGATCACAACAAATAAACGTATGGTACAATCACACATGCAATAAAAAGCCTATTGTAATAATATGTTTAATTTCTAAAACTTTGTTGTACAGAATTGTTAGCTAAATATTCAATATTTGTATTCTTAAAAAAAAAAAAAAAAAAAAAAAAAAAATGCGATTTGCTTGTCCCTTTTAGATATAAGATGATATTATTTAGTTTTTATTTTTATTTTAGGCAGAAACTTATTAAACACAATTTTTTTTTTATATGCATGATTTCAGATAAACATAAATTTTAATATGACGAATCTAACGAAAATGTGTCATATCATATATATTACACTGAGAAAAAAAATATACTGCTTTCATCTATAACGAATAAGAGGTCATTTTCTAAATCACTTAACTAAAAATATAGATTGCCGAGCTATATGTATAAGACACGCCAATAAGCTGAATAGACGAAATAATCGATAATTTCTAGTCTATACCTTTCTAGACGATGAAATAATATTCTGAGTATTCTGAATGCTTTATATTGCCTGAAATTCTCGCTTGATTTTCTAGAATTAGGTCATAAACCAAGATTATTGTTGCTGAAACTCGCCTCTTGTGTTTGCATTTATTTGCAGAGATTTTTAAATACGTATAATATAGGCAAACGCTCTAGAATTCCAATAGAGGTTTCTAGAACTCGCTTTCCAAGGGAACTAGAATTCATAAGGATGACATGGAACTATTTTTACTAACGCCACAATTTAGATTCTAGATGCCAGTTACAGAATTTTTTCTCAGTGCAGTATACATCATTATTCTAAATTGGTTATTGTGCATTCTCTTAAAAGTACGATACTAACATTTGACTAAAATATCTCGTAGTATTAAGAATATTTATATCGTAAAATAAGAAAAACCTTGAAATTTATAATTAAGTATTTTATCGCATGTAAGATTAACTTTTAATTACAACAAATTTTAGGAATGGCTTTAGATAAATCAGATTATATTACCTGACATTGTTATTTCAAATTTCAGGTCTCGTTTCGCAAAACGCATTTGCTTCATTAAAACTGATATTGAAACACAAAAACGCATATAACTAAATTAGAATATTTGTATTATATTTTTCTTTTCGTAATATTTCCATTATAAAATATATTTATGTAATAAATGTATTTCATAATGAAAATAAAATACATACATTTTATTTTAATAAAGTAATAAAATATAATATATATATATATATATATAATTAATTATTAATGTATATAATTAATGAAATATACAAGTTTTAATTTATTTAAAATTAACAATGAAAATATTTACTTTTATTTGAATAACAGCCGTTAATTTTCCCTTTATTGAATTACTAACTATTGAATGCAACGATACGATAATAACACTGAATAAAAGACTTCAAAAAGCTCATTAAGTGCATTGTAATATAAAAGTTTAAAATAAACTTAAAAAAAAAAAAAAACTTTCAGAATTAAATGTGAGGAATACGATTACACTATGTTAAATATGCATTTTATCATTTGTTGGTCAGCCCTCGAGAATTTATTAACAAAAAATATGCAATACGAGCCTTAAGTGTTTGAGTTTTTGGGATTCACAATGGTCGATGGAAATTTTTGAGCTTGTTGATATACTCAATAATAAATACGTGGGGTTTCTAAATTTGAGTACATTTGCTCCGGAGCTATCCTGAGTGTGTGACATGCTGAAATTCAAGAAAATTTTCTCATTTTTTAATATTTTAATATTTTTTGCGTGTTTATTATTATTATTCTTTATTTTTTCAGTGAAAGCACAAATTTATACAAAGAAAGGTTAAGAATAATAGCATTACATGGTTTGTCGAAATTTTACTGACTTCCAGAGTATTTTTTGAGAAATATTACAGTGCGTTGCATGAATATAAAAGCACCTTTTCCAATAACCAGAAATAGAATTTTTAAAACTTTAAAAGAAGGAATGTGACTTACAGTTATTGCATATGACTAACAACTGAATAAGGTGCTTTGAGCACGTATGTTTAGACTCGTGCAAGCTTATGTAAATGAGTGTTTAAGCATTTTCTTATTTTTCTCTGCTTTTCGTTTGTTGCGCGAAATTAAACGCACTCTGTATTTTGCGTTTAAAATTTAACAGAGCCAGCGGAATTAAATTAAAACACAGATAGTCGTGTTGCTAAAGTTCTCTAAAAACAGATTTAATGCGTGAGTGCAAAATTTACGGAGTTTGTTCAGGATGGCAAGAGGGAAAACTTTGACTGTAGACGAGAGGATAAAAATCGGCTTTATGCGTGGTAAAGGCTTTAGCAATCGTGAAATTGGGCACCGAATCGGAAGAAAGGAGAATGCTGTGCGAAACTATATAAAGAAAGGAGCAAATTAAGGGAAAAAAGGGTATAAGAAGCGAACAGGAAAGCTCACCAGTTACGACAAACGTCGAATATGCAGCGCTGCAAAGAATAAGAATATTTCCTTTGCGAAGATAAAGGCTCAATACAAGCTGGGTTTTCATCGGACAGCCATATGGAGAACTATCATAGCTGCAACATACATTAAATTTAAGAAAATGAAGGCGAAACCACCCCTCGCTCAAAAGCACAAAGATATGCGGTTGGAATGGGCAAGAAAATGAATTCTATATCGAATAAACTCCGAAAATGCCATCTTCTAAGATGAAAAAAAGTTTAATCTCGATGACCCAGACGGATTTCATAGTTACTGGCACGATTTGAAAACCGAAGAAATGTATTGTTTAAAACGTCAATCTGGAGGTGGGTCTGTCATGGTGTGGGCAGCCATAGGTTTTAAAGGGATTTTCGAATTAGAGTTCGTCGAGAACACTATTTACTCTGTAGATTGTGTCCAGATGCTCACAAGCAACCTCCGCCGTCAAGCAGTCAAGAAAGCTGAAAGAAATTATCTTTTTCAGCAAGATTATGCATCTGTATATACAGCACATATAGTGAAAAAATGGTTCCGTAACAGTAAAATTAAAGTTCTGGATTCGCCCTAAAAAAGCCCGATTTAAACATAATGGAGAACGTATGGGGTATTCTGGTTTGCCGTCTTTACGTCAACAGAAGGCAGTTTAACACGAAAGATGAACTAAAATCGGCCATTTAATTAGCTTGGAAGACAATCAGCTTCGATGACCTCATGCCACTATATAAATCAATGCCAAGGCGTTTACTGGCTGTTCTAGAAGTCCATGGGGGCTTTACAAAGTATTAGATACAGTATTTGTTACTCAATAATTTATTTTTTACATATGCGTTTAAATTCATGCAACATGTATTTTTGTCATAAATTCAATAAAATTATTTTCTAAAAAATCATATTGGTCTTTCATTGTTTTGACTTTTTTTTTTTTTCATTTCTTGAACCATACACATACAGTTTGCATCAAGTGTCACCTATTCATATTTTTTTATTACACTTCTATACCATTCTAATTCTTAAAGCTAAGGTGCGTTTATATTCATGCAACGCGCTGTAATATAAAATGACAACGCCGAATGTAATTTAAATAAAAAAGTAAATTGGTATAATACATCTATAGGAAATAAGAAAAATATTTATTTTATTTTTACTAACAAGGACCTGTGAAAGCCCGTTGTTTGTCAGGGAAAATTGAAAACCAATGACTTGGCTGAAAAGATCTATAGCTGATTGAATATTTGAAAACAGCTCTGGAACAATACTGTTAGGAATATCACCCCTAACAGCACAGTTAGGCTTAACTTATCCACAGTACATCTTGAGGACGTTTCTGGGATGTCTTTTCATCCAGAAGACATCTTGAAGATATCCTGGGGAGTCGATGTGCTGTCTGGGACTGTATTAGTGTGAGGTTTAAAGTCCATTACCCGCTGTTTTTTCGTTCCCGAAACACTATAAATAAATGCATATTAATATTTAACTAAAAAACATATTACTAACTACGCTGTAAAAAATTACAGAAAACTCTGTGTAATCTATTATCTTAAGTCTTACGTAAAATTACAGAGTAAAATAAACGGAGATGTTAAAAAACTTATTTTATACATTCATTTTAATAACTAATATTAATTTAATTAATTATTGGTGAGGATATATTTCGGATTTGGAATGTTTTTTCTAAAGTAGAAACAATCGTTTTTAATTTTAATTAAAAAATTAATAAATAAAATTAGGTAAAAATACAGAATAAAGATTGATAATCTCGATTATTCACTTTTACACAAGAATTACTGTAATTTTACAGAGACTCTGGATAAATATTTATATTAAATTTACAGAATTTTTTAACAGTGTATTGTTTTTAAGTAAGGAAATAGTGGGTGTTTATTTTAATAGAAAAAAATTGATCAAAAAGTAATTTTATATTTAAAAATGAATTTCAAGCTTGAAGCACTTTTCAAACCAAAACTTTTGAAAATTTTCATATTTACGTATTTGTACGAATACGTAAAGTTTACGTATTTTGTCAAAGATAATAAAAAATAAAATTTTCGTAATAAAATAATTACTTTTAAAACCATCTGTAGTTTTTGTTGTTTTATGCTCCATTTTAGGCAAATTCCGTACACATTTATTTGTATTCAATTCATAATCTTAATCAGTTGAAGTTGCGCAAATGCAACACAAAATTAATAATGAGGTAAGATCAATTTTCATAATTTTATTATATGTTATTGTTATATACGATCAAAATAATGAATGTTATTATTTGTCAAAAGCAATAAATAAAAAAAATGTCAAAAAAAGAAAAAAAATAAAAAATAAAAAAATCATTATTTCTAGTTTTGGCGGTTAATGGGTTTTAAAGCCATTAAGAGAGCGATATAGATCTATGTCTAGGACAGGTTACCTTTATTTTATTTTTTATTTTTTCAAAGGATCTTAGAGCTTATTTACGAGAGTTAACGAGAAAACAATTTACAATCTGAATGGTTATTTCGTGAATATGACTTGGTTTTTAACACGATACCGGCCTTTTTCTTTTAACATAGAAGGAGGGGCATCTCTCCCTTGAGGCAATTATAGAATCTAACAGCTAATAATTGTACATGAGCTTTTTCATTCACAAAATTTGAGATAAAATTATTTAAATGTTTTATACTTAAATAAATATATGACTTTATTTATTTACTTATTTTTTATTTATTTTGATTAAATAAAATGATTGATTGATCCACCGATTTATTCTATTGAAGGCTTAAATGTGGGTATTATACCAAATAAATACATATATTTTAAAAATGAATGCAAGTGTATTTTTTATTTACATCCCAATGTTTTACTTACATCACTAGAAACTATTTTTTCAGTAGGTTCATATATATATATATATATATATATATATATATATATATATATATATAGCAACATTAAAGTAAAATATAACTAAACTTTAGTAAATCAATTTTTTAATGTAATAATGATATATAAATCTTAATTAAAAAAAAATAATAATATGTACCTCAATAAGTAATATAATGGCGATTTCCAAATTATTTAAAAACTTTTACGAGTCTAGTGAAAATATAAGAACTTAAAAAACGCAATATCTGACTGAAGAAAAAAATAATCAATCATTTCATGAAAAAAAAAAGTTTCTCCGAAAGATTCTATATTTTGTTTTAAAGGTAATATCGGTTTTCAATAACGATTATGATGTTTCGAAATTTCACTCCCTACTAATCCGATTACATGGATCGTTTTACAAATCTATACGGAGGTCATATCTCTACACAGTATAGTTTCTTTATTTCTGTATCCATTTTTACCTTCCGAACATACATATGTAAGGAAAGTATAGTAATTCGAAATTGAGATTTTGATGTTGCTATACATTTCGAGTTCCCCTGAGTCTGTTTTCACTATTTTGACGATGATATATGTATGTATGTGTATGTATGTGCGTATGTATTTGTGTATGTATGTATGTATGTGTGTGAGTGAACACGCTAGCGTCTAAACGCTTTGTTCGAATGAGCTGAAAGTTGGTATGTATATTGTAAGTCCCCAGAGTACAAACCCTATTGAATTTGGTGATTCTAGCACTTTTGGTGTTTTTACAGGAACACAAGGAAAAAAATCTTTATCGTTATGGCCTATTGGGCAAATTTTTAAAAGTGTGATAGCGTCTACACGCCTTACTAATCTGAGCAAAAAATCTGGACACATGTTATAGGTCACAGTTGCACGAACTGTATAGATTTTGGTAAATTTAGCACTTACAGTTTTTTCACAGGGACACGAAGAAAAATTCTTTAAAATTACGTCCTATGGGACCAAATTTTTAAAAGTGCGATAGCGTCTAAATGCCTTATTCAATTGAGCTGAAAATTTATATGAATATTATAAATCGCTGTTGCACTAACTATAAGCATTTTGATGAATCTAGCGTTTATAGGGTTTTACAGGGACATAACGAAAAATTCTTTATCATTATGATCTACGGGCTCAAAGTTCAGTAGCGTTAAATAAAACATTGTGCACTATATGGAGAAAAATACTCAAACACTCTATTATGGTTTTTTCTCTTTCGTTTATTTAACAACTCCTCTTTCTTTACTTTATCTACAAAACTGTTAATTACTCAATGTTCGGAAAGTCGAGTGGAGTCACTCCAGATTTTTCTGTATCGAAAAACTAATAGTTTAAATTACGTTAAAAGCATTACATTTCAGTTTTAAAATTTAAATAAAGACAAAAAATCTGTTTAGACATATTCAATCTACATATTAACTCTTTTTTGTTTGTTTCCTTATATTTGAATAAAATATCATTCAATTTCAACATCACAAATTTAAAGCATACTGAATTTTTATCCCCTCTGTACTGTAAGATTTTTTTCTTATCTAAACAAAGCTTTTTTTTTTTTTTTTTTTTTTTTTTTTTTTCATTTAGACTTATAATTGATTACTCTCGTTCTCCTCATTCCAACCTTGCTCGGTTTATTTCGTCATTGCTTAAACCTCTTACCTTAAATTTACCATTTAGTTTAATTTCTTCTTTTCAGTTTGTTTCTGAATTAAGAAATTTTAATGCCCCCCAAACTTTATAATGGTTTCCTTAATTGTTGTTTCTCTTTTTACTTCCATCCGAATAGAATTTGCTTGCGATGTTATAAGAAAAATTTATCCTATGGATAGTACTCATCCTAGTCTTAATATTTAATCAATTCTTAAATTAGTTTTTTTTCTGTTTATCTTGTAATTGCTTTAAAATTAATAATATATATAAAAACAAATTCGTGGCACGCCTATGGGCTCACCTGCTAGTGTTTGCATAGCAGAAATTGTTATGCAGTTTTTGGAAAATAGAATCAACGATAATTTAAGTGAAAAAATTCCTTTTTGGCGGAGATACGTAGATGAAATTTTTTTTATCAATTGAAGAAAAACGTATAAATGAAGTCGTTACTTTTTCTAATTCAATATGCCCAGAAATTCAATTTAATTTTGAAATAGAACAAAATAATAGTTTGCCTTTTCTTGATGTTCTTGTTGAACGTACTTCGAATTCGCTTAATATTTTTCAAACTTCTGTATATCGTAAAGCCTTTTTTACGGGTCAATATTTAAATTTTCATTATCATAAAATGGCCGTTTTTTTTAACTTTGGTCAGTAAAGCGCTTCAGTTATGCAGTAATGATACACTTTTTAAGTTTGAAATTAAAAGAATTTTTCAGGTTTTACCTTCTTAATTGGTTAAAACGAATTTATTGTGAAAAAATTATCCTCTTCCCCTCATCGTTTCCTCCTACAATTTCCCCCTCTCTTCCAATGCAAACGAAAAATTCAGTAATTAATAAGAAAAATTATATTTCTATGTCATATTTTGGTTTTCCTTCAGAACTTATTGCTAAATTACTTAAACCACATAATATTTATACTGCTTTCCGGCCGATTAAACAATTGAAAAAACGTCCTTTTTAACTTTAAATCTGAAACCCCTTTCTTGGATCTAACTGGCGTAATATATTTAATTCCTTATAAAAATTGTATATATGGTTATATAGGTGAAACTGAAAGTACGGCAAGAATTACACTACAGGAGCACAGACAGTCATATAAAAATTGCAACCAAAATTCTAAAATTGCAATCCATTCAATAGAAAACGATCCTTTTCCTGACTTCGATAATATGAAAGTTCTAAATTCTGGCTATGATAATTATAAATCACGTATTTCCCTTGAGAGTTGCACACTGCCAGCCATCTCTACACTATCAATGAAGCATGCGCACTGGCTCCTCAATATTCTGTACTTCTAGTAATTCCTTGTGTATTCATGTAATGCTTGCAAATTATGTTGTAGTGATACTGATGAGGAAACTTGGACGGGTTTTGAAACGTCTAGAATTTAATTGTTTTTAAATGTATATTTTGTGCTTAAATGTATTTTAACTAAAGTTTTGTCTCGTAAATAAAATAGATTTGTTTTTAAAGTTCACATAGTGTTACTCTGAGAAACATGTTTCGGCGTTAGGCGATAACATTATTATTATTATTATTATTATTTTATTATTAGCTTCAAATTAGATTTTATAATGTTCTGCACAACTCCTACAGATATATTTAAAATTTTATGATAGCTTCTTAGGGGGTTGGATTTTCTTTTAAAACATGACATGCGACTTTAAATTTCATCATAGGTGTACGTATCTTTGTGGGTGTAAATTTGTTTGCCATTTCCCCAATCAAATGCAAAATTCGAAGCTTATTTACTTTTTACTTTCTCTTATCCATAATGCAGAGAAAGTATTGTTTTTGGTTCAAATTTTCGAAAGTGAGTTTTTGTTATATTTACACGTTTTGAGATCCTCTGAATCTGCAAATCATGTTATTAGCGTTTCGTCTGTGTGTCTGTCTGTATATAACTATTTTACCTTGCCCAAGAAAGTTGCTCAGGAATTGAAATTAATTCCCCAAAGCCATAAGGTAAATAATGTATCTTTTTAAGCAAAATATACATCGATTGGTTTCTTATATATTTACACGTTTTGGGGCTTCCTGAATACCGAAGTCAAGTTTTATAGTTTGATCTTTGCCTGTGCCTATTAGAGTAATTTAAAAACAAATAATTTCAGGCAATCCGAATGATATATTTTTAAGTGAATACATTTGTTACTAGAAAAGTTGTTCAACATTGATAAGTTTCAAGGAATTTTGCGTGTGAAAGTTGTCTGAATAATTTTAAATGAACTGTTGAACTTAATAACAGATTTGAATTATCCATAAATGTAGGTACAATAAGGAAATGGGGGGTTAAGTGGCCCCCCTCACATAGAATATTTTGTCAAATAAAGCTGTTCCGAAGCCTAAGTTGAATTGCTTTAACATAGGTTTACATAACAGTACTCGTTATCTTAACCCTTAATCCCATATCCGTTCTTATAGTATTAAATTTCAGGGTAAGAGAAAGTCGTGTGAGTGACACACCAGATTATTTTATTAATTTTGTCCTTTATTTTAAGTGTAAAAATATTAAATTTATATTTTTCACATATTTTTTAGTTTCTCTTACATATAAAGTATCGTTTTTGGGTCAAATTTTCGAAATTGAGTTTTTGTTATATAAACACGTTTTGCGATCACCTGAATCTAAAAAATCATGTTACTAGTGGTTGGTCTGTGTGTATGTCTGTCTGTGTGTCTGTATGTGTGTCTCTGTGTGTGTCTGTCTGTTATCAGCATATCTCAAGAACAAATAGTAGCAGAAATTCCAAACTCGGTATTCTAAATGTGTATCATATAGGGATGCTACAGTAAGCTTTTCGCTGATATGAAGCGAATGGTTCGTGTACAGGGACACCCAGGAGAAATGAAATAAATTGCGTCTGTAGGGGAAATTGTAAGTAGAGTTTAACATCTACAGACTTCACTAAACCAAACGTAACGGATATATATATATATTTTTTTTTTTTTTTTTTTTGCCTAAAAACATGTTTCATGTAGAATATGGTATTGAAATCATTCACTGTTCGTTTACCGGACTACACAAAAGACTTAGATTACAATGCGACAATACTTGAAAATTGATGGAAGTGTATTTCAGGTTGTGCCGCCTGTTATTAATATAGGATTATGTTTATGTGCACCATGTGATGTGTACATAACTTTCAGAAGATATACAGGGATGAGAATATTTAAGCCATACCATTCTTTTTCATTTGTTACTGGTAGTGCTTTACTATAATATACTATATCATATAATATTTTACCATGTCCAGGAAAGCTTCTTAGGAATTGAAATTAATTCCTCAAAGCCATATGGTAGATAATGTATTTTTTAAGCCAAATATTCATCGATTGGTTTCTTGTATATTTACACGTTTTGAAGCTTCCTGAATGCCGAAGTCCAGTTTTATAGTTTGATCTTTGCCTGTGTCTGTTAGAGTAAATTAAAAACAAATAATTTCAGGCGATCCAAATGATGTATTTTGAAGTGAATACATTTGTTACTAAAAAAGATTGTTCAATATAGATCTAAGGAAGGCTGCATGTGAAGGTTGTCTGAATAATTTTAAATTAACATTTGAAATTCATAAGAGATTTGAATTATCCATAAATGTAGGTACAATAATGAAACGGGGGGTTAAGGGGGGGCAGTAGCTCTCCCTCACATATAATTATTTGTCAAATAAAGCTGTCCCGAAGCCTAAGTTGAATTGTTTTGACATAGGTTTACATTATAGTACTCGTTTTCTTAACCCTTAATCTCCAATCCGTACTTATAGTATAAATTTCAGGGTAAGAGAAACTCGTGTGAGTGACACACTAGATTATTTCACAATCGAATGACTATTTCTCTTCAGAAAATGCAACAATTTAGCCTTTCATTCATTGTTTTTTTTTTTTCAGCGTCATTTTCCAGCAAAAAATTATTTTAACGCTGCAGAAGATACTTAAACCATATTACAATTCCATGTCAGTCACGTGTTCATTTAAAATTTTATTCAAGGAGAAAGTCACAATCGTTACAAAAATGTGTGAACACCTCTGTACAGAGTGAATAAGGAATATAGTTTACATAAACGCTGCATAAGCAATATTGTTTACATTTAAAACAATAAAGAAGATTGTAAAATGATTCTCTATTTTAATTGGTGTGAAACATTATAGTATCCGTAATGCACTAGTTATTTATGGGAATTAAATCTAGGATAACGCATGCAGTGTTAATATTTTGTGAAAAAATTAATGCTAATTTCTGTATTGTATATAATACTATGACAAATTAAAAAAATGCTCATGAAATTATTTCATCTCGTTAGATTGAAGAGATTTTGTGATTTTGATATTTCATGTCCTTTTTCTACTTTTTTTACAGAATATTCGGTTTACCAGTCAATAAAATTTCAATACGAAATTCATTTATTTTTCTTCTTCGAAAACCGTTATTCTATTGGTTCAGAAATTACCTGCATAATAAATCTCCTAAAGCAGTAAAATTTTTACAATTCAGTTTCTTAAGAACCTTTTTTTTTTTTGAATACGATACAGTAGGTAACAAAAGTCTCCGAACACTACCAAAAATTCCTAATATTAAAAAAGTACACTTAATACAGTTTTGTTAAATAAATTCTTGTCAAATCCTGTTTTTAGACTGACTAGTACATTGGAACCCGACACATTTGATTATGACACATTTTAAATTACTCACAAAAATAAAAATTTAAGTAAAAAAATAAAATAAATAAATAAATAAAATAAAGGAAGAAAAAACACTGGAAGTTTTTTATTGTGGAGCCCTAAAAAGCATGAAATAAAAATGTATTATTACAGAGACATGTTAGGGAAAAAAGCTTCAACAATAAAAAAATTAAATATATAGTTATAGATATAGATAGATAGATAGATATTTCACTTTTGCAAGATTTGAAAAAAATTAAAAATTCAAAATACTTTAAAAAGTATTCGAGAAGAATATTGTTTTTCTATTTGTTAGATTTTTCTAGCATGTTTTGTGACATTTTTGACTGTTCTTTGACTTTTAGTTTGTTGCAACATCAGTGCCTTCCCCCCATTCTTTTCCCTCTGTTTTTCGGCCACCTGTCGCGACAGCGGGAATGCTTTATTTTTATTTTTTATTCTTTTTTGGTTTTATTAGAATAAGATGCACTTTCGATTCGAAAGTGGAGTGTTAAAAAAGATGTAGACTTGAAAGGAAAGGCACTTTTACGGTGTCTTAAAATTTATTATGATTCTGTTTTATTAAAGAAGAAAAAAACTGAATATTTTGAATATACAGAAAGTTATTCATTATGTGAATCTGAATAATCTGAAAAATATTAATTAATCGTCAAATTTTGTACATATATTTTCATTGTAAATAGTACCATTGCATCATCATTTAAGTAAATATGCTGAAAACCAAAATTCCAGAAATATTATTTTGTGTCATCGATATTATCTTCTAACTTTCTACATTTTCAAGTCGGCCGTGAAAAGAAGAAAGGGTGAGTACCTTTTCGATAATTAGTTGATAAATAATGAATATGATTGATTATAATTTTAAAGATATTTATCGCTAGTTATAATCTAATTTAAAAAGAACCCATGAATATAAAGATTATATTAAATAGTTAGAGCGTCATGCTGATAACGCAGTGGTCGTGAGTTCGATACTCGAATGCCGAGGTGTTACTTTTTTGCAAATAATTAAAAGAAAATGTGTTAATTGATGAAACAAAATCTTTTTTTGTCTATACAGTGCCCTAAAAAATTTTGATTAGTTTTTATTTATTTTTTTTTTTTTAAGAAGCTTTTATTTGTAAATAAAAAGCACAAAATAAAAGTTGTAGTAAAAATAAAAGATTTTTTTTAACATTAGAATCTTTATATTTTGTAGCCCTTAAAAGCATAAAATAAAAATTTATTATGCTATAAAGAAATGAAAGTTTCAACACTAAGAAAATTTTAGAGAAAAAGTAGATATTTCATCTTTGCAAAAGATGAAAATATATAATTTTCAAAATATTTTTAAAAGTTTTTCGAGACCTTTGAAGTTTATGGATTAATAAATAATTATATATATGTGTATATAAACAACTAATAACTAAGAATATTGGTCTCGAATGCTTTGTAAAATATTTTGAATATCTAAAAATTTTCATCTCTTGTAAAAGTGAAATTATTTTTCTCTTAAGTAAACTTTATAGCATGTCTTTGCTAGAATAAATTTTTATTTTATTATTTTTTGGGCTCCACAATAAAAAGCTTCTAATGTTAAAAAATGTTTTATTTTTACTTGAAAATTTATTTTTTTACTTTTACTTTTACCAAAAATATTTTATCGCTTCCCAACGCAAATATAATTTTTGACAGTTTATTTCTTTATCCGTGACAACTTTCGTTGTGGCGCGGCTACCTAAGTAAAATTTCATTTCGGTGAGAGCATTACGAATTACGATTATTTATATAAAATTAATAAAAACATACAGGAAAAAGTGCTTTCGGATAGAAACTAGGTGAGAGTAATGAATAATATTTATATTTTGCATATACTGATAAATTTATGCAAAAAAATGTAGCTCTTTTTTTTTTCTTTCCTTTTTCTGATGATGATTATGTAGAAATACATCAATATATATATATATATATATAATTTGAATAATTTAATTCCTTTGCAACACTCAGTAAATGAAAGATAGATGAAAATACCAACAGATGAAATTTTAAATGAGATGTATTTCGAATAAAACTATTGCCACGATGATAATTTAATTTGATATCACTGATTAGTAAAAACATGTTAAAATACTTACGCAGAAGGGAAATGACACAAACATAACACATAAGCCTAACGATGAGATAATTTGCAAAAACCATTAAACCAATAAAAACATGCATCAAATATTAGAAATATAGAAAGAGATAAATTAACCAAAAGGATCCGATAAAATAAAAGAGAATTCATGAAATGAAGAAATAGAATTTTAAATGCTGAAAACCAGAAATTTTCACCCTTCAGGAAACTTGCACCTCTGTCAGCATACTGCAATATTTCGGAAAGCTGTATAGCTATTTCTAGCAGTATACAGCTAAAGTCTCATATATATATATATATATATATATATATATATATATATATATATATTGATTCTTTTATGGATTTTTTCCCCATTAACTACACCCATTTCCCAATTAATTTCAAATGTAATTTATTAAAAAATAAATAAATAAATAAACTATGCATTTAAGGGTTAATTTATTGCTTATGAAATATATTTATAATAATAAAACTAAATTAAAATATTTAAATATATATATATATACTTCTATTGTTATTTCATGTCAGTTCCATTCCATTTATACCTAGTTAAGACCGCTTAATACACTCAATGTTTTATTTACCAATTAAAAATTAAACTAAATTTATAAACCGTAAATAGTGTTAAAAAAAAAAAAAAAATGTTTTTTTTTTTTTCAACTTTTGATTAAAAAAAAATTCTCAAATATTAATCTCATTAATAAATGAAATTGTAAACACAAAATAGGATAAATCAATAAATTTTAAACACCGTGTGAAGCACAGAATTTATAATTGAAACAGTTAATAAATTTCAAAATTTTCCATTTCTGAGTAGTTTGTTGCTAGTGAAACATATTTTAATAATAAAACTAAATTTAAATAGCAGAATAATCATTACTAGCAAACCCGTGCGAAATATTCGCATTTTATTTCTTTTCTTCGCATTTTATTTCTTTACCCTTAAAATTTGAAACTCATAAACATTATACCAGTTTCACCACCTAATTAAAATTTTAATTTACCAGAAGCCAAATTATTAATAAAACCAAATTAATATTGCACAATAGTGAAACCAAAATCATTCAAAGAAAGGTTTCTAAATAAAATTCATCGTTCACGACCCAATTTTCATACTTCCACAGGCAGTACAATTTTAATATAGGACTCCCACGACGCCTTTTAAATTTTTGTCGTCATGCTGGCGATGACTTTTTATTAATATTATTATTTTTTAATAAATAAATAAAATAAAATAAAATAATTCCTATTTTGATATATTTTTTATGATTGTGTTTTTTAGTCAATTTATGCCACAAAAGTTCATATTCTGTATATAGCTTTAAAATATTGCTAGGTTTAAAATGATGCTTGCAAAGATTGTCAAGAAACAACTGTTAAAAATTAATTTTTTTCGTAAAATAATGTCATCATACAAACGTCGTCATTTTTTCTTATTAGTCCTTTGAGCTAAGCCCGCGTGTTTAAATATTGTTCATGTGTAAATATTATTTTTTTTATCCTCGCGTATCGTATCGTTTGTACAAAAAATAATTGAAACTGGTCCACGTTAGAGAAATATTATATAGATTATATTGTCTAAATTAAAGTTTAATTATGTTCATACACTCATCAATGCTTCATTTATTAATTAAACATTAAACCAAATGAATGTATCCTAAATAGTTGGAATATTTTTCCTACACTCTCTTAAATTAAATGAGTTAATTCACCATGTCGAGTAGAAGTTATTTTTTTTATTATTATTTATTTGAGTTAAAAATGTAATTCTTTGAGCTGGTTAGTAGCTTTTCTGGTAAGCAAACTTGAGTTATTGATACTTATCGATGTTTGAGTTATTTCTACTCATTTAACCACTTGTAAGTGGCAACATCGCTTTCTCTGGAACGCATTTCTTTAGTAACACGCAAGTGCAACGAACGAGCAACGCCATTGTAAAGGGATACAGTTTATAAAAATTATTTATATTTAAATCATTAATAAAATAAATAAACTACTCAAATACAATAAACAACTCAAGTTTGACTGCATTATGATAATTCATTCATTTAAGGTAATTTAACTCAAGGTAAGAGTGTGCGTTTCTTCAAGGAAAATGAGTGAAAATTTACTCAAGTTGAGTTATTTTCATTCTTTCCTTCTAAGAGAGCAAACATTTTTCATTTGTTTAAAGTAACTTTATTTCTCAACAGAAGTATTTAATAACAAATATTATTTTCCTCTCTAGAGTTACTTTCATTAGTTTTTATATTTTTTGTAGTTTCTAATAACATCATCCTCTATTGATACAGGGTCGTTGTTTTCTTTTATCCTCTTTTGTTGTTTACCCATTTAAAAAGACATTTTCTTTTGTGAACTTAGAAAACTCTATTGTCGTTTTGACAAAAGGGATACAAAAGTTGCAGTGTTTATATTGAAAGCCTTTTCGGAAGTTTATTAAGAAAGTTTTGAAAGTCCTTTCAAAATGTACTAAGTACTTTTTTTTCTTCAACCAAATCCTTCATTCAAAGCAGCAACAGAGGAAAAAAATACAATAACAATGCTGTTTTGGTTCGATAAGTAAGAATACTTATATCATTTTTAAATGAGGATTTCCTCTGACTTTTAAAAGCAGTGATGTTTTTTAAACTTTTAATAGTGCATATTATAAATTCAAATGGCACTTTTTATTTTACATGTCATAACAGATACCGTATTTTCTTAAACTTTTTATTTGTTCATTTTACTTGATCATTTTGTGGAATGTAAAGAAAAGGATTACTTTAGTGAAATAATACAATACAAATAAAAATTTTATTTATTTTTTTCTATAGTTTCAACTTTAAATAAAAGTTAATGATATATACATGTATATTTCCTACTGTATTAAAAAAAAAAAAAAAAAAAAAAAAAAAAAACAGCGTTGCACTACAGTTTTAAAACTTCTTGTATTAAAACTTTCTTTTTTCTCCAATGGCGCGGTCTTTGCGACTAACAAGGGAAGTATGAATGAGTAAAATTACTATTGTAACCAAACCGAAAGAAAACTTTTTTAATATAATTAATATTTTCTCTTAAAATAATGATTTAATTTAATTAAAAATGTAAAAAATAAATATTTCAGTTGAAATAAAAAACTAAAATACAAATCGCCCTTGCGGAGTTTCGATCCCAGGACCTCCGCATTAGAAGTCAAGCACGCTACCACTACGCCATCCGTTCTCACTTTGGTGTGAGTTTTGTTGGCTTTTATAGACATAAATAAATAAGGGGGCCATACCTATAAGGGGACCATATCTCGCCCCCATGGGAGTGGTTGCAGCAAATTTGTACTGTACCCAGTGTTTTCGACAATGCTCTTTAATTTAAGCTTGGTTTGGTTTCAGTAGCAATTTTACTGATTCACACTTCCCTTGTAAGCATTAACCAGGGCTCGCCGAAGTTATGGGCACCCAAATGGCGGTTATCGCTATACCCTAACAGGAATAACACACCTATGCCTTGTTCGGAATTCGATCCACGTCCAACTACGTAGGAGGCAGAGACCCCTAAACCATCTGGGCGGCTATTGCGTAAAACCGGAAACTTCTTTAGAATTAAATTTTCATTTAAAAGAAAACTAAAAGCTCCTTAAAAAACATTTAAAAAGAAAAGAAAAATGTTACATAATGCTTTTATATATACTGAAAAAAAAATATACCGCCTTCCTCTAGAATGAATAAGTGACCATTTTCTAAATTCCTTAACTAGAAATATAGATTTCCGAGCTATGCACGTAAGGCACGCCAATAAACTGAGTAGACGAAATGATCGAGAATTTTTAGTGTACACATTTCTAGACGGTGAAACAATATTCTGAATACTCTAAATATTCTGAATCATTTGTATTGCGAGAAATTCTCGCTTGATTTTCTAGAATTTGGTAATAAATAAAGATTATAGTTGCTGAAACCTGCCTCTTGTAGTCTCATTTATTTGTAGAGATTTTTAAATAACTTTGCCCTCGAGAATATAGGCAAACGCTCTAGAATTCTACTAGGGTTTCTAGAACTCGCTTTCCAAGGGGACTAGAATTTAAAGTATGACATGCAACTATATTTTCTAGAGCCACAACTTAGATTCTAGATGTCAGTTACAGAAATTTTTCTCAGTGTAGTTTGTCTTCTGCATCAAATTTAAATGTGATCTTGTTTAAAAATCAATTTTTATGTCAAATAAAAGATTATTTGAGACATTAAAAATGTGAAGTACATATAATGCATTTAAATTATTGATGTATTTAAATATTGTTACCCAATAATTAAAAACTCTTTTAATATGTAGAGCAGAATGTTGGATATTGGTCCTAGGGTCACAATGGATTATTCTTCATTTAAATCTGTCAATATCCAATTCTCAGTTTACATGAAGAATTATATAAAACCTACTACTGATAGTTAAAATAAATAAAAAAAAGCACATACAGTAAAGATAATGTTGTCCGTTTATGGAAATAGGGGAAAGTGATGTATCTCGGACCTACGCCATTTCTAGCTCTATTTATTTAGATATACAATTAATATCACATACATTTAAAATATTTACTGTTAGGGGCATCAGTAAAATAATCTATATTTGCTTGGAAGCTCAACTTTTTGAAGAGTTCTTCAAAGAGTAAATTCACATTGCAAAAGTATTTTCTCAGATACTTTTATGTATTTCTATACCCATACAGACACTGTATATTCTGAAATGAGTGTTATTCACCATAAAGTAGCTTTTTATCTATAATCCCATACACTTGTAATCAAGTTCGGCTTAACATTTGGAATTGACCTATCCAATTACAATTTTGATTATGAATAAGTGTGAGGATTTTTACCAATAATCACAATATAACTTAATGTAATTTTTAAGTTAATATTTAATATTTTCCACTTTTTAGACTCAAATTAGACTTAATACGATTGTGACAGATTAATGATTTTGTAAAAAAAAGAAAAAAAAAAAAAAAAAAAAAAGTTTATTTGAATTCATATGTGTGTTATTGATTAATAAATAGATTTTCTTACTTAAAACCCATATGCTTCCAGCGAAAGTCATTAATATAGACTATGGACGTAAATACGCGCTTAGCAGATGTTATCAGTATGGACTATGGACGCAAATACGCGCTTAGCAAATGTTATCAGTATGGACTATGGACGCAAATACGCACCCGGCAAAAAATTATTCAATGTATTCAGCACTCAAAGGGTTAAAATTGAGTTTTTCTGTACCTTTTAATAAATGTTCCAATGTTCAGTGGTGTACCTTGGACCTAATTGTACGTTTTTTTTTTTTTTTTTGTAATAATATTGATATAATTTTAATAAAATTTTGGAATAAATATATATGTTCTATAACACACAATACAATATTTAAAAAAGCTATTTGTATTTAGTTTTGGCGAATAATTACAAAATTAAAATGGAAAAAGTCAATATAGGTCCCAGGTACCCCCACCTACCCCTATTTTATTATGATCACTTCAAAGCATTTTTTCTATCTTACACATATTTAACTGTTTTCGAGACTGAACCGTTGACTAAAATTATTAAATAGTTTTCATGTGAGATTTCATTGTTATAATAATATTCCTAAATATATTTTGCATATTTGTATTACATATATAATTATAATAGTATTTTTGTGTTTCTTCAATTTTACGGAAAGGAAAAAAACCTTCCAGCATGCTTAAAAGTTGAGTTTTAATAGTTTTATTTAAAAGTTACACACAGAAATATTACAATTTACAAATGATTGAAAAAGTAAATATCTTAATATTATGATAATCTTATTAAAGTTACTAAATGTTCGAATAATACAATTAATTACACGATTTGCAAAAAAAATATTTTTTTTCTTATAATAAAAAATAATAAAATTATGTATGGATATATATATGATAAAATATATAAAAATAATTGCTATATTTGTCGTTAGTTAAATTAAACTTAAAATCTAAACTCCGGAAATAATACTTCCGTAGTTCTATCAAATCGACAAATGTTCTCAATAAATTCTTGAATGATTTAAAAAAAATATTTTTTCAATATTTCATTAACGTGAATTTTATATTTTCAAATTAAATCCTGTATCTTCGTGTTTATAGGAACATCTACAACAAATAAAAGTTTATTTGATTATCAGTACTGATTGATACAGCTTGGAGTATGCGATGAATAGAGCTCGGTACATTTCGTAAATCAATACAGAATATCTACCCGCCTGTTTACATTCTAATGTGGCAATGGCGTGTGGCCACGTAAACTTTCGCAAGATTGATGCAAGTGTCAATTACTGTTATGAATAAACTATGTTTGTAAATCATTATAATACTTAAAACAATTGGAGTTTCAGTTTTGGTCGATTTGCAATGAAAATTATGTTTAAAGAATCCTAAATATTTCTTCCTTTTTTATAATTAATTCTATAGGGAGAGAACAAAATATGAAACATATTTATATAATGAAATATGTAACAGATTTATTGGATAGCGGACAAAAAAAGAAAACGAGGCATTTCTCTTAATTACAACTTTATTGTTTTTCACTGAAAGAATTAAGGGTGTGAGGTATAGCAAAGTTAGCTACAATTAAAATTCGCACTTTACGAGTAAAACATGAATGTGAAGAATTTAGGATTCGGTTGTTCAATAGAGTTAGTTCCTGGGATGAACGAAATGGTAATCTGAAAGTAACTGGTATAAAAGGAGAAGGAAGTTTGCCTTTGGGAGTTCGTTAGTTGGAGTAGATATAGTTGAGAGGTAGCCGAGATGAAGTGAAGTTAGATGTTAGCGGCTTAGAAGGCCGTTTAGAGTAAGAGGGCTGTTGGGGTAGCTGCTTAGAGTAGGATAGTTGAAGATAGTAAGTCGAGTAGTATAGTAGCGTGTGCGGCGCTGAGGGTAATGCAAATCATTACTTTTTCTCATGCCCACTAACTCTTGATTGGCGTATCCTTAACCCACCTAATAAACCTAACGACTGGCTTTTTAATATCGTTACCCGGCTACCCCTACGTCAGAAATTAACCAGAATCTATAACTTCTTAATGCATCTTTCCAATTTGAAAAACTAATTTTTCAATCTTCCAAGGCAGTTACCAACTTTTCTCTTGGAGGTCCATATAATTTTTCTTCACAAGCTTTTCCATGCGAGGGATCAAGGCTCCGTTCTTCTTTTCATATTCTTAATGGAGTAAAATGTAAGATTAAATTATGCAATAATCTATAAATTCACGGAAACAGAAGGTAGTAATTGGGGAATTTGAATAACCGTTTAGTCCAGTACAATGAGAAAAAAAAATATACCGTCTTCATCTAAAATGAATAAGTGATCATTTTCTAAATCCCTCAACTAGAAATATAGATTTCCGAGCTATGCGCATAAGGCACGCCAATAAATTGAATACACGAAATGATCGAGAATTTCTAGTGCACACATTTCTAGATGGTGAAACAATATTCTGAATATTCTGAATATTTTGTATTGCGAGATATTCTCGCTTGATTTTCTAGAATTGGGCCATACACCAAATTTGTTATAGTTGCTGAAATCCGTCTTTTGTATTCACATTTATTTGCAGAGATTTTGAAATAACTTTGCCCCCGATAATATAGGCAACGGAGCTCCTCTCTAAAGGTTAAAATCGCTCAAAACCGCTGCATAGTGGTGAGCGGCCACCTTCCAACTTAGAATCTTAGAATCTTAGAATCCTCCCACATACGAAAGATTACTAAGCAGTAAGAGTTAACGCAGTTAAATAAAGTAGTTAAAATTATTTGTGGTTAATTATGTAAAGTTATAAATAATTATGGAGGCTGCCCTTTTTAGTTTATAGAGATATTAAATACAATTATAGTCCAACGCCCACCTTTTTATTCAAGCTCAAAATAAAAGCTCATTTATTTTATAAATCTGACTTTGTTGTTATTTCATTATCTAATCCAGTAAAGTTAAATAAGCACGATTCAAGTCTCGTGCTCATAAATTTAATTAAGTAATTAAGTTTCAGCTTCAATCAAAGTTAAATTGAATCATGGCCCACCTTCGTTCGTCACTAGGGAGCTAAATATTCAAAAAAAGAGTAAACTTGTGCCAAATTTAACCGAATATTAATTTCAACAGTGAATATTAATATGAAAACATATAATATTTCCTAAATGAGACAAGCATGTTTTCTCTTTTGAAAGAAAATTACTCATTTCAAAATGGGATATCCATTTCCACTGTTAAGTCCTGCATTTTTAGCAAAATATCAACAGCACTTTGTTGCGAATGCAAAATAAATTGTGTCTGTTCATTCAAGAAAATGTCTTTATCTAACTGTGCCGTGAGACTTATAAGATGCCGTGAGAAGTATCAGATAAATAAATAATCTGGTGTGCCAATCACGCGACATTCTCTTACCCTGAATTTTAATACTATAAATACGGTTTGGAGATTAACGGTTAAGATAACGAATACTTTAATGTAAATCTATGCTAAAACAAATGAATTTAGGTTTCGGAACAGCTTTATTCGACAAATAATTCTATGAGAGGGGGGGATTCAACCCCCCGTTTCATTATTCTATCTGGGTCATTGCCAACATAAGGGGTAGAAACCATGTCCCTTAGCCCTCAAAAATAGAAAATATTTTCAATCAGAAAAAAATTTACAACTAGGCTATTTCTTACGATTTTCTCTAGTTGAATATTATTATAAAAGTTTTTAATGTTATTTATTTTTCTTAGAACTCGATCAATAAAACCTGGAATGTCCACTCCGTGGACTGTCCCCAAGGGAAGTCTGCAGAATATAGCATTATTTTCAAGCTTAATATTAATGTTTTTTAATTACATTTTGATTTAAGCAGGACATAATTATCCTTAAAAATATATTTATTAAATTATAGAGTTATAAAATGAATCTTGTTTTTTTAATTAATTTATAACAAATGTCCCTAATAAAATGCGTCCACTCCGTGGACAACTATTTAATTTCCCATAAAGTTCAGCAGATGGCACTGTCTGTCACCAGTGTGTAACTGAGAAGAAAGAGGGTGAAGCCATCTTTGTTTTTACCTACATGTGCTGAACTCAATGCTTTATTTCGTTCTGTTAAAATAGATTTCATCTGTGATACCTCTGTTTGGCTATCTCATCAGTCCACTCCGTGGTCAGAAGTATACAAGTAATTATAAGGATTATTTATTATCTAATTATTATTACAATTAATGATTATAAGACTTAATTCAACACTAAAGTTAAATTGTTCCTGACGTTGTTGCTTTGTTCCTTAAAATTCAAAATCAGACATTCTGTCCACTCCGTGGACATCATTTGATCACGAAGTGGACACTTCTTTCCACGGAGTGGATACTTTCAAAATTAATCTTAAAAATAGATACATTTGAAAAATAATCTAAATAAATTTGATAAATAAATTTTATCCCTTTATTTATTTATTTATTTATTTATTTTTTTTGTTAGCCTACTGATTGCTTAAGGTGCAATGGAAATATATTTTCCCCCTAACTTTTATATTTTTATTCGTGATTTTCTAAAAATGTCATTTCAACGTCTTTAAAACAGTATTTGCTATTTTTTACTGAACTCTTAAGCATTTCTCTTCATGGTTTAAATGTAACAACAGAATTCGTATTAATATAATTTTAAGAACAGTTTTATGAGTGTTGTTTACAGAGTAATTGCAAAAGGATGATGTATACTACATGTCTTTTTTTTTTTTTTTTTTTTTTTTTTTTTTTTTAAAGGTAAAATGTAGAAAAGGGGACATAACACTTTAGAAAAATAATTGCAAAAATATAATTAAATTTAGTTTCAGAAGAAAAAATAAATAAAAATATTTTTGTTTTACAGCAAAACTAAAATTGTTTTGTATTTTTATTAATTGAATAACTTTTATATATATATATATATATATAAACAATACTTAAAATATATATTTATTTTCTTTGCAGAAATTTATTATGCTGTTCAAGAAAAATGGAAATTCGTATGTAACCCAATGCAGGACAAACAAATGTGCACAAACCTTCGCTCAAACTCAGTCAAAAAGAAAATTAGGTGGAGTTGAAAATCAAAAAGATAAGAAAAATAACAAGAAAAGGAAACTTCCTAGCCAAACTACAGAAAAACGTAAAGAACAAAAAAGAAAAAGTATGCAGAGAGCAAGAGACAGACTAATTCTCCTATTACACACAACACGTTTTCACACAACTTTTGAGATAATTGTAAATTTGGCTCAAATCACGTCAATGAACAGTGTAATAGGAATTGGGAATACGATCAATTTTTTCTGGCAAGTCAGACTGTGATAAACCAGTGAGAAGAAAGCTCTTTATGTACCGATAAATGACAGCGCCGGCGGGAATTCATTCACCGTTTTCCTCTTCGCTCTCCCATGTCGTCCCCGTTAAAACAGAGATAAATAGGTGTGACTTGACATGTACTGTACACCGTGTAAACCAGTTTTTAGAACAATTTTTGATTCAACTATTGTAACCTTCTTTCGGTTTACAGCTTTCGAAAATTGGAGCAAAAATTGGATGAAATAACAGTCGCGTGAAACATCTTTGTGTATAATAAGAGCATAAGAAATGAAATAGCAAGGAAAAACAAGTGTCTTCAACATATTAGATCAATCACATAAAAAAAAAAAAAAAAGAAAGAAAGAAAGAAAGAATATGCGGAACCAACAATTATTTTCCTGTTATTTTCATTTTTCAAAAGAATTAAAGTAAAAATATTTGTTGATTATTTTCTAAAACACAAGTAAAACAATAAGGATGAAAAGATACAGCTGCAAAATAACTTTCAGGTTTGGATATTTATAAGTGTCCACTCCGTGGTCAGTGATGTCCGCTCCGTTGACACATTAATTTTGAAATTAATTAATTACCAACCAAAAAATAGCTAACGAGATAGCTCATCAAGTAATTTAGATTCATAGTTGTCAAAAAGGAATTAAGGAATTTTTTCAAATTTTTTTGGTAAAATTTTTATATTTTCAAATTAGTCTTCGTTTTCTACCCTTTAGATTGGCAATCACCCATCTACATTTATATATAATTCAAATCTGTTATTAAGTTCAAAATTTCAATTAAAATAGTTCAGACAACTTTCAGACGCATCATTCGTTGAAACTTATCAATCTTGAACAAACTTTTTATTGTATTTGCTGGGCAGGGAGAAGATTCATAAGTAATCCATAACTATGATATGACGAGGCGTCTACATTTTAAACACATAGAATTTAATAAATGATTAAGACAATTATAGTTGACATACACATGTTACAGAAACGATTACATATTTAAGACTGATCTGTTTTAGCATTAATATAAGTAAAGGGGATTTAACAGGTCATTGATTGGACAATACAGTTTACAGGTACATGTACATTTTCGTGACGTCACTTACCACAAGACCAATTGATTGAAATACACCGCAACTCTCCTCCCCTTAATTCCGTATACCATACCTGATGGGAGGTTTTCTTACTCTAGATGATCTTCTTACAACCTGTTCAGAAAAAGATAAGTTAGTATTTTTAAAGTTTGAATGTTCAGATTTTAGTTCTTTATTATTTACAGTACTATTGCGATTTTTATCACAGTCAATTTCTCCAGGCTTTGTAGACACAGATGTACTGTCGGTTGGCACTGGATCTGGTGTAATGGCAAGATCGGTTGGCACTGGATTTGGTGTAATGGCAGGCCTCCTACCAGACTTAGATTCTCCATCGCTTTGCAGGTGTGGACTCTTGCTATCGGGAACCATGGAAATGGAGGTTTCTTACTCTAGATGATCTTCTTACAACCTGTTCTGAAAAAGATAAATTAGTATTTTTAAAGTTTGAATGTTCAGATTTTAGTTCTTTAATATTTACAGTACTATTGCGATTTTTATCACAGTCAATTTCTCCAGGCTTTGTAGACACAGATCTATTGTCGGTTGGAACTGGATCTGGTGTAATGGCAAGATCAGTTGGCACTGGATTTGGTGTAATGGCAGGCCTCCTACCAGACTTAGATTCTCCATTGCTTTGCAGGTGTGGACTCTTGCTATCGGGAACCATGAAAATGGAGGTTTCTTACTCTAGATGATCTTCTTACAACCTGTTCAGAAAAAGATAAATTAGTATTTTTAAAGTTTGAATGTTCAGATTTTAGTTCTTTAATATTTACAGTACTATTGCGATTTTTATCACAGTCAATTTCTCCAGGCTTTGTAGACACAGATCTATTGTCGGTTGGAACTGGATCTGGTGTAATGGCAAGATCAGTTGGCACTGGATTTGGTGTAATGGCAGGCCTCCTACCAGACTTAGATTCTCCATTGCTTTGCAGGTGTGGACTCTTGCTATCGGGAACCATGAAAATGGAGGTTTCTTACTCTAGATGATCTTCTTACAACCTGTTCAGAAAAAGATAAATTAGTATTTTTAAAGTTTGAATGTTCAGATTTTAGTTCTTTAATATTTACAGTACTATTGAGATTTTTATCACAGTCAATTTCTCCAGGCTTTGTAGACACAGATCTATTGTCGGTTGGAACTGGATCTGGTGTAATGGCAAGATCAGTTGGCACTGGATTTGGTGTAATGGCAGGCCTCCTACCAGACTTAGATTCTCCATCGCTTTGCAGGTGTGGACTCTTGCTATCGGGAACCATGGGAATGTTTGCATCAAGGGTCTTCGCCACAATTTCACCAGGACTTGCAGTTTCCTCCACTTGTACTCTGGAACCTATACTTTTCAATTGATCCACGTGTCTTTTCCATACACATGAACCTACTTGAATTTTATAATGTAATTTGCCTATTCTGGCAATTTCTTTGCATATTTTCCATTTATCTGTTTTAGCAAACGGTGTGTAATTGCGTACTGCAACTTTTTCATTTACTTGGAATTCTCTTATCTTTTCTTGTTAGAAACATTTTTATGTTGTTTCTTTTCAACATAATTTTTAACATTTTGTACTAGTAAATCTAATTTTGATCTTATATTTCTTTTGAGAAATAATGATGCGGGACTCTTCCCTGTTGTAATATGAGGCATTATTCGGTATTGGAATAGAAATTCGTTTAACTTAAATTGGAGATTTCCGGGTTCTGAACGTAAGAATTTCAATCCTTTTTTAATTATTTGGACATATTTTCAGCCTGACCATTTGTAGAGGGATGATATGGTGCAGTTAAGATATGTTTTATGCCTTTACTTTGTAGAAAATGTTCGAACTGTTCTGAAGTAAATTGTGGCCCATTATCAGACACAAGGGACACAGGATAGCCATATCTGGCAAAAACAGAAGGAAGACAGTTTATAGTGTTCTCAGCAGTAGTATTAGGAACAATGAACACTTCTGTTCATTTACTATGGGCATCTACTACGATTAAAAACATTTTTTCCAATAACTGGACCAAAAATGTCTACATGTATTCTGTTCCAAGGTGTTGTAGGCCATTCCCAGTGATGATTGTCCATTTTAGGAGGATTGTGTTTTAATTTAACACAAACAGAACTGTTATTTGCTAAATCCTCAATGTCTTTATCAATAATTGGCCACCATACAAAACTACGTCCCAGTGCTTTCATTTTAACTATGCCAAAATGGCCAAAATGTAAATCTTGTAAAACTTTTTGTCCATGAACAGTCGGAATTACAACACGATTTCCTTGTAATATACAGTTATTTCATAATGAAATATCTTCTTGTTTATGTCCGAAAAGTAAGTAATTTGGCATCTGTGTGCCTGATATTAAGTGTTGGTACATTTCTTTCATTACTGGATCCTTTTTAGAACTTGCACACAACGTTTTTGTAGTTAAAGGCAACGTAGTAACTTGATGAATAAATAAACAATCGGATTCATCAGTGTTGCCAAATGAATTTGGTGACAAAGTTGGTGACACATTTTCTGGTTGTAGCGAATCGGACGACGGCAGCAGTAAGTCTTCACTACGTAATGGAAGACTTGATACAGCATCGGCATTTCCGTGCTCTGCATATTTTTTATATTTAATATCATAATTAAATGTTTGTAAGTATAATGCATATCTTTGCATTCTAGCTGCCGAAAGTACCGGAATACTTTTTACAGGTGAAAATATGGAAACTAGGGCTTTACTATCAGTATACAGTGTAAATCTCCTACCATATAAAAATTGAAAAAATTTCTTTACTCCAAAAATTATTGATAACGCTTCTTTATCTACCTGACTATACCATTTTTCTGCAGAAGACAAAGTTCTAGAAGCAAAAGCTATGGGTTTTTCGGAGTTATCTGGCATTGTATGCGAAAGTACTGCCGAAATTCCATAAGGAGAAGCATCCGTGGCTAAAATTAAGGGTAATTTAGGATTAAAGTGGGTGAGAATCCTTTCGGAAGTAATTTCCTGTTTAATTGCATTAAATGAATTCTCGCAATTTTTTGTCCACCGAAAATTTACATTTTTACGTAATAATTCATTTAGAGGATAAGCAATCGTAGATAATTTAGGAACAAATCTAGAATAGTAAGATACTAAGCCTAGGAACGCTTTTACTTGAGTTACGTTTTTAGGTGTTGGAGCATTTAAAATAGCAGAAATTTTTTCTTGCGTTTTGTGTATGCGATTCTTATCAATTTTGTAACCGCAGTATGTAATTTCATTATTCCTGAAAAAAGATTTTTCTTTATTTATTTTAAGATTATATTCACGTAACCTTTCTAGCACTTGTTTTAATCGCTCTAAATGTATTTCATCAATTTACCCTGAGATACATATATCATCAATAAAAACTGAAATACCCTCTATACCTTTTAAAGTAATTCTTGTGAATTTTCAACTACCGGTAAATGCAAGTATGCTTGATTCAAATCAATTTTTGTAAAATGTAATCCACCCTCTAAAATTGCTAATATATCCTCAATTTTCGGTAGCGGGTATTTGTCAAGCTTAAAAAAATTATTTACAGTGACTTTAAATTCACCGCACAAACGAATTTTTCCGTTAGGTTTTACTACTGGAACAATAGGTGTTGCCCATTTACTAGTACTAACAGCTTTTATTATCCCTTCATTTTCTAATCTTTCTAATTCTTCATTTACTGCATTCCTTAATGCATACGTAACTGTTCGCGATTTACAAAATATTGGTGATGAGTCTTTCTCTAAATGTAAGCTTTAACATTTTTAATTTCACCTACGTCATTTGTAAACAAGTCTGGAAATTTATTCAGTAAATTATTTAAATTTTCCGAGATTTGTACTTTGTTTACCGGAACAGTTTGTAAATTGTTTGGGAATATATTAAATGTAGTTATCCAATCCCTACCTAGCAATAAAGGAAAATTGTCTTTTTTAACTAAATATAACTTAACATTCCTAGTTTTATTTTCGTAAGTAACATTTACTCTAACAAATCCCTCGGGATGGAAAATTTCTCCAGCAGCTGTTTTTAATTGTACATCAGCAGGAAATATTTTATGTTCTGGACATAATCTCCGAAAACGATTTATCGGTACAGCGGAAATCGCTGATCCTGTATCGAGCTCCATTTCTGCTTTAGCACTATTTTCTATCAAAACCCAAATTTTTTATAGGTTTAGTGCCTTCAGATTGTAATGACAAAATGTCTACAGTATCAAGAACGTTTACACTTTTCTTTTGAGTAACATTGTTTTGTGCGTTCCGACACACCTTACTCAAATGACCACTTTTTTTACAAAAATTGCAAATTGCATTAATGAATTTACAAACATTTGCTAAATGAGAGCTATTTCCACAACGATAACAATAAGTTTTACTTTTATTTGCACTCGCTGTTTTGTTCACATTTTGTTTAGTACTTATGTTATTTTGAGAATAATTTTGTTTCGTTTTCCTAGCATTAACAGAAACTTTATTCAAATTCAAATTCTTATTTTGTAATTCGACCATGTCATTTTCAGTACTTTGCATAGTTACGGCTTGTTCTACTGCTTTTTCAAACGTTAAATCTTACACCTGCGACATTAATTTGCTTTAGATTGTTTCATTTTTTAATCCGCATAAAAATTGTTCTAACAAATTTTCTGACAGCGAATCGCCCGTAAACGCGCAATGTGTTGTAAATTTTTTTAAACGAACACTGAAATCTTGAACAGATTCAGAATCCCCCTGAAAACATTTTCTAAATTTAATGCGTTCTGTAATTTTGTTAGAGGTCTTACACAGATGTTTTGTTAAGACATCTACTAATTCAGTGTAAGTTTTTGATTCAGGAAGATCTGGGAACAATAAATTTGTAAGTAAATTATATAATTTCGGTTCGATAAAAGTAATCAAAGCACTAAGTTTTTTTTTTCATCTTTTATATCAAACAATATAAAATTTTGTTCTAATCTCCTAATATAAGTGTTAAAAGACTCAACAGAATCATTAAATTCCTTAAAATTTTGAAACATTTTTAATGAAAATATGCTACTTCTAATAATAAAAGCATGCAATGAAATAAAAGAACAGAAAGGAAAAAAATAAAATAAATGTATAAATACCTTTTTCCCTCTCTTTCTCGAAAAAAAAATAAAAAATCGCAGACTATTAAAGATGAGTAATTATCGATGGCGCCTATCCTATTCACAGCTGCCGTCTCCGATTGTTTTAATTTTCATTCCAATAAATAATTTTCTTTATGAAAGAGGTAGATACTGAATAAACTGATATGTAGAAATAATTCCGTTCCTTTTTTGTGAACTGGAGAATGCATTTTTAATTATTTTCAAGTAGATATTCGTAAATGTTGAAGAGCAAAATTTTTTTGCTTTTTTCTTTTTCTTTTACTATCGTCGCCATTTTATTGTATTTGCTGGGCAGGGAGAAGATTCATAAGTAGTCCATAACTATGATATGACGAGGCGTCTACATTTTAAACACATAGAATTTAATAAATGATTAAGACAATTACAGTTGACATACACATGTTACATAAACGATTACATATTTAAGACTGATGTGTTTTAGCATTAATACAAGTAAAGGGGAATTAACAGATCATTGATTGGACAAAACAGTTTACAGGTACATGTACATTTACGTGACGTCCCTTACCACAAGACCAATTAATTGAAACAGGAATACAATCGCGAAATACACCACACTTTTCTATAGTAATAAACGTATTCACTTCAAAATATATCATTTGGATCACCTGAAATTATTTGTTACTAATTTACTCTAACAGACACAGACAAACGTAAAACTATAAAACCTGACTTTGGTATTCAGGAAGTTTCAAAACATGTAAATATACAAGAAACCAATCGATGAACATTTAGCTTAAAAAAATACATTATTTGCCATATGGCTGTGAGGAATTAATATCAATTCCTGAGCAGTTTTCCTGGACACGGTAAAATGTTATTTGAAATATTATAGTAAAGCAATTCCATTAAAAAAAAAAGAAAAAAAAAAAAAAGAATGTCATGGTTTAAATGTTTGCAGCCCTGTATATCTTCTAAAAGTTATGTACACATCACATGATGCACATAAATATAATCCTATATTAATAACACACGACACAACCTGAAATACACTTCCATCAATTTTCAAGTATTGTCGCATTTTAATCTAGTTCTTTTGTGTAGCCCTGTAAACGAACAATGAATGATTTATATACCATATTCTACACACATGAAGATAGAATATATAGAAAATATATATAAGAAAATATAGAAAATATATATTCGTTTCATTTGGTTTAGTGCAGTCTATAGATGTTAAACTCCACTTATCTGCAATTTCCCCCATAGACGCAATGTATTTGAATTTTCTTGGGTGTCTCTGTACGTGAATGTACTTGATCTCAACGAAAAGCTTAGTGTAGCATCCCTATATGATACACATTTAGAGTACCAAGTTTGGACTTTCTGCTGCTATTTATTCTCGAGATATGTTGATAACGCACACACAGACAGACCAACCGCTAAAAACATCATTTACGGATTCAGGGGACCTCAAAACGTGTAAATATAACAAAAGCTAAGTTTCAAAAATTTGACCCAAAAACAATACTTTCTCTACCTTATAGGTAAGAGAAAGTAAAAAGTAGTTATGGAGAAGCTAATAAGGAAGCATCCCAGGTAGCACAAAACGTTGTTATAGCGTTGCAAATAAGTCTGAACCGCGGAAAATTAGCTATAACAACGTTTTAACAACGTTATGTGCTACCTGTGATGCTTCCTTCTTAGCTTCTTCATAATTACATTTTACTTTCTCTTACCTATAAGGTAGAGAAAGTATTGTTTTGGGGTAAAATTTTCGAACGTGAGTTTTTATTATATTTACATGTTCTGAGGTCCCCGGAATACGAAAATCATGTTTTTAGCGAATGATCTGTGTGTCTGTGTGTGTGTTATCAGCATATCTCAAGAACAAATAGTAATCACATGATTAATTTGTGTTTTAGTATTAGAAAATTGTTATTAATAGCAGAATTAGTGGTAGTGTTTTGCATTTTAGGGTTTATGATATGTTGAACATCCTAACGTACTTTTAGAATCTACCACCTTAAAATTAAAAATGCTTCCATATATGCGCTAAAGAAGGATCAGTATAAAATATATTCAATATTCTACAAAATTATTGAAAATTAAAATTAAAATTAAATATTTCATTTCTTTCTTGAAATATTTAAATTGCTAAAACATTGCTAAGTTTAGATTAAACATTATAAAAAATTAAGAAACCCTCGAATATATATGTATATTTATTTTATTTTGTTGTTGTTGTTGTCGTGTGCCACTCGGAAATTCCGTGCCCCGGTAGATTATTTTATTTTATTTTTAAATGTGGGCATTAAAACACAATTTAAACTTTTAAAAACCCTGAAATTCGCGCTGAAATTTCAACATGGAAATATAAAATCAAACTATATTATTTAATTTACAATTGGTTTCATTAAGGAATATTAGGATATATGGCATATATATATATAGGACAAATATGTATATTCAAATATATTAGGTCATAGATTCGAAAAACAATAATTTAAAATGAAACGAAAAAAGTCTGGAGTGACTCCACTCAACTTTTTGAACATTAAGTAATTAATGGTTGTATGAATAAATAAAAGTAAGAGAATTCGTTAATATTCTAAAAAATAAAATTATAATGATTGAGTATTTTTTTCCATATAATATGTTCTTTAATTTAAAGCTATTGCACTTCAAATAATTCCAGACCACTGGCATTAATGATAAAAATATTTTCGTTATCTCCCTGTGAAATTATGTAAGTGCTATATTCACCCAAATCTATACAGTTTGTGCGCAGTGCTGCCCATTTTATTTCACATCTACCACTAATTTTCAATTGTAATTTTTGTGCAATCACTTCGATGATCGTTTGTCACGTACATTACTCCATTATACTGTTCTTTACATCCGTATATCACTCCATTATAATCCCCTAAACCCTTTTATAATATAACACTTCTTATTATTGCTGATCATTGAATAAAAATATCCCTAAAGTGGCAACACTGCTCGTACGACGGTGACCTATAACATGTATATAAATTTTCAGCTTAATCGGATAAGGCATTTAGATAATCACACATCACCAAGAAAAAAGTTAAAATTAACTCAGAGTTCCTCAAAACGTAAAAATGCACCAAAATCTCAAAGAGGAATTTTTTCATGATTACAATACATTCCTTACATATGTATATTGGAAAAGTAAAAATCAAACATTAGCCGACTGGAGCATTTTAAATATTTTTGGTTTTTAATTTAATATTTGTTTTTAATTTAAATAGTTTTAAAGAAATTTTCATACACTTAATATTGTAGTGCTTCAATGCGTATATATCCATTGTTATAGATCGAATAAGTTATAAATATGAGTGCTACATAACAATTTGGTTCCTCATTCTGGCTGTAATAGTGCTCAAAAAATGAAATCAAGAGTACTTAAGGCGTTTCAGAAATCAACAAAATATTATTCTGTTAATATTTCAACGTATTAATACACGGGCCTGCGAAATCCTAGTTTTATTATTATTATTATTATTATTATTATTACGCTTCGTTGGATGTCTCTAATGTATTTTGAAACGCTTAATTCAGAAATGCTTCTCTTTTCTCTCCCTATCACGTATTGATTTTTCACAAAGTAAGGTTGAAAATCCGAAAATGCCACACAGAGGCTGGTAATAAATTCGAAATTATGTATATATAAAGTATATTAAAGTAGGCCATCATTATTTTTTAAATGTATTTCTTTACACAGTAGATCTCATTACAACTTTTTCTTTTGTACACGGCTTGATGGTTCTGAAAGGGGGGAGGGGGGGATTCTCTATGTAGCATCCATTAATAATCTGCTAACATGTTAACTGTACGTCGTCCCTGATATCTCCTCTACATTTCTTTGATATCTTGATGAAATAGCTACCTTTGTTTTTCACTCACACCACCCACATTTTCCTGTAAATAATTTATATTTGAGTTCAATGTCAAAAATGTACGTGATGGAAATTTTGTAATAGATTTTCCTAAATCATCATCCAAAAATACACCAGAATAACACACATCATCTTGAAGAACAAAATTTCATCGCAGGTCTGTGCAGTGTATATGTGTATGGGCAATATGTACGTATATGTGAGTAGGTGTAAACACAGTTAAGTGTTTCTCTGTACTTGTATGTGTTCTGTACGGATTTGTTTAGTGTTTCAATTACAAATATACATCTAGGAGGAGAATCGTATTAGGGTAAGAATATAATTTTTCTTAAATCAGTATATTATCATCGAAATGTTGAAAAATAACGAGACCGAGTATGTTTAAACATTATATTAAAGTTTTAGATACATATATATTTATAAAGATAACTCATGTATTTCAGATGCCTGAAAAGTAAAGCCCGTGAATATAGTCAGGCAGAGGCACTCAAAAATGTAGGGGAGACCGGGACACAGTGGACCACTTTTACATTTTCATAAAAAACAGAAAAGCAATGTACTTGAAAAAAATGGGAAACAATCTCTAAGCCCTTCTTAATATGTCTTAATTTTTTTTATAACAAAATTTCTAATATGTTATGAATTAAAAAATAAATTGTGAGCACTCGCAAAGTGGACCACTGTGCCCCATCACCGGGGTACAGTTTTTTTTCCTCTAAAATTAGTTTCTTATACTATTCTAGTCTAAATAACATTATTCTAGCATTTTCATGAAGTAAAATAACCAAAATTAAATTAAAATAAACAGATAAGAAATCAAATCTCTGTAAGAAAATTTAAGTTTAAATAGCTATTGTTTTTTATTCTTTTATTAATATTATATAAATTAAATACTTTTTTAATTCAGATATTAATAAATATTATAGTACTATTCAAATATTTAATATTTTTGTAATTATTTTGGGATATAATTAATTTACATTGCATTTGTAGGATAAATTTAAATCAAATATATTAAGCTACTTCTTTTGCTTTTCACATGTGATCTCTAAAAATTACAAAAATAATAGATAATTCCTATTATTTATTAAATTAGATATTTGTTTTTAAAATAATACTATATAATTCAAATAGTTAATAAATTTAGATATTAACAATAATTATATTACTATTCAAATACTTACTCTTTCAGAAATTTATTATTATTTTTATTTTATTATAACATTAAGATATTTATTACTTTGAGATATACTTTACATTATATTTGTATCTATAAATTTAACTAAAACAAATATATTAAATCTAATTTGTGCTTTTAGGCACACTGGAAGGTGGTCCACTGTGCCTCGTGTCAGAGTAAAACAAATAATAATAATAAAATAATATATAGATTATAAATATGCTAATAATTTTTAGGAATTTAAAAACAGCAATTTCTTGTCCTCCTTTAACAGCTATATAGTATTTACAGTCACTTGTTCAATCTTTATAAAATTTTAAAAACTTCAATGTGAAAAAAATTACTTTGAGCACCTCAAAACATAAAAACTACTCAAAATGGTTATCTTACTATTTCCCATGTGATTTATTTTGACTGCATACAACTAGTAATATGTTGCCATACATGTGTATCCATATGAACTAAAACAGTTGAATAATAATAGATTTAAATAGGGGTGGTCTACTGTGCCCCTTCCTCCCTAAATTTTGTCTGGATATGCTAGTGTAGGAGTGCCGAGTTGAGACAATAAATTTAGCTAAAGATATTCGTAAATGAAAATGCTTCGACGGCTAAGTTCATCGTTTTCCGTGGAGTTTGAGCAGAATGTATCGTTCTTCTTACTTGGGGAACATTAAAACCGCAGTCAGTTAAAAACGCATTGAGAATAAATAATTTCAAATATATTTCCTAGTTCCTATGTGAAATATATTAAAGGAATGTATTCAGCATAATGTTATCTATTCAAAATTTAAAGTATTTGAAATGTACAATTCGTAAATTTAAATCCGTCTTGTATTATAGTCATTTTTATTTTTATTTATTTTTTTGTAGCATAACATCATAAAACCAATTTACAAAATATATATGTATTTTGTACTCTGTTTTCAAAAAAGTAAAAATGTAATATAGAATGTAACACATTTGGCATTTTACCACATAATTAACAGATATTTGTTAGATGTAACAAAACTATACTATGTATTGTATCGTTGTACTGTAATTTGAATTAGCATAGGATATATTCAGTACTTCAAGATTTATACATCATTTCATTACATAGTTTATATCATCCATTACATATATTATGTACTTAAATTAACATGTTTCAAGCTGCTTAAGGTATAATATAAATGAATGATATAAATTAAATAAACTTCAAAATTACCTGTGCGTGTATGGCTACTTCTTTAAATAGCATAGAAGCTACATATTTGAATAACTTATTTTTAAATAATGATAATAAAAATTAAAAGTTTAATGTCGCATTATAGCTGTACGGTGAAAAAACTGGCGACACAAACTAGTTAAATTCTAAGTAAATTTACTCACATTTTTATTTTATATCAGCCAACGGTAATGCAGTGTTCATTGATTGTCAATAAATACTGATAAAACCCTCTTATCATTTTCCTTATTTTTATGAACTGAAATTCAGTTCTTATCGCGTACAACTTTTTGAATTTACACGTTATTTGTTTGAGGTTTCTTATAAGGAGCTCGATGCTATTGCCTGTTACATTCTACAAATGAAATTTCTATAAAACTTGCGCATGCGCAGTTAAAAATTATATAGTAAAAATGCTCATATATATTTAATATTTTTGTATCCTGATTGCAGTATGCTGTGTCTAATGTAGTATATCAAGTTTTTTAATAATAACTTTGCAGTTGGTTTAGTAATATGCGTGTTTTTTAAAGAAACTTTTTCCCCCCATGAATATATGTTGTAGCCTCATAAAAATTTATAGAGATACTGAGAAGAAGCTGCATAATCAAATGCTACAGCTACAGCTAAAACGTATTCTAAGTGTTACGTTTAACAAAGTGTTCCCAAAAGTTTTCATTAAAAAAAAAAAAAAAAATCGGGGCAAAACCTTCACTGAAATATATGAGAAATAACGCGTTCTTTACACTCCCGAAGTTTCAAGATGATTTATCTAGTACTTTTGGCGGTATTTAACAAAACGTCTCATTTTGAAAGTGTCCAATTATTTATGGAAAATTAGTGTATAATGAAAACTTTATAAAAATATTTTGAATTCCTATTCTTTTATAATGGTTCTACAGTCCTCAGTCCCTTTTGATTTTCTGTGGATTTATCCCTTCACCAACGAAAAAATCCCTGACGTCACGAGAGATACGGATGTTCGCAGTATGATCCTAGGAACGCGTTTTGTTTTGACTGGAATTTATAAGGTACAACACACCAAAAGAAATTTTGTAGCTGGCTCGAGAGGTAAGAGCTCCGACCCTAATTTATTGCGTTGACCTTTTCAACTTATTTCTACTCGCTTGTATATAAGGATATACAATACTGAAAAATATGTAATTAAAAAAATTAGGAAGTGCATTTGGTTCGATTTCTGGCATCTAAACATTTTTATAGCATATTTTTATATGAGTATTTTCTTTTTCAGGTAAAGACAACGAACCCTCTATATAAACATAGAGGAAAAAATCAAAAGAAACGCGGTTTTTCTGATAATGAATTATGTTTTAAATTCTATGCAGACTGTTTTATTTTTTATTTTTGTTTAATATTGAAAAGAAAGTGTTAGTAAGTATTTTTAGTTGCTTTCGTATTATCAAACTTATTCGTGTTACATTCCTTAAAAATATTATATATATACATATAAATTCACCCCCCCCCCTTTTTTTTTCTTTCTTTCTTTCAGAAACAAAACAGACCTTTAAAAATTCAACAACAAAACAATTTCTCTCTTGTTGACACAATGATATTGAAAGAGAAATTTTCAAAACCTACAAAACACTTGACTAAATACATTTTTAAAAAGCTAAAAGAACAGTTTTATATTATTTCGTTTTTCCTGGGAGCATCATACTTTGTTTGAAATTTATAAATGTTCCAATAAATGTCTCTGACTGAAGCAATGGAAGGATTTTAGGATCAAAGTAAGATTAAAGGCAATAAAATCTTTAAAGTGTTCTATTTAATATCAAATAAAAACGTTGGATTTTTTTAAAACCTTCCGTTCAAGTATATTTTATATTTATTACTTTCTTCTATATTTAATAGAAGAAAATATTGTTTTCAAAAAAAGTTTCAACTTCTATTTTTCGATAGATTTAGACATTTTGAGTTATCTGAAACACGATTTCACCATTTTTAGAAAATGACTATATTTTTTTGAGTTTATGTGAGAGAAAAATTTTGTAGCAACTATATCTCAGCAACTACAGCAGAGAATTTCATGCAAATCGATATGCAGCTGCACCTTAACATACATTATTGCTTATCAACTTTGGTGCAATTATTCAACAGGTGGCGTTACAATTTCGCATTTTTTAATTTTTTAATATGGCGGTATATGTCAAAATTTCTTATATTGAGAATTTTGTTTAGTGAATAAATATGAAGTTAAAAAGAATTATTTATAATAGTAATAGTCAGCTCGGGAAAAAAAAAAAAAAAAAAAAAACTTGGACACATTTCCTGTTGTGCGTTTCCCCTCCTGGGACGGCAGTAACCCGCTCCCCCCCTTCACACACACACCGAGCGAGGCAAATTTTGAATATGGGTATCTTTCAAATGAACACGTTTATACACTTAAAATGAATGGTTAAATCACTGAACTGTAATAATTTAAAACAAGATAATCGATTTTTTGTTTTTTGTTTTTCATTTTTAACAAAAAAAAAAAAAAAAAAAAAAAAAAAAAAGACTTCCGAAAAAAAAATTTTTTTTAGAGATGTCGTTAATAGAATACAAAATCGACTTTTTTTGGAAATTTAATGTTACACTTCTATGAGAAAAAAAAATCAACTGCATTCATCATGGAAAATAATTTTAATAAATTTTTTGTACTGAGTGAATTTTTATAGAAAGTATAGAAGAAAGTTTTGTGATGCCCACAAAATACTAGTTAATTTTTAATATTTTCATTTACAGTATTTACTTTTTATGCATTTTTAAAGAACGTTTATTTCTTATTTATTTATTTAGAAATAAATTTCAATTAAATACAGTAGGCCAAATGGCTATTTTTTGAAAATATTAGTTAGTGCTTAGTTGCCAACATTGCTAAATTTCAAATCAGAATCACACACCAGTATTTTTAAAAATGAATCTTTCACATACATTTTTGACGAATAAATAAAATTAAATGAAGTGAAAATATTTATAAAATATTTGTGGTAGGAAGTCTCTGCTGAAAATAACGGAGACTTGGCATGTATGATTAGTATACCAAAAGAGGTTAAAATCTTACGATTTTTTATTTATATCATTTCTATTATTCAAACTGCAATGCAATTGCATTGAAAATTATTATTATCCCCTTTTTAGCAATTTGATATAATACAAGTTTGTACATTAGCATTTTTTAGCTAGCCTTTCTTTTTGTGTGGTTATTATCATTACTTGCTAGCTCTTTATAGTATACTGACTTTTTTTTTTTTATATATTCAAGAAAACGCAATGATTATATACCTTTAGTGTGATGAAGAACTATTAATTTCTTTCTTTTATTCTTGGTATTTCATAATTTTCTTGGTGATTCATTTCTTTCTTTATTACTTTTATCCATATAAAAATGAATAGCGAAGTGAATAAATCCTTCTAGTAATAAATACATATACATAAGTATTCTAGAAATCTTTCCTCTAAAACAAATTGAAATGTCAATTTTAAATTATCGTACACGGTAAAAATTACTGTTAAATAGTATGTTTGAAATATAAAGTGATTTTATGTTAACATAAATGTATATGGTTACAAATTTAATTTAGATCAGAGCATTAGAAGGTATAGACTTTGAAGTTTGGATTCCCTTTTGTTAGATTTTTTTTTTTTTTTTTTGACAATCTCTCCCCTCTTCCAAAAACAAAATACTAGGTTATATTTGATCATAGATGAAATCTTCTTATTATCCCAATGAAAACACTTAAAAAGTTGTCAAGGACTTTAAAAACAAACAATTGAAATGTCTTATCTCAAATTTTTTTATAATTTTATTGATACAAGTTTCTTTTCTTTCCTTTTTTTTTCCCATCGTATTTGCCATGTAGTTGCGGAGGTCATTATATGATGAATTGTAAACCTTTCCGTTTAATTTTTTATCATATTCCGCTTTTACATTTTGAAAAAATAAATTTATTAATTAAATAAAATCATCGTGTTAAAAGGTGCATTAAAACCAGTTTTAGTGTAAGCAGATGCTTATATATTAAGCAACGTTTACTTTAATTAAATATATTTATGATGTTTCAACATATTTATATATAAATGAGTAGATAAATAATATTTTCATAGAAATATAAATTATTTTTTTTTCATTTTAAAGAAATCGTGTTAATGACTATAAAAAGAAAAATATGAACATATATTTAAACATATGAATTAAAATCAATTCTTTTGCCAATGGACATACACTATGATTGATTCAATCAATGCTGTAATGGATTAATTGCAAATCACGCTTACATGTCAAAATCATTCATTAAAGCACTTTAGATGAAGTAATTGCACTACACTAGTGCATATACGCCACAAATGCATGAATAGAATTTAACTAAATTGTTTATTTAACTATATATAATAAATTATAATTCATAATAATTTATAATTCCTAATCTTTAATAATATTTAGTAGCTTTATGGAAAATGAAATAATCTGGTGTGTCACTCACACGACATTTTCTTATCCTGAAATTTAATACTATAAATACAGGTTGTAGATTAATAGGTAAGATAACGAGTAATGTTATATAAACCTATGTTAAACTATTCAAATTAGGCTTCGGAAGAGCTTTATATGATAATTAGTTCTATGTGTGGGGGGCTATCGCCTCCCTCAGACCCCCGTTTCATTAAAGCACCTGCATTTATATAGAATTTAATTCGGCTATTAAAAAATAATTCTGTTTTTAAAAAATAATTTATTAAAATTATTATTTAAAAAAATTATTTTTTATGATATTGCAGACAATTTCCATATTAGAGAAGTAGTATAACACTAAATATAAAAAAAAAGTCAATTTTATTCTCAATATATATATTAAAAAAAAAAAAAAAAAAAATCGATAACTTTGTTTTAAATTATCGCAAATCGATGGTCCAACCATTCCTTTTAAAGGTATTGGCGAGCTCTTTTGAAGCATACCCATCATGAAAATTTACTCCCCTCGAGGGGGGGCACTTCTCCCCAGGGGGGGAGGGGGGAGGCGAGGCGAGGCTCCTACATACACAATTTTTTTTCCCTGTTGACTATCTCTATTACAAAAAATATAAATTCGTTTCATTTGGTTTAGTGCAGTCTATAGACGTTAAACTCTAATTACCTGAAATTTCCCCCATAGACGTAATGTATTTGAATACTTTTGAGTGTCCCTGTACACGAACCATTTGCTTGATCTTAACGAAAAGTTTAGCGTAGCATCCTTATATGATACACATTTAAAAAAAAATAGTTTGAACGTTCTGCCATAATTTGTTTTTTAAAATATGCTGATAACAGACAGACACACACACACACAGACAGACATATACACACATCATTTGCTAAAAACATGATTTTCGTATTCAGGGGATCCCAGAACATGTAAATATAACAAAAACGCCTGTTCGAAAATTTGATCCAAAAACAATGCTTTCTCTACCTTATGGGTAAGAGAAAGTAAAAAGTAAGGAAAAATTAAATGAATCTCATTCTAATGATTGAATAATGATTGAATATTGAAAATTCACTGTTTAGTAACAAATATTTATAATTATTTCGAGTTAGGAAATATTAATTGTACTAGAAAAAACCTAAAATATATGTATGGAGGTATAGAAATAAAAATACTATAAAAAATTACTATGAAAATGTTGGTACAACGATGCACCTTTTTCAAAGCTACTTAATATGGTTTCGTTAAGGGCCCTCTTCACTCACCGCCGCCGGAAGCCGAAGCTAATGTTATTCTATGGGAAATATTTCTTTCCAAATAACTTATTAACTAATACATATTTTGAAATTCTGTTTCACATTCAGAAAATTCCTAGCTGTATAATGGACGGACCTTTTTTTAAAAAAATATTTTTTTTAATTTTTATATTTTATTTTGAAGCTGCAAAATACGAATTTTCAATATGTGAATTTTTTTCATTTTGCTATTTCAAAAAAAATAAATAAATAAATAAAAAATAAAAAAAAAAATGCATTTTTAAGAAAGGTCCGTCCATTTAACAGTTGGGAATTTTCTGAATGTGAAAACAGAATTTAAAAATATGTATTAGTTAATAAGTTATTTGTAAAGAAAATTTCCCCGTAGAATAACATTGGCTCAGGCTTCCGGCGACGGTAAGTGAAGAGAGACGTGCGCAAAAATGAAAAAAAAAAAATCTCAGAACAAAAAGAACTACTGGCAATAAAAGCATTTATTAAATTTTATTTTATTTTGGTGTAATTGTTTTGTACAACTACCATTGTACGACTGTACAGAAATATGGACGCGCTCTTATTAATGTATTTTTTAAAACATACGCACTTTAATTACTGCTGCGTAAATAACAAAATTGAACTATATTCTATTTTTCGAATTTTATTTACTACCAATTGCAATAACAAAGAAGAAAACATTTAAAACTATTCCTTATAGCATTACATTTCGGTGAGATATTTTTTAAATGCATCTTACATATCTTTGCCATTTTTGATGTTTCATTAACGATCAGATGAAATTTTCGAAGCCAATTCTAGATTCTATAAAATTAACTTGCGGCATTTCTGTAATATTTACAGGGTAAAATATATTTTTGGTAAATTTTAGAGTGAAATTTCTATTTAGTTAAAACAACAAAAATAAACAGGGTTCCATAATTCAGTCTAAAGTTTTAGAAAATAACAATTATTATTTACTATTCTGTTTTTCTTCACTATTCTGTTTGAAATACATTCTGGTGTATGCTAGCCTACATATCTTCAGAAACCTGCTAGTTCTACATAGTCTTTTTAATAGCTGTGTTCATGCCAGCTGATGAAGAAAACACAGCATAATTGAAATTTTTAGCTTGAATAGTGTTAAATTTGACTAGTTTTCTTGTCTATTAACATTGTTAAATTATTGTTCTTGTTGTTTTTACATTCCACTTTCACTTATCATAATTTAAATACATTGCAATATATATATATAGAAAGGGCATACAATTCTCCGAATGTTACTTTTTAAATTTCCCTTAGAAAATATGTGTACCTTTTTCAGAAATAATTGTTATTTTAAATGAAATAACTTAGAAGACAATATCTAGCAAACAATTAAAACGTTTGTAAATAAGGTAATATTTATTGTATATAGCGAAAAAAGAAATAGAACTAATGGCATACGTAAACACACATTTTCTAAAAATGGTTGAATCTTGTTCAGTTTCTCTCAAAACTTGCAAAGCCGTAGAAAAAAAGAAAAGAAAGAAAAAAAAAAAAAAAGGTGTTGAAAATTATCACGAATATAATATTTCCTTCTTATAAATGTAAAAGAAAGTAAAAATTTAGAATAAAGTGTTTACAAAAGTACTAATAAAGATAAGACCGGAAAGGGAAAAATAGCTGAAATTTTTGAAAAGTATGGATTTGATTTTACCTTTGCAGAAGTCCATATTTTAGAAAACATATAAAAACAATAAAATTCCTTCACTGCCTCGATAAGTTTATTTATAAGACACTTACAGAATCTTAATAGAAGAAAACAGTTAAAAATAGAAGAAATGCAAACAGTTCTTTCTTTTGTAACATTTCACTTAAGGTAAAGCTAGGAGAATTTGCGTACAATTCAACAAAACGTTATAAAAAATCTAAATTTAATTATTTTGCTAAATTGTTGGGGCATAGCTTTGAAGTAATCCTTCTTCTACGCATTTACATTACTATTTTGCTGTTGATGTACTATGATTTAAAGCAACAGCTGTAATAAAACCAAGAGAGCTATTTTGGGTTTCTTATAGGGTACGAGAGATTGCGCAAATGGGTAGGAGAGATTGCGCTTAATTTTAACTACAATTAAATTGTTAACAATGAAAATTGCACTTAAATGACATTGGTATAAAGGTTTTTGCAAACAAACATTTTTGTATTACATGTAGGTATTTCAATTTAATGAGTAAAAAAAAAAAAAAAAAAAAAAAAAAAATTATATGAAGAAATAAATGGATAAATAAATAAAAAAAAAAATGAAAAGGATTATATTTTTTTTATAAAAACAACAACAACAACAACAACAATAATAATAATAATTAAAGAAGCAGATAAAAAAATGTAACATTTAGTTACTGGATAATATGTAATAAAGTTCCATTTCCTTTTGAATGATTTCTTGTTTGCTGACCTAATCTGTCGTTGTCTATAATCGGCGCACTCGTTGTTATAAATAATGCAACATTCATGCAACCACCTGCCACAAGTAAAATTTATAAACGAATCCATAGGAAATCGTTAAATAAAATATTTTGTAATATTACCATTCTATAAAAATTCCTAGAAAGGGTTTTCGAAATTTAAGCAAACATTTTTGAAAACAAGACAAAATAACCCCGCTTAATCTTAGGCTGTTCAAGCAATGAACATGCACATCTAAGTGGTCATTGCACTTTCGATATTGTAGAGTTTCAGAGCGACCATTGTTCTCCTTCCTGCCGATCTCCTAAGTGCGCAATCTCTCCCACCACGCAGTTTCTCCTAGCTTTACCTTATACCACGTATTTCACAAGTTAGAGAACAATGTTCATCAGTTAGCTCCATTTAAGCATTGCTGTTGAAAATAATCACATAAATGCTTTGAATATTTATGCAAGTGTCATTTACTCTTTTGAATAAAACAGATTTTCATATCATGATACAGTGAATTTCGACATAATATTTTAATTCCCTTTCGGTTGAAAAGATAAACTAGAGTCCTGCGCGGGTCGGGTTTTATCCGACAGATGAATTTTAAATCAACCCGAAACCCGACCCGAACCCGTATATAGCGAACAAAGAAATAGAACTAATGGTATACGTACACACACAGACATTTTCTAAAAAGGGTCAAATTTTATTCAGTTTCTCTCATAACGTGCAAATCCATGGAAAAAACAACAAGCAACAGCTGTAATAAAACCAAGAGAGCTATTTTGCGCAATCTCTCCTTATAGGGTAGGAGAGATTGCGCTTAATTTCAACTACAATTAAATTGTTAACAATGATAATTACACTTAAATGAGATTGGCATAAAGGTTTTTACAAACAAATTTTTTTGTATTACATGTAGGTATTTCAATTTAATGAGTTTAAAAAAATAAAAAAAAAATAAAAAAAATAAAAATAAAAATAAACAGAAAATTAAAATGAAATTAAAATAAATAAATAAATAAAAAGGATTAAAAATAATTTATATATATATATATACATATATATATATATATATATATTAAAGAAGCAGATAAAAAAAAGTAGCATTTAGTTACTGGATAATATGTTTAACTTAAAATTAATAAAGTTCCTTTTCAGTTTGAATGGTTTCTTGTTTGTTGACCTAATCTGTCGTTATCTATAATCGCTCAATCTCTCCTAGCTTTACCATATACCACGTACTTCACAAGTTAGAGAGCAATGTTCATCAGTTAGCCCCATTTAAGCATTGCTGTTGAAAATAATCATATAAACGCTTTACATATTTATACAAGTGTCATTTACTGTTTTGAATAAAATTCATATCATAATTTTCATATCATGATACAGTGAATTTTGACATAATATTTTAATCCTTTCCATTGAAAAGATAAACACATTTTATAGATAAGTTTACCGGTGTATGTTATTTATTAAAATTAAACACATAATGCTTTGTATTTATTTGTATATAAATAATAAACGACACTTCGCTTGATTACAAATACTTATCGAATGAATCCTTGTAGTGTCCGACCAATCACGCTTTAAGCATTTGATAGATCAATACAAAATATTTATCAGCCTGATCACATTCTGAAGTGGCATTTGTGGTTTGTCACGGAAGCATTTCAAGATTGATATGGCTGTTGTTTATTGATATGCATAAACAAAGATCGTAAATCATTACAAGAATAGGTCTTAAGTAAAGATTAAATTTGTTTGTATTAAAAAAAAAAAAAAAAAAAAAAAAAAAAAAAAGAATTAGCGGAATTTTCAATATAGAGTAATATAAAAAAAGAACGAAAAATCATGTGATTTGGTTTGACTTTTAGCACATTCCAACTGTATACGTACCTTCGTTTAAACTTCAATGTTCTTTACTTCGTTTTTACACTGTGGACATACAGAATGACAGAAATGCAGACAGACAGACTTATTGAAGTAATGATCACTCTTAAACATTTTATTCAGACATTTAAAATGCTTAATGCAAAAGAAAATGCAATTTCTGCATTTTCAACTGTAGCCTTTAAAGTATCGGAATATTTTAGCATAGCTCTGTAAATCTAAACGCAAAATATGTTCTGTATAATTATTTTTAGCATATTAACAATAAATGTAATTTTTTTTTTTTTTTTTCATTTGATAGTTGTTTAAATATAAATTATAAAAGTGCCTCTTATAATATACAGTTAATTGGCATTTTTTAGCTGCTTCTGTAAACAAATCATTTGTGGTAATTATTTCATATTTAGTAGGGAACATTCCATAGCAAATTTAAATAACTATATCATTTTTAAGAAATTCTAAAACTATTTCTCTATACATAAACTAAAAACAGAATGCACATCTGAAAATATACAGTTAATTCTGTGTGGTTCATGAGCACACACAAACACACAGAACCCATAAACGTTTTGAGTATCCACGTGGAGGCCTCCATTGATGTTTCAACAATAAGAGATTGCCTGTCAAAAAATGAATAAATAAATAAATAAAACTACGAAAAGTGAATAATATATACGTATGAAATTCATGTCACATACGCAATTTTAATGCTTTAATTATCTATATATGTAATATTTTGAATGTTAAAATTTTTTTTCAATAAATTATATAAATATGCTGACGAAGAAATTGTTACTTTCGGGGAACATACAGTCTGTAATTTGCACATTATTATTAATATAAAGACGTATTCGAAATATTAAACAAAAAAGAATTTTGGAAGCTGTTACTAAGTATCACTTTAATCAATGTAAACTTTAATATACAGACTGCACCGTCCGCTTTATGTTACAAAACGGAAAATGTAAAGTGAAATTCTAAAATATATTGTTTTATTCATAACCAGATTCATGCTTATTGTTTTTGTCATATTTCTAAGTTCTTTTTATAATCAAATGTCATCACCAGTAAAACTTTCATATTTTACAGATAAATTCGTTACAATCCTGTTTGAATATTATATATGAAAAATATTTTTCAAATATGTAACACGTAGTGAAAAAATTGGAAGTGACATTTTAAAATATATTAATATATATCTACGACAAACTACTTCTCAGTGTACACATTTTTCCGAAAAAAAAAATGAACGTATATTTTCTTTGGAGAGATATACATATTAAATATATTATCTCTAGTCATAAAACAGGTATAAATAACATATAAATTTGTTTTTCAATCTTATTTAATTTAAATTCTTATTGTTACAGTTTTAATTTTGATAATGTTAAACACTCTTATTTATTAAATTTTATCGAAACGAAAGAATGCAATTTATATAAAGTTTTTTTTTTTTTTCCAACTATGTTAATTTTATTCACTAAGTAAAAAAAAAAAAAAAAAAAAAAAAAATCTGGGCTTTTTTTTTTTTTTTTTTTTTTGAAAATTTAGGGCAATTAGTTGCCTTAATTTTACACCGCAATTTAAAATGTGTAAAAATCCTGGAACAAAGTCGAAAATTCAAGAAAATTAGAACGAAAAAGAACACACGCAAAATCACAAGTATGAAAAAGCAACCAACACCAGTCAAAGAAAGAAAAGTATAGTTAGGATAAGGAAAACGAATTTTGAAAATCGATAATTTATTTAATAAAATCATTACATTTAATTGTTTTCATTTTACTGGAAAACTGCTGTCATAACCCCCATTTTATAAAGTGCCAAACTCATGATAGGGCTTCAAGTTATCATCCAATCTCCCTTTTAAACAACTTAAACAATTTGAAGCCTTTATTGCTCAACAAATATATTTTCATAACGCAGAAAATAGTATTACTATACCAGAGCAATTTTATTTCTGCAATGATCTTTCTGCCCTGCATCAGGTTTAGATCTAAAATCCCCGCATCTAAACCCGCATCAGGTTTAGATGTGGGGCAGAAAGACAATAGTTCTGTGAAAAATACTCTTTGACAAATCTACTTTACCTCATTCAGTTTATCCTAACACTAAAAAAAAAAAAAAAAAAAAAAAAGAAAGAAAAAAGGAACCTCTAACTTATTTAATATCTATATTATTGGTATACACCGCTACTCTAATATTTCTTTGAAAATATTTGCTGACGATACCTGTGTTATAATGTGAACAGACGTTATGCAATTTTGTCGCCATCTTAAAATCATACCTAATTGGTTCTGTGAATGGAGGATTGCTCTAAATATTGATAAAATCGAAGCATTTTTTTTTTTTTTTTTTACTCGTGAAAATTAACTCATAGCACATAAAACTAGGGATATATATAAAATTCGCCTTTTCGGCACTCCCTACTTTGGCCTAAACACTATAAATATTTTACAGTTTTTTTTTTTAAATATCATCATCAATCCTTATTTTTAAATATCATATGATTATGAAGTGTCATAAAATCCGAGCTGCAAAAATAAATAAATAAATAAACTTATTCCCTTTTATTTCGTAATAGTAATTTAAACTTTAAGACAAAAAGACTCCTCTACACATCATATTTGTGCTTGTACGGAGTGGTCGTATGAAACCAAAACTTGCAACAAGTTACTCATTAGAGTACAAAATGCAAATATTCGGCAATTCCTTGATACATGTTCGTACGTTAAAAAATTTCCTACACATGAGAATGTAGTATTCACTGCAAAACTTAACGATTTCATTCAACGTCTTATTATTCAATATCATTTGGTTCTAAAATCTCTTTATATTCCAGAATTAAATACCCTTACTGCGTATGATTACAGTGATCCTATAAATAGACGTAGACACAAAACGGGCTTTCGGCTTAACTCCATAAATTTAAACTTTTGTCCTAATTTTTGTGTTTGTTATTTTTCACTCTTGATTATCGTCTTTGGCATTGACTGTTCCTTGAAGTTTATACCTTGTGTTGTCCATCGTTATTTAAAAGAATGTTAGGATAGCATATGCACTGTTAAAATTTTTGCCCTAGATTGAACTAAAATATGATTCTACTGTAGCTGCAGCCATGCGATGGTGAAAACTTTTACCATGATTTGGTACTAGGTTCTACTAAAAGCTTGGTACTACAGTTGTTGTAACCATAAGATATGTGTGATCTTTTACCATGATTTGGTGATTTTTTTTCAACAAGAAGTGCCAAATTATGGTTCCACCATCGCATGGTTTCAGCTACCATTGTACCAAACTTTGATTCAACTTTGAACCGAAATTTTTAACAGTGTGGTTCAGTTTAAGGACAGTTAGGAATCACTTTCAAACCTGTCTGAATCAGCATACTGTCTGTGTGGGATGCCCCCAAAAATAAAAAATAAAAAAAGCTTTTAAAATACAAGATTATTCTTCTATCAATAAAAATTCTTCGAATTGTGCAATACTGTACTCAACCTTTCTATTGTTTATCATATTCTTCCTTATATATATATATATATATATATATATATATTCTCCATAATTCATTATTTATTGTGTTTATGTTTCTTTGTGTTGTTTTTTTTTCGATTTGGTAGGGAATTTAAATTCAGGCCATTCCATAATGTTATTCTCCACTCTTATGCAGGGAAAGATGTGTGACCCTGTCACACGTGTTTTCACATACACGTCCACACATCTCCGCATACGTGCCTGACACATACCAATGTCGTCCACAAGTATTCAGTGATTCGGTCGCATTACTGCCTCATTATTTTTGTCAAAAGGTGACGTTGAACTCGATGAAAAAAAAAAAAAAAACTATTTTCGTCAATAGGTGGCACTGTGCCAATATCTAAGGCTATTTCTGCAGAATTGCTTTAGGAAACAAAAGAAATTTAGTGTGCTTTGTCCGAAATTGATAAATATAATTTGCAAAAATTACCAACTATGAATTAAATTTTCCTTTATTTTGTGTTTTACAAAAAAATCTGCAAAAATCTTCTTAGACATTTGTCTAGCACCACCTGTTCACGAAAATTTAACTAATTTTTTTTTCCCCCAATTTTCGGAGAAGGTATCACTTAAACCTAGTAAAATTTTGTTTCGTTTGTAACCGTTAGAACCGGTTCTAGAGCCTTCTGAATAGGCAAACTTCAATTATAAAATCCCTGTAAATAAATAAATAAATAAATAAATATATATATATATATATATATATATATATATATATATATATATATGTATACACGCAGATAAAGAAACTCTTATTTTCAGGGATCGGACAGTTTCTAATTTGAATATCGCTATATATAGGAAAAAGTATTTGTAATAATCAAAAGAGGAAAAGTTTGCAAGCTATTACTAAATGTTACTTTAAACAATGTAAAATTCGGAACAGAGAGGGCACCAATATCGCTGTATGCAACAAAACTATACATTCTAAAATACATTGTTTTATTTATAGCCAGACTCATTTATATTGTTTTTGTCATATTTCTAAGTTTCTTTTATGATCCAATGTCAACACCAGTAAAACTTTTATATTTGACATAGATAAAATCGTTACTATCCTTTTTCAATATTATATATTGAAAATGTTTTGCGAATACATAACACGCAATGAACAAATTGGAGGTGACATTTTAAAATATCTTAATTAATCTACGGAAAATTATTGTTTAGTATACACATTTTTCAGTATACATTCATTGTTTAGTATACGTTTTAGTATACACATTTTTTGTTTCAATCTACTGTAATTTATATTCTTAGTGCTATAGTTTTAATGATGATAGAAACCATTATTTAGTAAATTCTAATGAAATATGGTTATATAATATATGTACAATTATTATGTTTTTTTTTTTTTCAACTAATATAACACTGTAAACAAGAAAAAAAAAACTGAGATATTTTTGGAAATTTATGGCATTTAGTTGCCCTAAATTTCTAGTTTAGAGAGTGGTAAAAAACCGGAAAAAGTAAAAAAAAAAAAAAAAAAAAAAATCAAGAAAAACTGTATGAGAAAATAAATGAATAAATAACACGATCAGTACAATTTTAGTTATATTTTATACACAGAATATTTCTGCTATTTAAAACCTTTTCAATACTGTGCATGTTATAGTTAACTTAAATAATATATATCAGTTTTAAAGCAATCTACAAACGTTTACAATCATTAGAGCGCAAATGAACAGAAAAAAGAGACAGGCTAACGGACAGAGAAATAGATGAATAGACAAAGAACTTAAGTCATAAACATTTTTAAAATTTGTGTTAAAAGCACAATTTACTCTATATCGAAATTAAAAGAAAATTGAACAAGTATTTAGTGCTAATTCTTAACCTATAACTAGTAAGCTGGGGTGTTTTACACCCCAGAGAAATTTAAATTCAAATTATTGAAATTTTACATTACAATATAGCGCGACTGAGTCCATCTAACTTTTTTTTTTTTTTTTTTAAGATTAAGAAACAAGCGAATCGGCGTAAGAGAATAAGTCTCCGCTGAGTGCGGTGGATAATTTTTAACTTCAGAGTGAAATATACCTCACTTCCATAAAATTATTTTAATGTTTCCAGAATAATTTTTAAAGGTAATTATGACATTTTCTTGTTAACAAACTATGTGACTGAACCTCGTTTTAGTGAATGGATTAATACAAACCTTAAAATTAATTGAGTGTAAATGACGACACTGGAAATCATCCGAATATTGTAGAAGTAATTCCGAAGTAGGTGGAAGTGACCACGAATATTTTTTTCCCTAGAAAAAGGGTTAGAGTGCATATGTATTGGAAATTATTAAAATTATGCTTAAAACAAATATTGTAGAATAAGAAATCGATTTTATAAACAAGTGAAGTAGTTTTTCTGGATCTGTTACAAGAAATGAAAAAAGTAATAAAACAAAAAACTGAAATTTCACAATTATTACAACAATTTTCTCATGTCAGCAAATAAACTATTTTGAAATTATTCATTAATTCCCATTTTTAATTCCATATAGTTTTTATACACTTTCTAGATGTCATTTCTTTTATATATAAAAACATATATATATTATTCAGTTGGAAATATTTATAATTTACAATATCAAGTTGGACTAAGTTCGTATTTTTATGTAACTTTTTCTTCGTAATTAGTTTGACCGTCAACAAATACAGGGTAAACTATCCATCCAACACAATTATAAAAGGGAAATATATCTCATAAATTAACACACATAATATAAGGTCCTTGTTAAAATGTTATGACTTAATACAATCTTTCGGTGTATAATCTGGTGTTTACTCATACATGTCTTTGAATAAGCTTACGAAATAACACAATTTTCTTTAATTCTCTTTTAGAAATGGCATATACTAAAATAATTCCTGCTCGTTAGCAAGATACATGATACGATGTAATCTTTGTGTTCAAATCCTCGATTATATAAGAATGTAGACATAGTATCATGTCGCCTTGGTAACTATTCTTTTAATCTTCTCACAGAAAGGAAGTGCTTTGAGATAGATACTTACGAGTGGTGGAAGTTGTTAAGTAGCTTAAAGCAATCCCAAGATCTCATTTTACGAAACAATAACATTTGAATACGCTTGACTTACGCAGTTAACATTTTAAAGCATACAATTCATATTGAAAAGTAACGTATTCAGTAATATATTAATTCTATTAGTATTTGATGCTGAGTGAGAAGATTATAAAATGAGTATTCTTAAGGATATAAATATTGTTTAACATTTAATTGCTAAACAACACATCTTTGATATTTAATTTCTGCAAGAACTGGCACTATTGTAAGTAATATCATACAGGTTGTAAGTAACAATTACGTCATTTATCTGACTGGCTGTCAGCATTTGCGTTTTAACCCTTTAGATTCGACAACATGAATCAGACAAAAATGTATTTGTAATATATTTTTATTATTGCTCAAGAGTACATTTAAGATATATGCAATACAAATAACGCATATCACCCTATCATAATAATTAATAATAATTTAGTAAGGTGATACTTCAGAGCACCATTCCTAAACGGAAGTCGAAAAAGGTATTAAAACATTCAAAAAGGAAAAAAAAAAAAAACTCAAGTTTTATGTTTCTTGTATTTTTCCTGAGACTGGTGTTAGATTTCTGCGTTGATATCGGAACACACGTAAGGAGCGCGAAAAACACCAAGGAGAAACAACGGTTGCATTCTAAAAAATCCTTCCTTGGAAAAAATTACCTTCATGTAGCTTTTAGTGTCATGTAATGGGATTAAAGTGGGGTATATGCAGTAGACTCTCGTGTAATGCGAGGGAATACGTTCCGCGTACTAGAAAATCGCGTTATAGGAGACATACATAGAGCAGACGATTTCATTCCGCAATGAGATCAAAAGCGTCGAATGTTGGCATAGTAATGGAGCAATCCTTCCTTGAATAGCTTGAAAGTAGAAAAGGTGTTGTCACGTGCTTCCTTTATTTCACGCGTTATACGAGACTCTTTTTCGCGTTGTATGAGGATACTAGTCACAGATTTTTCATCGCGTTACACGAAATCGCGTTTTGTGGGAGCGCGTTCTACGAGATTCTACTGTACTTTCAATTTTTAATAATACCTTTGACATTTCTTCAATAAATTCGATTTTTTACGCTTTTTAAAATAATGCATCTTGAATGTACCCCAGTAGATAAAGGGTACATTATGTACATGATAATAGTTAGACATAATATGCGAGACGTATTAAACCCTCTACGGCAGCTATACAGCCCCAACCCGAGTCCCTTCCCTCTCTTCGATGACTTTTTCTAGTCAATTTTGATCGTTTGTTTCTTATGGTGCTAGCCCTATTTTTTTCTTTTAATATATATATATATATATATATATATATATATATTCACACTTAACATTGTGAGTTTTTTTCGTTTTCATCTCATGCTTTTTCTATGAATTTTTAGCTTTTTTACTTCGTTTTTTACATTCTAAAGTGTGGTGAACCTTTGCACTTTCGAGCGTAGAAATCGGGGAAAAAAAGGAAAAAATCCATAGAAAAAAGCATGGGGCGAGGTGGGAAAAACTCACAATGTTAAACGTGGAAAAAAAAAAAAAAAAAAAAGACTGACACCGGAAGAAACAAAAGGACAAAACTGACTAGAAAAAGTCATTGAAGAGCTGGAAGGGATTCGAGTTGGAGCCCTGAAGTCATCGTCGAGGGTTTAATACATCTCGCTTATTATGTGCATTATAAGGTTTATTATCACTAATTTAATATATAATATATATATATATATGACTTAAATTTCTACAATTTAATACCTTGAAATTCATCAGTATAAAACAGTGTTTGGATGTCTCCCAGAAATTTGTGGTAGATTGGCATGTACAGATTATAATGACACTTATATTGATACTTTTGCAGTGGAGTGTACGATCCGACTTGTGATGTACGATAGTTGCGATTGTTACAATAGTATGCCTCTCTTAATCTATAACGAACATTATTTTTGTCATAAATATTCAAGTATAAAAGAAGAAAATATGAAATAATATATTTTTTTAATTTCGCAAATTGCATGCATACGTACTTATATAAATTTACATGAAGATATTTCGTAAATACTTTCTTAAAAATTATGTTACTAAATAAACACTATAAAGTGCAAATTAGTTGTTTTAAACCAAAATGGCAGTACGATTGTTTATCAGATAAAAAGTATAGCCTCTTGTACACTATTAAAACAGTACCTACACACACACGCCTACAAACAAATATAAACTGACTTCTATAATCATCTTCTTCTGAAAGGCGTTTGTTAAATTTTAGAAAAATACTGCTGTCTTAAGTAAAGTCTGTCCAAATCTCTTGATCATTGGGAGTTTCAACGTATTTTATTCATGATTTTTATGTTGAAAAATATTTTCTTTACACGATTTTTGAATATTTGAGTATGCCTATAAAAATAATTAAACTTTTTTTGAAACAATTAGTAAAACACTGAGCTGAGTGAAACAAGTAAATTTATTAATTTTAAATAAGATAACGTACTGCATCGAAAGTAAAATCATTTTTTTAAATATACAATTTCTTTTCTGAATAAAGCCTAATTACAAATAACGTTTACTATTTATTTGAAATATATTAAATAGTGAATATAAAATTCTATTTCTTCTTTTTTTTTTTCGAGAAATAGAAGCAATTTGAATTTCAAAAGTATTTTGGAATTTTTTTTTTTTTTAATTTAATTATCAAAGAAAAACATTTTTAAAAAAAAAGATATAAGTAAATCTTTTCATGCAGTCACTGAAATCATATTATTATTTTTTGATCAAATTCTCATTATAAAAATACAGATACTGAAATTATAATGTACTAGCTGACCCGTCCGGCTTCGCGCTGATGAACAAATTTTAGTTAAAGATGGATTGATATGTAAAAAATCAAGAAATATATCAGTTTATATGTTATAGTCAGGCAATATTATTAACTGGAAAGTAAAAATATAATTTTACAATTATTTTTTTTAATTAGTTGTTAAATGTTGGCAATTTTTACTTAATGCTATTTATTTATTTATTTATTTATTTCATAAAAAGAAACATTTCTTTACTCATGAATAAAAAATATTGAAAAATAAACCTATGACATGAAAATGTTTTTGATAAAATTGACGTCATAATAGCTTTAATTATTATTTATTTTTTTCATTTCGCAAATATATTTAATTTTTTCCATAATTGATTATTATTTTAATAATGTATATTAAAGGAGAAATCAATAATATGAAACAATATTCGTACAATATATACTATTACAGAATCTGGTGTGAAACAACCACACGACTTCCATTACCCACTATTACACGTAACATATACAATTTTTTGGAGATATTACTTTCATTTTTTGAGATTTTCGAGTAAGAGAAACTTGATACACGTATAAAGACACATACAACAGAGTTTGCATAGCGAGTTAAAAAATAAGGGGAAAAAAATAGATAGTTATTTTTTTAAACACGAATTTCCGAGATCTAAAACTGAACTACCTAATCAGGATGACCGTTAATATTCCTGTAATAAGCACGTAATACTTGAGAAAGGTTGTCTAAATTGGATTAAAGAAAAAATTTTCAAGAATACGTTAGAGCCGTTTTTGAGATACCAACTTTTACCAAAACTTAACATACTCAATTATTGACCTAAAAACAATAATTACATACAAAAGGATATTTAATAGGAAGTTAACATGGCGAGTTTGAAAAAAATCCGTACAGGCGTTTTTAAAGGAACGCACTTGCGAAGTCTGAAATTGAGCTGTTTATAGAGGACGCCTATCAATTTTCCTGAACTAAGCAACTTTTCAATCGAAAGGGCATCTAATATATTATTTATATAGCAACTTTCAAGAAAATCATTAGAGGTGTTTTTGAATATGGGCTTAGGGTCCTTTCGATGACCCAATTCCGGTTTTTCAATTTTCACGAAAATTTGGAAAATTTATCTGTACACCAGACCTGAATCACTTGTGAAGTTTAGTAGTTCTATTTTTATTAGTTTTGGAGATATGACAGCCAGAAGATTACACACACGTGCACATATACACACACACTGACCAATTGCCAAAACCTATACAATACTTCCACTACCTACGGTAGTAGGGTAATTGAATTAAACACATACATCTCGTATTTTTTACGATAATATACAGATTTTCGTATTACGTTTTCGATCGCCAAATACAAAAATCGCCAATGACGATAGATATCAAATCTATGCATTGTTTTCAATTAAAATATTGAAAATTTTAATTAAAAATTTATTTTACCAAAATTTATTATAGCTTCTAGCACTTAGAGAGAGACAGTGTAACTTTTGATTATTGAAAGAAAAAAAAAAAAAAAAAGCAATCGGCTTTTTAGTTCTAGCGATCGTTCTCTACATATGCATATAAACCTTTCTTTTTTTTTATATTAGTATAGCTATAGAGCATAGGTATATTAAATAGGTTTCCAGTCAACATAATGTAACTCAAATAATTAAATGCTATTTACATTTCAGTAATGGCTGTATGCGCTATGTATATTGAGCTACTTGCCATAACTGTTAGTTGCTAAAAATAGTCGCCAAATAAATTTAAACATCTCAATACGCAAGCGAAGTATGACATCACTGACCGCCCGTGGATGCAAGAAAAAGATTTTCCATGTTAATCGCTCATTGGATTTTTTTTTTTTTTTTTAATTAAAATTCTAGAAGAATTATTTCCCGATTTTAATCCTCATATTTGGGTATAGATATGTATTAGTTATTGTATGCATGCGTTAGATTGAGTTATTTTGCTGTCAAATTGACAAAATTTTAATTTTAAATTTCAAAACTGTCACCCTTATCATTTTTTGTATTTGGCGATCAAAAACGTAATACGAAAATATACATGCCAGATGTATATTTTCGTAATATGTATTGTACGAAATATTGTTTTTTATTATTCGTTACACTCTTAATGTAAGTTTTTAAAATAACCATGATTTTTGAAAGGAATTAAATTATACTCGCCAGATAATTTGGCGATATTTTTTTTTTCTGCCAAGGATGACGGATATCAAATCTATTCCGCTGCAACATATTAGTATATTATATCAGATACTTTATTTAGACATTTGAAAACAAATTTGACTTCAAATTATGATAGAATATTTATCCTTTCCCTTTTAATTAGTTTATTAGTTGGATGTTTATTGTGTAAATATCATCCTTTGAAATGAAATGTTTATGTTTTCAATCGAATATGGAAATTTGCCATTTTTTTTCTAGAGTTTTGAAATTTAAAATTCCAATTTTATCAATTTTACAACAAAAACAATTTAATCTAACGGATGCACATGATAACTAATACATATCTATATCCAAATATGGGGATTAAAATGGGAAAATAATTTTCCTCGATCTTTATTATTGTTTTACAAAAAATCCAGTTCACTTTTTATATTATTGTTCGCGTGAAAATATATTTTGTTATATGTCTAAAAATAAATTAATTCGTAAATCTTTTTTGGCAACAATTATAAATTAAAATAAATAATATTATAAAATAGAATTTCTTATTTTATTTTATTTTATTTATTTATTTATTTTTAAATTCCAATTTCGTTTACACACATCAGTTTAAACCACGGAGTAATAAAGACTCCGTGGTTTAAACATTGATGCTTAGATATTATATCATATCATATCAAATTAAATTATTAGAAAAATAAACACTTTTAATTCTATAATGACGTCGGATTTAACGTGTAAGTTTAACAATTAAAAAAGCTTTATATGAATTTCAATTTAATGCACGTGCAAATATATTTCTTTTCTTTTCACGTCAAGATATTTTAAAAACGAAATGAATATGTAAATGTTTCTTTTATGTTGGCAGCAGCTAATTTTTTTAATATTTCATTATTTCCATTTCTATTACGGCTTCTATGGGGATTTTAATTAAAATGCTCAGATTTTAAACTAAAATTTATTTTATCAAAATTAAATATAGCCTATAACAATATGGCATACTGTAGCTTTCGGTCAGTGAAAGAAGTTTTTAAATCGGTTCAGTAGTTTCAGAGATTACCCTCCACAAACAAACAATTTTTTGCGCTTTATATAATGATATAGATAGATATAGATAAATGAAATAAATAAATGTTAACAAATAAATTAAATGAAATATAAGCGAAATTCTTCATAGAATTAATTATGAAAATATTTTATCATATTCTCTTTATTTTAAAGATAACTATTTTGAAATTATCAAATTAGATACAGTTTATATAATTTTGTAGACTTTTTTTTTTTATTCTTTACAAAATAAATAAATAAATAATAATGCCATCTGTTTGCTCATTAGTGTTGAAAAAAACATTGATTTTATTTCATAAATATTATAAATGAGGGAAAAACGTTATATATAACACGTTTTCATACGAAAATATATATATAATTTGTATTACATTTCATGCATTTTATAAAATATACATACAGTCGGTAACAAAAGTGTCCGAACACTAGCAAAAATTCCTATGTAAAAAAAGTACACTTCCTATGGTTTTGTTAAATAAATCCTTATCGAATCATGTTCTTACACTGACTAAGAACATGATTCTACAAGGATTTATTTAATAAAACCGTATGAAGTGTACTTTTTTTACATAGGAATTCTTGCTAGTGTTCGGACACTTTTGTTACCGACTGTACTTAATAAAATGTTGCATTCATTAATATCTATATCTATAGTCATATCTGTCTATATGTCTATGTGCACTACCTATTTACACTGTTAACAATTAAACGGTATTTCTATATATAAAATAAAGAGAAAAGGTTTTTTTTTTTTTTTCTGAAAATGGAAGAAGAGAGTCACAAATGCAAATTTTTCTCATTTTGAAAGTTTTTCAATGCAAATTTTATGTGGCGTCAAAAATGACGCTTTTTTGGCAGCAAATGTAATCTGGCTTTCAATTTAGTGAAAGACAAACCGGAAAAGAATGGTCGATTTACAGTAAGTGCATTGTTTCAATGATTGAGACGTCTCAATGAAGCCATTTAATCAATTCAAGAGCTTCAAGAGTTGTTCGGTTTGATGGAGGTCCAAACACAAACCGAAAAAACCGAATCAATCATAATTAAAAAGTAATTCTAATTTGGTACATTTATTCGAAATTTGTGCTATTCTGAAACATTAAAAATGTAGAGAAAATGGGATGACAATGGCACCATGTTCAGCAAATTGTTCCCCAACTTCTCGACTAGTTACACATTTGAAACTTCTAGAATATCTGAGAACACGATGACAAAACAATACCTCCAATCCCAATTTTCGAAATTTTGATTATTTTTCTTTTAATTAATTAAAATATGAAAATAATAACTCCTAATAGCTTTAAAATTGTCCATTTAAAAAATTTAATTGTTGCCAAAAAGAAGCTTACGAGTTCATTTCCTTTCGACATAAAAATAAATACATTTAATTAAACGTGAACATTAAAAAATTGTAAAAAGTTAATTTATGCATCTCACAAAAATGGACGCCATTATCACTTTAAAAATTTTATATACATTGATAAAGTCGTAATATAGTTCTATAGCTATGATTCAACAATAAATTTAAAAACATGGCAGGTAAAAAGTTCTTTTTGTCTTATAATTTTAAGGTATCCAGTTTTCTCTTACAAAACAATCATAACACACCAGAATTCCCATTGTGCAGTATCACGATTCATATATGGCCTAATAATACTAATAATAAATTAAGTAAAACTAAGCATTTAATGAATTTACAGCTCGAAATTAATACGAAATTTATTTCAAGAAATATGTTTTAAAAATCTAAAAAATAAAATAAAATAAAATAAATTAATTAATTATTAATAAATAAATAAATGCTGTTCATTATACAAATAAATTTTGTTTTAATGACTGATTATGTATTCATTCATTATTGTGAAGTGAACAGTAACATAAATTTAAATAAAACCGATTCTCTTATTTCTATTATTATTATTTTTTTTTCTTTCTGAAAAATAAATGAAATGGAAAATAACTGAACAGAAATTAATTACTAATATTTTCTATGGAAAACAAAATTTTCTAGCCAAAACATTTTAATTCAATATAAAATTATGTTATATCACATCCTTTATTTTTGTTATATGAAGTATCACATCCCAAATACTTAAAGTCTGAGACTTGTTCTATTATTTTATTATCCAGGACGATTTTAGTTCCTATAGGGTCTTTGCCTTTAAAAGCCATCGTTTTAGATTTCTTTATTGATATATTCATTGATAACTAATGATTCTATACGCTCCGACTTAAAAATATGCAACATCAACCAAAAAATGATAGAATATCAAGATAAATGGAAAGACCACGTGGAGCGAACGAGCAAAGACCGACTACCGAAAAAGCTGACGAATTACAAACCTAGAGGATACCGAGACCGTGGCAGACCTATGCTCCGGTGGATCGATCAATGGGAACGGAACAGGCTGATAGCCTAATTCATGCTGTAGATGATGATGATGATGATGATTTTTTCATAATTTTTAAAATAACCATTGTTAAATAATTTATCAGGTTTAATTTAAAAAAAAAAAAATGTTATAAGTCCCCTGAATTTAAAAATTAAGTACACAAATTACAGAACATTTTGTAGCTATGTAAGTTTATTTCTTGCATTATCTTCTGAATAATTCTGAACATAAAAAAATAGAAATGTTTCGCTTGGTAAGTCGATCTATTTAATTTGTTTTTCACACTAGGCCTAATTAGAAATGGGCCTTCATCTGAAAGTGTATTCGAAACCACTGTAAAACTCTATCCCAGAATCCTGACTCGAACCCAACACCATTTTCTGAAGGCCATACGACAAACCATTCAGCCACCAGGTATCCATAAGAAGGAATACAGAAAAAAAATATGTAAGTAGAAATAATATAAATATGTATGTATTACATGAAACTTTATATTAAGTCTTAATATTTATTTTGAACATTCAAAAAACAATGTTTAAAATATTTATTTATTTATTTATTTGAAGCATTTACTTGAAAATCAAATATATTGAAAATTAAATATATAATATGATATTTATCTGAAAGTGTGCACTCTTTTCTAGAGAAATTATATTCCTTTTAAGTTGGTTCCATCAGGAAAATTTCAAGTAATAAGTTGTCCAATTTCTAAATCAAGTACCCGTAAAATTGAAAATTTATTAAATTTAATTAAAAGTCATCGAAGGAATTTGTAATTTCTTAAGATTGTGGTAATTTAACTTACTTTAAATAATTCTATTTCAGTGACTTTTAAGATGTAGCAATTTTAAAGTTTGAAAAATACTACCGTTTTCAAGTTTTAAGCTTTCAAATTTAATTTATATTTTAATGATATTTTCTCTTGCATGTTATTAACAATTCTTATTCCTATCTTTAATTTTAAACAGGCAGAGAGATTTAAGATTTTTTTCAGTTAAAAGAAAAAAAAATAAAACCTCAAGAAAATTTAATTTTTTAATATTTTAGCAATGAAAGCCTAAAACATCTAATAAAATCTAGGTAACTCTAAAAGTAGTGCGATATGATATAACAAACCTCTAGTAATAGGAATTGATTGTAGGAATATATAATAATAATATAATGATTCAAATAGAAATTATTATTATTATTATCTATAATAATAGGATTCAGAACGTAAAAATAAAATACAGGAATCTGTTTTATCAAATGCGTTTTCTTCTTCGAAAATATTTTTATTAAAATTAAAAGAACAGTAAACAATATTGCATAGTTTAGCGAACTGAAACTAGTTGGTTTAACATTTTAAAATACGGGGAATTTTAAGTCAATTCTCTGTTCAATAATAAAAAAGATATAATCAGTTTGTACATCCTAATATATCAGAATTGTGTGATTTCGAAAAATTTTGAATGCTTTTTTACGCCACATTCTATCCAAAATATGTCTCAATGAATATAGAAAATGTATCTTAATTTCATTTTGTTTCGTGTAGCCTTCATTTTGTTTCGTGTAAAATGTTTCAAGTAAAAACTCCTTATGGTAGGTATCTAGTACACCGAAATCTGCTTATGTCTATTTTGAAGTTACACTCATAAGATGTTTATTGATACACACACGCACTAACATCATAAAAACTTCAATTTAAGATTCTGAAAACCTCAAAACATGCAAATATAGGTATTAAACTAAAATTACAAAAATTAGACCGCCAAAACAATAGTTGCTCGGGTAAGAGAAAGTAAAAATGGAACTGATCCTAGATTGCCCATAATGGGGGAAAAAATTTTTTGTACAATAATATAAAAGCACCAGAGGTTTGGCGTTGAAAACGTAAAAAGTATAAAATATTTAATAAACCTCATAAAAAGAAAAAAAAAGTTGTAACGATTGGTCGAAATAAAACACGATCCTTTATCATGCAAACAATGTAGGTACGAGTGCTGCCAAGGAAAGCGGAAACGAATGTTTTGTTTGCAGAAACACGGTGGCATGTCGCTTTGTTTACAGCACTCGTGCCTACATTGCTCACCTGTCAAAAAGTTGTGTTTTGTTTCGATCCAAAATAATTGTTGTGGGTTTTTTTTCTTTCTTTCCCTTTTTTACTATATTGATATAAGGTAATTTTAACCTTTTCGTTTTATTTTATAAAAAAAATATTGTTTCCTTAAAAGCGGTATCTAATAGTTATTAAAAATTAATTTACAATTAAAAAATATATAATTACAAGAGTGATTTTAGATAATTCTTTATCTACATTTATTTAAAAATGCATTTTAAAATTAGAGCATATAACTGACATAACACCTCATTTTAGAATTCACCACATTAATGACACTCAATGTTTAAAGTAATAAAAAGAAAAAGTATACATAGTATTGAATCAATACTATATTTTTAAATGTATTGTTTATTTTCATAAAATGATTTTAAAAATTTCAGCAAAGCAAAAAATTATATTTTAATTAATGCTGCTTATTTTTGCTCTTTAAATATTTCAGAACTGTTCATTATGTGTATAAAATAGATTAATGAGATTATTTCAAAATAGAAAAGAATGTATTTGTTAACTAAATTATGTTTCTAGTAGGCGCATAACAACCTTTGAAATTTAATTTAATTTTTAATATGCACAAGCATTATTTTTCAAAAGAAAGAAATTTAATTATGCTTTGTTTACAGTTTGATACCATTAGAGAATATAGTATAAATTTCGTAACATAAATATTTATTAAATGAAAAATAAATGCATTACTTTATAAATTAATACGAATATTATATAATTTACATTATATACATGTAAATATTTTTTATTTATATAAATAAATTCGAATAGTGATTTAAATTGAATTTTAACGATACGATTTGATTAGAATTCTTCAAATATAATCTTCAGTTGAAAAAGAAAAAAATAAGTAATCTTAGATTTTGTTGTATTTCCCACTGGTTATGTTTTTTATATTTTTAAATAAATAGTAATTTACATTTACTATTAGAAATTATATTATTTCATTTTCAAATATATATATATATATATATATATATATATAATTTAAATTTAAATATTTTCTGTTCACCAGTATAGAAAATTAAATAAGTTTGTAATATATGTATATATGTATATAAATATATATATATATATATATAATAAATAATCAAAATACTGTTAAAAGCCGGAAATTCGGTATAGACGTGTGTACGTAAATAATGAAAGCATGCAACCATTCAAATGTGATCTACAGTGCCTATATAAGACTACGTACGGAAATTTTATACAGAAATTGTATGGAAATGTTATTCCATTTCTAGATTTTACCGTGAATAATGGACATTCAGCAAACGATCAAATTTCCACAGTCGGAAATGGTCCACTGAGAAAAAATTCTGTAACTGTCTTCTAGAATCTAGATTATGGCTTTAGCAAAAATAGTTTCATGTCATCCTTATAAATTCTAGTCCCCTTTGAAAACGAGTTCTAGAAACCCCTATTAGAATTCTAGAGCGATTGCCTATGTTAAGGAGGGCCAAGTTATTTAAAAATCTCTTCAAATAAATGTGAATACAAGAGGTGAGTTCTAGCAACTATAATCTTGGTTTATGACACAATTCTAGAAAATCAAGCGAGAATTTCTCACAATACAAAGGATTCAGAATATTCAGAATATTGTTTCACCCTCTAGAAATGTATAGGCTATAAATTTTCGATCATTTCGTCTATTCAGTTTATTGGTGTGCTTATATACGCATACCTCGGAATTCTATATTTCTAGTTTAGGGATTTAGAAACGTTCTAGCGTAAAGTGGTATATATACATATTTTCTCAGAGTCTTGAAAGAACAAGACTCTAAAACAAATCAAGGAAATTCTTCAACGAGACAGACGTTCACCACTTCCTGAAACTGGTATGGATTTTAAAGCCGGAGTATCAACAAGTGTCTTCGTACGCGCTGTGCAACGTACCATCATTTATGCGGACTTTCGAAGGAAAAGATCCAGTCCTGAATCTTTGCGGACTGCATGGTAAAGAGTTTTGCGCTTAACATCGGTGAACGGCCACCTTTTGGGCAGTTGATGACTGGAAGTAAGTTGTCTGGTTTGATAAGTCTCATTTACAAGTCTTACATTGGATGAATGGACGTATTCGGTTACAGAAACGATATTTTGTATTCATGGACCCAACATGTCAACAGCAGATTAATCAAGCAGGTAGAGCTTCTATGATGGTATGAGATACGTTCAGTTGTCGATTTTCTTTCTTTTTTCTTTTTCAATATTTGTAAGAATTTTCTCAGTAATCATTCAGATTTAACTACCGATGATAAAAAATGATATTATTAAAACTGGCGATTTGACGTTTTTATTGTTACATTATAGTAAAATACGCTTAAAAAAATTGTCAAAAGCAACGAATAAAACATAAAAAAAAAATATATATATATATCATCAAAGAAAATATTGTTTCTTCTTTAGGTTATAAAGTTGACACAAATGCAATATAAATCAAACAACGCACAAAAACGAAGTCAATGACGATTAAATAAAATCGTTTTAGTTAAATAACGGGATATTGTCATAAGACTGAGTTTATTTTTGAAATTATAGACTACAGATGAGTACTGATATGGTTTTGTCTTCGGCCCTTTTTAATCAATAATTTGGCAGTGGCAGACAATTTGCCTAGTATGATTCTAGAAATAGAGATTATGAAACAGAAAAATATTCTAGCCATCTTTCTGCAGGAAGAAAAAGTTACATGTAAAGTAAAAGAGATAAATCCAAGAAAATTAATTGCTCAAAATGATGATATGCCACTACTCCTGCCGTGTACGTCATAGGTACACTAATAAAGAAAAATATATCTTCTTCATCTATAACGAATAAGTAATCATTTCCTGAATCTCCCTATAGTATAAATATTCTTGTCTATGCATTTAAGGTAAACAAATAAACTGGACAAACAATATGATCAAGAAATTCTAGTTTATGTCTTTCTACATGGTAAAACAATACATTATATTTTGAATATTACTACAACTTCTTGCTTTGATTTCTAAAATTGATTTAAAAATTAGAATTATATTTATTAAAATTTGTGTTTACATTTATTTGCAGATATTTATTAGACAAGTTTGACCACGATAATATAGGAAAATTCTCTAGAATTTTAATAGAACTTGCTAGTAAAAGGAACTACAATTTATGAAAAAGGTATGAAGCTTTTATACTGAAGCCATAATTTATTTTATAGAAGTCAGTCGTAGATTTTTTTTTTCAGTGTAATAAATTCTTTTTTTTTTTTGTGAGATGTTCCTAAATCAAGAGACTTAAAATGTTGTTTCTTTAAAGATTTTTTTTTTCCTCACACATAATATTAATTTCTTCACACATTAAATCTATAAGAAAAATAGTTAAAGTATAAAACATTATATTTTCACATTTTTTTGGCAAGTTCAATAGACGACAAATCATTTTTAATGAAACTATTGTTTTATAAAGATGCACTGTAAATATTATAAAGCACTGGTCGCCAATTGGTGGTCCATGGACCACTAGTGTATATATATATATATATATTACAGCGCCTCCATCTAGAATGAATAAATAGTTTTTTTCTAGATCCCTAAACTATAAATATAGATTTCTGAACTATGCGTAGAAGGCAAACATATAAACTGAAAAAACGAAATGATTCAGAATTTCTAGTCTACACTTCTCTAGGTGGCGAAGCAATATTATTAAAATTAAGAATCTTCAAGCGAGAAACTCTCGCTTGATTCCCTAAAGTTGGGTCATAAAACAAAATTATCGAAACTCGCCTCATGTGTTCGCAATTATTGTTAGAGATATTTAAAGAAGATTGACACCGAAAATGTAGGAAAACGCTCTAGAAATTTAATAGGAGTGTCTAGAGTTCGCTAGCAAAGTGAACTAGAATTTATAAAGATGACTTGGAACTATTTGTACTAGAGTCAAAATTTCATTTCTAGGTGTCAGTGACAGAATTATTTCAGCGTACTATGCAATATTTCAAAAGTCGTAATGCAATAAACTCTGTATAGAATGTATAGTATATTTCTTCTTGATACCACATGAAAAATATTAATTTAGCTGAATAAATACACACATATATATATGCAATATTTCTTATAATTATGCACTGAGAAAAAAAAAATATACCGCCTTCATCTAGAATGAATAAGTGGTCATTTTCTAAATCCCTTAAGATATTATATATATTTCCGAGCTATGCGCAAAAGGCAAGCCAATAAACTGAATATACGAAATGATCGAGAATTTCTAGTCTACACATTTCTAGATGGTGAAACAACATTCTAATATTCTAAATATTCTGAATCTTTTGTATTGCGAGAAATTCTTGTTTGATTTTCTGTAATTGGGTAATAAACCAAGATTATAGCTGCTGAAACCCGTCTCTTGTATTGGTATTTATTTGCAGAGATTTTTAAATAACTTTGTCCTCGAGAATATAGTCAGACGCTCTAGAATTCTAATAAGGGTTTTTAGAACTCGCTTTCAAAGGAGTTTAGAATTTATAAGGATGACATGGCATTTTTTTTTTCTACAACCACAATTTAAATTCTAGATGTCAGTTATAGAATTTTTTCTCAGTGCAATATTTTATTCAAAATTCGTAATGCAATCAGCTCTTTATAGAATGTATAGTATATTTATTCCTGATACCACATTAAAAAAAAAAAAAAAAAAAAAAAAAAAAGCATTTTAAGGCGATGGTTAAAGCCATTTAGGATTTCTTAGTATATACGAAATCTATAAAATCGACTGCCCGAGAATATGGACCTCCTCGCAGCTTCTGTACCCCCACAGAAGAAGCCTAGAAAAAGTAAGGGAACTCCACCTGTCAAACTGCTGACTAAGTACACCAAAAATAGGAACATTCACAATCAGGAGATGATGTCGATTTCTGCATCATTTGTTTGGAGCACCTGCTGTCAAGCCGAACAAGAGCAAATTCAATCAAATGGAACGAATATGATCGTCTGGTGCATTTGAAATGTGCCAATGTACATGAAAATTATTTTATTTACAAGCATTGCACTTCTGATTTGAAGGATGAAGGAGATGACGAATAAAATTCGGAAAATGCCATTTTCTGTTATCATTTCGGCCCCTGAATCATTACAAAATTTTGTTGTTTTCTGTATTTATGGTGATTTTTCTTATTATTTTCCCTTTTTTTGCGGAATTTTAAAGTGTGCCCACAACCGGGAACATTTTTTTTTCTTTTTTTAGCAAAAAATAATCACTTTACAAAATTAGTAAATTTTTTTTCTGGTTGACGGAATCAATACAGTTCTAGCTTTCCAGGTTCTAGCTTTCCATTGGTATTCCTACGTTTGCATAATATCTATTCTATCAAAAGTTATAAGCTAAAATCAAAACTGTGCCCACAACCGGAGAAGTTCTCCTGTATATATATATATTATCATTATTTTTTTTTAATTATAGCAAAAAAATAAAAAAAAAGAATATTCATACTTTTTAAAGTATCAAAGAAATGATTTGTTAAATAAAATAACATTAGAACTAACAAAATTTTATTTTACATTTGATTCGAGAAAACATTATTAAATGTATCATCAAAACTAGTTTAAAACACCAAATAAAACGCAAAAGTTCAAAATATAAATTTTAAACACTTATGTAACCACAAACTCTCGTTTTAATTAATAATATATCTTTTTTTCAAAAAATTTCTGGAAAAATATTTAAATTCGAAGAACTTTTTTTTTCCTCAAATTATTGAAACTATTTCATATTTCAATCTGAATTATCTAGATAAAAGGGTAAAAATAAAATAAAATAAATTTATTTTCTCCGTTTTACATATAAATTTGATTGTTATTACACAACCATTTTTTCACTAGTAATACTCTTATAAAAGAGGAAATTTTCCAATTAAGTTAGCTCAAAAATAATATTTTTTCTTTTGATAGTAGAATTGTTATCATGCTTTATATTATCCTAATATATAACTGAGAATATATTGTTAAAAGAGATATATTATTTATGGTAGAATTATACACAATTTCCTTACACATTTATTCAGCTAAAAAAACGTTGAATAACCAATGTAGAAATTCATAGAAATATCTGTGCGTTTTTTATTAAATGTAGCATATATGAACAAACTAAATAAATAAATTAAAACTGATAAATTGATAATTGCCTTATTATATCTATTTTTAAATCTGTACACAATTTATCTACGGAATATTAAGACAGCATTTAAAATAATTAAATTTTCAAAGAACATTTTTATAATTATTCAAAATATTCCATTTTTCAATCTGAAACATTAGGATAAAATGATAAGAATTCAATACCACGCCTTACAATACTACGTGGTTCAATACCACGAATTGACCATGTCTTACAAACTACAAACTCTTACAAACTATAGACAGTAATATCGAATTCACATATGAAAAAGTAATTATGTTTCCTTTCCTTTCCTTATCACTACTGTCCCGTCTCGTTGAAAAGGGCCACTGTCCCTCTCAATGAAAAGGTACCACCGTCTATCATAAAAAATTTGCAGTTTCTCTACCTCCCTATGTGCGCTCATGCCATCCACTTACCCCCAAAATCGCAGATTTCTATACTTTTAACTGTGCCTTTAATGTTTGTTCTTCATCGTTTTACTAAGCTCTGAAATCAAGTTACTGAAAGCCATTGCAATTGACAGAGGTTATGAACTTTCCATTCTAGATACATTTATTTGAAATTGCAGCTTCCTATACGTCGTCTCCTCAATCGGTTTCTTCTAACTTTGAAGCTTGCAGTTATCAAAGTGAGGGAGAGTCTGTAACCACCAAGAACTGATAGTTGGACCTCATATTCTCGTGCTTACTGGTAGGGGCCTGGTTCCTAGGCCCTACGATGTTATTGCATATTATTTGCCATGCAACTCTTATATTAGTACTATTTTTCTCTATTTTTCAAAATCAAGTCATACCAAATGTTTAGTCATAGAAAGGCGCGGGAAGAGAGACGAGGATTCGAAATTTGCAGCCTACAACTTTGCAAGAACTAGGAAAATTATTTACAATATTTAGCCCAGTGAAAATTTTGATATTTATAACAAAAAATGGTATAATACTGTGCCACCGTGCATTAAAGCAGTAATTCCATATATTAAATTATTAAATAATTAAACGTAAATTAATAATAAGTATAATTATGCTTAATCATCCATAAGTATTTACATTTATTGTAATTATACTACTTTTTTGTCTAAAAGTGAAGAAAAATATTTAGAGTTTGAAGAAAAAGGTGCTTCATGAGACGTAAGCTGTGTGATCCGCTTTATATATTTAATTTTTTTTTATTAACTTATAATTATAAAATATTCTAGTAATACTGTCTATTAATTTGATACGAAACAGACAAAAAATCTTAATTAATATCTTATTGCTTGAAATGAAAACCTTCTTTTACGGTTTAAACAGAAAAGTATGGAAATGTTTTACGTAGTTATTGATTGTGTGACTGTTTTAGTATCCAAATGAAGTATACTTTATATTTCACTTCATTCTGCATAACTTTCATAGAACATAAAAAATAATTTATAAAGTTTGTTAACGTTACAATGCTTTATTAAAATAATTACATATGTAACCTCCATAAATGAAATAAATCAATATATTTAAAGTTTTTTTTTTTTTTCCATTTAGCTTATGTGTCAAAATGTGAATTGTAAGAATTTATTTTATAAATGTATGACGAAATATATGCATTTAATTTACGTACGGAGTAATTTTTATTAAAAAGTCTGTTTATTTCACAATTTTACATAAAATATATTATTACATGCTTTAATACCTGTTTTATTTTAAGATATTTTTTTAGAATATTATATTTAAGGAAATAAAATATTTGAAATAATATATATATATATATATAACGATTCATTAAGAGAAAAGTCAAGTAACAGATACAAGATCACTGAAACCACAAAGACCAATAAAAATGATTTTTTTTTTTTTTTTTTTTTTTTTTTTTTTGCAGAAGCTCAGAAAGGTGCAAAAAATTCACCAGGGCATGAAACCCACATATTTAAAGAAATGAAATAGATCAAGTGTATCCAACGTGCATCCAACATATCTGACCGTCAGTATGAGAAAAAAAAAATACCGACAAATGAGAGAATATGTTAAGAGACAAGGGATTAAAACCTAAAAATAAAATTAAATAATAAGAAAAAATATATTCTAAGAACACTCATATTAAATGAAATTTTTTTGATACCCAATTATGTCTTCTAAATTAGTCTATAAATGTTTCAATACTAGAAAACAATCAGTATTAAAATTTTAAAACTTTTCACACACCATAAAATTAAATACAGCACTGCCGGTTTCGAAACGACGTGGCCTTTTCCCTTCACGTGCAGGGGGCCCACCACCGGCCAAGCGGTTCTGAGCTCACAGCTGGTAGACGTGAGGTTCCGGGTAAGATTCCAGGTCACGCTCGTCGTCCTTGACGTTCGGAGTTTTGCGTGGATTTCTCCAAAACTTGCGTAAATATGGGCTAGGACTCTTCAGAAAGACCTCTATGGGAGGCACTACCCCTCAGGCCTAGGACAATAGTGCAGTCAATCGGCCTTAACCCCAACAACAACAACATCCTGGTGCAGAAAACATGTTCTACTGCCTTGGACAGAAATCAGAAAGTAGGGCAAAATCCAAAGGGGGAGAATCAACATAACCAACCAATAGGAAGCAGCCTGCAAATCCAGTCAGAGAGGAACACAACCAAAAATCAGGAAAGAAGAGAAACAAAACACAAAAAGTGGAGGGAAGGGATTTTTAAAACAATTTTTTCTTGCTTTTGCTTCCAAGACAGTACAACGCGTTTTTTGTACCTGAAGAAGAAGGACCGCGTCCTTCCGAAACCAGTAGTGCTGCGTTTAATCGTATGGTGTGTGAAAAAACTTTTAAATTTAAATATAAACGTTTCATTTCTTATTTAATACGGCTGAAATATCCGATATTTACCAATCTCATTTCAATAACAACATTCGGAAATAAAAAAAAGAAGAAGAAGGAGAAGAAAAAAGGAAAAAAAGAATTAAAAACTAGGAAAACATAACAAGTTTCCAGCTTGCACGTAGTATCTTTCATTTTTCTTCCTATTTCAACACGTTTTAAATGAGTTAAATCGATTTTGAATAACGTCGTAAATGCGTACATGGATTATAATTTTTATATCAGTTATCAAAATTCTAGCTAAAACTGCTTTTTTTTTTATTTTATTTAACCCTTAAATGCATAGTGTATCATTTCTGCAACATGAAAATAAAGGATTTTTGGTAGTCTTTGGGAAAGTTTCCATTATTTAATCTATATACAACATATAAATTAGCCCATTACATAAAAATTAAATCTGTTTCTTTTTTCTTTCGTTGCGTTTTCTGCGTAATAAAAGTTTCTTGCAGTTAAATACAACTTTTTTGGGAAAAAAAATCCATGCATTTAAGGGTTAACAACATAACTGATTTTTAACTCTTATCTCAACGCCATTTTTTTTTTCAATGTATATAACATAGTATATATGAACATGAATGAATAATCTTTATGAAATGTAAGAAGTTACTAGCACAAATATATATATATATATATATATATATATTATTTATTTTTAGTTTTTATTTTATTTATTGTTATTTATTTATTTATTTATTTTTTGCACAGAATAACTTCTCTCTTTCTTCGCCTACCAGTGGCTGAGCGATTCTGTGCTCAAAGTTGGTAGATGGGAAGTACCATGTTCGATCCCAGGTCACACTGATCCAAATACCCGTTCAGAGTTTTCCGTGGTTTTCTGAAAAACTCACGTTAATACGGGCTATGAACTTTTAAGGCGCCTTTAGGATCCATGGAGGACGCTCCACCTATAGGTCTCGATCCTAGCGTACTCAGTCGGCCTTAAGTCCTACAACCAACCATCCATCCCTCTGCCTACTTGGAGGGGCATTAATACACAAAAGCATAGAGATCAATTTTAGAATGTTTGCCGATTCTACATGTGTCTCGACTTTTTTTCTTCTTTAGAATCCGGTAAAGAGCGTCGATTGGCATAGGGAAAAATAAGAAAAAAAGAAAAGAAAAGAAAAAGAATGAGAGAAAGAGAAAAAAAAAGAAAATACGCATTTAAATGCACATTAAACATTCTTTTTTTAAAGTAATTGTTAAATAAATAAAAATTAAATAAATAAACCTCTTAATACATACAATAAATACGTAAATATATGAAACTTTAATTCTATGCAAATTTTAATTCATTTTTATTTGATGTAAGATGGCAATTAGATATTTAAGCTTAATTTATTAAATTAGTTAATAAAATCTAAAGTATTTTTAAACGAAACTAAACATTTAATATTTTATCCTTTCAAAAAGCCAATAATCATATCAAATCAACTTTCAATCTTTACATCCTGTTTACTTTGTATTATACATTTACTAATTTTAATAAATATGTTTATTTTCTACCATCTTTGGGCATCGCAGCAAGTTTTCTCAAAGATAATTGTTTTCAAATTACCTGCCGTTTCATATCTAACGTAGGAGCAAACAGTCTTATTAAATAAAGATATATACACGCCTGAATCAAGAATAAATACTACGTGCGGATGTTTTAACGCTGTTAGGAAGAACAACTTCAAATTTAGTAAGATTAACAAAGGGCTTTTTCCTTCCGAATTCGGGTCACCCAGCAAAATTAATTCTTTCAAAATAATTAGAAGAATGTAAAAATGCCATAGATAATAGCTTGCTTAAAGTCCATCAATTAAAAATCATAATATTTATTTTAATTTAGTTATGTATTACTTTAATGTAAAATGCTATATTTAAATACCTGTTGTAGGAAATTATAAATTAAGAAGATAATATTTTATTTTTATGAGAATTTTACGATGAAAATAACGATAAGTATATTTACCTTTTAATAAATCACAAAAATGGGAAAACTGTTGGTATAAATTAAGAAATACAAATTTTGACCAATTTAATTTTTGTGGAATTATGGCTCACATACATTTTTTAATATTATCAGTAAAAATATAAATATAATTGTCATGGAAAAAAGCAAATAATTAGTATATGATTTAGAAAATATTTTATTATTATACAAAATATTTTATATTATATCATTTTAAAAATAGGAAATGATTTATTTTAACAAAATAATACATTATATTTCGTTCAAATATAATGAAATGTATAATACGGTGTAACTAATGCAATATAATATAGCGTATTTAGTGTTTGTACACCAAAAATATTAAAAATTTCATTACTTTTCTGAAACTAAAAAAATATTTTGAAATTTCATGTTGACTGTTTTCACAGAGTAAATTTTAGTCACAAACTTAATTTTGCATTATGTAGCTAATTAAAATTTTATTATAATTTCAATAATAAAAATTGCTTAACAAGGCACATTAAGGTCAAATACTTGAAAAAATCTTTAAAGTTTCATTAATAAATTTTTAAGTTTCTTCACAATTAAAAAAATGTTTAGAGTAGGTTTAGAATTCAACTCTCTACTTTTAATCAATTAAAGTGCGTCACTATATAACTTTTGCAATATTTTGATACATACATAGAAGTAAAGACAAAATAATAATAATAATAATAATAATAAATAAATAAATAAATAAAAATAAATTTCAACCTTTTAAATTACCACTGTAATTAAAAAAGCATATATCTGTGTAAGTAACAGCTGTTTTATACGAAATCACAAAAAATATTTTAATAATGATTAATTACCTCTGTCAAATAGGTTATATTTTTTCAACTGTTGCATGACACTCATAAAATACGAAATTAAGTGTTCACATCATTTTTAGAAACACAATATGAAACATTTTATATATTTTGCATTTTTTATGCAATAAAATATAGTTTCTTCGTAGTACAATTTTCATACATATCTTGAATGTTTTTTGTTGTTGTTGTTGGTTATCCTCCTTGTCTGATGGAGTCAGACAAGATCCACGAGTTCGTTGACAGTTAGAAAGTCAAAGCCCAGAAGAGGATTGATAAAAAGATCCTCAATAGAGAGTCCCATGCACTTCAAAAGGTGCTCAGGAGAAGCCTGATGAATTTGGCACTTGGTGCAGGTGGCGAAGGTTTTCCTGCCCTCGATGAAAGGTTTTTCATAAATGATATTAACGATAAATATATATATATATATATATATATTAACTTCAAAATAAATGATAATTATTATTAATTTGCATAAAATAGGCGCTAATGAAGGAATTATACTGTCCTACCAGACTAGGAATTTTTTGGACATCTATGGATACGGAAGAAGCATTATAAAGTTTTTAAGCTGAAATGAAATTTTGCAGCTGTTGTCTCTTGCAGTTGCTGAGTTTTTTCTATCATTTTGCTGTCAGGTTCAGGTGGGGGTATGTTCTTGCTAGCATTTTCATTTCAAAAATTCATATAATAAAACTATTTTTCAAATCCCTGTTGTAAAATTTCAGTATAGTTTCATTCATAAGTAATAGTATTTGTTTTAAAAATATAATGATTTTCAAATAAATCATAGTTCATTCATTATAACTTCAAGTGTTTTCTTTACTATTCTCTTTGAAATATATTCTGGAGTATGCTAGCTTGACATATCTTCAGAAACCTGCTAGTACTACATAGTTCTTTTAATTTTCTTGTTTATTAATATTGTTATAGTTATTCTTGTTTTTTTTTTTTTTTTTTTTTTTTTTTTTACATTCAAATTTCATATCTGCACTTATCATTTTTTATATTCATAGTTATGTATATATATATATATATATACATATATGAATTGTATATAAGAAACATTAATTGAATTTTAAATTGAAATCAGGATTCTTACCCCCTGTATGTGTCGATTAATGAGACAAGAAAAGGTATTACAGGAGAAAATAGCAGAAAAAAATTCTGTTGTTAAAGAATAATATTTTTTTAAACGAACACAATAATAAACATTAACACGCAAATATTGGCTTTTGCTAGCCCAATTAGTAGGGATATTATTTCCTGAAAAGTAGTGGCGTGAGTCCCGGAAAGTCATGTATATTAGTTATATCTTACAGGCTTTTAAAATAACTGCTTTTGTAATAAAACAGGAAAAATTCTTGTGGTCTTCATGATTCGCAATATAATTGGTCTCTAGCATAAAACAAAAACCTTAGTACTCATTAAAAAAAAAAGAAAAAAAAAAAATACAATACATTGGGACAAATTTTAAAAACGTTTTAGCTTTCATTTAATATTCACTCCTATTTTTTCTCGCCAAATTATAAATCGGATTTTATATTAAAGCTACCACAATCCGACATATTCTGCCTCTGTAAAATGGTATATAGTTGAGGTTGAGGGTGAATGATTTTAGCATCGCACTAGAGCTACGCAGTTGAAATTTGTGACGATTTCTGTTCCACCGCCAGGCGTGGTTCGAAGACGTGCCATCACAATATTTAACCTCCTTGGAGATTATCTCTTTGCTGTTTCAGTAATACCCCCCTTTTTTTTTTTTTTTACGAGACCTGCAGGGCGCAGTAGCAAAGGCAGATTATAAACGCACCAATCATGATAAGTGTTAAAGACGGTTTTGGGCCGGAACGAATATCGAACTCAAACCCTCCGTTTACGAAATCCCATTTCAAAAATATATGTGAAATACCTACGAAACAAAAAAAGGGAGGTGACGTGACAGCAGCGTGAAATAGGCGTAAAATTATATGTAAAATCTGTACAGATTTTCTTACCTAGAAGAATTACATCACTATTTCAAAATAGCCAGAAATATTTGTGCTCCTAAATATGTAAAGAAAAGTAAAATTTTAGGGCTAGATTAAAGGCAATAAATTTTTGGTTATTAGCTTTTTCCTTTTAGTTCCCTCAAATTTATTAAACTTGAATCCGTCTTTAGGTTCATTTTCTTAAAAAATTAGGCGACAAAACCTTAAATTTTTCACGCTTGTTATTAGAATTAAGACAATTACAACTGAAATTTGCGCAGTTTATTTATTCTTTTTTAAACTTTTATTGTTGGGGACAATTTCATTTTATTTATATATTTAGTGCTAAATCTATGATTTATACTCTATAAAGCAATTAAAATTTATAACTTTAACGAATATAAGTAATACTTTTTAGGAGAAAGACAAAATTAGTTTCAAGAAGAACGAAAATTGAAAAAGAATATGTTCTTAGTCTTACACGAAGTACTATATAACTGCGGCAACGTAGTCGCCTATTAACTGACTTGACAAAGATCAGTGTCAGTTAGATGGTCGACAAGTAGCTCATTTCGTACAGATTTTACATTTTATATCAACGCCCCATGTTTGGTCTCCGATAAAGTGGTCATTTGTCCCTGTTTAAAAACTTTTTGTCTTTCTTTCTAAAAATGCATTTTTTACATTTAATTGAAGTTATAATATTTTTATTACTATCCAGTAATATTTGATTAAAAAAGAGAAAAATGTAACATTAACAAGTTTCAAGCCTTAGAACACTTAATATTTTCTTCCCTATAATAGTTACTGTAATCGTTTAGATTCATGCCTCTTTTTGAAAGATTAATAATATTACAAAATGCACAAAAGAAGGGCAAAACATTTGTACACAATTTTAAATCATTTACATTTATATTTAGCGTTAAGTAAAGAAAAACACTCTTAAAAATAAAATTTAATGAACGTGTATAAAAAATAAAATTCGATGTAAATTACAACATTATAATATATTTTTAGGTATAAGTTTTTTTTTTTTTTTATATACATGTTTTATAAGTGTACATTTAAACTTTTATAGACTTTTCTATACTTGATTTGTTTAATTACTTCATCCTTTTTAGAAAATTCGTCGCCTTTAAAGATATTGTCTAAAAGCCCACATAAATTAGAAGCAATCCCCTGTGGTATTAGATATTTTTCGCTATACCTTAAAATGTTTCACATTGTTATGAATAGCTCAGTTGCTTTAATGAAAAGGAAAGAAGTTGTATGTTTTGAAACGAAATGAAGACGAGAGATAAACATTTTTAAAAAGCTCTCGTTTTACTTCTTACGTTGAACATAGGGTCGTTTTTGCGGAGTAATAATTAGTTAAATGTTAAAAGTAGCATAATGATGTTATATATTATACGTATTAACGTTATTTACATATAATCGAAATTTTATACTTTTTCTATAATGAAAACAATACAAAATGCTTGAAATCTATTAATTAATAATGCTCCACTAATATCTGTAATGTTATTTATAATCCACTAGCTGAAATATCTGGTACTTCACGTGTTTATATGAAATAATAATATCAAGGTGAAATAAAAGAAAAATAGAAAGATACAAATGATTTCCGAATTGCACAATAGGTATCCAGCTTTATAAGTAATGGGCAACTTTCTCTAATATAGATATTAAATTGCATGAAGACATTTCACGCCGAATATGAAGTTTCTATCTCTGGAGGATTTTTAATATGTACTATATAATCCCTTCTTTTACCGTCTTTTTTTAACCTTTTTTTAAAAGAGAATTGTTAAATATTTAATAGTGTACTTAATATAAATTTCAGTGAAGAATTTTAATTCCAATTTCCAAGTTTCTTGATCAAACGATTCTGAAATTTTAACTGCTCTATATTCAAACATTCTGTCTTACAATTAACCTCTTGGAGAAAAGAAGCAATATTATATTAGCGGTTAAAGTAAAATTGAAGGAAGTAGAAAAAATTCAAGCATCTTTAAGAGAGGGATAATGAAATAGAATTGCAATGGATCCCGGCACACAGTGGAATTCACGGGAGCGAAATGGCTGACCAATTAGCCAAAAAAGAAACTCAGATCATCCAAACATTGACCAACAAAATTCAATTCATTTTAATTTCTAGAATGGTGAAGAGAAAAATAAATTCTCAATATGAAATAAGAAAACTAAATGATATTCTAAATAAAGAATGGAAAAATTCTATATTACATATCCCTTCAGCACCAAATCCAACTGCTTTTAGACTTGCCACGACTGTTTGCTCAAATATCTTTTCGGGTTTGGCATCCTGGAAAGACCCAATTACACTATTTGTGGATAGCAAATAATTTTATATGCACAAAAATTTATACTATGCCCCGCACTAATAAATAGCTCTATCATAGCAGATAGAGGGGAGCCAGAATTCTGATGAGGACGGATGGAGATCATCTAACTATTTTTTACAATTGACTTTTGTTTTACTCCAATGTTTCTATATGAATATTTTTTTTTTGGTTCGTTTTGTTGGCATATACTGTAAATACATGTATGGCTAAGCAACGTTGCTTTAATTAAAAGAAAACATTCTAATAGTTTAGTGAGGCTTTCTACCTACTAAGAAATATTCGTATTAATTCCCTTTCAATTTCGCCAGAGATTGTGTGTTATTTTAGCAAATAAACATATTTACACCGTTCTATATAGATACTTATCTTTCCAAAGTTAAAACAGTAATTTTTAAAGCTATAAGATATTTTGTAAAAGTACATTAAAGCTTTTAGTAAATATATTACGTAATCAGTTTTCTAGAATTTTAACATTAAGTATCTCTTTGGCTATTCCTTACCATCATAAAAAGTAAATGCAAATGCGCCTTCTTACATTTACTGAAGTGAATTAATATTCCAGAGCATGTGGAAGCTTGTAAGATAATATTTTTTGTATTTTCGTTATTTCCTTTTAAACGAGCATTTGTTCTCCCTTATCTTAAAGAATCCAATTAAAACTTCAGATTTAAATCTATTTTGGTCATTTTTAATTAAAATATGTTGCGATTCTATTAGCATATTACGATTTTTAATGTTTCGGTGTAGTGCACAAGAATGAAATTTTTCTTAAAGATACGAATATATTTCGTTAACTCGATATTTTAAAAAATACATTTTTGAATATATTTCATTTTAATTAACATAAAGAATGCTATAGACTCGGAAATATGGCAGAGAATTTTTATTTCTTATCCTTATTTACATTGATAAATTATTTCGAAATATTATTCAGGAAAACTAATAATTATCTGGTGTACGGTATGAAATGAAAGTAAAATTTTGACTAATTTAAATTCTACCACAAATGAAACTGCATGCATTGAAATGAAAAGCATATTTATTGTTTTTACAAATGTATAATTATTTATCGTATCTAATATATTAAAATATGTTGCTGTCTTTTGAAATATGTTTAATAATATACCAAAAGAACAGCTGTTATATATTTTTTCCTCTTTTGTTAATACAATGTGAATATTATTTCTAAAGTAATATAGTACAGTATTTAATTTTGGAAATAAGTTCTAATAAAATATGTTACAGAACGGGAAATAGCTAAATAGCATAAAAGAACAAAGTAAAACTTTCAGGAGTTAAATTTTAGAATTCCCTTATAAACGAATTAATCACAAACTGAGTTTAAATATTTTTTTTTTAATCTGGCATATTGTGGCTTGTTGAAAAAAAATCTTCTATATCATTTTTAATATTATCCAGTCGGAAAACTACGTAAGACACAAAAGGGCTACCACATCGAAAAATATAGACTACACTGAGAAAAAAAAATTATACGCCTTCATCTAGAATGAATAAGTGGTCATTTTCTAAATCCCTTAACTAGAAATATAGATTTCCGAGTTATGCGCATAAGACACGCCAATAAACTGAATAGACAAAATTATCGAGAATTTCTAGTGTACACATTTCTAGATGATGAAACAATATTCTGAATACTCTAAATTTTCTGAATCATTTATATTGCAAGAAATTCTCGCTTGATTTTCCAGAATTTGGTAATAAACCAAGATTATAGTTGCAGAAACCCGCCTCTTGTAGTCTCATTTATTTGCAGAGATTTTTAAATAACTTTGCTCTAGAGAATATAGGCAAACTCTCTAGAATTCTAATAGGGGCTTCTAGAACTCGCTTTCCAAGGGGACTAGAATTTATAAGGATGGCATGGAACTACTTTTTCTAGAGCCACAATTTAGATTCTGGATGTCAATTACAGATTTTTTTCTCAGTATAGAAATTGTTGATCATTTCTTATATTCAGTTTGTTGCTTCTCTTATAGACATAACTTCAAAATCTATTTAGTTTTCTGATTATTAATTTTTATTTTTAGTTTATAGTTTAGAAATGACTACTTATTCGTTCTAGATGAAGAATTTGCATTTTATTTCAGTGTGAATATATATATATATATATATATATATATATATATATATATATATATATATATATATATATATATATATATAATTTTGAAAATATGTAGAAATTTGAAGACAAGGTGGATAACAAGAAAAAACGTTAAAAAAAGTAACTAATTATAGTAACTAAGAACAATTGTAAAAACAACGCTACATGCGAAAAACACCCTTCCGTTTCCTCTTCAGTGTGTTGGAGCAGCAGAACAGACAATAAATTAAATTGAAAGAGGCCTAACAGGTTTCGGAAACATGGCGAAACTAGCATACTCCCAACAAAATCAAGATTAAATACTGGCAAATTATATATAACAATCTTCATGTAAATTAGATATAACAATATTAGTGCTTCATAAAAGCAACATAACTAAATTAATATAATAATCCAAAAACTACAAAGTCGATATTTGTAATAAAAATAATTTAATAAAAGGACATGCTAGATCGTCATGTTCCCACCCAGACCTGAAAGGCAAAAAAATATTGTAATGAACTGAACTTACTGCAATGTAGAAATAGGTCTTTAAAGCAAAAGCAGATGATTCACATGTAGTTGCTCAATACTGGCGCTGTCTTGTCCGATGTTCCAATGTCATAGTCCAAACTCTCCGAATCGCTAAGTACCAAGTAGCTGCAGTCCGACATAAGGCGTTCCACAAGTTGGACTTTTGGCCATGAGTCTTCATCAGCAAGCACTACCAGACACCAAGAGCCGTAAGTGAAGAAACCTTACCGCAGCTATCACCACAATCGCAAACATTTATTAAAATTATTTGTTTCCGAAACCTGTTAAGCCTCTTTCAATTTTATTTTATTGTCTGTTCCGCTGCTCCCACCCACTGAAGAGGAAGCGGAAGGGTGTTTTTCGCATGTAGTGTTGTTTTTACAATTGTTCTTCGTTACTATAATTCGTTACTTTTTTTAACGTTTTTTATTGTTATCCACGACCACTTGTCTTCAAGTTTCTACATATTTTCAAAATTATATATTTTTGTATAAATTTTAGTGCTGCCTTTGGCGCCTTTTTTATACAAATACACCTTTATTAATAAGTATTTATAATATATATATATATATATATATATATATATATATATATATTATATTTGCATTTTAGCTATTCATTTACAATTAAATATTGTTAAAATAGCTCATTTGAAGAATTGATTTTCTGTACACTGGTATTATGAACTATTTTATTTATGCGTCAATTTACTATAATAATTAAACGATCAAATATATAGGAAATGATTTTTTTTCGTGTGTGTGTTATGTATACCCAAGAATCTATCTTTGAAAACAATCCGCTGTATTAAAATGCTCTGATTTTTTTTTTTTTTTTTCTTTTCATATAAATGAAAAGTTGCATCAAAATAAAACTTGTTTCTTTAAGTTATTATACGGATATTTCATTAATATATTTGTCTAATTTGCTCAATAACAGCAAAAAGTTAAAAAATAATAATAATAACACTCCAATGACATATAAAAAATAGGATTTACTATGTATATATTTCTTGTAATTTATGTATTTATAACATAGTATTTCCTGTAATTTAAAATTCAAATGAGCTATTTTATAACCGTTGAAATGTAATCAAATTCCCAAAATATATATTTTATGGCATTTCACCTTTTAATGACGCATAAAAAATATATATAGCGATAATGAAATTTACTCCCAAGACTGGTAAAAAGTTTTTTTTTTTTTTTTTTTATTATTATGCATAAATTGCTAAATAATTTCAGAAAATAAGTACAATGACATTTATGAGGTAAAATGGAATGAAGTCTAGATTTACTATCATTTAATCTTAGTGATAAGAATAAGAAAATCAATCGATATGAAAAAAAAAAAAAAAAAAAAAAAAAACAGCAGTCATTTCTGGAAATCTGTATTTGTTTTCAGTGTATTCTGATAGTTGTTTAGAAATTGTAGAGGAGAAATCCACCACAGACGAAAGAAGCTTATCCATTGGCCGTGAAGTTTGATACAAAACGTTGTTGAAAAGATGAATATAATCAAAGTCTTGATAATTTTACATTGTCTTTATTAAATGTTGGTTATTAAAGAAATCACATGAAGACAAATACAAGTTCACACATAAAAATTATTTGTAACGCAATAATCCCAGAAATTCCGGGGATCAAGGGAGAGAGAGAGGCCAGAGCAAAAATACTACGTCTTTACTATATCGTGAAAAGAGCAAAAACTGTAGGTCTGCTCTTTTCGATCGCACGGGGAGAACCATCCGGAAGGGAAGTCATGATTGGATTATCATTATTTTCGCCAAAATGCATGCCAATTTTAATTCTTTGTTTTGAAGAATAAAACAATGTTAATTTTTTTGAATTTGTAATGACGGTTTATAATTGTATTAACCCTTTAATCGCCAACATTATGCCAAGCGATAGTTTGACTAGAGAAAATGACCGTTATGAATAGAAATCATTAATATTGCGTAATTTGAAATAAATTACTTCCGGTGTTGAAATAATATAAATTCTGACAATGAGTTTTCTTGTTTTATGACTATTTGAGAACACTTTTTTTTATAATTACGTTTAATGTCAGAATTTCCGTTAGATATTATTTCTTTTATTTTCTTTTTTATCCATAAAATAAAGTACTTTTCTATTTAAAAAGATAAACATTTTATTTATGATTTAGATATAAAACATATACAATTTAGATTTCTGAATGATGTGTGTTATTGTTTTATGTTAATAAATAGTGTAGGTCGTATGTATAATTAAAATTGTGTAATTTTTAATGACATTTAAAAATAATTCTTTCTTCAAATGCCTAAGAACAAATTATGTAAATATAATATCTCACTTAAAATTTATTTTTATTTTTTTTTTTTTTATTGCAATAATGCATTAATTTATCATTAGATTTTATTTTATTTAAAAATTCAATTAAAATTTAACCAAATATATGTGAACACCTTCACAGAAATGTCATAATATTTTTTTTGCTGAATACTGCATATTATAACAATGGAAAATTATTTATTAAAATCAACGATCTCACTAGATTTTTATTTATTTATTTTTATTTTTTTATTCTCAATCATACTCCACACATGTTGCACAATCATACTCCACAAATGCATAATATAAATTTGGCCCTCACATAGTGTAATATGAACTATAAAACGGTTTATTTATAATAGTAGTATTATTTAAAGAAAATCTATTTAATTTTTAAAACTATGAGGAGGAAAAACTATAAATTTAAATAATTGTTTGCCTTAGTAAGCGATGCATAATTTATTGTAAAAGAATGAGTACTTTGTATCTCGAAGAATGTCTGAAGTCATAAAAAACTAAACTAAAAACACTAAGTAATGTTTTAAGAGTTCATTTTGTGAGCAATGCATAATTTAATTTGAATAATTTTCTGTATATTTAAAGTAGGCAATGCTCTTTTATAATTTAAGTATTTAATGTGATCCTTTAGAAATTTATTTGTTTTGGCAAATGCATTAATCCAAACACATTGCATTGGCAAAAACATTAATTAAAATGTTTTCATGATTTATTTACTAACAGGAGGCTTTGCATGCTTCAATTGTTATTATATTTAAAATAATTTCACTTTGAGTGTTAAATGAACGATACGTGTGCTGCTATTATTCAGGAACTACCTTTTTCGGACAGATTATTGCCTTCATTCTATGACAACAGATGGCAGCACAATCTGCCTATCTTTAAAAAAAAAATAGTAATTAATTAGAAAAAGAAAAATAAACGTATCAAAGTTTTGATGATCGAGCTTCGGGGTGCATCAGGGAAGGTCAAAATGGACCCCCATTTTAAATTCTATAGCTTCTGACCAGTCGTTTGCGTACGAAGTAACTAACTTTGTTTCTTGTCACATTCTCGTCCTCCGAGCGATTGAGGTCAGCGCGAAGACAGAACATTTTTCGTTTATCAATTGACAATTTTTCTTTATTTGTCTTCAAAATGTAACGCATGGGCCCTTGGAAGTACACACACATAGATGGTTTGTGGCATGACGCTCTAACCATGTGAGCTAATAGTCGACGAAAGGATTTTCTACACTTACGTTATTATCTTCAAAGTTGATAATTTCAGAAATCTATATATTTTAATTTATTTAAAAGAAAAAAAAACTATTCAAAATTTCGAAAATTGGGCTTCAATGTGCATCAGTGGAGGTCCAAACGTACCTACATGCAAAATTTTATATCTCTGTGATCAGCATTTTGTCTATAAAGTGATGGACACACACACAAAAATCTATTTTTAATATATGTAGAGATATTTCAATAAAAAAAAAAAAATTTAAAATGTAAATAATTGCATATATATTTTTAATGACGTATTAAATATATATTTTAGAGAATATTAAAATAGAAAATATTTTTAAAAACAAATACGATTTATTATTGTCTTTAAAAGGTTCAGTTTTGAAATTGACCCATTACAATAATTTAAGGATTTTTGTTATCCGAAAAATTAATTCTCTCATTTTAAATTTTGGACTTTTATCGAACATTGACACCTTATAAAACATCATTGTTAAACATACAATAATGAAATACTGATAAGAGTGTTTCTGAAGTGATATATATTTTCTTAAAAAAAAAAAAAAAAAAAATGTGAGACAATTAAATTAAATAAATAACTTATTTAGAAATATGACACACAAATAATTGATTGAATTTGTGTAGGTTTGTTATGATTTAATCTTCTATTTCAGTATATTGGTACCAGAATAATAAATCAATGTACAATCATAACTCTAAATTGAAGCTGAAGGGAAATCAGTAACCCTTTCTAGAAATCTTGATTAGTATCTGAGGTATTCTAATGGATTCGAGGACTGTAAATGATATAGAATTATATTTCTGAGTAGTGGATTTTCTAACAACTATAATAAATTTCTCGTATTCAATAAATGTGGTACATTAGTTGATTTTGAGTAAATAGTAATATTATTAAAACTATTGAGGAAACAAGTATACATATATTTGACTTCACATGCTAAATAGTATATTCCAGCTTCAATTATTTTTCTTTAAGGAATGTATTTTAAAAATATTTTTACAACTTTTAAAATAAAAAAGAGGATCAATTTTATTTCATACTAGCAGGCTACGTTCGCTTCGCTGGTCACTATATTTAAATGAATCACAATAATTCATAAATTTTCAAAATTGCATTAGTTTTTATCATGTGATAAAAACAGAGAAAAAGAATTCTGATGGGGAAAAATATCGCACCGGGTTCCACTGCCTTCGGCAGCTTTGAACTGGAGGTTGGTTTTGTGCTGCATATGTTGTATATTAAGTGTTGTGTACGAAAAAGAAAATTTGGTGAATTTTGAAATTTGCAATTTTTAACCCCATTTCAAGAACATGTGACATTAATGATTTCCAGATGTTTTGTTTCTGTTCCAGACAGCGGAGAAAATCTTCTGCCGATAGAATGCCTCTTTTTCAGGAATTAGCCGTGGATTTTTGGTCATTTTTCGATCGACATGGGTCGACGTTTTAATTAATATCTCCGAAACTAATTAAAATTTTTAAATTCTGTTTTCAGGAGCCCATCGGGAAGGCTCCGATGAATGAAACACACACAAAAAATATTTATTAACTTAAGGATCACTGAGACCGTCATCAAGGGAGTCCCTCAAGTGGGAAACAATCAGATGTTTTAAGAGCTGCTAATTAAAAGCAAAAAAGTAATTTGTCTTTTATATCCTACCAAGAGAATAAAATTTAATCTCTGCAGTTCCGAATACAAAATGAAACGTTATTTAGATGCACAGAAAAAAAAATGAAAAAAAAAAAAAATGTGAGACGATTAAATTAAATAAATAACTTATTTAGAAATATGACACACACATAATTGATTGAATTAATGTAGATTTGTTATGATTTAATCTTCTATTTCCGTATTGGTACCAGAATAGTAAATCAATGTACAATCATAACTCTAAATTGAAGCTGAATGGAAATCAGTAACCCTTTCTAGAAATCTTGATTAGTTTCTGAGGTATTCTAATGGATGCGAGGACTGTAAATGATATAGAATTATGTTTCTGAGTAGTGGATTTTCTAACAACTATAATAAATTTCTCGTATTCAATAAATGTGGACATTAGTTGATTTTGAGTAAATAGTAATATTATTAAAACTATTGAGGAAACAAGTATACATATATTTGACTTCACATGCTAAATAGTATATTCCAGCTTCAATTATTTTTCTTTAAGGAATGTATTTTAAAAATATTTTTACAACTTTTAAAATAAAAAAAAAGATCAATTTTATTTCATACTAGCAGGCTACGTTCGCTTCGCTGGTCACTATATTTAAATGAACCACAATAATTAATGAATTTTCAAGATTGCATTAATTTTTATCATGTGATAAAAACAGAGAAAAAGAATTCTGATCGGAAAAAAATATCGCACCGGGTTCCCACTGCCTTCGGCAGCTTTGAACTGGAGGTTGGTTTTGTGCTGCATATGTTGTATATTAAGTGTTGTGTACGGAAAAGAAAATTTGGTGAATTTTGAAATTTGCAATTTTTAACCCCATTTCAAGAACATGTGACATTAATGATTTCCAGATGTTTTGTTTCTGTTCCAGACAGCGAAGAAAATCGTCTGCCGATAGAATGCCTCTTTTCCAGGAATTAGCCGTGGATTTTTGGTCATTTTTCGATCGACATGGGTCGACGTTTTAATTAATATCTCCGAAACTAATTAAAATTTTTAAATTCTGTTTTCAGGAGCCCATCGGGAAGGCTCCGATGAATGAAACCACACAGAAATTATTTATTAACTCAAAGATCACTGAGACCGTCATCAGGGGAGTCCCTCAAGTGGGAATCAATAAGATGTTTTAAGAGCTGCTAATTAAAAGCAAAAAAGTAATTTGTCTTTTATATCCTACATAGAGAATAAAATTTAATCTCTGCAGTTCCGAATACAAAATGAAACGTTATTAGATGCGCAGAAAAAAAAAAAAAAAAAAAAAAAACGAAAAATATTACAATTAAACACAAAAAAAACACCAATGGAAAAACTTTTACAACAACTTAACCGTTATGGATAGCAGTTACAATATACGGCGGATAATTATTTGATTTACAAATATTGAAAAAAAAAAAAAAAAAGAAAAAGAAAGAAAAAAAAAAAATAAATAAAAAATGATCTTCCAGGAATTTGCGTTTCGCAATTTGTTATCTGTTCGCGTAATATTTGACTGTCTAACAACTGAAGTTTCAGCAGGTGAGTGATTTCAGTCCTGAAAGTATTTTTTATCATTATTCTTAGTAGTAGTAAAATTTACTAGTTATGAAGAATAAAAATTGGTAAATAAAAAAAAAGGTTTGATTAATTTTGATAATAAAAGATTTAATCTAGACAACAGCTTCTGCTGAAATATTCGAAGTTGCATTTAAATTCAATTTTAAATATTTTATTATTAAAATATCAGATTTTGTGGTGTTTGAGGAACTGACAATAAAATTAAACAGAAGGACAAATTTTCTCAAAAAGATTTCGGTAATTTTTAATTATTTTATATTTTCAAATTTTCAAAATATGGACAAATATTAATTTTATAAATCTAAGTAGTCTCGACAAAAAGCCAAATATTTTAACAAAATGTTGGTGATGAAGAATATTTGATGTTGAGTAAGATTGTAATGCAAATTAATTGTAAATGCTAATGCCTTCATTAGTATTATACTTCAAATCATAGTCGTTGTAAATTAGAAACTATATTTGTAACTTTAAATATATGATTTTCTTCTTTAAAAATAATTAAATATATAATGTGTTTTTATTCATTGTAAATATTTTGTATTCTGGTATGCCCATTAAAAATACTTCCTCTTAAATTAGAAGCTTAATTTAATTAAAAATGAAAACATTATTTTTCAGTTGTTATCAAAAATTAAAATAATAATAATAATAATAAAGCCCTTGCTGGGACTCAAACTCAATACCTTCCACACAAAAATTAATTCTTAAGTGATTGTTTATGTGTTTTCTTATAATTTTAAATATCTTTGAAGATACCACCATTTCAAAATTCTCTTTTTAGGACGGAGCACTATCAGTTCCAATCTGGAGTTTTTGTAGACCAGTTTTGTGTAACACCAAAATAAATTATAAATATCAGTCCTATCAGTACCCAGAAAAAGGGGCGATTTTTCTGAATCCAGGGGTGCAAACCGTTTATCAACACGATAATTATATTTTTAAAAATTAATTAAAGTATTAAATTTAGTACGGCAACACTTTATTTTAATTCATTTCAGTCATTCTAAAAAAGTACGTGGCCGAGTTTGACGGTGAAAAAACGAGATAAAAATTAATTAAAAGTTAAAAATTAAAATTTTACAGATTCAAATTAATAGTTATTTGTACTAAATTATGTCTTTGGCATAATTTTTTCTTTCTTTTTCTTTTCTTTTCTTTCTTTTTTTTTCTTTTTCAATCTTGAACACAAAATTTAAATATTGCGTCTACATTTTAAGAAGGTTATTGAGAATAAAATTTATATTTATATAAAAACAAAAAAATATCTAGTAAGAGAATATTTTTTTGTCATATAAAATAGATGTCTTGTCACTGCTTAAATTCCTGATGTTCAGCAATATATGATTATGTCCTTCTCAGACATCGATTAGATTACTCCAGAAAAAAAAAAAAAAAAAAAAAAAAATCCACATTTCCGGAAATGATCACTGATTCCCTTTCATTTTTGATTGAGATTTTCTTTTCCATAGCGATTGATTTTCTCATTCTTGTCGGTAAGTAGAAGATTAAATGATAGTAAATCTAGACGTGATTCGAACATTTCATCATACGTGATAAATGCCAATTTGTTATATATTTTCTGCAATTATGAACAAAATTATACAAGATAACACATGGAATTCTCTTCTGTCAGTTATAAGAATAAATTCCGATTTTGCCATTCTTTTTCCTTTATATGCCGTGTTAAAGGGTGAAGCGTTATATATACACACACATATATATAATAAAGGAAAAATAATATGACTGGAAAAATAATATGACTATGAAAAATATTATATATATATAAATATAATAAGCAAAGTTAAAACTATAAATTTATATATTTAATGTGCAGGTAATTCAGCTAATACAAGGTATGCAAACAATATAATTACAATGTAAAACTTTTAAAAATTTAATACAGTCATAAAGTCTAAAAACATAAAAATGAAACCACACAGAAAATATTTATTAACTCAAAGATCAATGAGACCATCATCAGGGGAGTCCCTCAAGTGAGAAAAAATAAGATGTTTTAAGAGCTGCTAATTAAAAGCGATAAGTAATTTATCTTTTATATCTTCCAAGAGAATAAAATTAAACCACTGCAGTTCCGAATACAAAATGAAACGTTATTACATGCACAGAAAAAAAAATTGAAAATATACAAAAATATATAAATAAAAACTCATGAATAGTTATAAGTAAAAAAAAAAAACACTTATAATAAACGAAAAATATTACGAATAAACATAAACACATTAAAACACCAATGGAAAAACTTTTACAGCATCTTAACCGTTATGAATAGCAGTTACAATATACGGCGGATAGTTATTTGATTTACTGATATTGAAACAAAATAAAGAAAATGAGCTTCCAGGAATTTGCGTTTCGCAGTTTGTTATCTGTTTGCGTAATATTTGACTGTCTAACAACTGAAGTTTCAGAAGATGAGTAATTTCAGTCCTATAAGTTTTTTTATTATTATTCTTAGTAGTAGTAGTATTTACTAGTTATTAAGAATAACAATTGGTAAATAAAAAAAAAGTTTGATTAATTTCGATAATAAAAGATTTAATGCAGCCGATTTAAATAAAAGTTTGAAAAAAAATAAGTTAAGCACTTTATTTTTTAACTGTTAAAAAAGGAATCAGAAATAAAGCATTTAGAATTTTTTAAAAGTGTATAAATGACATTGTTTGAAAAGTAATTTTGATACATACATACAATAAAAATATCTGTAATTTTTCAAATTTCCTATACATGTTAAATATTCAACATTTAGTCTCACTGATAATTTTTGAATTCTGTTTTTATAAATCTTTATTAACAATATTTTGCATGTTTCTATCTAGATACGATATTTTTAACAAATTTAAAATGGGTATTTTCAATTCTGTTTTAAATTATATTTAACATAAAAGATTAAAATTTTGCATAAGCATACATGGATTTAAATTTGCATAAGTATATGCGTTACTTTATTTATTTGTTTATTTTCTTTCTTTCTTTCTTTTTCTTTTTCTTTTTTTTTTTTAAGTAGAAGCAATGTAGTTGCCTTTTTTGTCAAATACTATTTTTAAGGAGTGAATAAATAATTTAAGGACTACAATTTCTTTTCGTATTTAAGAAAGAGTCTTTTAACAACTGGTGACAGATTAATTCAAACAACTATTTCATGCTAGAATAGTTTTTCCATATGTTATTATGCGATGAATATAAGAATCTCTTGTTAGCAAAAGAAATCTTGCTAACTATTCACACCGCATTTATTTCTGTCCTGCAGTTTAATACCCAACTGATGTCAAAATAAAAATATAACTTTATTTCTATTTTGGTATACATTTCCCCTAGTTAATTCATAACAACGGTTATTTAATAATTTCCTTTCACTTGGAAAGTTACATAGAACGCCTTAACAGATAGTGAAATGCTTTTGTTATATGATTAAAAAAATGCACCATTTGTTATGTATTATATTATATTTAGTTCTATGAACAGATAGAAAGATTAAACATTTGATTTTTTGATAGGAACACCCTACTGTAATCTTCTCTTTTGTCGACTTCTTTTACTTTAATTTATTTATAAAACCGTTAATTACCTAATGTTTAGACAGTCAAGTGGAGTCACTCTAGATTTTTACTCCCTTATACAAAGTATAAGGAAGTATTGTAACGCAGATTTGCGAAATGGAATTGTTATCTCTTATACCTCAAAAACGAATTATAGTAAAATGTTGCAAATTTATATTTGTAAGTGTCATAATATCTAGTTTTACACCTAAAAGTTTGGTCCTAATAGAGCTCCTGTTGTAGAGATATTGGCAGCTTTACATGACTTTTCGTGACGTCGGTATGTACGTATATATATGTGTTTAGGTATGTGTGTGTGTATCTTGCATAACTCAAAAATGGTTAGACGTAGAACGTTGTAAATTGGCATAAAAGTTTTTTATAACATTTAGCTGTGCACCTCCTTTTTTGGTCTTTCTGTGACCTTTCGTTCTGGAGATATTTATGAAAATTATAATCTTAAAGACCAAAAAAATAACAATAAATAAATAAAGGTTTTGCCCATTATATATAACCTACCTTCATATGTGTCCAATATCATTTTTAAAAAAGCTAATGATATCCTTAATGATATTGCTTTGAAGAAAGTGATTCTTAAAGACATAAGCAGGTTGTAGTCGACGAATGCACTTTATTTAATAAATATTCAGCCCGCAATGATACTGTTATGAAAGTTTTCGACATTTTTGAGTGTAGAATGTATGTACATAAGCATGTTCTAGTATACCAATTCACTTTATTTAGTGAATATTCAGCTCATCGATAGAGCTCTTAATGATATTGTTATGAAAGTTGTCGAAATCTTTGCGGATAGAAAGTAATTCTTAATGACATGGGCAGCTGCTATCGACGAATGCACTTTATTTAAGGAATATTCAGTCCGCAAATAGAGCTCGTAATGATGTTGTTATGGATGTTACCGACATTTTTGTGTGTAGAAAGTAATTCTTAAGTACATAAGCAGGTTCTAGTTGATGAATGCACACTATTTAATAAATATTCAGTTGACAATCGAATAAAACTCTTTTTTGTACCATAAATATCGATAATCAATGAACATTCTCGAAACAATTCAATAGACCAATCTTTCTTAGTACATAAATCAAGTAAACATTGATAAATACACTAAAGAGCAGAACAGTGTACGCACAGTGTTAAAAGAATGCAACTTTGCTGCCAGAAATTCTCTGTAATTATAGAAAAATACGTTTTGTCAACGTAACTTTTCCGTAATTTACGACTTTTTTCTCAGTTTCTGGCAGCAAAGTTGCATTTTTTTAACATTGTACTTACGATTTATGCTTTTTACTTGTACAGGGATAATTTTAGCTTTACAGACTCATATTACCTCATTTGGTTATGCCCTATTAAGGGGATGGTGAAATTCTAAACCGTTTTAGTTTATTTATAAAAAAAAAAATACTTGTATATTGAAATAAAACAATATTTAGCCTGTCGAAATTTCTGAAAAACAAATTAAATTTACTTTTATTTATTTAATTATTTATTTTTTTATGTCTTCTGTTCAATAATTTTTAATTTTTTCCCTCGATTTTATGTTATGTTAGTTTTACAATATAATCTATCATACATGGTTATTACTTTTCGGATCCATTGGCAAGTTAATTTGTAAAAATGTCTTTTATGTTTTAATGCTGAATTTTAGTTAAATTAACCTTGCACAAAATTTTACCATTCAAGCATAGAAATATTTAAAATCAACTTACCAGCGAATCCACAAAATAATAAGTTTAAAATATATTGTCAAACTTATATCATTATATAAAATCGAAAGGGAACAATTGGTTAACAATTAAAATTAAAAAAAAAAAATGTTGAATATTGTTATACTTTAATACACATATAATTAAATTCTCATATGTCTAAAACGGTAATTTATAACGTTTACCACTTCCTCTTAATGCGATAGGACCGAATGCTAAATATCACTTTGTAAAACTAAAAATAACCCTATATACATGAGAAAAAACAGTTTGTAATGCTGAAAATATCCATGTATTTTAAAAACAATTTCCGTTTGAAAACTGAAATTATACGTTTGTAAAACGGAAATTTTCCCTCCCAGAAACATAAAATATTCATATTTTAAACGGAAACGTTCTGTTGCAAAAAACGCAAAATCTCTTCGATGTATAAATGTGGAAGTCACGGCAACTTGCTGACGTGTACATTTTCTATTTTTTCATGGATTCTGAATTACAGTGTATGGCATGCTATAAACTGAAAACAATACGGGTAGCGATATTCACAAATCAATTTTCCGTTTATGTGAACATCGCTGTTAAAAATAATGCAACTTTGCTGCTAGAAATTCTCTGTAAATTGAGAAAATAATCGTAAATTACGGTAAAGTTGCGTTGATAAAACGTATTTTTCTATCATTACAGAGAATTTCTAGCAGTAAAGTTGCATTTTTTTTTTTTTTTTTTTTTAACAGTGTACGTTCCGTTTAAAAATAAACTACCTCTTTTTTTTTTTTTTTTTTTTTTTTTAATAAAAATGTAAAAATTCCACACATATTTTTTGAAAATATTATTTAATCTATTCCACTTAAAGAAGTTAAACTTCACTGCGACAGAAGAATATCATCCTTAAGAATCTACTTGAAAACTCTTTAAATGATTTTTAAAAGATTCGTTGAGAGTAGATGAAGTTTAAAGAATGGTCATAAAGAGCCTCTGAGTGTTGTTCAAAGTAGAAATATCCATATCTGACAGAGGAAAATGCATTATTGTTTTTTAAAGTTTTGATAATTTTTCAAGTTATAGTTTGAAGACCAACTAATGGCTTTTATAATTAAGTAAAGTTAAATTATATGAAATTTTAATAACAGAATTAAAAGACTTATCATCTTCAAAATGGATCAGTTTGTTCTAGAAAAGTAAAAAGTTTCTTTTTTTAAATATATTAATTATTTCGTAAAATTCTCCCCCCCCCCCCCAAAAAAAAAAAAAAAAAAAAAAAAAAGTTAGAAATCTCATTTAATAATTTCTGATTTATAAAACATATTTGAATATTTTATATATATATATAATTAAAATATTTTATAAAATGTGTAACAATCAAGATAAATACAAAATAAAATACGTTTTATAGTGAATCAATTAAAAAAAAAAAAAAAAAAAAAAAAAAAAAAATCATTTTGGAGAAGAATGAGTAAAACATTAATGTTTAAATACACACATATATATATATACAGGGTGAGTTTGACATAATCTGCCAAACGAAAGGAGGTGATATAACATCCCATGGGGAGCATAAAACACCGTAGAAACCCTGTCCTATCTCTAACCATTCCCGAGTTATGGTAGATAGAAGCTTTCTTTCCATCCCGTCTGAAAAACCCCCAAATTTGTGAGCTTTCTGAAAGACTTACACGCAATATAAGCACATATTTGGAAAGCGCAGAAAAAATCCTAGCGGGTGACACCATTTACATCAGGATACCTTAATTTAACGGCGAGCTACAAACGCTTAAACATTGGCGAAGTTTAAAATTGACTTGTCACCAAATTCTTTAACCGGCAATTCTGCAAACACCGTTCAAGCTACAACCGGTCAAATTTACCCAAAACTTCTTTGTATTATAATTAACAAAGTATATTATCTGTAAATACAGATGTATACATATATTAGCTTATACTTCTCTAATAGTTAGCCTGAAAAAAAAAGCACAAATTTAAAATTTTAATTTAAAATACTGACCCTGTATTCGACATTGATACATCTATATGTTCAATAACAGGGTTTACTATATATATATATATATATATATATATATATATATATATATATATATATATACATATACATATATTTATTTATTTATCGATCATTTTACATAAAATTTTCATCACGTTTTAATACACAATAATTTGATTATTAAATGATGATTAATAATGGCATTAGTAAAAATAAATACTTATTAATCCAAAATATATGTGAACATTGTGCTGGGGTTTTAAAAAGATAGCGCATGACATAAAATGTAATAAAATTTTATTCATTTATTTTTATCTAAATATCGCCCGACTGCAATCTTATTTTTTAGTATTTATTTAAATTTTTTTAAGGTGGAAATATAACATATTAAACACGAAATAAGATAGCTTACCCATATCAGAAATTAAACAGTATATATAAGATTATATTATATTTATAGAATTTCATATAAGATTTTATTTTTTCATATAAGATTTATTTTATACAGAGATCATCACCTTAGCTAATATTTCAAATAACTTTGGATCGTAACTAAATATTGATTTTTCAATGAATATCTTTGCGTAAATATTGAGGAATGTTTGCGCATGAATTATATATCTCGTTTTCGACAAAATTTATTTTTTAGATTTATTTATTTTTTATTTTTTTCTGTAGCTTAAGAAATACATGTGTATAGTATCTGTTATCCAAAATGTTTACATTATGTCATATATGTATATTATTGAAAGTTTCAATGTTAAATATTTAACTAGGATCCCGACTGAGATATTTCTACATGTAAGTTTGAATTATTACACTCGAATTCGAGGGTACCAGATGTTATTTTGTTTTATTTTATTGTCTTTATTATAAATTATACGTACCTCCTTTTTTGTGAACTAATATTTAAAAGAAGATCATTAATTTGTATCTGTTATTTATTTTACAAAACGAGAAAGATTTGAAATTTATTATTTTTAAACAGTATGTATGTTTACATTTCATTTTTATTAATATGCCTTAAAAATGCATTTTTAGATTATATAATTGTATTTAAATAAATATTCCTTCTGTATCACAAGATGAATTCTTTTAACTGATTTTTCTTTCTATTTCTTATTTCCTGTTACATTTGTTTATAGATATTGTATAATATTTTTGTGTATGTATTTAGAAATTTATAATAACGTTGATTTACTCTAAAGAGCTGGTTTTTAGATAGTACGTCAACACGAAGTTCAAAAAAGATTTACGAGTATGAAGTTTTACGAGTTCCAGAAAATATTGCCATCATCATTGCCATCATCATTATCATCATTATTATCATCATCATCATCACGGACACTTCGAGAGTACTTACAGTCAGCAGCAAAAGTATCCGAGCACTAGCAAATATTCCCATATTTAAAAAGTACATTTTATTTAATAAAACAGTTTTATGTGCACTTTTTTAAATAGGAATTTTTGCTAGTGCTCGGATACTTTTGCTGCCGACTGTAAAGTGGTGATGAACACTGTCTACCTCCATCTGAAGATAATTAAAAAATGAAGATTAATTGCATTATAAAGGAGCTCTGTACAGTGAGCTAAGTTAGTTCTGAGGAACTTCGATGTGATGCACTAAAAATAATTTCTATGATTGATATCTACACTGGGTTTCAAAATGATATGCACACCAAATTTTTCAAGCATTTAAAAAAAAAAAAAAAATGTTACAAAATAGTAAGAGCTATGAATGTTAAAAATAAAAAAATAAAATATTTATTTTCTATAACAAAATATAACTCAAACACACATTTTTATATAAACAAAACTGGATTTATTGTTTTTGAGGTGTTACATAATGATATGAACACGAACCAAAAATATGGATTAGTAGCGTATACACCAGATTGTCAAACTTTATAATACAACTTTTTACTTTAGAGTAATATAATATAACACTTTACTTTTTGCTTTCGAATTTACTCACTTTCTTTCCTGGCCTTATATACTTGTACAACATTGCATCTTAAATTAAAAAACGCAAATAATTCATGATGAATATTTTCATTATATATTGCATAATAAGTATATTAAAAATGTGTGTAATTTAATAATCAAACTCGAAAAATATATAAACATCAATGCATCTTATGGCAGTTAAAATCAAAATTACCAGAAAACATATTTTATTCTAAAATATTTAATCTTTTTCTCTACGTATTTGACTTCTTCCCCCCCCCCCCTAGACTGCTCTTTACAAAACAATAAATTATTTTAAACAAGTAGAAGTAAAATAGTGCCAAATGGCCTTCGAATTTTTCAGCTTCAGTGAACTTTTGAGAAGCGGAGAACAAAAGAATCGGATATAAACGAGCCTAAACTGTATAGTTTGCTTCTGATTTTAGTTTTATGTATATTTAGATCATTTCCTCTTTCTCATATATCAAAGTAACTTTTGAACTAGAATGCATTTATCTGCAGTAATATAAATTGCAGTTCTTTTGTCGGAACATTTAAGAATAAATTTCATATTTCTATTATATTTGAATGCATTAAATTGTATGTAAGTATAGGAATAAATTAAGCTTTTAAAATATTTTTTTAAACTACTATTATTACATTTTGATAACTATTTATAAAATTTAATTATTCCTTGTGTAACTGATAATTAAAAAATGTTATTTAATTTTACATTTTAAAATATTTAATTTTAAAATAACAGTTAAGTTATTTTTACATCGTATTCTGTCTAAAGTTTGTCGAAAATCTATCAAAATATGTAAAAATAAATTCAAGCAATAAAAATCACAAAGACAGAGTACATTACAATAATTGTAAGTAAAGTTACTGACAAAAGAAAAATCAATTATCTAAAGCAGTTATTTTTATATTAATTTTAGAGTACATCTGATTTAATTAGTGATTCTACAGTCTTTAACGAAAATACAAAGACAATTAAAATATTTTTCTCTTTTTTAGATATTTCAAAATTGCATTACAAAACTAGAAAATATATATTTTAATTCCTCTCCCTCTACAATAATTTTGGAATCAATAAATTATTCTTATATATTAGTGGTTTTCTTTATTTTTTAAATGTATATCATTATTTAAATATAAGAATATTTAGATTGAAATTTCTTGTTGTTTATTAATAAAAAAAAAAAAAAAAAAAAGAACGACTATTCACTAATTATTATAATATTTGTAGTATTAATACAATACTACGTATATTCCATATAAAATAACATATTAAATAATATCGCGATAATAATGAGATTTAAAATTAATTTTTTATTATATGATAATGCATAATTTAAATATACTCCCTCTTTTTCCTTATATATATATATATATATATATATATATATCTTTTTTTTATATTCCAGACCGACTATTTGTTTAATAAATGAATTTATTGAATCATATAAAAACAGGAGATTGGAATACTTCTATTTTTATTTAAGGAGGAACTGCTTGCTCTTGTCAATGATTAAAAATGCTTTAGCAATTAAGTTTCTTTTACGTTTTTTTTTTTTTTTTTTTTTTTTTTTTAAATTTAACAACATTAGAAACGTTTAAAAGATTATTTTTGTTATTGTGATTGTGGAAAGTTTCCATATTTATATTTCCTTTTGGTGTTACTGTAATTATTCTCAATAAAAATAAAAAAATAAATGTATTTTATCAGCACGTGATTCGGTTTGGATGACTGCAGCCCTTCTTTGCCAATTTGTTACCGTAACGATCCACGTGAGATAGAATCCACATTTTTTTATGTTATAAATGGAATAAATAAATAGCAAACATATTAAAACTATTTACCTGATGAGACTAAAACATTTCTCCTCATTTTAAAAGTGTAAACGATTCGAATCCTGGTTCAGAAGCTGTAAGTTCCGGTCCAATGAGTTTTAATAACAATAAAATATAACCGTACAGCTGCACTCCATCCCTTCGCAAAAAAGTGTGTAATTTAGTATAAACTTATATATATTTTAATTATTTAATATTTTTTCAACCTTTAGTCTTTGTTAGAATATTATAGTTAAAATGTTTTTCAATACCACTTAAAACATGCAGATCTTATGTAATATTTGAAAAAAATAATGATTCAAAGAGGAAATATTAAAATAATTACTTTAATAACTTAAATACTTTAATAAATTTCTCCATTAAAAATTTTATATTAATTTAATATTACTAATATAAAATTACTCTTGTACCTTTATTAAGAGAAAGTTATTTAGACAATGATTATTTCACTTACATTTGAAAATAATTTTTTTTTTTTTTTTTTCCAATGGCGCGGCACTTTTTTGTGACGTAGCATAAGCCGGGGGGTCGCCGAAATTGATGACCATTTGTAAAGGAGCACCCAATGGGCGGTCATCGCTACCGCTAACAGAGACAACACATCCATGCCTTTTCCGGGATTCGAACCCAGGCCCAACCGTGTAGGAGTCAGGGTCGCTAACCACTACACCGACTGGGTGGTTTGAAAACAGTATTTAATTATGTCATTCCAAAATATTTGGGAAATAATCCAAGCGCACTACGATGGATACACATTTAAAATTATATTTATATGCATTTTACATATATATTATTAATTTTATATGTTTTTTTCTCAACTGCAAATTATAGACATTGAAACTGTCTGAAAATTTTGAAAAAAAAAAGAGAGAAAGAGAATTTCTTTCTTTCTTTCTTTTTCTTTTCTTTCCTTTTTTTTTTTTTCTTTTTTTTTTTTTTTTTTTTTTCTAGATTCTCAAAATTATTATGAAGTTGACTAAGTTAGAAAAAAAAAAAAAAAAAAAAAACTCATAGAAAATCGAACTTAAATAATATTAATTTCAATCTTATTAAAAATGTAATGTAAATTTCATTCCTGGGAATTGGATTCATTTAATTATTATGTGCATTAAAATTACTGATCAATAAAACAATATCTTGCCTGCGACGACCAATGTGTTAAAATATCCTAAATAATTTTATTCGTGTTCACATGCAATATAATGAAAATAATTATAAGTAAGGTTAAAATAGCCTAGATTTAGATAAACAAACAGTGATATCGATTCGCGTTAGTAATATTTACTTTATTTTCAAAATATACTTATGAAAATAATATCACATATTTTCCCAAAGGACATTAACAGACAAATGGTAGTACTAACACCACTTCGACCTTTAATCATATATAATTTAAATCAAGATAAATGTATTGTATCATATGACACCATGGATTATTACAACAAATACAGCTTTTGAAATAATTTATATGAGAAAGGATGTTATATTCATAGTAAGGTTATTTAAATGCATATATTACCATTGTATATTTTAATTTCAAGTGCGGTACTAAGTATATTAGTATTTATTTTACATATTCGTTGATCTTATTTATTTTGTGAGGATATGGAATACAATAGACTTGTTTCTAATATTGATTTTTGTAACAAAAGTTCAATTATTTATTCAATATTGATATTTATTTTCTTTCAAAAAATTATGAAATATTAAAATTGTTGTTAGTGTTTTTCTCAAAACGCAAAACACTTGTAAGTAAAAGGAATAACTTCAAATAGTTTCAAAAATGTTTGATGTAGAGGAATTGAAAAATAGTTTCTAGTCTCAAAAATAAATCAATAAATTAAAAATGAAACGTTTTAGGCTTTTTCTTGAAAATGTTTTAAACAAATCTGTCAAGAAAATACTTTTCAAGGTAAATAAATAATATCTCTATATAAGTAACTAAAAATGCATTATATATTTTTTAACTTCAAGTAAGTGTTTAATAAGATCATAAATTTTTAAATAACAAAAGCTGAGATACAGACTTCTTATAAACAAAGAAAACTGCAGGATATCAGCTCCATCTGTCAAGAAATTAGCATTAAGATTAAAACAGCATAATTTTTCATAATACCCCTCTGATATATTAAGTTTGGGGGATATATATACTAGGGTAACTAGGATATAACTTTCATGTTAACGGTGACTTTTATAGATTAGCAGCTTCAAGTTTCGATCGATGTGCACTAAACTGAATGCCCATAACTGCTATTTTTAGCCAATAAACTGAATAAGGACACTCTCAAATATTGAGTTTTGAAAACTATTTACCGTACAGGCTAAAATATTACTTTCCTCTAAATGAGGGAAACTGGAGCATTACAGCGCTACTTGAGTCTAATTATCACTAAATTATGTAAAATTTCTTTCTTTCTTTCTTTCTTTCTATTTTTTTTAAATGCGCACGTTAAAATTTTACTAGCATACATAAACATAGCACTTTGAATAAACATCATAAAAAAAAAAAAAAAAATATTAACAATTGTTTCAGGCCGAAATAATACATTACACTTCATCAGCGAACAAAGTAAGCACGAGTGCTGCAAACAAAGTGTCAGTGTACTTATGCCTTCTTTGTTCACTCACCTGACGGAGGGTCGTGTTTTATTTCGACCCGAAATAATTGTTACGAGTTGTTTTGCATTTTATGGTGTTTATTTAAAAATTTTAACTTATTAATTTACAACGGAGAACCCCCGGGGAATTTTTTATGATGCATAATTTTAATTTATATTATATAGTTCAAGTAAAGTATTTAAATACAAAATATTTTATATTTAATATTCACAAAGTCAGTAATTTAAGGGCTAGTAAATTTAAAAGAAATATTTCGGTAACTACTTCGCGAGAAATGTTCTAAATAATATGTGATTTATTTATTTAATTTTTTTTTAAATAAATAATTTATTTTAATAATTGCATATTTATATTCAATTTCAATTGAATAGAAGACAATGAATGTTTAAACTCGAAGTTAGAAAATCTCCTTTGTTCGTGAATTTCTCATTATTAATAGGATTATTGAAAGATGCATGATTATAATCATAACATTTAAACATTAATTCAAGTGGAATAACTTATGTATTCATCTCAAGAGACTGAATAATCTTCTTTTATTAAAAGAATACTTAAGAAAGTAAACAGAAAATTATGCCTTGTTTAATAATAGTATCTGTCAACTTCAGAATAAATTCTCTTGTAATAAGGAGTATAATTGTTTTCCTTTTCAGTTTTATTTCTGTGTATTAAAGCTTGAAAATTTTGGCAGTTAATAAATTTATATAATATTCCCTGTACCTTTACATTATCAAAGATAAATTATTAGTATTCTATTTAACTTGAAAATAATTGAACTCGTATTGATATATAGAATATTAAATGCATTTATTTTGAAATACAAATTTCATCTTTATTATTCATATGACAGTTACATTAAAACCTTCTGATAAATCTATTCTTGAAAAAAAAAAAAATGTCACTTATGTATTAATAAAATCAGAATGTTCCAGGGAATGTAACAGGGAAAATACTTTAACTGTTAGTTAACAAAATATATATGTATGCAATAATAATAATAACTAGTATCGCCCAGTGGTCGAAACTCGACCATTTTTTTTGCAAAGCGAGGCAAAGCAAAGTTATTGCCTTGTCCTAAACGGAATGCAATTGCAACACAGCTGCGGCAATTGTTTGCCGATATTCACTCTAACTGAATCAGCAGAATTTTACTTAATATAACTATTTCTCTCTGTAGATGTTAGCCTTTCCTGAAATGAGAGAAAATCGCAACGTTAAAACGCCCCTTGTTGTGTGATACAGCCCAGAAGCTAATAGGTACCATGTCAAACCAAGGCCCAACCAAGTATCAAATTCTGTTAAATTAATTTGATTGGTTCATAAAGTACAGTGTTTGAACAAAAAAAAAAAAAAAAAAAAAAAAAAAGATATTTTTCAAAAAGGGTCGAATTGAGTTCGGGAAATTTCAAAACGTGTAATCGAAAACCGAAAATCTAAAACTTTTCTGAATCTGATATTTTCTACTAATATGCAGAGGAAACAATAATAAATCCACTTTCAAAAAAATATAAAAAAGTAGTCAATTTCACTTAATTAAAATGCAAGGAAATCTCAAAACGTGTAAATTCATCGAAAACCGGAAATCAAAAGTTTTTATGTATCTTCTACTTGCTTCTTCTACCCACAAAAGCTAGCAATAAAGACACTTTTTTAAAAAAATAAGTAGCCAATTTCAGTTAATTGAAACGTAAAGAAAGCTCAAAACATGTAAATTCAGCAAAAAACGGAAATCGGAATTTTTTCCGTATCGTCTACTTATACATGCAGCAGTTAGTATCAAATCCATTTTCCTTTTATTTAGCATATTAGTTGAATATTTATTGTTTAAATATCACCCTTTGAAATGAAATGTTTATGTTTACATTCGAAACTGGAAGTTTGCCATTTTTTTTTCTGGAGTTTTGTGATTTTAAATTAAAATTTTATCAATTTTACAGAAAAAATAACTCAATCAAACACATGTAGACAGTAACTACGTGTATAAAAGGGAAAAATAGGGGAAAATGCAAAAAAAAATAAATGTATTTTTAAATACCTTCTTGACATTGTAAGAAAATAATATTTGTATTCGCACCTTCCGGCTAACCATACCTTTCGAATGATACCATTTTCAACCCTCTACTCCCATAATTAATATGTTAAAAAGGGACAACAAATTTTATGCTTGCCTATTAATATATAGAAGATAAATAAAGTCACTTTTTGTTGCCAAAAGACAAATAACAAAGAACATTTGAAGTTTCAAAAATGAAATAATATATATTATTTACATATTATTACACAAACATGAAATTTATCGTACGGCTAATATCTCTTTAAATTACAGCTGACATAAATCATAAAACAAAAAAGAAAGAAGTTAGATCATAAATAAATTAGAAAATAAAAAAATGATTTCTCATAAATCAAATCCTTTTTATCAATGGACGATGAACGTAGGAAATCTTTTTTGTGGTTCCACGGACTGCCAGTGACGTCATCACTTCGCTTGCGTATAAGGATGCTATACAAATTACTGTGTCTATGGTTTTATTTGAGTTTTATGAAATTGCCAGATTTAACAACTTTCTACTTTTAGGTATTTTTTAATGTAAAGGAATACGTGTATGAAAGGGAAAAATGGGGGAAAATTCATAAAAAATAAATGTATTTTTAAATACCTTCTTGACATCGTAAGAAAATAATATTCATATTCGCACCTTCCGGCTAACCATACCTTTCGAATGATACCATTTTCAACCCTCTACTCCCATAATTAATATGTTAAAAAGGGACAACAAATTTTATGCTTGCCTATTAATATATAGATAATAATAATAATAATAATAACTTTTTAGCATCTTAAAATTCAACACATTTGTGTCTGAAAATCAGACACTTGTATTTACAGTGTAGCTGGATATAATTATATGTTTAGAGAAAGCTTTATCTAATTAAATTAAATAGAATAAGAAATTAGAATCTAGTGTAGCCTCCTTTGTGTTTAATGACTTCAAAAATACATTCTGGCATTAATGTCACGATATTTCACAAGGTAACTAACGGGATTTCGATCCAGACTGTTTTTACTTTCTCCTTTTGTTCTCTTACAAATTGAAATTGTTTTCCATACGCATAAAACTTGAGCAAAATCATTCCCAATAATTTTTTTCGATGGGGGTTAAAATCTGGACTGCTTGTTGGCCATTGTAATAATGGTATGTGTTTAACTTCAAGCCATGATTTTCATCACTTTTGAGGCGTGATGCCAGCATTGTCCTGCTGTAGAACAAAGTCTTCCCCCAAAAGTGACTCATCTGTTTCAAGATGGCTGATTATTGCAGTTTCTTCTGCATATCCACCAGAATTCATTCTTGTGGAAATCCACGCAAGAATCAAGACCCCTTTAAATGCAATCTTTCCCCATATCATGAATGTTCCTCCACGGAAGTTTCTTGAATATTTAATTTGTTTCCCCCGCCTTTAGCCATGCCAACAATAGTGTGCCCTAACAGGGCCATCTAAATTGAACTACGTTTCATCGGTGAATATCATTGATTTTTATTCTTCTTTATAATTCATGTACTTTTTTGCGAATACATGTACTCTTTGCCCTATGATTAGCTTTTAATAATGGTGGGACTTTCTTTTTAATCCGTACTACATTTTTTTTTTTTTTTTTTTTTTTTTTTCATAATGAAGAATTCTGCTACCATGTCTTGGAATGACAGGAAATTACAGCGAGCAGGATTTTCGTTTGAATTTAGCATTTCATTTATTACTTTTCTCACAGTCAATCTTTTTTAACGCTGCGTTATGACGGGTTTCCTTCCTCCTCGTTTTAATGCGTTATATCTTACCCTTTTTACTTTCTTCTATATGTAATATAGAGAAAGTATTGGATTCGCGAAAATTTTCGACCTCCGTTTTTTGACGGATCTACATGTTTTGGGATGTCCTGAACACGAATTGATAGTTTTTGGAAAATGTCTGTCTGTCTGTCTGTCTGTGGTTTTTTTGTTTTCACCGTATCTCACGAACCAATGAATGAAATTCAACCAAACTTGGTATATAGTTGGACCCTGGCGGGGCATTGTGCTGATTAGATTTGGAGATCAATAGCCCAGCAGGTGGCGCTGTGATCGCATTTTATGTAAATTTTTAACATGGCAGTATAGGACAAATTTTCGTATTTTTCACCGTATCTCACGAACCAATAAATGAAATTCAACCAAACTTGGTATATAGTTGGAACCTGACGGGGCAAGGTGCTGATTAGATTTGGGGATCATTCCTCCGGCAGGTGGCGCTGTAATCGCAAAATTTTGTATTTTTCACCGTATCTCACGAACCCATGAATGAAATTAAACCAAACTTGGTGTATAGTTGGACCCTGACATGGAAGGTGTCTGATTAGATTTTGGGATTAATCGCCCAGCAGATGGCGCTGTGATCGCATTTTATGTAAACTTTTAACATGGCAGCATAGGACAAAATTTCGTATAAATGTACATAATGAGCGTTATTACTTTCTTCTATATGTAATATAGAGAAAGTATTGGATTCGCGAAAATTTTCGACCTCCGTTTTTTGACGGATCTACACGTTTTGGGATGTCCTGAACACGAATTGATAGTTTTTAGAAAATGTCTGTCTGTCTGTCTGTCTGTCTGTGGTTTAGTGTTTTCACCGTATCTCACGAACCAATGAATGAAATTCAACCAAACTTGGTATATAGTTGGACCCTGGCGGGGCATTGTGCTGATTATATTTTGGGATCAATAGCTCATCAGGTAGCGCTGTGATCGCATTTTATGTAAATTTTTAACATGGCAGTATAGGACAAATTTTCGTATTTTTCACCGTATCTCACGAACCAATGAATGAAATTCAACCAAACTTGGTATATAGTTGGAACCTGACGGGGCAAGGTGCTGATTAGATTTGGGGATCAATCGTCCGGCAGGTGGCGCTGTAATCGCAAAATTTCGTATTTTTCACCGTATCTCACGAACCGATGAATGAAATTGAACCAAACTTGGTGTATAGTTGGACCCTGACATGGAAAGTGTCTGATTAGATTCGGGGATCAATCACCCAGCAGATGGCGCTGTGATCGCATTTTATGTAAACTTTTAACATGGCAGAATAGGACAAAATTTCGTATAAATGTACATAATGAGCGTTATTTTAAACTTGTGATTGTAAAATTAATATGAATTATTGATAATAGTAGTAGTTAACTATGAAAAATTTTTTGTGCATGTGGGGGCATCGGTTCCCCCCCCCCCCGGGGGGGCAAAGTTTCAAGATGGGTATCTTTCGAAAGGTCTCGTCAATACCTTTAAAACGAATGGTTGAACCATAAATCTGTGATAATTTAAAACAAAGTTGTCGATTTTTTTTACTTTTAACAAAAAAAAAATCGCAATTTTTTTTTTTTTTTTTTTTTTTTTAGCGAAATTTAACCAAACTTGGTATTTAGTTGGTCCCCGACATAAACTGGTGCTGATTATGTTTGGGGATCAATAGCTCAACAGGTGGCGCTGTGATAGCATTTTATCTAAATTTTTAACATGGCAGCATAGGACAAAAATTCGTATAAATGTGCATAATTAGAGTTGTTTTAAACTTGTGATTGTAAAATTAATATGAATTATTGATAATAGTAGTATGTAACTAGGAAAAAAATTTTCTGCATGGGGGGCATCGCTTCCCCCCCCCCTAGGGGAGAAATACCCCTCCAGGGGGGGTAAATTTTCACAATGGGTATCGTTCGAAAGATCAGGTTGATAATAGTAGTAGTTAACTAGGAAAAAAATTTTGTGCATGTGGGGGCATCGGTTCCCCCCCACCGGGGGGGAAGTTTTCACCCGGGGGGGGCAAAGTTTCAAGATGGGTATCTTTCGAAAGGTCTCGTCAATACCTTTAAAACGAATGGTTGAACCATAAATCTGTGATAATTTAAAACAAAGTTATCGATTTTTTTTACTTTTAACAAAACAAACTTAGAAAAAAAATCGCAATTTTTTTTTTTTTTTTTTTTTTTAAACGAAATTTAACCAAACTTGGTATTTAGTTTGTCCCCGACATTAACTGGTGCTGATTATGTTTGGGGATCAATAGCTCAACATGTGGCGCTGTCATAGCATTTTATCTAAATTTTTAACATGGCAGCACAGGGCAAAAATTCGTATAAATGTGCATAATAAGAGTTGTTTTAAACTTGTGATTGTAAAATTAATATGAATTATTGATAATAGTAGTATGTAACTAGGAAAAAAAATTTCTGCATGGGGGGCATCGCTTCCCCCCCTGGGGGGGAAGTACCCCCCCGGGGGGGGCAAAGTTTCAAGATGGGTATCTTTCGAAAGGTCTCGTCAATACATTTAGAAGAAAGTCTTGTGGTGGCCACAACATACTAGTAAAATTTTGTATTTTTCACCGTATCTCACGAACCGATGAATGAAATTAAACCAAACTTGGTGTATAGTTGGACCCTGACATGCAAAGTGTCTGATTAGATTTTGGGATTAATCGCCCAGCAGATGGCGCTGTGATCGCATTTTATGTAAACTTTTAACATGGCAGCATAGGACAAAATTTCGTATAAATGTACATAATGAGCGTTATTTTAAACTTGTGATTGTAAAATTAGTATGAATTATTGATAATAGTAGTATGTAACTAGGAAAAAAATTTTGTTCATGGGGAGGGGTAAATTTTCACAATGGGTATCTTTGGAAAGATCTCGTTGATAATAGTAGTAGTTAACTAGGAAAAAATTTTTGTGCATGTGGGGGCATCGGTTCGTTCCCCCGGGGGGAAAGTACTCCCCGGGGGGGGGCAAAGTTTCAAGATGGGTATCATTCGAAAGGTCTCGTCAATACCTTTAAAACGAATGGTTGAACCATAAATCTGTGATAATTTAAAACAAATTGTCGATTTTTTTTACTTTTAACAAAAAAAAACTTAGAAAAAAATCGCAATTTTTTTTTTTTTTTTTTAGCGAAATTTAACCAAACTTGGTATTTAGTTGGTCCCCGACATAAACTGGTGCTGATTATGTTTGGGGATCAATAGCTCAACAGGTGGCGCTGTGATAGCATTTTATCTAAATTTTTAACATGGCAGCATAGGACAAAAATTCGTATAAATGTGCATAATTAGAGTTGTTTTAAACTTGTGATTGTAAAATTAATATGAATTATTGATAATAGTAGTATGTAACTAGGAAAAAAATTTTCTGCATGGGGGGCATCGCTTCCCCCCCCCATCTAGGGGAGAAATACCCCCCCAGGGGGGGTAAATTTTCACAATGGGTATCGTTCGAAAGATCAGGTTGATAATAGTAGTAGTTAACTAGGAAAAAAATTTTGTGCATGTGGGGGCATCGGTTCCCCCCCACCGGGGGGGAAGTTTTCACCCGGGGGGGGCAAAGTTTCAAGATGGGTATCTTTCGAAAGGTCTCGTCAATACCTTTAAAACGAATGGTTGAACCATAAATCTGTGATAATTTAAAACAAAGTTATCGATTTTTTTTACTTTTAACAAAACAAACTTAGAAAAAAAATCACATTTTTTTTTTTTTTTTTTTTTTTTTTAACGAAATTTAACCAAACTTGGTATTTAGCTTGTCCCCGACATTAACTGGTGCTGATTATGTTTGGGGATCAATAGCTCAACAGGTGGCGCTGTAATAGCATTTTATCTAAATTTTTAACATGGCAGCATAGGGCAAAAATTCGTATAAATGTGCATAATAAGAGTTGTTTTAAACTTGTGATTGTAAAATTAATATGAATTATTGATAATAGTAGTATGTAACTAGGAAAAAAAATTTCTGCATGGGGGGCATCGCTTTCCCCCCTGGGGGGAAAGTACCACCCCGGGGGGGGCAAAGTTTCAAGATGGGTATCTTTCGAAAGGTCTCGTCAATACATTTAGAAGAAAGTCTTGTGGTGGCCACAACATACTAGTAAAATTTTGTATTTTTCACCGTATCTCACGAACCGATGAATGAAATTAAACCAAACTTGGTGTATAGTTGGACCCTGACATGGAAAGTGTCTGATTAGATTTTGGGATTAATCGCCCAGCAGATGGCGCTGTGATCGCATTTTATGTAAACTTTTAACATGGCAGCATAGGACAAAATTTCGTATAAATGTACATAATGAGCGTTATTTTAAACTTGTGATTGTAAAATTAGTATGAATTATTGATAATAGTAGTATGTAACTAGGAAAAAAATTTTGTTCATGTGGGGGGTAAATTTTCACAATGGGTATCTTTGGAAAGATCTCGTTGATAATAGTAGTAGTTAACTAGGAAAAAAATTTTTGTGCATGTGGGGGCATCGGTTCGTTCCCCCGGGGGGGGGGGGGAAGTACTCCCCGGGGGGGGGGGGGGCAAAGTTTCAAGATGGGTATCTTTCGAAAGGTCTCGTCAATACCTTTAAAACGAATGGTTGAACCATAAATCTGTGATAATTTAAAACAAAGTTATCGATTTGTTTTACTTTTAACGAAAAAAATCTTAGAAAAAAAATCGTTTTTTTTTTTTTATTTTTTTTATTTTTATTTATTTATTTTTTTTTTTAAACGAAATTTAACCAAACTTGGTATTTAGTTGGTCCCCGACATAAACTGGTGCTGATTACATTTGGGGATCAAAAGCTCAACAGGTGGCGCAGTGATCTCATGTTTTCTAAATTTTTAACATGGCAGTATAGGACAAAATTTCGTTTAAATGTACATAATGAGTGTTATTTTTAACTTGTGACTCTAAAATTAATATGAGTTATTGATAATAGTAATAGTTAACTAGGAAAAAATTTCTGTGCGTGTGGGGGCATCGCTTACCTCCTGGGGGGAAGGACACCCCCGGAGGGGGGGGGTAAATTTTGAAGATGGGTATCATTCGAAAGATCTCGTCAATACCTTTAAAACGAATGGTTGAACTATAAATCTGTGACAATTTAAAACAAAGTTATCGATTTTTTTTACTTTTAACCAAAAAAAAAAACTTAGAAAAAAATTCATATATATATATATATATATATTTTTTTTAATATTGTTACTGATTGAATATGTATAGGAAAATATAGAAGAAAGTCTTGTGGTGGCCACAACATACTAGTTTGATATAATTATTAATAACACACAGAGAACGTTCAATCTTCTTTACTTTTTGTTTGTGTGATAATCTCGTCTTCATATAACCCTCAATTCGAGCTTGTTCTCTTTCAGATAGCGATTTTCTTTTAGATATGTTGAGCTTCTTTCTGGAAGAAAAAAATTCGGTATGTTACAATATATTTTACTGGTATTTCCAAATGCATCAATTAAATATAATTTTTAGTGCAATTTTAATGATATGTGAGGATTTATTTTTTAGTGAATTTATAAATAAGTCTATTCAGTATGCATATAAATTTTTATATAACTTACATTTTGAAATTTACTTTGTGGGAAAACACGATATTGGTGTTAAATGCTTATATATTTACATTTGATAAAGTAAGAAATATTTTATGACAAATGTATTTGCGTAAATCATAGTTTCAAAAAACTTTGGAGGAGAACTTGTAATTACGTCCAACAGTGTATCTGCACTAGATAACATATTTCTTTCTGACAATTTTTATAGCATTATAATATTGTTAACAAGTTAAAAATTATTCCCGAAAACATAAGGTTACATGAATCATCATCAAAAAAAAAAAAAAAAAAAAAAAGAGGGGGGAGGGGCTTTTGACTTTGTATTGAGCATCATGAAAGAAATTTCAATGCTGGATGAAATGAAAGAGTAAAATGAATTTTTAAATTATAAAAGTATGTGCAAGTATGTTTTAATAAGTATAAGTATGTTTCATAAGTATAAGTGTAAGTATGTTTTAATGAATGTAAGTAAACGAATTTTAAAAGTACGCATTTTGTTGACTTTGGATATTTAACACTCAAATCATATTGTTATGAATTTTAAATAATACTAGTTATTTTTATATAATTTCATTCAAGGAGACTAAGTCAGATTATAAAATTTTAATATTCTGCATTTCTAGCTTATCTTCGCCTTTAGACAGCCGTTTTTCTTTTAAAAACCCGTTAAAAAGCTTTAACAAAGTTCGTAATGACCTTGAAGCCAAATTTGGCAACCTTATCGCACCTTGGCGACTTTTTTGGCAACCTTAACGAGAAAATCCTTACTATCGGTATTTCGAATATCTAACCTCTAACTCCATTCTTTTAGAAGCTACCACAAAATTCTTGGTTTATAGGATGCTATAAAAGGAAACCCAGTCCAGCCAAGTCACTCAGTTTCCTTTGCAACCGGATTGCTGTCAAGAGATCTGCTTGACTAAGTCTCTTCTACTGATTACGGCTAATTGTGTTAATACTATGCTGTGACTTTTATGTTTTCAGCTGTTATTTAAGCTGTGTTTGGTGGTGAAACTGAAGTTTACACTTAATTTACAGACATGCAAACTTCTGTAAATAAACTTTTAGGCATTTGATAGATTCGTCTTTCATGCACAGGCACTTTGGCACTCCGGAACTCCGGAGTACGCAACAATATATATGTATATATATATACATTTCAAATAAGTCTTTATTATGTGATACAGACTTAATTTTATAGTTAAGTCAATTATTTTTGCGAAAGTATGAAATTATTTATTAGCTAATATGAAGTTCTAGTGTTAAAAAAAAAACTGTTCTTAAAAAATAAGAAATTGCATTAAATTGACTTTGGATTTATATATAACTATATTTATATAAAAAACTGTTTTTAGTAAAGACTAAATAGAACAAAAGGAGAAAATTATTGAAAAGAAAATAACAATTAAATGACAGCGTGTTTCGTATAACTGTACATTTCTTCTTTATGAAAGAAAAGATTTACATTCGTAGTTAAGAAGAGGTTTATTTATATATTTTTTTTCTTTTCAGAAAAATAAAGTTTTTAAAAATGCATAGGACCATCATTTTTATGACGTTCTTAATAAGTTTCTGCTTCTTTTCGTCATTCTGAACCCTTTGCTACGATTTTTAATGTTAATATAATAAACTCTACCGATAAGTATTTGGGCACTTTCGAATTTAGACTTTATGCCAAATATCTAGAAAAATTCTTTAGGAATTACCTTGAAACTTTGGTAATATGAAGAACAGATTCTACATCATATAGTTGTTCAGTGAAAGTTTTGTCCAGAAGAGGAAAGAAGAATCAGTAAAAAATTAAACAAAAATCAAAATGTTTTGGATTACTGTGTAAAACGTAATGCTTGATATACATTTTTGCTTTAGTATGTGATTATGAGGATTCTTTTAATTATCTGTATACATTTTTATCATGCTAACACATATATTCATGGAAATGTGGCGGTTTCTTAAAATAATTGCAAAGAAAAATTACCACTGTATTAATTATAAAGTATGAAGTCCAGTACAAAGTCATTTTTAGGGAACTTGGCGTACTGCATTGGAAACAGAATGCCAAAATATTAAATAACTTGCGAAGCATAAACATTTTTACTAAATAATTTTCATCTACGCATGCGCAAGCTTTCAAAAAATTTCCTTTGTATTATTTAATAACCAAAAGTACTGTGTTCCTTATATAAATACTCCAAACAAATATCGTATAAATTCAAAAATTTATAAGAGATAGAATCAACAAAATTTCACTTTTTCTCAAAAAAAAAAAAAAAAAAAAAAGATGATAAGGGGCTTTATCAATATTTTTTTACAATGAGAAAGCACTGCATTACCATTGGACATTGATTGAATCAAAATAAAATTGTGAGTAAAACCCCTTTTTTATTTTGAAAGAAATTCAAATTCTGTTCATTATATCTCTTATAACTTTTTGAATTTACGCGATATTTATTTAGGGTTTTCATACATGTAGCTCAATATATTTAGCTATTAAATTACACAAATGGTATTTTTAAAATTTTGCTCTTGCGTAGTTAAAAATTATTTAGTAAAAGTGCTAACATATCGTAAGATTAAGATTTAACATTTTTGCATTCTGATTGCATCATGCTGTGTCTAATGTAGTACGCCAAATTTCCTAAAAATAGCTTTCTGTTTTGCTACGCATTCTCAGAGATTAAGGCTGTCACATTAAACACAGCAACTGCGATTCTAAATTTTTATGAATCGATAATATTTTGAGTGTATCAATATATTTTTCCTAATTATCAATATTGATAATCTCAAAGTTATGATCACTGAAGCTGTGCCTAGTGTTAACAGAGTTTTCACAAAGTAAGTTTAAGTACAGATATTTTTATACAGAAATCATTCATATCCATCAATATGTATTTTAAAAAATACAATATAAAAATCCTGGTGTCAATTTTTTTTCTTTGAAGGAAGCATGAGTGTGACAGGATTCTGCCATGACATATTTTGGAGATTATATTGAAATTTATTAATACATATAATTTTATTCAAAATCCTATAAATGCTTTTAAAATATAACGGAACATCAATAAGCCAGTTTATAATAATTTATTTATTTTATTTTATTTTATTATTTTTTTGTTATAAGGGAAAGAAATTTGACCATCTTCTATATTAAATAAGTTTAATATGATTTTAACAAATATTTTAAATAATTTTGTTTATTTCACAGTTTTAACTAAAGCTAAATATTAGTATTAAATACTGATTTGTTTATCCAAATTTGTATCAAATAACTTCGATTAAATGTTACATCTTCGAGTACGAATAAATACCTTATTTTCCTTTATAATAAACATGTTTCTAACATAATTATCTTTCTAGATGAAGTTTAACAACATAATCACAGTAATGATACAATGTCTATTCCTTTTCGTATACCATACTTAAGCAGCTTAACTCAAAGATATGTTTGACATCATCTATCATTGTATTATCCCAATGAACCCTTTTCGAATAAATGATGTTAGACGTATGGCCGTATTCACAAACAACTTATTAAGACATACAAAGGCGCATTATGCATTATTATTTACTTCAGCATTGTTAAATATTATTTGCATACACTTAAGTGTTTCTTTATACGGTTAAAAACTAGTTTTTAATATAAATTTATGTATTTGTTTATGGAAAGAATATTAAATTATTATTTAAGCGGTTATAAATGTTGACAAATGATATTCTAAAATTTAATATCTAAATGCTGATTAGATTTTCAGTTTATCCTTTATAGTGGATAGAATATTTTAAATGATTTTAAGAAAAGGAACTTTAGATAGATTCCAAACAGGTTATTTAGTTAAATGTCTTCAAATTTTTAAAATAAAAATAATAATGTTGATCGATTACACATTTTTCTAAAATTAAATCTACAGAAAAAAAAAATATGTAATTTAATAAATAATTTTCAGGAGGCGAATTGTCAAATTCGATTCAATTAAAAATGTCCAGATACTTGTTATAAAGTATATAGAACTATGTAATACTTTTTAAATTATATCATTCGGCTTTTACAAAATTTTAAAGTTACTTTTGTTGTGTTAAAAACCCGAGAAGTTTACACTTTATGGTGGATAGGATATTTTAAATGATTTTAAGAATGGGAAATAAATAAATATATTTATTGACTCTGAAAATAATTATAAAATATAGCAATAAATTCAATCTAAAGTTTAAGGTACGTGCTAATATTGTGACCAACTGACAGTTCCACGAGAACATTTTGGTGGTTCGTAGAAAAATTGACCGCTATTTACATCTTTAAATCCTTATTAGCAATTACATTGGTTGTCGAAGGCGAATTTGATTTCAAAATATTTTGAATAATTCATATCACTTTCATTTAAGAAAGTCATTCTTCCTACAATCGATTTCATTTTTTTTAAACATTATATGTAATAGATGATGCTGAGTGTGTTAATTTTAAATCCGTTTGACAACAATCTAGGTCTACGTAGAATGCTATTTGTGGTGTTCTTATTAAAAAAATCTGAACCAAATCCATACAAGTTTAAGAAAAAAACATAGCCAGCGAACTCGACTTTTGTTCGAAGACCGAATTTAATGGAATTTATATTAATAGAAAAAGAAAAAATTATAATCTTTTCAAAATTAATCAAATCATGAATGAAAAATTATCGTTGTAACCTATCTAGCACAGTAGTTGCTGGGCCAACAACTATAGGATGGTTGTAGAAAATGAACGACCAACCAGCAAACAACAAAATAACAACGCGGACGAGCTAAACCATATTTCAATATATTCTGATCGAGGAAATCAATATATGTTCTATCAATATAGTATAAAATACTTTTCTTCATAGTATATCAAGCGCTTTAAAAGGAAATTTGAACGATGTTTCTAAAATAAAAACTCACCATATTCAAATGACTATGTTTTTTTTTTTTTTAATGACAAAAATTGGTTTTCCCGAGAAGCGCAAAAGTAGTCATTTGTAAAACCGCTCAACATATTTTCGTGAAAATTGAGGTGTAAGATATTTTAATATAGATTATAAATATCTAACGAAAAAAAAATTAAAGAAATTAAAAATTGTATATGAAAAAATAATACTTCTTTTAAAAATTTCATAAAATAGAAATTAAGACCGAAATTAACTTAAATAAATATAAGTCTACCACTTTTTGCTTCTTTTAAGTTATTTTTATAGTTTTAATGTTTAAATGGCAAAGCCAAATATATATATAATTAAATATATATATATATATATATATAATTTCTAAAATATTCAAACATTTTTTTTTTAATTTAAAATACTTATTTTTACTGAGGATTTCTCCATTATTTCATTAATTAAAATGATACAGTTTGCTTAAAATGATTCGTCATTTAACATTTCCCGCATAATTATTTCTTTAAATACATTTAAATGTCATAATGTTAATTATTATGCTAATTCCAGTAATTTCTCTTATTTCGAATGTCGAATCCAATGCAGAAATTCCGGAATATATAATGAGGAATTTCATGTTTTCCCTGAAACCTACTGCATATTTATTGAAGGATAAGTAAAGCATTTTAGCCAATAAAGCATAATGATTTTAAAAGATGAAAGTCGATTATGTGAAACATAGTATATTACTCACGAAGTTTAAAATAATTTTTAATAGATACATTTATTATTAATTACTTTCTTCTATATTCAATAGAAGAAAATATTGAATCCGCAAAAATTTTAAACTGCCGGTTTTCGACGGATTTACACGTCTTTAGACATCCGTTTCACCATTTTTAGAAAATCTGTATGTCCGTCATTTTTAGAAAATATCTGTCTCTGTGTGTGTGTGAGAGAGAGTGAGACAGACAAAACTTTTGTGGCAACTGTATCTCCGGGACTACTGCTCAGAATTGTACACAAATTTATATGTAGGTACACCTTGACCTAATTTAGTACCTTCCAGCTTTTAGTGTCAGCTGCTCAAAAGGTGGCGTTGCTATACAGCTATTTCGGCAATCTAAGGGGAGGCTATATCTCAGGTTCTATTGTGTATAATAAAACAAAACTTGATCTGTGAGAAGATCATTATGAAGCGTTTTGCTGATTCATTTTTAATGTTTATTGGCTAATAGGTGGTGCTACTATACAGTGATTTCCCTGATTTAAGGCAAGACTATATCTCAGGAACTACTCCACAGAATTGCATATAAATTTATATGTAGATGCGTCTTGACATAAATTAGTGTCTATATACTTTTGGTGTCACCCGCTCAACAAGTTGCGCTGCTACACAGCGATTTTTCCAAATTAACGAAAGGCTATATCTCATGGTCTATTGCGTATCATCAAATAAAACTTGATATGCGGGAAGGCCATTAGTTTTGTTAAAAACTAAGACCATTTTGTTAAATAATTTATTTCAATTAAAAAATTGTATTTAAAATTGTCATATTTTGTTCACAAAAAGTAAATCATTTAAAACACATTTGTTTAATAAATTTATTAAAACAAATATTTTAAATATATAAATATGCCAAATTTTCTATAAATTTTTAAAAAGGCGGATTAAACTGAATTTTAGTTTTTTTTAAATGCATAAATTTGTTCATTTGAAAAGTGAGCTAAAATTTTAATGAGATACTTAAAAAAAGCTTTTCAGTTTAGTAAGATAATCCTCGTAAGATTAAGGTATTGTTTAATCAATTTAAATCATTATTAGTTTTACGGTAAATCTAAATAGTTTAATGTTTTCTAAAGTTTGTTAGATGATATTATATGTCTTAATTAATAGGAATATTATATAAAGGTATGGTGAGAAGAAGATATTATTATCAAATATTAAATTTATAATGTTCCACTTAAGGTTGATAAAAGAAAGTTAATTATAACGCGTTTAATTTTAAACTAACACGTTAAATTAGAATTAGTAAAGTTTTCTTTTTAATTATGATGAGTATTTGTATATATATATATATATATATATATATATATATATATATATATATACACAAGGTGCTCACTGCAGTCACTTCCAATTATTTTAACAGTTGAACGGCTGCAGCTAAAATAATAAAGTGGTGTCTAGGTACAGTAAAGTAACTAGGCGTAACATCATATGTCCTCTTGAAGCGCCATCTGATATTGAAAGGTGAATTGAGAGTTTTTATCTCAAACACAATACGAGATAGCAAAAAACTGAAATGCTAAGATGTAAACCATCGTAGATTTAATAAGAATAGACACCTTGTAGACATGATTGATAAAAAGAGACTACTTTCAGCGAACATTTATTTATTTGAGTTTTTCAACATTTTCATGTGCCGTTATGATCTTAGAAAGGAAAATAAACTACTAGCCTTCGTAAGATATATTTACTTTTGACATTCTATCTTGTTTCTGTCACCTGGGATTTACATTTAGACTGTTGTTTCATCTTCACGTTGCACAAGAAGGTGGCACGTATATTACATAATGTTTAAACAAAGGTTCAGATATGAATTGCGGTTTATAAACAGAAACTTGAACATAAAAAATAGTGGTATCTTGTGATAACCTGTTGTCCTTTCTTTCTAACGAGGAACATTCACGAACTGTAGGACACCGATCGTAATCAAACTTTGCAGGTAGTTAAAGGGTACAAAGTTGTATATTCCAACCAATTTATATGGGTAAAGGTTACATCAGAACTGAGGTATTGGTGTTTGAAGTTGGAATTACTTTTTCCCAATATTGTGACGTCATTCGATTTTTCTATTTGACTTTTTTATTTCCTCCACCCCATCCCCCGCCCCCATCAAACACGTGCTGTTAATTTATTTATTTAAATTGTATTTCCGATTGCTCGCAAAAAATAATATAGACGTATATGTTTGCAAAATTCTACCGAAATAGGTCTGAAAATATTCACAAGGCATTTATTACTTCCTGCTTCATACGCTTCATGTTACCATGTTGTATAATAAAATAGGAATTAAATAAACTATTAAAAATTCCAATCGAAATCTCTCTCGTATAAAAACACAAAGTTATTTTTCAAATCTTTATTAAAAAAAAAAAAAGCAGAACAAGAAAATTTGTACGTGCTGAAAATTAAAAAAGCACATTTTAAATTAAAAAAAAAATAACAGCGCGTGTTTGATAAAATAATAATAATAATAAATAAATAAATAAATAAATAAAATAAATAAATAAATAGAGTTAAATAGATCAATTGAATGTCGTCACAATATTGGAAAAAAGTAGTTCCAAATTCGAACGCTAGTGTTTCTATTCAGAAGTAACGCTTTCGAATATAAATTGGTAGTCGTGTATATCTTCATAGCCGTTAACAACCTGTAAAGTTTGGTTACTACAGGTGAGTCACAGTTCATGGGTGTTCCTTGTAAGATCGTTTCATTGTAGTAAGATCCCGAATAAACAATTGTGCATTTTACGCGTTCCGTTTTCAGCATCTTTGTCTAACAAGAAGCTTTTTTAACAAAGACAATGAAACTATATACTTTGTATTTAACTCCCCCCGCCATCTCGTGCTTTTCTCGAGATAGAAACGCCAATTCCACCGTTTTCCACCAAATGGTAATGTTAGTAGTCGTATTTAATAGCGCACAGCAACTAACGAATTTTCTATACATACATATTATTTTATTATTTTAAGACAATATCTGCAGCAGTCTAGTAGTTAAAAGTGTGAGAATGAACTTTATTGGACATCTGTATAATATATATATGGTGTGCCATAAGTCTGTACAGATTTTAAAAATTCATAACTATTGAATGAATCGACAATATTCCTGTGACGTCACAGTAGGTAAAATTGCCAAACACGTGGCCAATATTTTGTAAACAAATTAAACTCAACATGCCATTTTATTGTTACGCATAACATTTTCCTAAATATTTCTCCAGTGAAACTTAATAATCAGATATCTGTTCAAACAAGAACAAAAGAGAAATGTAAACAACTGAATCGAATGGTAAAGTTAAGACTATTCCATATTGTAAAACTGCAGAACATTTTATGTATATATACACACATATATACAATGAATAAAAGATTAATAAGAACATTTCATACACACACATATATATACAGACATCAAAGCTTAAATAATTAGAATTTCAATCACTTTAATGAAGGAATTTATTAAATGGAGCCTCCATTTAAATTTGTTAACATCGCCACAGTTCACATGGCAACTTTTAATATTACATATGTTGATTAATATTAAAGTGTATTACAAAAACTGGATTAAAAACAAAACGAAGGTATCACTATATCACTCTTACTTCAATTTCATATAATCTGTAACTCTTATAAATAATATTGCAAGATAAAAATTTGCAAGCCACAATGCTTTGCTACGGTAGAGTTGAGGATTGTTTGCCTAACCAGCTGATATTCTTGTAGCCTGGAACTCAAAGTGGGAATATGGTCCATTGATAGAATTGAACGCGGCTTGCGAAAAAACCATTCCCTTGAAAGGAGATATATTTTTTTGGTAAAGAAAAAATATTAATTAAGCTATTTGTTGATAGAGGGCGCTGTGTGGGAACACATCACATATTTTCAGGAAAAAACTGTACTTATTCTCAGGCAAATGTCTACTGGCATATATATCTTATTCTATGTGTCCGTCGTCACCAGAAATTATTGTTTGCAAACGAGTTATAACACTGCTAACTGCAACTTCAGTCGGCGGTTCTTACCTGAAGAAAAACATCTTCACCCATAACGCTTTATCCATCCAGCCAGCATCGCAATTTAAACTTCATGTACGCACAAGTAGGAGGCAAAACAGGAAATAAAACTGTTCTAATTGCGAAATTGTGCAGTTTATAGGACTTCCATTTGCGTATATTTTTTTTCACATCCGTGCGAAAAATTTAACTATTTGTCTAACCATCGTCGACAAAAAAATTAATTATATATTTTATTTACAAATATATATATATATAATAACATCCCCTTTCACGAGAATGATTTTTTCTCAAACCGCGTTCAATTCTATCAATTCATTCAATAGTTATGAATTTTTAAAATGTCTACAGACTTATGAGACACCCTGTACTTATATATATAAGTGTATGTGTGAGAAATATAATTAAAAGCCTCCCTAAGTATTATAGCTGTATTATTATTTTTATTATTATTATTATTATTTAATCTTTTTTCATTTAATGGTTTACAAAACATTCATTATTTATCATACTAAATTAAGTACTCCGAAATTACTTCTAAATCATTTAGTTTCTTAAACATCTTGAGCTACCAAGATACTGAAAGTATTAGAATGGATTTAAATTTGAGACTCACATTTGTTTTCTTTCTTTTTTTTTTATTCCTACATTTATTTTAAGAAAAAAATTTACAGTGATGTAAATACTGTTATAATCGCTTTTATTTTAATGCTTTTCAATAATAAAATTTATCTAAGTGATTTCTTTTTTTTTTTTTTTACATAAACTTTATTGCTTATTAAAAATAAATTAACATTTTGAAAACTAGTGCGAAATCGTTACTTAAATCTTTTAGATAATGCGATGGCTTCTTTAAGACTTCTAAACGTTCATTTTTACTTTCCGAACACTATATGAGGAAAGTATTGTAATCATGTCAAAAATCCGAATTTTAGATTTTGATGTTTCTATACGTTTCGAGGTCGCCTGAGTCGTTTCCACTGTTTTTACGATGATATATGTATGTGTGTGTGTATGTATGTATGTATGTATGTATGTGTGTATGTATGTGTGTATGTCTGTGTGCATGCATATGAGTGAACACGCTAGCGTCTACACGCTTTGTTCGCATAAGCTTAAAGTTGGTAAGTAATATATTGTAAGTCACCATAGTACGAACCCTATAGATTTTGGGTGAGCATTTAGCATTTACAGTTTTTTTACAGGGGCACAAAGAAAATTTTTTTATCATTAGGGCCTATGGGGCCAAATTTTTAAAAGTGTGAGAGCGTCTAATTGCCTTATTATTCTCAGCAAAAAATTTGTTCACATGTTATATAAGTCACAGTTGCACCAACGGTATAGATTTTGGTGAGCTTAGCACTAACTGTTTTTTTACAGGGACACAAAGAAAAATTCTTTCTCATTATGGCCTATGGGACCAATTTTTTAAAAGTGCGATAACATCTAAACGCCTTGTTCAATTGAGCTGAAAATTTATATGAATATTATAAATCACTGTTGCACTATCTATAAACATTTTTGTGAATCTAGCATTTATAGGTTTTTACAGGGACACGACGAAAAATTATTTATTATTATGATCTACGGGCTCAAAGTTCAGTAGCGTTAAATAAAACATCGTTTAATATATGGAGAAAAATACTTAAACTCTCTATTATGGTTTTCTCTTATTTGTTTGTTTAACAACTCCTCTTTCTTTACTTTATCTACAAAACTGTTAATTACTCAATGTTCGGAAAGTCGAGTGGAGTCACTCCAGATTTATTTATCTATATATATAAAAGAGCAGAGTCTGTATGTCTGTGTGTGTGTCTGTGTGTCTGTCCGCTATAGAAACCTAGGCCGTTTCACCGACCGGGACAAAATTCGGCACGGTTAATGTTTACGACCCGAGAAACACAACGCCGCAAGCGATTTTACAAAATTCGCCTCACAAAAGGGGAGGGGGGGGGCAAAACGTAATTTCACAAAATCCTTCATATCTCAAACAAAAAAACAGATATCCGTAAAATTTTTGCTTTAAAATATAGCTATTACAAATGTCTAAAAATCAGTTTCTGGAATTTTTGAAATTCAGTCCCCAAGGGGGGCGGGGGGCAAAACGTGATTCCACATGCGTAAAACGTGATTTCGCATAATCCTATATATCTCAAAAAAAAAAAAATAGATACACGTGAAATTTTTGCTCTAAAATATGGCTAATGCAACTATCTAAAAGCTAATTTCTGGAATTTTAGAAATTCAGCCCCCAGGTGGCGCAGCAAGGGGGGGGGGCTATTGAGAAAAAACAAATAGAAATACAGTTAGGCCGTTCAAAATTGGTACAGATAGGTTTTAAAGGCCTGCAAGTCGAATGAGGATATTTTCTATTGTGTAAAATTATTAGAAGGGGCAAGAAAAGGGGAAGGGGAGGGGGGCAAAAAAATAAAAATAGTGGCAGATCGTGCAAAATTCGTACATAGAGGTTTTCGATACTTACAAATCGATTGCGGATATTTTTGAATTTGTAAAATTATTAGGAGGGGCGGGTAAGAGGGGTGGGGCGGTAAGGGGGGGCTATGGGGCAAAAACAAATAGAAATACAGTTAGGCCATTCAAAATTGGTACAGATAGGTTTAAGAGGCCTGCAAGTCGAATGGAGATAGTTTCGAAGGTGTAAAGTTATTAGGAGGTGCGAGAAGGGGGGAGGGGAGAGGGGGGGAATAAAAATAGAGTTAGATCGTTCAAAATTGGTTTATAGAGGTTTTCGACACTTACAAATCAATTGCGGATATTTTCGAATTTGTAAAATTATTAGGAGGGGCGGTAAGGGGGGCTATGGGCAAAAACAAATAGAAATACAGTTAGACCGTTCAAAATTGGTACAGATAGGTTTTAAAGGCCTGCAAGTCGAATGGGGATATTTTCAATCGTGTAAAGTTATTAGGAGGGGCAAGAAGGGGGGAGGGGGGGGATAAAAATAGTGTCAGATCGTTCAAAATTGGTACATAGATGTTTTCGATACTTGCAAATCGATTGCGGATATTTTTGAATTAATTATGTAAAATTAATGTAAAATTATTAGGAGGGGCGGGTAGGGGGTGGGGCGGTAAGGGGGGCTATGGGGCAAAAACAAATAGAAATAAAGTTAGGCCGTTCAAAATTGGTATAGATAGGTTTAAGAAGCCTGCAAGTCGAATGGGGATATTTTTGAAAGTGTAAAGTTATTAGAAGGGGCGAGAAGGGGGGAGGGGAGAGTGCGGGCAAAAAAATAAAAATGGAGTTAGATCGTTCAAAATTGGTTTATAGAGTATAATACTCTATAAACCAATACGATATAACCAATATAACCAATACCAATATAACCAATATACGATATAACCAATACTCTATAAACCAATACGATACTTACAAATCAATTGCGGATATTTTCGAATTTGTAAAAATTATTAGGAGGGGCGGTAAGGGGGGGCTATGGGCAAAAACAAATAGAAATACAGTTAGGCCGTTCAAAATTGGTACAGATAGGTTTTAAAGGCCTGCAAGTCGAATGGGGATATTTTCGAAAGTGTAAAGTTATTAGGTGGGGCGAGAAGAGGGTGGGGAGAGGGGGGGGCAAAAAAACAAAAATAAAATTAGATCGCTCAAAATTGGTACATAGAGGTTTTCGATACTTGCAAATCGATTGGGGATATTTTCGGATTTGTAAAATGATTAGAAGGGGCAGGAAGGGGGTGGGGCGGTAATGGGGGGCTATGGGCAAAAACAAATAGAAATACAGTTAGGCCGTTCAAAATTGGTACAGATAGGTTTTAGAGGCCTGCAAGTCGAATGGGGATATTTTCGAAAGTGTACAGTTATTAGCCCATATAGCAATTTCAATTTGCAGCGAAATTGCAGCAATCTTGCTTTGTAAGCCAACAAACTTGCAACAAGTTCAGTGTGACAAGCTGTAAGTTCATAACAAGATTGAAGCAAGTTAACGCAAACTCCGAAGTCACCATGCGCCAAATTTTCAGCAAACTTGTCGTGCAAGTTGCACTCTTACTATATCAAATTTGCTGCAAATTCGTTGCAAACTAGTAGAAAAGTTAAGTTTGTCGTATTAAGAGTACTGCAAATTCATTGCAATAGGCAAGCTTGTCATGTCACACGAACTATTAATGCATTGCAAACTCAGATTCTTATCACGTCACATTATCTGCTAATACACATAAAAACATGTAAATATAGCTTGTATTTCGCATAAGACTTGTCGACACGAGACTTCGAGTCCCGCGGATAACGAGCGAGAAAACTTTGCGAAACCGCTTTAGTATCAGCTTTGATTGAGTTTCGAATACTTACACATCAATTTTAATTTGCAACAGAAATGGTGTGAAAGGGAAAAAAAATAAAAATAATTAAAACGAAAGATAGGTTTATGTTATGTCTACTTTGCGGCAATTTCACGGCAAGTTTATCGCATCAAATTTGTCATGGCAAGACAATATCAAGAAAAAACAAACTTGCTGCAAACGTGCTTGTTATCTGGGAGGAGGGGCGAGAAGGGGGAGGGGAGAGGGGGGGCAAAAAAATAAAAATAGAGTTAGATCGTTCAAAATTGGTATATAGAGGTTTTTCGATACTTACAAATCGATTGGGGATATTTTCGAATTTGTAAAATAATTAGGAGGGGCGGTAAGGTGGGGCTATGGGCAAAAATAAATAGAAATACATTTAGGCCATTCAGAACTGGTACAGATAGGTTTTAGAGGACTGCAAGTCGAATGGGGATATTTTCGAAAGTGTAAAGTTATTAGAAGGGCCGGGAAGGGGGGAGGGCGGAGGGGCAAAAAAATAAAATAGAGTTAGATCATTCAAAATTGGTACATAGAGGTTTTCGATACCTACAATTCGATTGAGGATATTTTTGAATTTTTAAAATTATTGGGAGGGGGCGGGAAGGGGGGAGGGAGCGGAGGGGAAAAAAATAAAAATAGAGATAGATCGTTCAAAACTGGTGCATAGAGGTTTATGGTACTTACAAATCGATTGCAGATATTTTCGAATTTGTAAAATTATTAGCATAGACGGGTGGGGGTGGGGTGAAGGGGGAAAAAATAGAAATAAGAGTTAGAACATTTTGGGAATTTTTTCCGAAGGCAGTGAGAATCCAGTGCGACATTTTTCCTAATCAGGTTTTGTTTCTCTTTTTTTGTCACGTGATAAAAATTAATGAAATTCTGAGAATTCAGTAATTATAGTGATTTATTTAAAAATAGGGACCAGCGAAGAGGGCGTCGCCTGCATCGTTTATGAACGGGTAAGCCATTGGGGGGACGGGTTAGCCATTGTCGCAGGCAGTAGGGCCAGGCACAGAAGGCTGGGAAGACGAACAAGGCGCTGCCGAAGGCAGCGGGAACACAAAGCGAGCTTTTAATCGATTTCAGTTTTTTCCCCATAAAGCAATATAAAAAAGAGGTTCCTTTAAATATAGTGACCAGCGAAGCGGGCAAAGCCTGCTAGTATATATATATATATATATATATATATATATATATAAATTGGCCTTTTTATTTTAACTATTATTTTAAAGAAATCCCCAACAAAATTTTATTATCTTTTAATCCCTGTTACTTTGAATCATTTTTTCTTCTGTTAATGATAATAGAATAAAATAATGTATTTTCATTCATTCAAACTTTTGCAGAAATATATACAAATATAATAATTATAGATCATTGAAGCTAGGTAAAATTTAAATAAATTTGGGTGCTACTGTGGCGGTTTTGAACTTGCATGGATATTTGATATTTGTTTTTTCTATTCTCATTGAATTCTCATTGAAATTTCATTGTAATATATATACAGGCATGAACAAGAATGTATAAAATTGTTCGTAATTCGTACAAATGTTCATAAATTCAACAAAGTATTTCAAGATTATAGAATATTATTATTTTATTTTATTATTACTTTTATTATTATTATTATTATTTTTTTGGATCCACAGACACACACACATATATATATATATGTTTGGGGGGGGAGGGGTTACATTAAAGTATTAGTTAAAACAGTTAGTAAAACTAATGCTTCATTAATGGCTTAGAAGAGAATCAAAATATAAATATTTTTACCTATTTTCTTTAACATTGGGTTAAATCGTAATTTATGTATGATTTCATTGCTCAAACACTTTAATTTAATCAAATACCAATTCTAGTTTTCAGTTTAAAATCATTGGAGGCATTAGAAAGAGAATAAATGCAGAAATTTTTGTATTTTTATAACTCTCTCAATTTTTGCATTATAACGCTAAAGTTTTGTAAATTAATTTTTTGATGTATGGCATGCATTTCGCTCACTGAGAAATTTTCGTAAGAGCAGTTTAATAATTCCAATTTTGTAATTTATGAAATTGAATTTCCGGAAATTTTAATCATTCTTATAAAATGTTGCACATTTTTTATTCAATTTGAAATTTTTAATGCCAGTTTAAGATGGTTATATAAAGGTTTAATCTAAAAGTAAAAAATTTTTTAACACATATGATTAAATTTTTTCTTTTCTTTTTTATTTAAATTAAATATTAAGTAATTTTTAAACTTTAATTATAAAATTATTTGTTTTATTGATTACTTTTAGCTAAGCAAACATTTTAGTCCAGTTTGATGACTGTGCACTTATTATGGAATCCAAATTTAAATTATTGCAAACTGTAAAAGTGTAAAAGTTTTTATATAAATGAATTTTTTAAATATAAAATTCGAATGCATGTCATAAATTGAATCTGAAACTTAATACTAAGCCAAGTGTCTTTCTTTAAACAGGAAAATATTTATACTGTTATCCATGACATTCTTGTTTCTCCATTAACATTAATTTCACTTTCTATAGAGCAGCGTTGGGTATAAATGATTAAAAAGTAATTGAATTACAATTGACATACAATTAAATTACAATTATAATTGATTACAAATAAATTGAATTACTTCTTCAATTTATTTGTAATAATTCAATTTATTTGCAATCAATTACTTGTTAATCGATTGACAAATATATATATATATATATATATAATTATAATTTAATTGTAATTCAATTGTAATTCAGTTACTTTTTAATCAATTATGACTAACACTGCTATATAGATGATATAATTCTGTCAAATAAGGTATTTCGCTAGTGAACACACGAAATGAAATAAAAATTTACAAAATTGTTTAAATAGAAGGTCATGACATAATGAAAATAGAGTGAAACGTTGAAATATTTCTTTTGTCTTTACATTGTAATTACATTAGAAATGCTATCTTACTTAAATTGACAATAACGACTTATATATATACGTGTGTGTGTGTGTGTGTGTGTTATATACGTATATATATATATATATATATATATGTATTTTTTTTTCACAAGACATATTTCTCTCTGTATTATCCATATTATGCTTGGTTCTTCGTTAGAACAAATTTCATCTTCTATAGAGATGATATTTTCTATTAAATGAGGTATTTCCTAATATATATCCTAAATGACTTAATAATTTCCCGAACTATGAAAATGAAAGGTCATGACATAATGAAAATAGAATGAAACGTTGAAATATTTCTTTTGTTAATAGCAGAAGACTTGGCGTTGGAATATTAAAACAGGAATAAACTACTACGTCAGAAACGCCAAAGAAAAATTATTGAGGTGCATACAGCTGTTTCGGTAGCCTAAAGCGTACCGTCATCAGTGCAAAAAAATAATTCTGAATCTGGAGAAGTACTCGTATATATAGGAGAGGGGCCGGATTTAGTTCAACCAATAGGATTACGGAAGAGGTGGGGAGTGTGGCCAATAGGAATTAAGGAATGTGTAGCTGTGTAAACAGTAGAAAAATTAAGGAAATGTGGACTGAATGTAAAATTTCCAACAATCAGACAAATAGGGAACAGCGAAATCACAATTTACAAGGTTTTTAAAATTTTTATAAATATGAAAAGCTTCAAAGAAATCGAGTTCATGAATGGATTTAGGTCTGCAAATTATTTTAGCTGAATTAAATTTAAAATTATGATTTTCCTCCCAGCAATGTTTAGAAATAGCCGATTTATTGGTTTCTTGTTTGCGGACGTAATTCATATGTTCTTTTAGACGAAATTTAAGACTGCGTTTAGTTTGGCCAATATATGATAAACCACACTGACAGGATATACTATAAATGCCCCAAGAATTTTGCATATCAATAGGATCTTTTAACTGAGAAAAGGTGAGTTTATTGGAAGGCGAAAATATTATTTTAAAATCATATTGTTTGAGAATTTTAGCTATGGTTTGACTGGTTTTAGAAAAATAGGGTAAAACAATACTGATATTAGAAGTGACTGATTTAGTAGACGAAATACGAGGGAGTTGTAATTTTTGGATAGCTTTGTCTATAATGGAAGGGTCATAACCTCTGTCAATTGCGATGGCTTTCAGGTATTTAATTTCAGATTTAAATAAAATAGGATTTGAACAAATCAAATTTGTTCAAATCCTATTTTATTTAAATCTGAAATTAAATACCTGAAAGCCATCGCAATTGACAGAGGTTATGACCCTTCCATTATAGACAAAGCTATCCAAAAATTACAACTCCCTCGTATTTCGTCTACTAAATCAGTCACTTCTAATATCAGTATTGTTTTACCCTATTTTTCTAAAACCAGTCAAACCATAGCTAAAATTCTCAAACAATATGATTTTAAAATAATATTTTCGCCTTCCAATAAACTCACCTTTTCTCAGTTAAAAGATCCTATTGATATGCAAAATTCTTGGGGCATTTATAGTATATCCTGTCAGTGTGGTTTATCATATATTGGCCAAACTAAACGCAGTCTTAAATTTCGTCTAAAAGAACATATGAATTACGTCCGCAAACAAGAAACCAATAAATCGGCTATTTCTAAACATTGCTGGGAGGAAAATCATAATTTTAAATTTAATTCAGCTAAAATAATTTGCAGACCTAAATCCATTCATGAACTCGATTTCTTTGAAGCTTTTCATATTTATAAAAATTTTAAAAACCTTGTAAATTGTGATTTCGCTGTTCCCTATTTGTCTGATTGTTGGAAATTTTACATTCAGTCCACATTTCCTTAATTTTTCTACTGTTTACACAGCTACACATTCCTTAATTCCTATTGGCCACACTCCCCACCTCTTCCGTAATCCTATTGGTTGAACTAAATCCGGCCCCTCTCCTATATATACGAGTACTTCTCCAGATTCAGAATTATTTTTTTGCACTGATGACGGTACGCTTTAGGCTACCGAAACAGCTGTATGCACCTCAATAATTTTTCTTTGGCGTTTCTGACGTAGTAGTTTATTCCTGTTTTAATATTTCTTTTGTTGTTACATTATAATTACACTAGAAATGCTATCTTACTAAAATTGGCAATAAGGATTATATGCTTTTGTTATTTCACAAGACATATTTTTCCCCTTTGTTACGAAATATGTTACGAAATGAAAGTTATTCTATCTGATATGAATAACCCTTGAAACAAATGAATGAATAATTTATTTCGAATTATTGTTACAATAATCTTTTTCAATTGTTGACTTTCAGTGTTCTCTGAACGCTTCATAAGTAATATATTACAAAATAAATTACCGATACTTTATTTAATGATATTTATTTAGTTGAGCTTAGTACTTTATTTAATGAGAGCATTATTATAAATAATTTATTGAAATATGTGCGTACATACGCATTTCAATACATTAATTAAAATTAAGTTATTTCCCTTCGAAAAAATGAATATTTTTCTTAGCAAATTTATTTATAAATATTATTTTTATTCTAAGTACTATAAAAATAGTCGATCACAGACGAATCCGTTGTGAGTTCAAGTTTGAATAAAGTTTGAAAAACATTGTTTTTCCTCCTGGTTACTCGAATAACTAAACAATAAGTATTTTAAGTCATCACTATTTTTATATCCATAATTTTTGAATTTTTGCCTCAAAGTTTCAAAAGGATTTGACTTTTAATAATCTTTGAGCGTTCATTCTTAAATATTTTAATATAAATAAGATGTTTCTTCATTAAATGTGATTTGTATATACTGTAACGTATGCAGACCAGGATATATAAGGCCAGGATGTAAGATCAGAATTTTAGAGACAGCACTCTGTTTATACACATGGCACAACACGAAATTCTAAATTAACACTGAGATAAAATATATGGAAAAATTTATTACTTTAGAAAATTAGAAAATTGAACGAATTCTCAAAGCATTACGAAAAAAATACACAAGATGTTCTCATTTCTTTCCCAGCTCACAGGCCGATACAAAACGCAGTGATGCCAGATGATCGAAAATTATTTCCCCAAACAGGTCTTCAAATTTCCCCAAATCAGGGTTTTTTTTTTTTTTTTTTTTCGAAAAAATCCCCAACTTGATTTCTACTAAAAAGGGAAAATAAATTTTTTTTTTCAAAAAAAAAAAAAAAAAAAAGAAAAGAAAAGAAAAGAAAGAAAGAAAGAAATATCAAGCAGATTTTTCTATGATTGAAGCTCAGATTTTTCCCCAAATGAAAGCAATTTTTGAAAAAAAAAAAAACATATAACATTAAAACTTTTGGAAGTCTCTAGACATAGGGATAAATCACTACGTTGCCAACATTGACAGAAAGTTGAAGAACTCCCCAGAATTGTCCCAAAAATTTTTTCAATTCCCCAAAAAAGTCTCCACAAGCATTTGGTCCCCAAAACTGTCCCCAGAAGCCTCAAAAATCCCCAAAATGGGGACAAAATCCCCAATCTGGCATCACTGACGAAACGTTCGCTCACTTCCACATCTCATGGCTGGCTCTCCTCCTTCACTTCACACCCACTGGGTCTTCGATTCTATGGTCATGCGCAGATCGGTGTGTTACAATATACTATATATATATATATATATATATATATATATATATACAGAGAGAGTTAATTGATGCTTGAGTGGGCTTTACGTCCCACTAGTGTTACTCTGTATGGAATTGGCGACGGAGTGAGCGCCGAGTATAGTTCTAAGTGTTGTTTGGACCACAAGACATTCCCGTATCCTTAATCGTAACGAAAATGCGACTACAGTGACCCTGTGACCAACGGCTGTAAGTTCCTCGAGGTCTCTAGCTTACGCAAAAGCTCGTCTTATTTTTACTTTCCCTATGTTTTCTTTTGGCAACTTTGTTATTGTTTATAAATTGGATTGTCAAAATTATTTTATTTTAAAAAGAAACTACTAAATTTTAAGCAAATAAGTTTGGAGAATATACAGGAATCAAAAATACATTTTTTATCCTTTTAAAACATTTTGCATTATTGAAACCAAGCAATGTTAAATATTTAACGAGTTCATAACTGCTTTTTCAGAATTACGTTTTCAAAATCGCGTTTTAGCTTGTCTGTCCAATCTGTATGGTAATATGTGTTCTAGAAACAGAGAGAGAGATTTATCTGTACTTTAAATCTGGAAATATTTAAATATATGTAGGGAAGAGTGGGGATGAATGGGGCAGTTATCATGTTTTTATTTATAACGTTGGCCATATGTAATTCATAATTTTGTAACATGGCTCATAAGTACACTTGAGTAATCAGTTACATATAAACATACAAACTTTAATAAAAAGTTATCATTTTTAATTAATAATATTTTTTTATATATACATGTGCATTGTCCCATTCATCCCCCACCTATGGGGAGGAATGGGACAAGAATGAGACAGGTCTGGAATTAACAAAAAAAAAAAAAAAAAAAAAAAAAAGAAAAAAAAAAGAAGAAAAAAAAAAAGAAAGTAAATAACTTTTTTTTAAAAGTTAAATTGGTTTATGTGATTTTTTACACACTATGAATTAACTGAAATTAATATAAACTGATGTATCAGTTTCAACTCAAATTAACATCAAAAGGCAAAAGTTCTTTGGTTCGCACAGTTCCTAGTGATCTAGTTCCTAGACTTTGGTAATTTAAGCTAATAAGACCTAATCTCAAAATAAATGAATAAATAAGACACTAGAAAGAGATAAATCCTTATAATAGAGTACAGATAAGTTTTTGTGTCCGACTGATAGGGAAAATCAGCTTTCTATTCTGTATTACATTAATAATCACCGTGATTTATTCAATTAGCTTGATTGAAATTGTGAATTTAATCAAATTATTATTAGTTTATTTATTTATTTATTTATTTAAGTATTGATTTAAGTTGCGTTGAATATTCTAACTTATAATTTTTTTAGTCATAAATAATATAATAGTACAATTAATTTCAGTTTTTTTTCTAAGTCCACAAAATTAAGAATCCTGATAATCAATATGGCTAATTTACGTTTTAATTTAATTCTTGTGTAAAATTTTAAACTAGTGGGAAATGTCCCATTAATCCCCATTTAAACTGTCCCATTCATCCCAACCATCACATGATAAAAAAAAAAAAAATAGGAAATAGGCTTAATGAACAATCATCAATATTCTTCCTGAATATCATAAACACAATAAAAGATTATGACTTTTCACCATATAAGAGTTACATTAACTTTAAGCAAATAGTTAATGTCATAATTACTACCTAATTGAATCAGCAAAAACTTACTTTGTCAGCTGAAAAAGACACTTTAATTTTTTTCTGCACTTCTATGGATAACACAATTTTGAAACTACACTTGATGAATGATCTCAGTGCTGTAATATATCAGAAAAAATATCAAATTTCTGGTACTTGCAAAACATAGAAATCTATCTATTGTCCCATTCATCCTGCATCTCATTCAACCCCATTATCCCATATATGTATAGATATATATATATTAATTTATCTATCACTAATTATCTTACATTTTATTTAGTTATGATGGATTTATATATTTCATTAAAAAAAAAAAAAAAAAACGTTCATGTAACCATACGTTTACATAAATTGTTCCTTTTTTACCAATCTCAGGATTTTTTTTTTTTTTTTTTATATGTGAAAAGAAAAATAAATAAATAAATATAAATAAATAAATAAAATAAAGAAATAAATGACTATTTATCTATTTTGAAATCAAGGAATAAGTAGTTTATTTAATTATTTCTCCTAACTATATAAATAAAAATGTATCTTAATTGTAAATGTTCTGGAATATAATTAAATGTGTAATGATATTAGAATAAAGAATAACAAAAAATAACTCATAGTAAATTTATGTTTATTCCACGATCACGAATAAAAATATAATGAATCTAGTATTTCTGTTTTTATAATGAAAATAAATAAAGGAAAACGTAGGAAAAAAACATTTGGATTAAGCTTTTACATTGGCTGTATTTTTTATTGCTTTATTTATTTTAATCGTCTGGTATTCACGAATATCCATTTCGTGATGCAAACCTAGTATTCTTCTATCTGTACATTTCTTTGAACATAGTAGGAAAAAAAAGCACTCTGTGACATGAAAGAAAGATATAGTTTTTTTCACATACTGGAAAAATTTTCTTCCAGGAAAAAAACAATTATCTTGATCGTAACATTTATTTTCCTACGAAAAAGCAGAAAAAAAAATAATAATTAAATGAAATAACAACAATAATAAATAAATAAGTAAATAAATAATGTTATTAAAACAAAGTAAAAATTTTCAAATAATTGTTATATCAAGTATTTTAATAAATAGTGTTTGACAAAAATAATAATAACAATAAGTAATTTGTTTGGAATAAAATAGTTTTGTTTTTGTAAATATTGAATCTTATTGAAAATAGAATCTCTAAATAGATTACATTTATATATTTATATATTATTTGCTACTCCAGGTTTTGCTTAAAAATTACCTTTTCTATTTAAAAGGTAAAATCCTTAATTTTATTTGTACATAAAAGAATATTTTGTTAAAATAAATGTCTTTTTAAAAAGAAATATTGCATGAAAAAATTTACTATCGAAATTTATTTTCTAATGTGCACTTAGATTTTTTTTTTCGAATGGGCTGTTTGTCGGCATGAAAATTAAACTTCAGAAATAATCTATTTATAAGCTAATAAAATTTGAACGTTTAATCAAGCAAACTATTTGCTTATGAATGTTATTATGATTATCAATACAAAGTATGTCTTTAAGTAATCTTCTACCTTAAAGCAAAATTTAATTATATGTGTTTATATCTATTTTTTTTAAACAATAAATGAATAAATTAAATTAATAAAAGGTTAAATAAAATTAAATTAAAAAAAGAAAAAAAGTCTGATTTTCATTTAAATTGCTTTGCACATAACATGTCATAGGTAAAAAAAAAAATCACCCGATTTAATTACTGAAACCTTCAACAAATATTTATTAATTAATTATGTAATAAATGGTGGTATATAAAAACCATAGTATGCCAGTTATGTCATTGTAGAAAGATTATTTTAACACATGCAAATCGCAAGAATTCTTAAATGTATAAACTGATTTTACCCCAATATATCTCAGACTGTTCAAGGATATCTCTAAAACATTTCCGGAGGAATATTTATTCAGAATTGGATTCTTTTTTGAGGCACACTCTAACCGAAGGCATTTCCTGTCAGTATATTTATTTTTACACGAGTGGTTCTATTTTACAGAAATATTTCATTCTATTTCAGACTAAAATAATAATATATGAAAAAGAATGGTGCAGATCTATTATTTCAAATATCTACATAAAATAGTTTTATAGTTATGTATTAATATTAAAGAATTTTGAGTATTAATATAAATCAGCATTAAAAGTATTTAAAATATTGATCAGTTTTTACATTACCAAATTGTGTTTAAGAAATTATTTTTTAACATTACATTTAAAAAATAGAATTTGATTTATAAGTTTTTATGACTGTATTACAGCAATATTTTTTGCATGATTATTGTGGTATACAATAAATATTTAAATATATATATAAAATTCGGAATATTTTCAAAATTAAATCTCAATTATTATGTAATATCTTTAAATTTTGCAAAATTTTTCAACAAAATCAAAATAATATTACATTATGTATTTTTAAATAACAAAATAATTCTTTTTACATTCATTTATCAACGTAATTATCATTCAAAACCGTTTAATTTTTTAAGTTGTTTTGTAATAAAATGAAAAGAAATTCTACTGTCTTGTTACCTTTCATTTATGCTGGTATTGTATTGTGATGTATACTAATCATACTCATTTTTAAACATTTTTACATATAGTATTTCTCGTTTCTACTCATAAACATTTAAAAGATATAAACTTTTTTTTTTTTTTTTTTTTTTAAGAATCTTTACGCCAACAAACTATTTCTATTTCAGAAAATTACTATGAGCAAATTTATAAATCTGCAATCAAACCAGAGTTAATTTTTCACATATTTTAAATAAACATCGCCAGTAATATAGCATAAAAAACACAGATCTACAAAAGTGATGTTTACAAAATTTGATTTGATGATTTTAGCTGATCTTTATGTGTTGTTCATGTGCTGAAGCCGAAAATGCAGCCCGTTATTTTCTATGACATATAGATTTTTGTCAATACATTGTGTTTACCAACTCAATTTCTTACATAACAATAGGTTGGTTAGTTGGTATGGTTTTATGTCGCACTAGTGCTGCGCGATTACATCAATAGGTATCCATGATTAATTAATCATGGAAATATCCTATGAAACTTACCATATAATTTAATTGGTGGAAGAGTAATGAAGGAAATTTCATAGGTAGGCACCCTGTAATCACAAACATCTATGTGTGATAGAGAAAAACTGACGTCATTTTCAGATTCAGCACGTGAAAAAATATAAATATCAGAAAAAAATTATAAAATCAAAATTTTTCATGTCGACCTGTGAAATCTAAAGAAACAGTAAAATGTTTTGCGTGTTTTTCCAAAATAGGAATTTTATCTAGGGACAGATTGATTTAGAGGGATTAACCGTTAGACAAATATAAAAATTGTGTTTTAAAAAAGGTGGAAAAATTGAGAGAAAGGAAATTATACATAGGAGGATTTAAAAAATCAAAGAAAGGGAATACCGCGAAGTAAATTTATATAATATCCAATTTCTCTTACTTTTCAACTAACGTTTTTTCAAGAGAATATTAACGAATTCCTATTGGCTATTACACCTAAATTCTTGTAATTTTTTATGAGCCTTCCCTAGAATTCGAACTTTTGTTCCTTGCTATTCTATATCAATGATGCTAAGCTTAAAGCAGCTGAAAGTGCAGTATGCGAATTATACTTCTGAAAAATGATTCTACATTAGCAGTTACTAAAGTATTAAAAAATTTCTTTCATATATTTGAAAAAAAATAATATTTTCCATCTAGTATTCTATGCATAATATTTTATAATTTTTTTTCTGTCAAATATATTTTTTAATGATACATTAAAGCAAAATTTTATTTTAAAAATTAATGTTGTTTAACATGTTTAAAAAATGTTACTTATTAAAACAAACTATAGCATAGAAAAAAAAAATAAAAAAACTCAAAATATCGGTACTTGTACATCATTGGTCAAAAAGTAAAGAAAGAAAACCAGTAAAAAGCCAGTTATTTATTTATTTATTTATTAATTTATATATATATATATATTATTTATATTTTTATTTATTTTTACATTTGAACTTTTCTTGTTAGTTTGTTACATCGGCTTGGGATTGGTCGCATCCATATATATATATATATATATATATATATTCTCTTGATTGCCAATCTTTAATTGACCTGTCATACTTATTTTTATTTTATTTCATTTTATTTTATTTTTCATAAAATATTTATTTTGGTTGCTTGCATGTATATTTCTTCATTCATAAATGGACTTCGGGAAATGTCACACATGCTAAAATAAAGATATTAGTTAAGCATTAAAAATTCTTATATTAAGATTATTACATATTCTAACTGTAAATAACTCCGTTAATTAATCAAATAATGCCGGATTTTTTAATAAAAGCCAAATCATCATTTTTTTTTCAATGATAAAAAAATGCTACCTGCTTTAAAAATACGAAACAGTTTTTCTTTCAAACTCGTCACAGTACGTAAAAATTTTTATTAATGTAGAAATCTACTTCCACTTTATTCTATTCAATTCGATGCTCAATACCTTATGATGTATAACCTGAAGGATTATTCTTTACAATTTCATAAGGAAATGTAAGCTGCATCCATTTAAAATATATACAGTAAAACCGTAACGTTTTTCATCAAAATGTCGCGATGTAGAAAAAGGTATTACTTTTCTCGAAAATGAAAGTGTGTTCCACTTCTTAATAAAATCTTTACGACAAGAAAAGACGATAAATCGAGGTATGTATTATTTGATATGAAATTTCACATTTTCGTACTGATATGAAATATGAAATTCGAAGATAGAGTTAAATAAAATCGTACGTTTACGCATTACCTTAAAAAAATAAATAAATGAATAAATAAATAATGAAATAATAATCCGGTGTGTCACTCAAACAACTTTCACTTACCCTAAAATTTAATACTTTCGATAGAGATTGGAGATTAAGGGGCAAGATAACGTGTGAGGGGAGAGGGGGGGCTACCGCTCCCTTCAACCACCCGTTTCATTATTGTACCTACATTTATATATAATTTAAATCTGTTATTAAATTCAAAAGTTTATTTAAAATTATTCAGACAACATTCACACACAACATCCCTTGAAACTTATCAGTCTTGATCAAACTTTTCTAGTAACAAACGTATTAACTTGGAAAAAGAAAAAAAAAATTGGATCGTCTGAAATTAATTGTTTTTAATTTACTCTGAAAGACACAGACAAAGATCAAACGTTAAAAGACTTCGGTATTCAGAAAGCCTCAAAATGTGTCAATATTTAAAAAAAAAAGAGCGATGAACCATTTGCTTGATCTTAACGAAAAGTTTAGTGCAGCATCCTTATATCGTACAAATGTAGAATACCAAGTTCGAAATTACTGCTATAATATATATATTTTTTTTGAGATATGCTGATAACAGACACACAAACACACAGGCAGACAGACGCACACACAGACACAAACCAACCACTACAAACATGATTTTTGGATTCAGGGGACCTCAAAACGTGTTAATATAGTAAAAAATCAATTTCGAAAATTTGATATAAAAACAATGTTTTTTCTACTTTATGGGTGAGAGAAAGCAATATTAAAAAATATATTTATATAACAATAAATATTCACTACCTTGTTAAAAATGACGTTACACTTTAAATTTTAGATATTTCTTCAAATAACTCGAAAAATATTTTTCGAATTTTTCTGAAACAAGAATTTACATTCACAACACATTTTACCTCAAGTATTGCGGTAATAGTTTTGTCTAGAAGATAAAAAGAAAAACAGTAAAAATTAAAGGAAACAGATTGAGATCATTCTGTAAAAAATATTTCTTCAAATACTTTGAAGTTGTAGTACAGATACGATACCTTTTTTAATTATCTCTATTTATTAGAAGCTTTTAATTAGAAGCTTTTTATAAGAAACTGAGCTTGTCATCGTGTCTTCGCGTCACGCTAGTAAACAAGGCGCCTTATTTTTTAAACTAGTGGATCTGCAGATCAGGAGCCTCAACGTCCTATTTGCATCAGACATTATTCAATAGGTCATTTTTATTTATTCCTTATTATATAATAGTATATATTGATTCGATCGACTTATTACCATAATCAGATACATTCCTGAGGGGGGGCTGCCGCCCCCCTCAACCCCCTGCTGTATCTCTCTTTCTATACTTATTTGTATATCATATAAAGTGTTACGGAATTGTAAATAATTGCATTTATTTTTGTATAAATTCTTTCAAAGAGGCTTAGAAAGTCGATAAAATGCTAATTTTGTGCATTTCTAGTCATTTTAGCGTTAAAATAGCCTAATTTTCCTTTAAAAACGCATTAAAAAGCTCCAATAAGGGAAGAAATGGATTTGGCGCCAAATTTGGCGACCCTCCTTGGCTATTTTTTGGCGACCTTGGCGAGAAAATCCTTATTAGGGATATACCAAATATGGAAGCTCTATTCTCATTGGCTGATGAGATACGAGAATTTTCCAGAACATTCTGTGTTCGATAGAATAGTATAGAAGAAGCATTTTTTTAGCCAAGGTGTGTGTCAGTTTTGTCAAATGCTTGCTTTGCTTTGAGCCTCTTTGAATAAGATTTGCTTTATGCGTTATTGATAAACATTTTGTAATGTTGTTTTGCTGTTAACGGCTGTTGTTTAAGCTATGTTTACTGATTGAATTGAAGCTGATAATTGGTTTATAGACCTGTATTTTTCTGGAACTTTCTATGAATAAATCACTGAATTTTTGCAAGTTTCGCTTTTCATTCTCGGCAACTTACGAACCCCCAAGTACGAAACAATATGTATTCTTAATAAACGACAGTCTTGTATTATTTCCCTGAAATTCATAAATACCAAATTTCATAACTATCAAATTTCATACAGAAAAAAAAAAAAAAAAATTACATAGCATATCGGAAATATTTTGCATGACCTTTAAACTAATTATTCTCTGCCCACAATTTCAATTCTCTGCCCCAACAGGAAAGCATGCTTTTAAAATTCTAATAAAATTTCATTATATTTGATGGGGATATAACCGTGTTAAAATACACTTTTAAGAAATACCGACTATAGACCGTAATAGTACGAAATTCCTTTATGTATTCCGGAAAAGTAGCCGCAGTCATTATAAACGCCAATAATAAGAATAAACCTAATTAATTATAACTCATTAATTTTTCAAACTAATTTGACATCATTTGGATGATTACAGTACATACTCGGAATTATTTTGTGTGGTCCCATAAATTATTTAGTCTATACATAACCTTTTTTAAGAGTAAACAGGATTTTAAGCATCTTTATAATGTATGTCAATTTTATTAAATTCAATTCAGCATAAACGCATTAAAGTGCGCGCTTAAATTAAAAATTTGTCCATTGGCTCTAATGTTACGAAATTCTTTCGTGTGTCTTTGTAAACGAACCATAAACATTGTATACACCAGTAAAAATTATTCAGCTTATTTTGCGTTTAAAATTAATAATTGTTCCAAATGTAACATCGTTTGGATGACTACGTGACATTGTCAGAACACTTTTGTAAGATCCTGTACATTAATTAGAAAGCTTAAGAGCACATATTTTCTTCAAACAACATAAGTTTAAGTATCTTACTCATATACGCTAGTTTCATTTTCTTCATTGCAAAGTAATGATATTAAAATGCGTTTAAACGAAAATCACCCCATACGCCGTAATGTTAAGAATTTTGGCTTGTCCGTGTACATAGTATAAAAAAATATAGCAATAAAAACTATACAGCTGCTTATATGCAAAGCTGAAACGTGTGCGTCAATTTGCAAGTCAATCGAAGGATTTTTGCGGCCGCTATTGCGGTACATACAAATTCTTCCCATAGGCGGTAAAGATAAGAAACACTTTGGCGTGTCCCTGTGCACGAACGACAAAGGGAATACACACCTAACACTATACAGCTAATTCTGTTGGGCTCATTAATATATGTACCAAATTGCAAGTCAATAGCATTATTTGGGGGGGGCCGCTATCGCGGTACATACAATATCTTCCCATAGGCCGTAATGATAAAAAAAAACTTTGACGTGTCCCTGTACACGAACTACAAATGGAATGCACACCCAAAACTATATAGCTAATTTCGTGGGGATCATGAACATGTGTACAAAATTTCAAGTCAATAGCGTGATTTTTGTGGCCGCTATCGCGCGACAGACAGACGGACAGACGGAACCCAAAATCCTTTTGAGTCTCAACAGAGGTCCTCCATTCACGTTTCGGCAAAAATTGGAAGTCAATAGCTTGATTTTTGCAATAACTATCGCGGTACATACAGATTCTTCCCATAGGCCGTAATGATAGAAAATCTTTGGCGTGTCCCTGTACACGAACTACAAATGGAATACACACCTAAAACTATACAGCTGATTCCGTTGGGCTCATGAATATGTGTACCAAATTGCAAGTCAATAGCGTGATTTTTGTAGCGGCTATTGCGGTACATACAAATTCCTCCCATAGGCCGTAATGATAAGAAAACCTTTGGCGTATCCCTGTACACGAATTACAAATGGAATACACACCCAAAACTATACAGCTGATTTCGTGGGGCACATGAACATGTGTACCAAATAGCAAGTCAATGGCATGATTTTTATGGCCGCTATCGCGATACATACAAATTTCTCCCATAGGCCGTAATGATAAAAAAAACTTTGGCGTGTCCCTATATACGAACTACGAATGGAATATATACCAAAAACTATACAGCTAATTTCGTGGGGCTCATGAACATGTGTACCAAATTTCAAGTCAATAGCGCTATTTTTGCGGCCGCTATCGCGCGACAGACAGACAGACAGACGGACAGACAGACACAGCCCAAAACCGTTTTGAGTCTCAACAGCTCCACTGACGTTTCGGCAATTAAATTATAGCCATTCCGTTTATCGCTTCTTGGTTCATTTGGTTAGAGCGTAAGGTATAATAACTCGGTGGTCGAGAGTTCGGGTCCCCGGAAGGTCTGGTGTGTTAATTTTTGCAGATAATTAGTAGAAAAGGTGTCAATTGATACAAGAAAACTTTTCGTTGCTTACACAATATCCTAAAAATTTTTTGAGGAATTTTTTTAAGAAACTTTTTTTTTTTCAGATATTAAAAATTACAAAATACTTTTGACAGTAAAAAAAGGTACCAAATAAAAAGTTTTAAATAAAAAATACATGCATAAATATAATTTTTAGAAATGTTTTATTTTTTAAGTTGGATTTTGTCATCGTGTCTTCGTGTCATAGTTTTTTATTCAAATGTATATAAATACTCTTATAAAAATGTCTAATGAAATATCATGAAAATTAAGAAAAATATATTCGACAGACAAATCTGAAATGCAGTTGCTTTAAAAAAGAAGCAAATTGATAATATTAATGCTAATAATCTTCATTAATTTTAAATTATTTATTACTTATTTTTATTGATTATTTAATTTTTTTTATATATAATAATTTTAATTACTCCTTTTAAGTTTTCTCAAATTCCCCAAAATATTTTAATATAATTTGGTCATTTTTTCTAGGAGACCCTATAAGAAGGGAATACCGAATGTATGTAAATAAAGAAAGGGATAAATGATATTAAAGTTGTAAAACGGCATTTTTGTTTATACTTAAACCTTCAATCATATATTCTTGGTTTTATAATGTACTTTGAACCTGACAAAGAAGTGGCTATAAAAATAAAATATAATGAAATATCTTAATGTCTCTTTGAGCCATTTTATGAAAACTACTAAGTTTTCACAAAATCGGGAAAAAAAAGAGAGAAAAGAAGAAACAAATATATCATTTTAAAATATTTGAACCCTGTCCGAAGAACGCTTGATATATAACCTGTGGGATTATTCTTTGCAGTTCCCCAAGGAAATAAATAATATCCTCCAATTCAAGCGATATACACTAAAATGAAAACATTTTTCATCATAACGTCACTTTACACAGAAAACATGCAATATTTCTTTGCAATAAGTGCTTACTAGATATTTTGATAAAAATTTACGAAATGAAACTATCTTTAATCTTTTAGGTTGATTTGTAATAAAATAAAAAGCAAATATTACTGTCCTATTACCTTTTATTTATGCTGGTATTGTATTGTGGTGTATACTAATCATACTCATTTTTAAACATTTATTTTAACATATGATATATTTCCAGTTGGTACTCATAAACATTAAAAAGATACATATATATATATTTAAATCTTTAAGCTAACAAACATAGATATTTCTAATTCATGAAATTACTATGAACAAGATTTAAGAAACTGCAATCAAACCAGATTTTTTTTCCACATATTTTAAATTAACATCACCAGTAAAAAAAGTTAAAATTATTTACGAGTTTATCCAAAATAGGAATTTGATCTAGGGACAGACTGATTAAGATTAATTAACTGGTAGACAAATGTGAAAATTGTGTTATAAGAAGGTGGAGAAAATAAGAGGAATTGAATTATATATAAGGTCTTCAAAAATCAAAGATTGTAAGATCAACTTTCTCTTAATTTCTCCCTATCATTTTCTTAAGATTGATTTTATCAATTTCCTATTGGATACCTACATTCTAGTAATACATTTTTGCTGTTTATGTCTTCCCTTGAATTCGAGCTAATGTTTCTAGTTATTCTACACTTACGAGAGTATGCTTAAAGCGGTATGCGAATTGTACTTCTGAAAAATAATTTTGCATTGGCAGTTACTAAAGTATGAAAAAATTCCTTTCCTATAGCTAAAAAAAATTCATAATATTTTCCAACTAATATTCTATGTATATCTTTTTGTAATTATTTTTTCTCTCGTATATTTATTTTTTGTTACACATTAAAATAAAATGTTATTTAAATGTAGCGTTGTTTAACATGTTAAACAAAGGATATTTATTAAAACAATCTATAATACAGGAAAAAAATACTGCAAAGCAAAATCTAATTATGTGTATGTACATTCGGTTAAAAAAAAAAAAAAAAAAAAAAAAAAACTGATTTTCATTTAAATTGCTTTGCGCATAACATGTCATAGGTAAAAAAAAAAAAAAAAAAAAAAATCACCTGATTTTATTTTACCTATGACTTACATCTTCAACAAATATTTATAAATTAATTATGTAATAAATGATGGTATATAAAAACCATAGTACTTGCCAGTTATATCATTGTAGAAAGATTATTTTAACACATGGAAATCACAAAAGTTATTAAATGTATAAACTGATATTATTCCAATATATCAGTCTTTTCATGGATATCTCTAAAACATTTCCGGAGGAACATTTATTTAGATTTGGATTCCTTTTTGAGGCGCACTCTAACCGAAGGCATTTCTTGTCAGTATATTTATTTTTACATGAGTGGTTCTATTTTACAGCAATATTTCATTCTATTTCAGACTAAAATAATAATATATGAAAAAGAATGGTGCAGATCTATTATTTAAAATGTATACATAAAATACTTTTATAATAATTTATGTATTAATATTAAAGAATTTTGAGTAATAATATAACGGATCATTAAAAATATTAAAAATATTGATTAATTTTCACATTACCAATTTTGAAATATTTACCCAACGTTGAAAACGCCAATGTAAAAATATTAAACACAGATTGCACGTAAAGTGTACCGTTATCATTGCAGAATCATCATTGCAGCAGGGTATCGTTATCAGTGCAGATTGCAATGATGAAGGTACGCTTTAAAGCATTCAATGTTGTGTAAATATTCATATTTCTCTTCAACGTAAATTCTGGTTATATATTACCAACTTGTCTTTCAGAAATTATTTTTTAATACTACCTTTAAAAAATAAGAATTAATTCATTAGTTTCAATGACTGTGTTAAAGCTTTTTTTTTTTTTTTTAAATAATTATTGTGATATGTGATAAATATTTTATAAATTATGTAAAACTTGGTGTATTAGAAAGAGGAAATCTTGTCAACAAAATCAAAATAAAGTTATATTATAGCACAAAAAAAAAAAAAAAAAAAAAAAAACTTTCAGCACTTATTTATCAACATAATAATCATTTAAAAACATTTAATATTTTCAGTTGATTTGTAATAAATAGAAAAGTAAATACTACTATCCTGTTACTCTCATTTATGCTGGTATTGTATTGTGGTATATACTAATCATACTCATTTTTAAACATTTATTTATATAATATTTCTCGTTACTACTCATAAACATGAAAAATATATACCTTTTTTTTTCCAAGAATCTTTAAGCCAACAAACATGAATATTTTTATTTCAGAAAATTACTATGAGCAAAATTGATAAATCTGCAATGAAACCAGAGCTATTTTTTTTACATATTTTAAATAAGCATCACTAGTAATAAAGTATAAAAAATCAGAAGAAACTTTAAAACGTTTTGCGTATTTTTTCAAAATAGGAATTTGATATACGGACAGATTAACCAGCCAATATAAAAATATTTATTTAGAGGGATTAACCGGTAGACAAATGTGAAAATTGTGTTATAAAAAGGTGGAGAAAATAAGATAAAGGGAATGTTATATAAGGTTTCTCAAAATCAAAAAAGGAGTACCACAAAGTTATCTTTTAGAAGCTCATCTTTCGCTTAATTTTTACCTATCATTTTCTTAAGACGATTTTATCAATTTCCTATTGGCTATTGCGCCTATATTCTTGTAAGTCTTTATGAGCCTTCCCTAGTATTCGAACTGTATTTCCTTTCTATTCTATACCAATGACGGTAAGCTTAAAGCAGCTGAAAGTGCAGTGTGTGAATTATATTCTGAAAAATGATTCTTAATTAGCAGTTAATAAAGTATTAAAAAAATTCTTTCCTATATTTAAAAAAAAATCTTAATATCTCCCATGTAATATTATGTGCATAAATATATATATATATATATATATAAAATTAAATTCAATATCAATGACAAAAATAAATTTGTATAAAAAAGGCGCTTGAAGCAGCACAAAATATTATACAAGACCAATAATAAATTTAATAGAAGTTAAAAGATGAGATGAAGGTGAAGAGTAACAAACAACAAGAAAAAACTTATCAAACAATGTTAATAAACAAGAAAATTGGTTAGATTTAAACACTATTCAAGCTAGAAATTCAAATTAAGCTGTGTCAATCTCTTCAGCAGGTGGGAACACAGCAATTAAAAATTTTTAAAAAAATTTTTAAAATTTTTTTTTAAAAAAACTATGTAGTACTAGCAGGTTTCAAAAGACATGCAGGCTAGCATACTCCAAATGTAATTCAAACAGAATAGTAATAGAAAAAACAATGTATAAAGTTTTACATTTATTGCAATTTTAAATTTAAGTTTTGATAAAAACTGAACTGCAATTTATTAAAATTTATTAAAAATCATATTATAGCCAGCAAAAAACTATTAAATATACAAGAAAAAGATTTTTATATATGAAATGCTAGCCAAACATGTTACGGGTGGGGACATGTTTGGCTAGCATTTCATATATAAAAATCTTTTTCTTGTATATTTAATAGTTTTTTGCTGGCTATAATATGATTTTTAATAAATTTTAATAAATTGCAGTTCAGTTTTTATCAAAACTTAAATTTAAAATTGCAATAAATGTAAAACTTTATACATTGTTTTTTCTATTACTATTCTGTTTGAATTACATTTGGAGTATGCTAGCCTGCATGTCTTTTGAAACCTGCTAGTACTACATAGTTTTTTTAAAAAAAAATTTAAAAAATTTTTTTTAAAAAATTTTTAATTGCTGTGTTCCCACCTGCTGAAGAGATTGACACAGCTTAATTTGAATTTCTAGCTTGAATAGTGTTTAAATCTAACCAATTTTCTTGTTTATTAACATTGTTTGATAAGTTTTTTCTTGTTGTTTGTTACTCTTCACCTTCATCTCATCTTTTAACTTCTATTAAATTTATTATATATATATATATATATATATATTTCGGTCATAAAACAAAATGTTATTAAAAACTAATGTTGTTTAATATGTTAAACAAAGGTTATTTATTATAACAAACTTTAATACAGAAAACAAAATACTCAAAATATCATACTACTTGTACAACATCGGTCAAAAGTTAAATAAATATATAGAAATAAAGACAACCAGTTAAAAAATGACATTTGGACTTGTTGTTAGTTTGTTTCATCGGCTCGGGTTGTTCACATCCATATATTGTTTTTTTGATTGCCAATCATTAATTGACCTGTCGTACTTTTTTTCTACATAAAATATTTTTTTTTCTTGGTCACTTCTATGTATGTTTTTTCATTCACAAATAACCTTAGGGAAATTTCCCACATGCTAAAATAAAGAAAATTGTTAAGCATTAAAAATTCTAATATGTAGATTACTACATATTCTAGTTGTAAATAATAACGTAAATTAAACAAATAATGTCGGAATTTTTTATTAAGAACCAAATCATCATTTTAGAATACTACTATTTTTTCAATGATAAAAAAAAAAAAAAAAAAAAAAAAAAAAAAAAAAAAATACTATCTGCACTAAAAGAACGAAATAGTTCGTTTTTGAAAATCGTTCCAGTATCTGAAATTTTTTATTAATGCAGAAATCTACTTCCACTTTATTCTATTCAATTCAATGGTCAATACCTTATGATATATAACCTGAAAGATTATTCTTTAGAATTTCATAGGGAAATATAAGCTACATCAATTTAAAATATACTCAGTAAAACCGTAACATTTTTCATCAAAATGTCGCGAAGTAGAAAAAGATATTACTTTTCTCGAAAATGAAAGTAAAGTATGTAGGACTCCCTAATAAAATCTTTACGACAAGAAAAGACGATAAATCGAGGTACGTATTATTTGAAATGAAATTTCACATTTTCGTACTGATATGAAATATGAAATTCGAAAAGAGAGTTAAATAAAATCGCATGTTTACGCATTTCCTTAAAAAAAAAAATAATAATAATCTGGCGTGTCACTCAAACGATTTTCTCTTATTCTGAAATTTAATACTCTAAATACATATTGGAGATTAAGGAGTAAGATAACAAGTACTGTTATGCAACCCTATGTTATACAATTCAAATTAGGCTTCGGAACAGCTTTATTTAAGAAGTAATTCTGCATGATTACTGTACCTACATTTATATAGAACTGAAATCTGTTATTAAAATTCAAAGTTCATTTAAAATAATTCAGACATTCTTTGAAACTTATCAATCTTGGTCAAACTTTTCTAGTAACAAACATATTAACTTCCAAATACAACATTTGAAACGCCTGAAATTATTTGCTTTTAGATTACTCTAACAGACACAGATCAAACGTCAAAAACTTGACTTCAGTATTCAGAAAGCTTCAAAACGTGTAAATATATATATATATATATATATATATATATATATATACATGTATATATATATATATATATACATGTTTATTAAAAAAAAAAAAAAAAAAAAAAAAAAAGATGATTATTTAGCCTCAAAAATATATTATTTATAATATGGCTATGAGGAATTAATTTCAATTCCTGAGCATCTTTCCTGGACAGGGTAAAATATTACAGTAAAACATTTCCACGAACAATAAAAAAGAATGTTATGGCTCAAATATTTTCAAGTCTGTATATCTTTTTAAAGCGATCTACACATCACATGGTAAACATAAATATAATTCTATATTAATAACACACTGCACAATCTGAAGTACACATCCATCATGTGTTGTCGCCCTATAATTTAGTTCTTTGGTGTAGCCCTGTAAACAATGAGTAAAGGTTTTCTAAACCCTTCTCTACATGAAACACGTTTTTACGTATATAAAATATGCATATATGTTTAATTTCGTTTAGTGTAATCTATAGATGTTAAACTCTACATATCTGCAATTACCCCCATAGGCGTAATGTATTTGTTTTATCTTATGTGTCCCTGTACATGAACCATTTGCTTGATCTCAACAAAAAGCTTAGTACAGCATCCCTATATAATGCACATTTAGAATACCAAGTTTGGAATTTCTGCTATAATATGTTTTTGAGATATGCTGATAGCAGACAGACACACAGACACACTGCTAAAATTATGATTTTTGAATTCAAGGGACCTCAAAACGTGTTAGTATAACATTAACTAAATTTTGAAAATTTGACTTAAAAACAATATTTTCTCTACTTTATGGGTAAGATAAATTAATATAAAAAAAAAGTATTTATATAATAATAAATATTCACTACCTTATTAAAAATGACGTTACACTTTAGATTTTAGTTATTTCGTCATATATATCGGAAAATATTTCGCGAATTTTCCTGAAACATCGAGAATTTACATTGACAACACATTTACCTGAGGTATTGCGGTCATGGTTTTGCCCCAAATATAAAATGAGAAACAATTAAAATTAAAGGAAACAAATTGAGATCATTCTGTAAAAAAATATTGCTTGAAATACATTGAAGTTGTAGTACAGATATGGTACTTTTTTTTATTTATCAGTATTTATTAGAAGCTTTTTATATGAAATTGACTTTGTCATCGTGTCTTCGCGTCACGCTAGTAAACAAGGCGCCTTCATTTAAAATTAAATATTAGCCATTCCGTTTGTCGCTCATCGGTTTAGTTGCTTAGAGCGTCACGTTAATAACGCGGTGATCGAGAGTTCGGTCCGCGGAAGGTCTGGTGTGTTAATTTTTGCAGATAAATAGTAGAAAATGTGTCAATTGATACAAGGAATTTTTTTTTTATATTAAAAATCACAAAATATTTTTGATAGTAAAAACAAAACAAAAAACACCAAATAAATTTGTCCCGAAAATAAATAGAGAAACAGTAAAAATTAAAGGAAACTAATTGAGATCGACACGTAAAACATACTGCTTGAAATGCTATGTACTTGCAGCATAGATTTGATATTTATTTTAATTATCTGTAATTATTTGTTTCAGAATCACGCACAAATTCATGGCGTTATAAAGTTTTCTGTAACAAAATTAGAAAATATTATGTACCTTTATCATTTTCAAAATACAGTTTTACTTATCAGTATACGGACATTTTTATGAAACTCCTGATACTATATAAGGCCAAAACATACTGCAATGAGATTTAAAAAAAAAATTAACTCATCCGTTTTGTTCAAAAATATTTTACCTCAAGCATATTTTAATTTCAATTTATTAAAAAATTGACAGTATAAAGACATTTTCATGACGTTTTGTGACTCGCTAGTTATGAATACATTTACATTATGTTATTTTCCTAAAAATATTTTTATTTATATTATATATAAATATATATTGTAAACGAAGTATTATTATATAGGATAGAAAAAGAAAATGAAGCAGCAGTGTAAAGTATGTGTTAAAATATGAACATTCTTAGTCAGTGATTCTTAGTATAATTCGCTTCTGCAAAAGATAACATGTTTTTCTGTCATTGTTTATTATTCAAATGTATATACTCTTTTAAAAATATCTAATGGAATACCATGAAAAAGCAGAAAAATATAGTCAACTGACTAAACTGAAATGCAGTTGCTTTAAAAAAGAAGTAAATTGATAATATTAATGATAATAATCAATATTAAATTATTTACTACTTATATATATATATGTGTATGTGGGTGGGTGTGGGTGTGGGTGTGTAACTATAATTATTCTTTTTAAATTTACTCAAATTATCCAAAATATTTTAATATAATTTGACCATTTCTCCTAGGAGACCCTATAAGAAGGGAATACCCGATGCATATAAATAATGAAAGAAATATTAAATTTGTAAAAGAGTATTTTTCATTCATATAATCTTGGTTTTATAATGTACTTCGAACCTGACGAAGAAATGTCTGTAAAAGATGTAATGAAATAATAATGTCTAACCGAGACATTTTATGAAAACTACTAAATTTTCTCGAAATCGGGAAAAAAGTGAAAAAAAAAGAGAAGCGAATATATCATTTTAAAATATTTGATCCCCGTCCGAAGAACGCGTGATATATAACCTGTGGGATTATTCTTTGCAGCTCCTGAAGGAAATAAATAATATCCTCCAATTCTAGCGATATACACTTGAATGAAAACATTTTTCATCAAAACATCACATGTCTCAGAAAACACACAATATTTCTTTGCAATAAATGCTTACTAGATATCTTAAATAAAATTTACGAAATGAAAACGCAAAACTAGTAGGTGAAATTATTCGAAACACGAATTTATATTTTTATTCTTTATGTAGTACCATGAAAAAGATTTTTAAAGGAAATCTTTTATTATCTTTTTGAATAATAAGAATAATATTTCAATGTAAAATAAAAACTAGTAGGTGAAATTATTTGAAACATGATTTTATATTTTTATTCTTTATGTAATGACATGAAATAGATTTTAAAAGGAAATATTTTATTATCTTTTTGAATAATAAGAATAATATTTCAATGTAAAATATACATTTTTATCGGTTAAAAAGATAAAAGAAAACATGAATATATTGAATATATGAGGGCAAATTGACTGACTATGCATACTTTAAATGCATTTCAGAAAGAGAATAAAACGGAATCTATATTATAACTAGCGAGCTTCGCACGCTAGCGGATCAGTATTTTCAAATGAATCACTAAAATTAATGAATCACTAGCAGTAACTTTTAGTGTTAAGAAAAGAAATTAAAAAAAAAAATTATTTCTGATTCGCGCACATATTCCTTCTCAAGTCAAATTTTTATTCTTAAGAAAAGAAAATTTAAAAAATCATTTCTCATCGCGTACAAAGTCGGACCGGGTCCCCACTGACTTCGGCAGCGCAGTCAACTGGCAGCGCAGTTAACTGATACACGCGCTGCGCGCGCGTATTCCTTCCCTAACCCTTCGTGCCTCCTAAAAAAATCATTTCTGATCAGGTAAAAACTCACACCGGGTCCCCACTGCCTTCGGCAGCGCAAACCCATGCACGCTGCGCGCACGTGTGAAGGTATACGTGCGCTGCGCACACATATTCCTTCTGAAATCAAATTTTTATTCTTATGAAAATAAAATAAAAAAAATCATTTCTCGTCGGTTAAAAAGTCGAACCGGTTCCCACTGCCTTCGGTCGCGCAGTCACATGCGCGCTGCGCGCGCGCAAGTTAGTGGATACGCGCACGATGCACGCCTATTTCTTCCCCAACCTTTCAGCCCCTCCTAATTAACCTACGTATACCAATTTTGAACGGTCTAACTCAATTAGCTGAGATGCAAAAGAAAACCTAATCATGACACCTCAAAACGTGTAAATCTGGTGAAAACTTTCGATAATATAAAAGAACTTTAAAATTTCTTTCGAATGACGTATTAAAAATAATTTAATCATAATTAGAAATTGAAATATTGAAATTTTAAAATTTTAAAATATTACAGCGCCATCTGGCGGTAGAAATTTCTGTAATGTACTGTTCGATTGCAAATCAACAAAGCTTTCTAATGATGTATTACTTATGAAATTATTTTAATTAGTAGCTGAGATACAAAAGAAAACTGATTCAGGAGACCTCAAAACGTGTAAATCTAGTGAAAACTTTCGATAATATAAAAGAACTTTAAAATATCTTTCGAATGATGCATTAAAAATAATTTAATCATAATTAGAACTTAAAATACGCTTATTAGAATAAAATTTAATTTCCAATTAAAATGTAAATTTTTTCGAAATTTGATGAAATTTGAAGTGCAAGGCTGTCTTGTGATGTTAGGGCTGTATACGAAGTTTTGTGTGTGACATTGAAAAACTGAAGCATTTTCAAAATTGCAATTTTTAATCGCAGTACCAAAACACTTGACCTCATTAAATACCAGATGTTTCTCTTTCCGTTCAAAGACTGAAGACGGCCGTCTGCGATATTAAAATTGTTTGATTTGTTGCCACCATTTTTTTTAGTTTAGTTAATTTAAAAAAATCTAATTGTCCGATCGATAAGCCGTTTAAACCATCGGATTGAGAAAAAAAAGCCCTTTCCAATGGTATCGTAACAATAGGACTGATATTTCTAATTTATTTTCCACTTTTTCCGTAAAAATGTCGCTTTTCAAGCATTTAATCATGAATTCTGGGTCATTTTTCTGTAGACATGGGTCGACGTTTAAATTAATATCTCCGCTAATTAGGGTCGCATCGCTTTGCGAATTATCGCCATGTCGAGATGAAGAAATTCTGCGTCTGTCGACATCGGTTTCGAGGCGATGCGACCATTAGCGCCGGAGCTTTTGCGATGACAAAGCATTTCTCACAGACAGACAGACAGACAGATGCGCACAGATTTTAATAATATAAGGAGATAATAATAAAAAAAAAAATTGTCTGTCTGTCTGAGCATCTATGCGTTCAGCCCTTACTAAACGTAGAAGTTCAAAATTTGACATACCGGTGCTCAGAAGCATTCCCGAGGGGATAGTGGAAAAATAATTTAAAAATTTTAATTAGTTGTGGAGATATTAATTAAAATGTCGACGTAAGTATAATCAAAAGGCGATCTCATTAAATGAGAATTCACCACGATTGCATAAAAATAGAATATTTTAACGGAGTTAAAAGCAGAAAAGGTGGAAAATAAATTAGAAATATTAGTCCGATCGTAACGAATTTGGCACCAAGTAAAAGGGGAGTGTTTTCCGAATCCGAAAGTGCAAGCGGCTTATCTGTTCAACAATTAGATTTTTAAAAATTAACTAAAGTATAGAATTTAGGTAGCAGCATCATTTCAACTGACAGACGACTGTCTGCGATGAAAAAGGAAATGATTGTAAGCAATTAAGATGTCACGAGTTTTATAGTGGGGGGGGGGTTGCAATTTTAAAACTACTTCAAATGTTAGTGTTCAGTTTTCATGAAAATATGTTAATAAACAAAAAAAAAAAAAAAAAAACATTTTTATTGGGAATTATATTTATCAAGACTCGCGTGACCAAAAAACAGTGTAAAATTAAGTTTGCTTTTATATTTTGCAGTATTTTAAATCGAGATATGCCGTTGAAATTTCATAGTATTTGGTTTTAATGCCCGATAATTCGATTGTGAATATTTTGAAAGTGTAGAATTATTAGGAAGGGCTTGAGGAAGGCGGGGAAAAGGACAAAAAAAAAAAAAAAAAATAGTTACAATGTTTAAAATTGGTATATTTAGGTTTTAAGGTAAGATAAATTGATTGCGGATATTTTCGAGTGTAAAATTATTAACAGGAAAGGAAAGAGGGGAACAAAGAGTCAAAAATGTAGAAAAGAAACGGGAGTTTCGGAGAAAACAACGGAAAACCAAGAACGCCTTTTTTTCTTTTATATTTTGCAGATTTTCGAATTCCAGTTTCTTCTTACATATCGTACTAGGGATTTTTAACGTTATATAGCCCGGAATTACAGAAGTTTCGGAGAAAACCATGGAGCAAGAGGACGCTTTAATATTTTAATAATTCAATATCTAGAATTCTAATTATGATTTAATTACTTATAACACATCATTTGAAATATTACGGAGGGAGTTTCAGAGAAAATCACAGAAAAACCAGAACACCTTTATTACAATATTTCCAATTCTAATTATGATGCAGGCTTTCGAATTCCGATACTCCGTTCGCATTTCATATTAAGGATTTTAACACTATTTAGCCCGCAGTACGCAAGTTTCAGAGAAAACCTACGAATAAATGAGACACTTTTTATAACATTGCTCACATTACCTTTTTATCTGAGCTTCTAATTAACATAATTTCATAAGTAAAATATCTATTTAAAAGTCATTTAAACTAAAATTAAAGAGTACATATTGGAAATCTCTGTCGCCAGAGGGCGCTTCGATATTTTAATAATTCAATATCTTCAATTCTCATTATGAGTAAATTACTTATAAGTAGAAGATTAGGAGGTCGTAGGCCCCACCGGGTTGTGAATTTTCAAAGGTTCTTTACATGTGTAGCGAACAGGCTGTTTCAAATCATGAAACGTAAAGCGGCGCCTTAGACGCTACAGGGCGGAAATTTGCTACAGTTAAAACTTTCAAAGCTATTTGTGTTATGAGCGAACAAGCTGTTGTAAGTTCTAAAACGGGAATAAGGCGCCGCAGGCACCACCGAGTGGAACTTTGCTAACGTTAGAATTTTGAAAGATCATCACACGGTTAGCGAACAGGCTTTTTCATATATTGAAACGGGAAGAGGGCGCCGCAGGCGCTACCGAGCTGGAATTTACTGCGATTAAAATTTCAATAAAGCTATTTTCACTATAGGTCAAGAAGCTGTTGTAGGAAGGACATTAAACGGGAAAAAGGCGCCGCAGTCGCCACCGAGTGAGGGATTCGTAAAGTCGGATTTTTCAAGAATCGCGAACCAGCTGGTCGCCGAAGGCGGCTAGTATTATATAAATCATTAATTTACAATAATTGTAAAGCAAATGTTATTCATTTTAATGCTTTATTTACTAAATTATGAAACAGAAATCCCCGCAATTGAAATTCATTTTTTAGTTATTTAAGAGGATATTTAAAGATACATGCAATACAGTTTAGGCATATCATCTCATCTTAGCACTAAATGAGTATTTAGTGAGATGGTACCACTGGTACGTAAAGACCGGCAAATAGGTCAAAACCTCACAAAATATGGAAAAGTATGTAATTTTTATGTTTTTTATGTTTTTTAAAAGATTAGTTCTGGAAATAATATTTAAATTAATTACAATAAACGAAAATATTGAAAATAATGTCGATTAAAAAACAGTAGATGCACGCTATAAATCTCTTTCTTGACTTAAACGCCCATATGTAGCGTCTAGCGCCACGTAGTGAGATAAAAGGGATTTACATATTTTCTATTCTTTAAATACTTTTGCCATTTCTTAAATAAATTCGATTTTATAGGCTTTTGAATTTAATTTAATTTTAAAATGCTGTCAGTTGTTGTAGGGTACTGTCAGTTGTTATTAAGGGTCCGCTTCACTCACCGCCGCCGGAAGCCAAAGCTAATGTTATTCTATGGAAAATTTTTCTTTACAAATAACTTATTAAGTAATGCATATTTTCAAATTCTTTTTTCACATTCTGAAAATACCCTGCTGTTAAATTGACGCACCTTTTTTTAAAAAAATATTGTTTTAATTTTTATATTTTATTTTGAAGCTGTAAAATGAGAATTTTCAATATGTGAATTTTTTTCATTTTGCAAATTCGAAATAAAATATTAAAAATTTAAAAAATAAATTTTTAAAAAAGGTCCATCAATTTTGGGGATTTTCTGAATGTGAAAACAGAATTTAAAAATATGTATTAGTTAATAAGTTATTTGTAATGAAAATTTCCCCATAGAATAACATTGGATCGGGCTTCCGGTGACGGTAAGTGAAATAACATATAATCCATGTTACACGTAATTATTAACTTAAGATTGTTATATTAAATTGATTGGTGCGATTGTCATTTCACATCTATGTGTTAATTTAAATTCTGCGTTAACAGAAAAAATGTAAATATTCAGTATAAAAATTTCCTGTAGAATTACATGCAGGCTTTTTTTTTTTTTTTTTTTTTTTTTTTTTTTTTAAGGTACTAAATTTATTAAAAAAATATATATATTATTAGACACATGGCTGATCATAAATATGTAAAAGGAAAAGTTAACATTTTTTTATAGAATTTTGATTAAAAACATCTGTATAATATGATGATTAATTTTAAATATTAACTGATTAACTTAATAAATAACCCTGACAGTAAGCACGGTAAAATTAAAAGCCCATAAAAAATGTTTTAGGTAAAAATAATAGCATGGCCCTTCATAAGATTTGAAAAAAAAAAAAAAAAAAGGCAATTTTATGTAAAACGTTCAGCGTTTTCAACAAAATTAAACGCCAATTTTTAATAAGGTAACAAACTATTTAGAAATAAAAATATAACAATTAGTTATGTTCATTATCTTATGAAGTGGGAGCATTAATATGGAAATTACTTTAACTGCGCATGTGCAAACGATAAAAAAGGTTTACTATGAAATGACAGTCAAATATACAGGTCAACTCATGTCAAAAAATCTTCTGAAACATGGTAAACATTCCGTACGTTATATATAAAAGAAGAAACTATTTCCTCATACTTGAAATAGTGTGATTTTTAATTAAGGCTTATCAAAAGAAAGCAAATTTTTATAAGGTTATAATTAAAAGAAAGTTATACATAGAAGAAACCAATCACTTATGCTTTACAAAATGTTTGGTTTTTATTAAATTTTTATTGAAAAAAAAAGAAAGTCATGAGTAGATTAAAATAATAATAATAATAATAATAAAAGTACATTTTATACAAAATTTATCTCTTTTCTTGTCATTTTATTAAACAGAAATGTGATGTATACAAAAATTATTCTATATAAATTCATAGCAGTAACAACTAATGAACACTTATTTTAACACAACTGGAATTAATTGCAAATCTTTTTGGAAAAACCTTTCTTAAGCTCCAATATGTATTTAACGGAATAAATTATTCTTATAAAACTCCTTTATTAAATATTAGTTCTTCTCAAATAAATGATGGTCTTAATTTTTTCCTCTTTTATGTTTCATTTTGATTGTACTTATGCTAGAAAATATTTTACTTCCAAGAATATCTTAAGATGCATATTTTGGTCATTTGTTTAGTTTTATATGTTTAACAATTACAGAAGACACTAATGTTTAGATGGTGAATTGCAACTCAGAGAAAATAAATATTTACGCGAATTACGAATAATAAATCGTACAATCTATGAGGATGATTAATTTTAGCGGAAGTGTTAAAGTAAATCTGTCTCTTTTGATCCTTGTAGCTATCTGTTTCATTTCTTTGCATATAATTAAACATGTGTAACGTATACAACAGAGAAAGACACAGGTATTCAGGATTTTGTATATTTAATTACAGAGATGGTTATTAATTGCTTGGAAAAATGTGTTTTAGAAGCTTTTTACTGAAATAGGATTTTGTCATCGCCTCATCGTGTCACGCTAATAAACAAGGCGCCTCCACTTTAAAGAAAATGTAAGCGAATTTTTTCGTCGTTCGTTGGTTAAAGCGTCATGTTGATAATGTGATGGTGGTGGGTTCGGTCTTCAAAGGCCGACGTGTTACGTTTTAGCAGATAAGTAATGGAAAAAAATGTCATTTGTAAAAAAAAAAAAAAAAAAAAAAAAACTTTTTATGGTCTACACATTATCCTAAAAAAATTTGATCTTTTTTTTTTTTTTAAGAAGCTCTTTTTTAGTAACTAAAAAGAACAAAGTAAAAATTTTAATAAACAAGAAGAAAAAAAAATCGCTGGAAGTTTTTTATTGTGGAGAACTAAAATGCAGAAAATAAAATTTTATTGTTGCAGAGACATGCTATTAAAAAAAAAAAAGTTTAATGAAAAATGTAGATATTTCACTTTTGCAAGAAATGAAAATTCTTAAATATTCAAAATACTTTAAAAAGTATTCAGGAACATTTTTTTTTTTTTTTTTTTTTTTTTTTTTTTTTTTTTTGTATTTGCTAGATTTTTCTAGCATGTTCTAGGTTTTTTCTTGGAGTTTTTGTCAGAACTTCATGCTGATAACATGATGGTCGTGGGTTCGATCCACGAAGGCTGATGTGTTATTATTATTTTTTTTTTTTTTCAGATGATTAAAAAAAAAGGTCAATTGTTAAAAGAAAATCTTTAGTTTTTCTAAGAAATTTTGAATTTTAAGAAGCTTTTTTATAACTAGAAAGGGCAAAATAATTTTTTTAAACATTAGAAGCTTTTTATTGTCAAAACCTAAAAAGCATAAAATAAAAGTTTATTGCGGCAAAGACATGTTATAAAGAAAAGAAAGTCTTAACACTAAGGAAATTTTTAAGAAAAACATTGATATTTCACTTTTGCAGGAGCTAAAAATTTTTAAATGTTCAAAATTTTTTAAAAGTTTTCGAGACCTTTGAAATTTATAGCTTAATGAATAATTATACAAAAAACAAATAACTAAAAATATTGGCCTTGAAAGCTTTTTAAACATTTTGAAGATTTAAAAATTTCCATTTCTTTCAAAAGTGAAATAGCTATATTTTTCTCTAAAATTTCCTTGGTGTTAAAACTTTCATTTCTTTACAGCATGTCTTTGCCACAACAAATTTTTATTTTATGCTTTTTAGGGCTTCACAACAAAAAGCTTCTAATGTTCAAGAATGTTTTTCACTTAAATTTTTTTAGACACAATTATTTTGATATAAAAACGTTCTATAATAATCTTTATTTTAGCTTGTATATTCTAGTGAATATTTATTCCACGCCATGTTAACAGGAAATAAAATTAAACAATCTGTATATGATTATAATTGGTATGTTGTTTTGCGATTCATAACCATCTGCCATCTGTGAGAACCTAATCTGTGAGAACATATAGAGATCTATATAAAAAATATGTACTCCTTTTTTATTTTTTCGGAAAAATCCCAGAAGCCCCTTAACGACTACGTAGTTCAAAGAGTAAATCTAGGTATGAGTCCCGTATTTGCCTTTTGGCCAAAGTAGAAGAACTTCTCGTTCGCTTATCGTAATCGGTATTAGAAAACAACTTTTAACGCGATTTTCGACTACAAGCATTCCCTAAAATGAAAGAAAAAAAAAAAAGAGTTTTATTTATATCTTTATTTAAAGCCAGTACCTAAAAAGTCTATCTAACTTATGCAATATATATATACATAGACATAATAACTATAATAACTTTATTTATTGTTTTAATTTCTTTAATTTAATATAGATGAGCGTTGTAATATATTTTCGATTGTTTCGTATTTTGGTTAGTTGTCTCGCTGGAGATCTCATGAAATACATGCTGCTGCTTGTGTAAGTGTTTGAAAAATTTTCTGCCTAATCCATATAAGTTCTTGTCTGTTCCATATTATTGTATTCATTTTATTTTATCCATATTGAATTTAGCCATATATGTGCTTTTTTATTAAACTGTCTGCCTAGGGGGACAGTTTTGTCCAATTAAAAGCATGCTTTAACCCCACACGTATGTCTCAAGTTATACGGAGCATTTTTTGACAGTTTAAATCATTTATTTTATGTTTTTGCAGTAAGTTTTACTTATGAATTGTTTCACATTTATTAATTTTCTCGTAAGCTTTTCTTTAGTTAGTTTTGTTGCATATTTTCAACTTTTATTTGACTGAAAACATATATTATAATTTCTTATATATGTATATACCGGGTGATCCAAAAGTCAGGACAAACTTTAAAAATGAATAATTCGAAAATGAATCAGGATACAAAGATACGGTTTGCACCAAACGGATGGAAAAGAAGCCGGGTTTTGTGTGGTAATGAAAAAAAAATCGTTCTGTTGGCGACCAATAGATGGCGCTGTCAGATTTCTGATGTATAATTATGCAAAGCAACAAACGATATAAAAAGGAACAACTACAGCATGTAATGGTAGTCGAAGCTTATATGCATCGAAATATCGCATTCTCAGTCGCTACTTTAATCACGCATGGCCTCCAAGATCTCCCGATCTGGCACCCTGTGACTTTTGGCAGTGGGGATTCTTGAAGTCAAAAGTGTACCGCGACCAACCGGCATCACTAGCAACACTGAAAGATGTCATCCGCCAAAATGTGTCGGCCATAACGCAAGAAATGCTACTAAATGCTGTGAACGATGTGGTGAATCGTCTCACAGCTGTACTTCTGAATGATGGACTTTGAACAGTTACTGTAGTAGTACTAATTAACTGTAATTAAGCTGACTTGTAAGTTGTCAATTTTTTTTTCATTTGTAAATCACCTTTTTGTGAAATAAAACACTATAGCGCCATCTGTTGGTCGCCAACAGAACTAATTTTTTTTTCCCCACACAAAACCCGGTTTCTTTTTCATTCGTTTGGTGCAAACCGTATCTTTGCATATTGATTCGGTTTCGTATTATTCATTTTTAAAGTTTGTACTGACTTTTGGATTACCCGATATATATATATATATATACGTATATTACATTTATTTTAGTTCGAAAAAAAATATATTTTTATCACGTTTTCCTATGTGCATTTTAATTAATTTTTTTCTGTATATCAGCTTTGCATTCTCTTTTTTTGCCTTTTAAAAATCTTATACATTTCAAAATACTCAGGAGATTCGTGTACATACGGTTACCATAAATATTTCAACAAATGAGAACAAATATACTAAATTTAGTGAGACAAATTTAAACATTTATGATACTAGCAAATACGATAACGAATGTATATTACATAGACCTGATATTCCATAATAAATATTGATCACGTTGGAGAAATAACATTTGCTTAATTGAATAAATATACAATAATCAATAAAGCGATAGTTTATCTTGGAAGAATACTTTAGTTTGCTGACAAAATTTACATAAAGTAATTATCTAATTATAAATTTTATGAAAGGGTGAGGGTCTCTAAGAGGGTTTTTTGGCCCTGAGGAATTTCAAGTTACTGCTTTATTATATGAATTGTGAGACCGCTATAAATAAAAAATGATGCGAATTACGAAATATGACATAAGAATGTTAATGTGTAGCCCTCTCACAGTTATTGTTGGCGTAATGGTAAATATAATTTCCACCTCCAGGCATTATTGTTGAAAGTACATAATTTTAGAACATAATTTTCTGTATTTATATTTAAATTACGGATGAATATATATTATTATATTTCTAATTTTATCGTATGTGAAGAAACTTTCAAGTTTAAATATACTATTTCTAATCAAATATTTGCATCCGTTGTACATTAATTGTTGAAAGATGAATATTGGGTATATTCTTAAGAAACATTGTAGCATACAGATTGCAAAAGAAACGTCGTAGTCTGAGTTGCTCCGAATGCTGTAGATTCGATGGAAAGTGCCGGGTTCGATCCCTGGTTGCGCCCTTTGACCTAGCCGTTCGGAGCTTTCCGTGATTGTCTCCGAAACTCGTGTAAACACGGGTTAGGACCCATTGGAAAGGCTCCCATGGAGGGTATTTCACACAAAGGCCTAGGACCCTAGCGTAGTCAATCAGCCTTAACCGAAGAATCAACTAACCAACGCAGATTCGATTTTCCGCATTGGAAAACTTCAAGATATGAACTGCACAGATAATAAAAAGACTTAAGTATTTTTTAAAGAATATTTAGTGTAACAAAAGTGAAATTTAAATAGAATTTGATTAAAATGATTCTATTTCATCAATAACATTTCTTTCAAACGAGCCAGAAGTAGTAGTGTAAGCAATGTTTTCACTGTAATCAATGTTATGTTTTGCTTTCAATTTTAACTTTTTTATATGAGCGGAATAGAGTAACACTTTTATATTTATGTATAACTTACATTATAGTGTACTTCATAAGATATTTCAATAAGAAAATGTTGCTCCTTTGCGCTCATATATATATATATATATATATAAAAGTAGGTCAAGTCTCTAAAAATCGGAGAATTTTGGCGAAAAATGCAAAATTGTGTATTTTTGGACCCCTGGGGAACAAACAATTTCTGGAATAATATAAATAATAATAACTGAAAAGTAAAAAAATATATATTTAAAAATAATTAAATGAAAAATTTCACACATGTGATCAATCCTGAATTTTAGCCCCTGTTATGGACCCTCATCCTTTACAAAACATTAAATTATTTGCTTTTCAATACACTGTTAGATATTTTTGATTAAGATTCAGTGTACGTGTAAAATTTGCCTACTCACTGTAGTTATACAGTTTGCTCTGTATTTTTACAGTGTGTTGTAAAAATAATTGTCCACAAGTTTTGCTCACATACATTAAAAATCCTTTATGTGATTGATCTTTCATTTAAAATTGATATTTAATCTTATGTAAATATCTTAAATACAGGCATTTTATGAATTATTTTAACATATTTTTAGCGATATATTTAGCGTTTTAAATACTTTTAATTCTCTAATCAGCATGAACAGAAATTATTATTATTATTTTTTTTTTCTTAATTGACTGTATGGTGTTGTAAGATGATGTTTCATGCATCAGAAAACTAAAAATATGATTTTAAAATAAACTATTATACATACTTAAAAAACATACTTAAAAAACAAGCTAAAATTATGTTGTGCACTTTTGAATTATAAGTGTATTACAGAAAAACAAAAGTTCAGTGTATGAGAAAGTGTGCATCAGACGCTCAAAAGGTTAAAATTTCGATAGTTTCTTCGTTCAATGTTAAAAGTTATAGATCAGCAGTTATGAGGGGAAAAAGTGCAAATAAGGAAGATATAGCTGTGTCCAAAACTTAAGTAATAATTCCCATCACATTGTTTTTCGTGCTACAAAAAAAAAAAAAAAAAAAAAAAATAGTGCATTTGTAAAACGCACTTGTTGCAGATAAACTGAAACAATTTTCTTATATTAAACATGATTTTATTTTTGTTAGAATTAAAGTAATTTATGAGTATAATTACATAATAACATAGCTGTTGTAACCTTTAGGCAAAAACTCTCTTTTTCTACTCTCTTTTTTTTATTTCTCCCCTTTTTATCTGCTGCATTACGAAAATGTTTATTCAATATAAATTACGCATATAATTTTACCATAATAATTAATGAATATTTTGTGAGGTGGTTCTCTAGTGTATCACTGGTGTTCAGTGGTCGAAAAAGATATTTGGACCTTTAAAAAAAAGTGTAACAAAATATTTATTTTTTATTTTATTTTATTTTTTATTTTTATTTTCTACCAAGAAAACTTTCTTAAACAAAAATCATAGAATTCAACAAAAAAATTACAGATGATAGGAGAGGGCTCAAAATATCTACAGTGAAAAATTTAGCTGCTTAATTGCAACGGAAAAGCGGTAAAAAATTAATAAAAGTCAATATTTTTAATGTCAAATGCAGCCCTACTGGTCGAGGATGCAGAGAAAAGCGCCAAGTTCTTAAATTAACTGCCCATGTGCTTGTTCTCCGTACCAGTTTAATACTGTTCCAAAGTCACCTTTTGATATTTTGCTTTCAAAGCTATTTGAAGTTCAGTTTGAGTAGCTATTGTTTGTCTAATCTGTATATTTTCTACCCTTTCATTTGAAGTATATATTAGCGAGGTGCTATAAACATTCGTTTTTATTTAGTTTAATGCTGAAAAGTCCCTCGCATCATTTTATGTATATATATATATGTATATATATCTATATATATATTTTTTGGAATCCATTTGTTTAACGAAGCAGTGACTTTTAAATAGAAAATGTCACCACATATTAAACTTCCCATCCCGTCCCAGAAGAAAATTCTGGTTATGTCACTGAATTATATTTTCTTAAAAACATCAGTTTTCAAGAATTCGAAGTCGCCAATGGATGTTAACTGGAAGTTTCTGGTAACCCCGATTCAATTTACAACATCGTTTTACACCTTTCCTTATGAATTTAAGCAGCCAATTTTCAGAGTATGAATTTCCTATAAGTTCTTCTAACACCTGTACCAATATCATCGAATTCTATGAGTTTAGCTAAAGAACGTTTCCTTGTTAGCTTGATGGGAGATTCTTGAAAATAAGAAATAATCATAAAACATGTGAAAAACATGTGCGCAAAATGCCAAGGAAAACAACGAGAAAACTCTACATAATACCTTCAGAAACGGCTACATGTAGCGTCTAGTGCTTTGTAGTGAGGTTAAAGAGAGGTAGAAGCACTCTATTCGTATAAATATCTTTGACATTTCTTGCATAAATTCAATTTTATGTGCATTTAAAACTGATGGTACTCTAAAGTACTATCGTTAGAGATCTGTAAACACATAATAAGCGAGGCGTATTAAACCGTCGACGATAGCTTCAGGGCCCCAACCGTTTTCTTTTTCATCCCATGCTTTTTCTATGAATTTCTGGCTTTTCCACCCTTTTTTTCACTCTAAAGTGCGGTGGCTCTCACCCACCCCCGCCACCGCCGAGTCACATAATAAGCGAGACGTATTAACCCCCCCCCCCCCCGACGATAGCTGCAGGGCCCCAACCCGAATCTCTTCCCGGTTTTCGATGACATTTTCTAGTCAATTTTGAGCTTTTGTTTATTCCGGTGTTAGCCCCCTTTTTTTTATATACACTTAAAATTGTGAGATTTTTCGTTTTTCATCCCATGCTTTTCCACCGCACTTTAGAATGTAGAAAACGAGGAAAATCGGCTGAAAATTCCCAGAAACACCGGAAAAAAGAGTCAAAATCCATAGAAGAAACATGGGATGGAAACGAAAAATACTCACAATGTCACGTGGGTGTAAAAAAAAAAAAAAAAAAAAAAAAAAAGACTAACACCGAAATAAATAAAGGGTCAGAATTGATTAGAAAAAGTCATCGAAGCTTGGGAAGGAATTGGGCTCGGGGCCATGAAGATATCGTCGAGGGTTTAATACGTCTCGCCTACATACATTATCTTCTATCAAATCAGCAGATGGAGAGTAAAATGATATGTCTTATAATATTATGCCAGACATTTTAAACGGAATCTATTTTAAGTTTTTGTAATTAAACACTGACAGTTTTTTCTTTCCTCTTTCAAAGAAATTCAGTATTTATCTGACGACTATCGAGTTTGCACAATAGAAAATTAGTTTAGATATTTAGGAAAAATAAGAAGACTGTCATGAATTTTTCTGTCAACCTTTTAACGTTTTTTACGTATTCTCTTTTAATAAATGCAAATTAATTACAAAAAATGTCAGTTATATGCACAACTGATAATAAACACGCAAAACGAAAAAGTATATACAAGTTTTAAGAGGACTGTCTACTTGTCGACCCCAGAAGCTAAAGCAAATGTTATTCTATGGAGAATTTTGCCCCTGTATACCTCCTTAACTGAAACACATTTTTAAATTCCGTTTTCATATTTAGAAATACCGCAACTATTAAACTTTTTGCCGCTTTCTAAAAATTCATATTTTTAATTTTTAATCTTATTTTGAGGTAGTAACATGCGAATTTTAACAATGTGAAATTTTGCAGTTTTGAGCTTAAAAACGAAATCTTAAAAACTAAAATTTTCAAATTCTAGAAAGTGATAACCTATTTAGAAGCTGTGAATTTTTTGAATGGGAAAACGGAATAAAAAAATATGTATTAGTTAAGGAAATATAACGGAGCAAAATTACCCATAGAATAACATTACCTTCGGCTTTTGCAGACGATTAGTAGGAAGTCCCCTTAATATTCAAAATGAAATTTTATTGTAACATATATAAATAAACCTAAATAAATTTAAATAATAATTAACTTGATCCATAACTATTTTTGCTAGTAAATAAATTATAATGTGCAATAAAGATTCACATGACATGTTTCAGGTCAAAATAATTTCATGGCTCTCCGTCAGGTGGACAAACTACTCAAGAGTGCAATATCAAAGCATCAAGATGCTATCAAACCGCTTACTATCAAATTTAACGTGGCTTCCGAAAATGCATTTCTATAAAACATCATTTGTGTAATTTTGTAAAAATTCTATTGTCTACTGAACATAAAAGGGACAAAAGTTAAAAAAATAATTAAAATTAAAAGGTATAGGCCAACTTTAAATACTTCATTTTGATTTTTGTTTTAATATTTAATTATATAAACTATGATATATTATAAACTTAGGTTTTAAATATTTATATGACTGTTAATTCTATCAAATTTATATTAATGATAACATTGAGAAAAAAAAATATTTTGAATGAAAAGCAGAAAAAAATTAAACAGAAAACCGTAAAATGATTCATTAATTGTAGTGTCCTAATAAAATTCAAATCATTTCTACACGTTCACTTTATTTTGACAAAAAATAAAAAATAATAATAAATAAATAAATAAATAAAAACTGAAAAAAAAAAAAAAAAAAAAAAAAAGAAAGAAAGAAAGAAAAAGAAAAGAAATATATATATATATATTTATGCGTAAATGATAAAATTTAAATAAAATTTTAGACCAATATATATATTAATTATAATGACTTTCATTCTGTCAGATGCATGAGCGAATTTAGTTTTTGATATATATATATATATATATATATATATATATATATATATATATATTATTCACGTTAAAAGAAACACATTTCTTTGTACGTCGAAAAGAAATAACGCATATTTTTTTCAGTGTCAGATAAATACGCCTTAAATATAACTTTTGTTAATATAGAATTTTAATTATCAAATTTTAATCAATTAAAAAATAATGAAATATTCAAAAATCTGCCTTCCAGGAGCATCAGGAAATGTCATTACAGACCTCAGTGCCAAAATTCATTAACTTTGCTGTCTGTCATTTGCATACATAGCAACTAACACACATTTTCTTTTAATATATCTAGAGATTAGTAATTCGAACCTCTGTAATATATCCAAGGAATTTAATTTAATGCATTGTGCAATTTTTGGAAGATGATTTGACATTAGATACAAAGCAAATTCATCACATCTGTTCTGAGAAATGGGTACACCACTTCAAATTTATGTCATTTCATTAAAACTGAAAATCTCTTTTCAATGCAGTGTTTGTTGTGATATATTTCATTGTTCTGCGTATTGTGTACTTTAATGCATTGAGCTGATTTCTATTTGTGCTCGAGTGAACTTTATTGATATATTGTTGAGCCTACACGTTTAAGTACAGGGAATAACAAATACTTTGTGACATAATTGAACTTATGAAGAGTTAATTCCATAGAATATTACGTTATCTTGGAATATTAATTCATAATTTGGCATATCATTCATAAAGCAACATTACTTATAGATATAGTATGTGCTCGTTTATTTTAAGTTTAGTTACACATCGCATGCTAAATCATATTATCGATTTTTTAAAGTTATAAATATTAAAGTAATATTTTTAATGTAATGTATAATTTTGAATATTTTTTATGTAATACGATAAATAGCAGATGATGTATAATTTAAATATATATAATCTAAAATATCTAGCAAAAAAAAAAAAAAAAAAAAACCTGAATCATACATGAATGCATAGATTATATTATTTTTATATTATGCACTATTAAATTTAACGATTAAAGAAATCTTGTTTAGCATAGTAATGATTAAATATATTACTTAAATACGATTTTAAAGCATAATAAACTAACTGAGTGATCAACTTATACATGCAAGATATGTATATAAAAAATCGGATATTAAATATTTTTTCTTATATAATAAAGCTAATTTTCATTTATATATTTTTATATAAATTGGATTGTAAAGGTTGAATTTTTATATACCAACTATGTGAAAAATACCAGAGCCGGGAATCGAACCCGGGCTCTCCGCTTATCGCGCGGATGCTCTACCACTGAGCTACCTTGGCTGATAACCTGCTGGGCATTTATCACATGTGAGAAATGCCATGTGATAAATTCCGAGCTGGTTATCAGTCAGGGTAGCTCAGTGGTAGAGCATCAGCGCATTAAGCGGGATAGACTATACGATCTAAATATAGTTATATAGAGTAATATATAAATATCTAATATAGTTATCTAAATATCTAATATATTTATCTAATATAGATATATAAAATAATATCTAAATATCTAATATAGTTTCTCACATGTGAAAAATGCCGAGGTGTTTATCAGGCAAGGTATCTCAATGATAGAGCACCCGCGCGTTAAGCGGAGGGCCAGGGTTCGATTCCCGGCTCTGGTATTTTTCACATACTTGGTATATAAAAATGTCAATCTTTACACTCCAATTTACTTAAAATGAATATTCACGGTTGATGAATTTATGAATGAAAAATTTCTAAATTTTGATTTTGTCAAAAGGAAAGAAAGTTTCTATGTTAAGCATAAACATAACTCAACTTGTTTTGAGAATTCATTTAATTATCAGATAAATTAATTCGTTTCCTGAAATATTTGCGCAATATCTATGAAATCCTTACATAACTAGTCGTATCGATTTATTCTACGAAAAGTATTAATTATTTATTTCATGATTATAATAAGCGATTCCAGGGCTGTCTAAAATAATTTATATATAGGGTATGTGCACCACTGATTGACATGTTTAGAGCAATATCTGATAATCCTAATGTTCTAGTCATCAGAAAATATTTTTAGAATTCTCAAGTTAATATATATGGCATGAAAGACATTCAGAACCCCATATATGTTAAAATATATACATTGGATAACATTTTTTTTTTTTTTATGAATTTATATTTGACACCCACTCAGTGTTCCAGTAATAGACACTGCCAGTTTTTCATTTTATCAGTCATTGGCCCCCTATGTTCCAGTGTTTGACACTGCTAGTTATTCATTTTACCAGTTATCAGCACCCTATGCTCCAGTGTTTGACATAAAATGTTAAAACTCTTATATGTAAAATATATGATTTTATTATTTTTCTTATTTAATAATTACTTTGGGATAGATGTCAATTACTGGAGCATGTCAATCACTGAAGCACCTATCCTATATACACTGATGGGAAAAAAGATCCCAACACCAAGAAAAAATTATTGTACAGTAATGAAATTTCAGCAATACGTTTGTCTAGGTAACATATTTAATTGATTAAAGTTTCAAGATAACAGGTAGAGCCATTGGCGAGAAGAGCCATTTCAAATGTGAAATGTTGGTACATTAGTAACCGGTGTAACCGCCAGAATTTTGAATGCAAGCATGCAAACGTGCATGCATTGTGTCGTACAGGTGTCGGATATCAGTTTGTGGGATGGAGTTCCATGCCTGTTGCACTTGGGCGGTCAATGCAGGGACGGTTAATGCTGGTTGTGGAGGACGCTGGAGTTGTCGTCCAATGATGTCCCATACGTGCTCGATTGGAGAAAGATCTGGTGATCTAGCAGGCCAAGGCAACATGTCGACACTATGTAGAGCATGTTGGGTTACAACAGCGGTATGAGGGCGAGCGTTATCCTGTTGGAAAACAGCCCCTTGAATGCTGTTCATGAATGGCAGCACAACAGGTTGTATCACTAGACTGACGTACAAATTTGCAGTCAGGGTGCGTGGGATAACCACGAGAGTGCTCCTGCTGTCATACGAAATTGCTCCCCAAACCATAACTCCAGGAGTAGGCCCTGTGTGTCTAGGCCGCAGACAGGTCGCTAGCAGGCGTTCACCTGGCCTCCTTCTAACCAACACACGGCTATCAGGAACGACCAAGGCAGAACCTGCACTGCGACCAAGCAGAAACGGCTTTCATCAGAAAACACAACAGATCTCCACTCCGTCCTCCAATGAGCTCTAGCTTGACACCACTCACGTCACAAACGGCAGTGGTTTGGAGTCAGTGGAATGCACGCTACAGGGCGTCTGGCTCGGATCTGTCCTTGAAGTAACCGATTTGTAACAGTTCGTTGTGTCACTGTGGTGCCAACTGCAGCTCGAATTTCAGCTGCAGACGCAGTACGATTAGCCACGGCCATACGCCGAACACGGCGGTCTTCCCTCTCAGTAGTGCCACGTGGCCGCCCGGAACCCAGTCTTCTTGAGGCAGTGCCTTCCCTTGACCACTGATGCTAACACTCATGCACAGTGGATACATTCCTGCCAAGTCTTTCTGCAATATCGCGGAAAGAAAACCCACCTTCTCGTAGCCCTACTACACGACCTCGTTCGAACTCAGTGAGCTGTTGATAATCGCTTCTTCGTCTTCTTAGAGGCATCCTTGACTAACATTAATCCACTACGTCAAATCTCAACTGTAAATAACGATCACGAACCTTACAGCGCTTATTTAAAGCAAACCTCATTTGCATGTTCATAGTGTCGCTACAAGCGCCACACTTATGCGCGTAGCTCGAAATTTGAATCGACGACATCTTTCAGATGTATAAACTCGCCTACCAAATTTCGTTTATCTAGCACAGCTCCTTCGTGGTGTTGGGATTTTTTTTTTCCATCAGTGTATATTCTTTTTAAGATTGAGTGATCTTCTTATGAGAGATTTAGGTACACTCTTTGTTGTTTGTCTTTCTTTGTTGTTATTTTTGTTCGTGTTAAGTCCGTTATATTCTGCTCATTTTCCACTTATGCTCAAAGGAACAGTATTTATAAGTGCACGACATTAATTATGGGAAATAATAACGCCTTTATTCACGTAATAGAAAATTGATTACATGAAGCGTACATCGAGTATGTATGTTATATTGGAATATTATTTACAATTTTGCCACATCATCCACAGCATGACAATTTCTGTCTACAGCGTCGTGTTTGTGTTTGCAATGCCTTTGCATAACGCGTAAGAAATCGTAAACTCAGTTTTTCTTTTTTTTTTTTAATGCATGTTTTTATACATATAAGGAAAAAAAATCGTATGACATACATTTTTAAATATATATATATATATATATATATATAGTTATATACCAACAAATTATTTTAATTTTATTCAGCGATATATATATAAATCTTTTATAATGTACATTAAAAAAAATCTTTACACAATAAGATAATAAATAAACTTTTTCTTGAGCTTGAATTAAACATAACCTTGAATTCGATAACTACTAATTCCTTAACAAAAATATTTTATCACTTTGAATAGCTTAGCCATGCTCATTTTGATTTGCAGTGTCATTTATCAGGGCATAATAATATTTGATTTGATGTTTTTTGTGAATGAATATTTCTTGCATTAACATAAATCGTATTTGCATGATTTCATTTTAATCACTCATAATCAAGATGTAGAATAGAATACATTTAACTGTCGAATTTAATAGCAGAGTTGTTACCGTGTCGCTCTATTCACCTAGCATTCCCATCACAGTATTTATAAAGCAATTTTTCCTATAATGAATTTTGGAAGAATACTAGAGTATATTGCTATACAAATAGCATTCCCATCACAGTATTTATAAAGCAATTTTTCCTATAATTAATTTTGGAAGAATACTAGAGTATATTGCTATACAAATATAATAGTAAGAGAGCCATAGTAAAAGTAAGAACCTTAGTGATGCTTAAAAGCGCAATAAAATACTAGACTATTTGGAGAGCACTATACTTGATAACTTAAAAATAATTTTTCATATGAATTAAATAAAGAAATTTAAATAAAAAAAAAATAACAGATAATAGTAAGAATTTATGAAAAAGACACTTTAAAACCACGTAAAAGTTAAAAAAATACATATATTTAATTAAAAAAGACATTTATATTAAAATACATGTCAAAGCTTTTCGTCCTGATCAACAGGGCATCATCAGGAAATTAACAAAATTTAGTTTCACACAATGTGCAGCCATGCATTCAAGTACATACATATTGCAATATCAAGCGACAAAAACAGTTAAGCTTTATACTAATTTTAATATAAAAGCCATTTTTAATAAAATATCTTTTTTAAACTTTTACGTGGTTTTAGAGTATCTTTTTCATAAATTCAGAATGATACACGTTATTTATAAATATTTCTGTATGAGATATGTTCTCTCTTAATAATAACAATTATTCTATTTTACAAGAAGAAATGAAAGTTTAAGGTATAGCATATGTATTTAAATATTTTCTCTTACCTTTTACTTTACTTTACTTTCCTTTTTTTTTTTTTTTTTTTAAGTTTTAATATAAAATGAGAAGAAACTACCTAACCTTTTTTTTAGATTTATAAAACTCCTAAAGTGGCTAAAAACTGTATCAAGTTATTTAATAAAATAAAATATTTTATAATTTTATCTTTTTTTTTTTTTTTTTTTTTTTAAGGAGAATTTTGTTTCCGCATTTAAGTAATAATATCTACAGCAATATATCGATTAATGTAAGCGGAATATTAGGATCAGGAATATCGATTGCTAATAATCGTTATCTGAAACCGATATTACTTTAAAAAACAAATATAAAACTCTCCGAATATCTTTTTTTTTTTTTTTTTTTTTTAATTAAATGATTGAATTTTAAAACCGCAATGCATTTTTTGTAGCATTCGGATTGTTCTCATATTATAATAATTCATAAACTATTTGTAAATGTTTATTGTATTATTATTTCTTAAACATAAATGTTGGTAAATAAATATTATAATTTTAAAGAATATTTTAAGGAAATTTAAATAATAAACATACTAATTTTGTCTATTCGCAATGTATTAAATTTTCATAATGATAACACACACACAAAAAAAGAATTATAAACATATATGAAAATACATGGATAAAAAACATTTTAAAATTTGACATTTAGTTTTAAAAATTTTTAAACTTTGTTATGTGCAGAAATCATACCACTAATTATAAAACAAAATTTTCTTCTTAAACCAATATATATATTTAAACAGATACTGATAGGAGTTATGCGATAATGATCTACCTTGTATGCATTAATATTTAGATAAATTTTTATGTATTGCTTACGTGAAAAAAAATATATATATATACATATATATATACATATATATATGCCCGAATTTTTATAAGTATAAATTGATTAATTAAATGTGTAAACGGTGAATTTAGAAACGATTTATCTAGATATTTTAATTGTTTAAAAATTTTGTTTAGTTTTGTTATTACCAAAAGTAAGTAAACATTGCCAGTAAAATCATTTTATTCATAGAATTTCTAAATATTACTTTTATTACAAGTAAATTTGTTTTTAAAATAATACAAAATTACATGTATTGTCGAAGGAAAGTGGATTTAATTTACTTATTTTAATACTTGCAATAAAATTAACTGGTACACTACTGCATAAATAGGATAAATTATGACTGCGTGACTAACCAATATAAGCTGGAAATGCATATGATATTTTACAAAATGCATATCTATTAGTTTTTATATTGCAACCAAAATTTTTAGTCACGATGAATTATATTTTACTTTTGTTTCTTACTATCCAGCCACTGTAATTAATATTTTCTTTCAAGTTTATATTTTTATGAAGTCACTTTTCTCAATTCATTTGTATCTCGATGTATCGATGCAATATAATAAGTATCATTATAAATATTTATATATATATATATATAGTTTCCGCCAAAAGTCTCACAAATCTCTACTATCTCGTAAATGAGTTGAAATATTGAAAAATGGCTAAATATTTGTTCCATAAATTCAAAGTGGAACTTTTTTTTTTTTTGGGGGGGGGAGGAGGGGAGGTTATGGAAGACAATTTTAAACATTTCAAATAGGAAGATATTTCTTGTGATACATCCCTGGAAACTTCTCTATAAGACAGTGAATTTGATATAAATAGGTTTGTCCTGTAATAATTATTAAAGGAGATAAATGAATTGTTATAGTTTTGAAATGTGGAATTTATGCTCATGTATATCCTTTAACATGCATCAAAAGGCAAAAGTATTTATATCAAATTCATTGTCTTGAAAAGGCGTTTCCAGGAATGTATCACAAGACACACCTCCTTATTTGAAATTTTAAAGTTGCAATCTCTAGCCGTCCCCCTGGTGGTGTCGCAGTTCCGACCGGGACAGATCCGACCGGGGTTAAAATCGTAGCAGTTCCGACCGTTTTGGTTTGAGGGTAGCAGTTCCGACCGGATGTATCCGAAAGCATGTGCAACACAGGAGATGTGTTTATGTGTAAGGAGGGAGGGGGGAGGCTTCACTGATTAAATTCGTTAAAAAGAGTTAACAAAACTGAATTTATTTACTAAATAAAAAACCCAAACTCGTACAAAAGTCAATAAATTTAAAAAAGAGGTTTTTTTTTTATGATATACAATTATTGTAATGTAATTCTGGTGCGTAGCTTGAGGTGGGGGGGGGGTGGAAGAGTGCTAGTATGCGCTAGTATTTTAGTTCTTTTCCCTACTTTAATAATCTAGTGTGGCACTCACACGGCTTTCTCTTATCTTGTAATTCAATTTTATAAAAACAGACTACAGAACAAGGGATGAGATAACAAGTATTAATTGTACATAAACCTACGTTAAAAAGAATTCAAACCAGGTTAAGAAACAATTTTATTTGACAAATAACTCCTTATAAGTGTGTGTGTGTTGAGGGGGAGGGAGGGGGGGTACCTCCCACTCATAATAGGCGAGACGTATTAATCCTGGACGATAGGTTTAGGATTAATACGTCTAATAGACCCAGCCCTGCCCACCCGCTCCTCGATGTCTTTTTATAGTCAATATTGTCCTTTTAATACTTCCGGTGCGAGCTTTTTTTTTTTTTTTAACACACTTGACATTGTGAGATTTTTTGGTTTTCGTTCCATACTATTTCTATGGGATTTTAGCTTTTTTTCTCCTCGTTTTCTACTTTCTAAAGTACGGGGAAGGGGGGGGGTACCTCCCACTTTTAATTGAAAAATCTATTTCTAAATACTTTTAATATAAAAATATTTTTTTAATTGGGATATTATAGAAAAAAAAATCTAAAGAATTATGTAATATAAAAATATAATTAAAAATTATTGCATTTATTAAAAATCAAAAGGTTTAATGATAAAATTAATTTGTTTAATAGAACTATTTGAGCTTTTAATTGAAAAAAATATTTTTAAATACTATAAATACTATATAATATTTTTTTTTCATGTAAATAATTAAAGATTAAAATAAATAAATAAAAATAAAAATAAAAAATCTAGAAAATTAATTTAACTAATATATATATATATATATATATATATATATATATAGAGAGAGAGAGAGAGAGAGAGAGAGAGAGAGAGATAGTTTAGTATTATTGTTTCGGCTTTTAATAGAAAAATCTTTATTAAAATACTTTTAATAGTAAAAGATTTTTTTTTCTATGAAGGAAAAAAAAAAATAATAATAGAAATAATAAAAGCTGGTTTAAAAAAATAATTCAATAAAATATTCTAATTAAAAAATAAAAATTTATTTATTAAAAATATAATATTTTATAATTAAATTAGTTCAAATTACTTTATACTATTTTTTGGACTTTTAAAAGGCCTATTTCAGTAGCAGAGCGGTTCTGCTCTTCAAGTTGATAGATTGGTGTTAGTGTTTGGGAATAAGGCCGATTGACTACTCTAGGGTCCTAGGCCTGATAGGGGCTGCCTTCTGTGGAGGTCTTTCTATGGGTTCCTAGCCCGTATTTACGAAAGTTCCTGAGAAAACCACGGAAAATTTCGAACGGCTAAGTCGATGAGCGTGACCTGGGATGGAACCCGGCACCTCACGTCTACCAGCTTTGAGCGCAGAACCGCTCAGCCCCTGGTGGGCTCTGATTGGCTTCTTTTGCCGTGTTCGATCCAAGGTCCCACATTTCAACCTAGACATTTGAAATTTTCCATGGTTTTCTCTGAAACTCGCGCATATACAGACCAGGGCTCATTAGAAAGAACTCTCATGAAAGGCATTTCATCCAGTCTTAGGACCTGTATGTCGTCAATAGGTTTTAACGCTTTAACCACAACCACCAAAATAATTTTAATTAAAAAACTTTTTTTTTATTAAATGATTTTATATAAAAATTAATAATTAAAAAAGCATGTAATAATACATTCAAATTAAAAATAATTTAACTATTAAAAATGTAAAATTTTAATAATTAAATTAATTGAAATTGCTTAATACATAGCTGCCAAGTTTTTTAATTTATTCCAGAATGTTCCTAGCCCCGTACTTTTTCTTCCCACTGTAATCTTTGTAGAAAAAATTTCTTCGATATATAATTACGATTAAGAAAATCACTCTAAAAATATTACGGTGTGAAAAAGCGGCGGGACTAACAACATTCCGGAATAAATTAAAAAACTTGTCAGCTATGCAATACTATTGTTCGAGCTTTAAAATGAAACATCTAATTCAAAATGCTCTTAAACATAAAAATATTTTTTTCTATAACTGATTACAGAAATAAGGATCTAATTAAAATTGTTTTGTTAAAAAAAAAAAAAAAAAAAAAAAAAAAAAAAAACTTTCAAAGAAAGAGTAAATTAATTATCTAAGGACTAAACGAATTAAGAAAAATATAAATTTTAATAATTAAATATGTTGCGATTCCTTAATACAATTGTTTCTGCTTTCATTAGAAAAAAATATTTTAAAACACTTTTAATATTAAAAGATTTTATTTTCTGTGAATAATTATGAAAAAATGCTAGTTAAGGATCTAATTAAAATTATTATATTTAAAACATCTAATATAAGACTAAATTAATTATCTAAAAGCTAAATTAATTATCAAAAATATAAATTTTATTAATTAATTTAGCTGAGATTGCTTAATACAACTGTTTCTGCTTTTAATAGAAAAATTTATTTTAAAACACTTTTAAATTTAAAAGATTTTATTTTCTATGAATAATTATTGAAAAAAAAGAAAGGCTAGTTAAAAAATTATTTAATGAAATATTCAATTAAAAAACTAATTTATTTATTAAAAATGTAATTTTTTATAATTAAGTTAGTTGAAATCGCTGAATACATTTATTTGGACTTTTATAATCAATAAGCCCAGCAGTTCTGCTGTTCACGTTGGTAGACAGGAAGTGTCGGGTTCGATCCCAGATCATGGTTGTCGACCCTCATGTTCTCAGTCGGGGTTAACACCTAAACTACCACCACCAAATTATTTTTAATATAAAAAAGTTTATTTTAATCAGTAATTATAGAAAAAATAATTAATAATATATTATTTTTACAACGCCAGTTTTGTGGTGCTTTTTTATTAAATAATATATTATAATTAAAAACTTATTTAATTATCAAAAATATCTTTTAAATAGTGAATTTAGATCAGAGTACTTAATATTACTGTTTGAGCTTTTAACAGAAAAACAATTTCAAAATACTTTGTAATATAAAAAGATATCTTTTGTCATGATTATAGAACAAAGAATTAATTAAAATTATATTATTTAAATAATATAATAAATTTCAGTGCCTCAAATTTATTTTTAAATTTATTTTCGTATAAAATACACTGACATTCCACATGGAGAAAAGATATTTTACCTACATTCGCAGAAGTTGCGCAGAAGATCAGAATAGCGTTGCTTGTTCATAAACATGCGCCTGCTCTATTCAAAGCTGTTATTAAATTCAAAAGCTTATTCCAAATTATTTAGGTAACTTTCACTCACACCACTCCTTGAAACGTCAATTAACCGACCCGAACCCGACAAGTGAATTTTGAATTAACCCGAAACCCGACAAATAAATTTTATTCGACCCGAAAACCGACCCGAACCCGACAAATAACTTTTATTCGACCCGAAAACTGACCCGAACCCGCCCCAAAGAATTTTCGGCAACCTGCACCCAACCCGAAGCCGATTTCTTTATACCCGCACCCGACCCAAAACCCGATTGGATTGGATTTGGGAATAGGGCCGATTGATTGCTGTAAGTCCTAGGCCTGAGGGGGAGTGCCCTCCGTGGGGTCTTTCTAAGGGGTCCTAGCCTACCAGACGCGCAGGCCTACCAGAGGTCGAGCATTTCTGCGCTCAAAGCTGGTAGACGTGAGGTGCCAGGCTCGATCCCAGGTAGCGCTCGTCGGCCTAGCCGTTGTAAGTTTTCTGCGGTTTCCTTCGAAACTTGCGTATATACGATCTAAGACCCCTTAGAATGACCCCCATGGAGGGCACTCCCCGTCAGGCCTAGGACCTATAGCAGTCAATCGACCATATTCCCAAAATTCAAATTAAAATTCCATATTTACGCAAGTTTCGGAGAAAACCACGAAAACCTCCGAACGGCTGTGCCGACGAGCGTGACCTGGGATCGAACCTGGTACCTCATGTCTAACAGTTTTGACAGTAGAACCCCTAGGCCGCAACAAAGCCCGAATCTAAATGAAAATTTAGATTTCCTCTAAAAATCATGGGAAATATTTTTAATTTATAAAATAAAGTAAATTTAATTGTCACACTACTGTGTGTATATATGGTAAACCATTTTAAAAAGATTTAAAAGTGTAATTACTAATACTGAGTTATAACTAAATTAAAAATTTAAAAATCTGGAAAATGGATTAATAAATTTAAAAGTGTAATTAAGATTAAGTGGAATTAATAAGTGGAATTAAGATTTAAAAGTGTAATTACTAATACTGAGTTATAACTAAATAAAAAAATTAAAAATATGGAAAATGGATTAATAATATTTTTAACTATTTATGTGTGTTGTAAAGTTCAGGTGTACAAGAATGGATTTCAGACTTAGTGTTTGTAGTTTTACTGTTTAATTCTTATCCCACACAGAATAATATCAAAATAATACAACATTACAGGCGCCAACTAAACGTCCACTAAACTCATCATAGTAAAACTACATTCCTATAACTTAAAACATCTGCAAGGGAAACTAGTATGATGTGGCCACCACATGACTTTCTTCTATATAGTTTTACACAAAATTTATTCAATACAAATTATTTATTAAATTATCAAATTATTTTCCATTATAAATGCAGACGATTTTTATCCGCCAGCATTATATCACTAAATGCCGAAAGAAAGTTATTTCTTTCTGCAATTATCAGAAGAAATGCAATTTTTTTTCTAAGTTTTTTTCGTTAAAAGTAAAAAAAAAAAAAAATGATAACTTTGTTTTAAATTATCACAGATCTATAGTTCAACCATTCGTTTTAAAGGTATTGATGAGACCTTTCGAAAGATACCCACATTGAAAATTTACTCCCGCGGGGAAGGAAGGGGGGGGGGCAAGCGATGCTCCCACATTCACAATTTTTTTTTCCTAGTTAACTTCTATTCTTATCAATAATTCATATTAATTTTACAGTCACACGTTAAAAATAACTCATTATGTACATTTATACGAAACTTTGTCCTATACTGCCACGTTAAAAATTTTGAGAAAATGGGATCACAGCGTCACTTGTTGAGCGATTGATCCTCAAATCTAATAAGCACCAGTCAGGGTCTGACTAAATACCAATGGCTAAATTTCTTTCATTGGTATTTCCTAGGTACTTCTCTTTACTTATTTTTATTTTTATTTACTTATTATTATTATTATTTTATTTATTTATTTTATTATTATTATTTTTTCTTTTCTTTTTTGAAGATTAATGAAATTTTTCATCAACTCAAATACATGTAATTTTGTAAAAGTTATAATTTTATTAATAAGAATATCTAATAAATAAATCTGAATATGCTCCGGATTCGATGATTTTAATAGTTTATGATAATGATTGCAAAATTGATTGTGCACCATCTTTGTATTTATGTAATTATTAATAGAATTTTGGTTATGTTATTATACTATAACATATTTTAAATAATTTTTGCATAGTAAAATATTTATTCTTTTTGGTGAGAAAAATTGAACAACAAATAGATTGTTTTGAAATAATGTTCATTAAATCTAATGTACATTGCTAAGGAAATTAGGGTGATCTTTTGCGGGATATGTCCATTGACGCAGCGATTGCCATGCCTTTAATTATAAGGGTCGGAAAAGCTACCTTGCGATGAACAGGTGTGCATAGATTTAAGAATTCGGTCGCAAGTGCTACGATTTTAACCCCGTTCGGATCTGTCCCGGTCGGAACTGCGACGTAACCGTCCCCCTAGGCCCTTAGGTCCCCAAACTTTTTTCATCAAAGGAGGTCAACTTCTAATTTATGTAATTCGCAGTTTTTCGAAATTCTCATGCTTTTCCGAGAAAAGAGGGGGGACCCTGTGTATTTAATGATTAATTAATTTTCTTTTTCAATTTCTTAGAATTCAATCACTGTAAATAATCTTTTGTTCAAAGTTAAAATTTAACAGTTTTCGCTTTCTCAGTTTATCATGAAAAACGACAGTTTTTTGAGTGACGCAAGCGGAGGGACAAACGGGACGCTGCGAACTCATATATACGGCTAGTTTGACATCAAAGAGATGTGTAAAAGCCGACACTTAATATCTCAGCAAATATACCATATTTTGTTCTCATCTTTTCAAAATAATCTTTTATCTTCGGTCTTAATCTATCCTAAAAATTTTACATTTCTACATGCAATATGTTTTGAGATCTGAATCTCAATTTAAAGCCAAAAAGGAAAAATGTAAGGTGTAAGGTTGTAATGGACTCAAATTCTGAAAAAATATCTCTAAAACGGCTCGAAGGATTTTCATATAATTAATATATTTTGTTAATAGGATCTTTCTGAATCTAGTAACGTTTTCGTTTTTTTCAGGAAAACTCTTGTTTTTTATATAAATCGCTTTAAATATGGAACTATATTACTCCGCCAATTACATGTGTTTCTCCGGGTGAAAATGCTGTTATGCGGTTCTTTCTTGTGAGGCATGTGGGCTGGTTGATTGTCCGACTTCAATGCAGCCAATGAATTATTTAGAATTTTTTTTTAACGCAAAAGTACTTTATTACATGTTTAAAATATTTATTGTATATATACAAAGTCAAATTCACTTAAATATATTTTTTCTTCTGTTATGAAAAAAATATTTTTGATTTCAAAATTTCATATTTAGTCAAAAAAAATATTTAGATAATATTTTAAATAACGAAGTATTTTGTAATTTTAGAAATTCCATTTTATCATAATAATGATGAATTTACAATTTTTTAAAGCGAAAATATTTTTAATCATTCATGAACATCGATTTTATAATAGCTGAATGATTTGCGATTCATATTCATGTATCATTCCGCGTCGGAAATGTAAAAAAACAGCAAATAGAGTTTTGGCGCCATCTATCGTTTTTTATTTAAAATATACACTTCCGTAAATACATATATATATATGTATTTTCTTTTTAAAAATTAAAAATCTCTTTTGAAAATACAGTTAGAGTTTATTCATTTATTTATTTTTCAGACTTTAAAATGATACATATTTTAAATATTAACATATTCAATTTTTTTTTTATTATTATTATTTAAAGCAATAATGACTAGGGGATGAAACAGTGTTTATTAGAAATAACACTATTTCATGAATTTTATTAAAATTCATGAAAAATATGTCAAATAGCAATTATTAAAAAACACGTCAAAATAAATAAATAGCATCTTTACTTTAAAACCCTAATGTATTTAAAAAATATTATTCTTTCTTTTATTTTTTTAATTAATTAATTTCTGCATGAAAAATTCTATTTCATAAATATATTTACAATTACAATAAATAAAAAATCCTCCTTTAATTTTAAATAACTTTTTCTACCTGTTTCTAAACTTTTTTTTTTTTTTAAGGGGGAAAAAAAATAATAATAATAAAAAAGTTAAATATATATGTATATGACTTTAAACTACTAGATGGCGCCACTACGTTTATTTATTTTTCTTAAAAAAAAAAGAAAGAAAAAAAAAAAAAACTTTTAATTGCTTCGAAACATGTAGAAATATTTATTTAAAATTAAAGGAGGGTTTTTTGTATATTGTAGTTGTAAATATATTTATGAAATAGATTTTTACGCAGAAATTTCATTTTTTTTTTTTTTTTTTTTTTTTTTTAAAGCTTAACTTATATTTTCCATAAAATTTTTCTCCAGGTGATTTTATCTTATTTTTAAAATTATAGAAATGTAAAGCTTAATTTATATTTTGGCTATTTTTTCCTCCAAACGTTTTATATGAAAATATATATAAAGTAATTTTTACCTGCAATTTTGATGAAAATTTAAACTGTGAATATTGGAGCATATTTAGTCTCAAAAGGGGAAACAAAATATACAAATTTCCATTTTTAATATTTCCTTTTTTTTTTTTTTTTTTTTTGTAATTGTTTAATTTGTAATTCTCTAAAAAGAAACTTGTAAACTATAAATTACGTAATTCTAACTTAAATTTGAAATTATCCACTTATTTTTCTTTCTTTCTTTCTTATTTTTTTATATTTTATTTATTTTTTTTTAAAGTTTGAGAATCCCAGTCAATAAATTTTTCTAGTGCGAAGCTTCTCCCTTTTGTTTCCAAGTGGCAGGCTACTTGAAAATTTGTCAGTATGATAACGTTTGAAATACTGAATTAATTCACACTAAATTTGTAGTGTAGATTTATCTTAGAAATGTATTTGATATGTTCATTTGCCAACTTAATCTACCCTCTCTTGTTTCCCTGTGCTAGCACACTGAAAATTTCAAATTTACATTAGAAAGGTTTTATGAACCGATTTGCTTAAAACTCCATATATACAAACCTTCATTAATAAATCCACTAAGTCCATTAATAAATTGTAGCTGCCATTTTGGAAAAAAAAATGGTGGCAACTTCATAAGAAAAGATAAATTAGTTTACCCTTCCTAGGAGCCAGAAGGACTTATTTTAATTTCTTGATCAAAAACCACTAAAAAGTAATGATATTAGTTCAAAAAACCCTTAACGGCTTAAAAGTTTGTGACGCCGCTACTTTATGGCTATAAGAATTTGAAATATGAGTCTTAAAAATAATGATATCAAATTTTAAGTGACGCTTTGCAATTAGTTAAAGTATACATAGATTTTCATATTTGATCATTTACTTTTATCTTTTATTTATATTTATAATGCAAACGTAATATTTTTAACTTCAAGATCAGACAGATATATAAAATACACTCACTAGATGCTTTTTCATTCGTATTTAAAATTCAAAATAACAGTTTTAAAAGGAATTATATAAAAATTCCAGTGGCGCCTCAGTGTTATTTTAAAAGATATGTTTTTAGATTCCATTAAAATTACTTTTGTTTTGTCTAATAAAGTATATTTACACATTTAAACAGTGCTTTTAATTTTCAAATATACTGTCAAATAATTATACTTTCACCGAGTTTGCATTATAAAGTAAAATTATTTATTTCAATAAATTGATTTATCTTTTGCGTCACGCTATCCAAAACTGCAAGTAAAATTTGTGTAAATGTTTTCTTTACGTCACACTACCTCTTTGAGCAAATTTTCACTTAGTTGGATACTATGATACTATGTTTTGGATAGCGTGATGCAAAAGATAAATCAATTTATTGAAATAAATAATTTTACTTTATAATGCAAACTCGGTGAAAGTATAATTATTTGACAGTATATTTGAAAATTAAAAGCACTGTTTAAATGTGTAAATATACTTCATTAGACAAAACAAAAGTAATTTTAATGGAATCTAAAAACATATCTTTTAAAATAACACTGAGGCGCCACTGGAATTTTTATATAATTCCTTTTAAAACTGTTATTTTGAATTTTAAATACGAATGAAAAAGCATCTAGTGAGTGTATTTTATATATTTGTCTGATCTTGAAGTTAAAAATATTACGTTTGCATTATAAATATAAATAAAAGATAAAAGTAAATGATCAAATATGAAAATCTATGTATACTTTAACTAATTGCAAAGCGTCACTTAAAATTTGATATCATTATTTTTAAGACTCATATTTCAAATTCTTATAGCCATAAAGTAGCGGCGTCACAAACTTTTAAGCCGTTAAGGGTTTTTTGAACTAATTTATATATACACGCATTATACACATCGAAACAGTATTAAAAATAATATTGAAAACATACATAATATTAACTTTTCAGCAAAAGAAACATGTTTTTAATCTCAAACACATGTTGGTTGGGCTAATTCTTACTTTAGTAATTAAATTCAAACATGTATGAAGATTATGAAAAATATTATATTAAGCTAACATAATTAAAGATATTCACTAATATCATAATTTTTTACATCCGCAAATATATGTTCGAAAATTCGCAAGCAAATTTTGTCTAATACTAACAAATACTATTTCAGTTATTAATTAAATAAATGCATATTAGAGAGTGTATTGTTTTTATCGTTCATTTTGTAAATGAATATTCATGTTTGATTTATTCTTTTTTGTATTTCTGAAGACGGTAAAACTTTTCTTATTGTAACATCACGCACTAAAGTTCATTTACATTGCCATTCACATTCAATACTCAAAAATTATAGTTAAATCAGTGTAATTCATTATTCCACGACAATAAATAATAATATTCACTGTAAAAATTATTTTATTACACATGCTCTCCACTAGTTTATTGGATGTCAGTATTAGAATAAAATGAAGTTTTATTTAATAAGCCGTAAAAATAATATGTGAGTGAATAGGTACGTTAATTATATGTGTATATTTTACATTAATATATTAACTTATTATGAACTTATAAAAAACAATAATATAACTTGAAAAGCCTTATATATAAATTCGTTTATTTTAAGTAATTTGATAATTATTTTAATCTCTTAGTAAAATTATTATAATAGCATTTATTATAATAAAAAGTTATATATAAAGTTTTTATTTTTAAGTAAATTTCACAATGAATATTATAAAAATACATGTTTTATATAAAGTTGTATAGTAATATTATTTCTTTTTATAACTTGTTAAAAATTTAAAAATAAATAAATTTTAAATTATTTCAAAGGCTAAAAAATTAACTATTACAATGTTTAATTGTATTGTTTTATGAACAACTTAAATAATTTATGTTAATTTTGAATTATTTATATAGAGAATTCAAAAGTTATTGCAGATAATCGCTGTGACTAAAATTATTAAAAAATGATTAAGTGTTTTTGAAGAAATCTTTTTTTTTTTAATTTACGATAGCATTAATGCCATTTTGATATATTGTTATGTAAAAATTACACATCGATTATTTTTTCCACGTGTATTAAAAATGGTCAGAATATTAAAAATGTTCAAAGCCCTTTTTTCAAGTGGAAATCTCTTCTAATGTCGTTAAAAAATGAAGAAAGTAGTGGAGATTTCAATTTTTACAATCTACCGTTATTATAAAATAACAGGACATTTAAGATAAACAAATACTGCAAGCAATAATAAAAGGACAAAAACGCCCTTAAAAAAAAAAAAAAAATCTATATGAATAAAATTTAAAAAGAAAGTAATAATAATAATAATATCAAAACTTATTCCACCAATTCAAAAATAAATAATGGAATGAAATAAATACAAAAATAATACAATTAATCAAAAAGAACTGAATTTAAAAATAGTAAAAAAAAACAAACAATGCACAGATTTATTGAAGAAAGAAACGTGCGAATGTATTTCAAAAAGCACTTAGCCTGTAAGAAAAAAATATATATATTGAAAATTTTAGGTCTAAAGAAGGTTCAAACTACACCTAAAAAATTACAACAAAATCTCCTAATATTAGCCCTATGGATATTTTGTAATCTGGACAATTTAAATATATATATATATATATTTCTTGTTAAGGAAAAAAAAAAACTGTTCAATTCATGAATACTACGTTGTCTGTCTATCGACGAGAGAGAACAATCTCTAGTTGAGCAAAATTAAACCAATTTTTTGAAGTAATAGTAAGCCCAACAGCAACCAAGCGGTTTTGCGCTTAAATCTAGTAGATGAGAAGTGCCGGGTTCGATTCCGTGTCGCGTTCATGAACCTAGCTGCTCAGAGTTTCCCGTTGTTTACTCTAAAACTTGCATAAACACGGGCTAGAACCCATTAGAAAGACCCTCACGGCGGGCATTCCACCCATGTACCTAGGATCCTTGCGTTTTCAGTCGAAATTCAATCCTTCAACCAACAATCAAATAATAATAATAATAAAATTCAAATAAAAGATTTTCATAATTGTTTTAAACACAGAGTTATTTTAAACAAAACACATCAATAAAACTGTTTGGAAACTAGATCACACCGAAAACGTAATAAAGTTTCCAAAAAAGAAAAAAAAAACAGAAAGCAAATTTAAATCAGCATTATATTAAACAGCGCAATATTTCCAACAACTTTATTCAAAATCCACATTATTTTAATTTTTACCTAACATTTCCGTAGCTCTGTATTTCCCGATTTTCAGAGTTCTCCTTAAGATATATTACTGCATTATTTCATCTCCTATTGCTCTTGTAATCTATTTCACAAAACATTAAATGTATCTTAAGTGTAGACAGAAATGGACGATCGCCAAGTCTCATTTCTTATGTCTCAGTATAAGAGCACCTCTAAAACGTGAGATTATCCGTAATAAATGAGTTACATTTTATGATTTTTCTCTGTTATTTTTTCTCATGTAGTCTTAACTGTGTTCTTTCATAAAGAAAAAAAAGTACACTTAATAATAGTGCAATCAATTAAAACTGAAAAATAGAATTTTGTGAAAGTAATCGCTAAAGAAAATTTTATTATTTTAAAGAGAAGATTACAACTATGATTATTATTGCATTTTAAAAGAGCTAAATAAAATTAAATATTCAATAAAAAATTATGCCACTTATAAACTTAAAGGGATAAGTTATTTATATTTTCAAACAAAAGAACAAATTGCATGAAATAACTGATAGCAAAAAGTAAACGAAGTATATGATGAAATATATTTTTCTTCAAGATGATGTGTTTTTCTTGGTTATTTTTGTATGTTGATTAAGAACAAGTTATTCAAAAAATTCCATCCCGTACAGTTTTGACAAAATATGGGATTGTTTGAGCTTACAGTCCCACTTTTTCAATTCCTATTTAAGTTATTTTCCGGAAAATCTGGGTAATGTGAGTAAAGAATAAGGAAACTTATTTCATCTAGACATCAAACACTGTAAAAGTTTCCTGTAATAGATTACAGCACAGTGTGCTGGTAAAAATATTGCCCACTCACTGTGCTGATTTTTCATTTTGCAATTTCGAAATAAAATATAAAAAATTAAATAAATATATTTTTTTAAAAAGTGCGTCCATTTAACAGTTGGGAATTTTCTGAATGTGAAAACAGAATTTAAAAATATGTATTAGTTAATAAGTTATTTGTAAAGAAAATTTCCCCATAGAATAACATTGGCTCGGGCTTCCGGCGGCGGTAAGTGAAGAAGGCCGTTAAACACAAGAATGTTGTTAGCAACACAATGGAATAGCAGGAAACAATAGGCTTCAAGTGCTTACTACATTTTTTTTTAGCAAATAGACAAGAATACGTGTTTACAGCGGAAACATTCATAGTGAAAAGAGAAAAAGAGGAGTTTCATGAAACAAATACTTTACGCATAATTAACGACAGATTTTCGAGCTATTTTTGTTTTCTTTCCCCAAACAAAATTTCATTGCCTCACAACTGCTCTGGTAAAATACCAAATCGCACTGATGGGTAGTTTTAAAATTATAGCGTTTTGAAATCGTAACTTTAACTGTAATCACCCTGTATACATTTTAAGAAAAAATATGTATAATTATATACATAGTTTATGCTTATATTGCATAATTGTACGCTCATTTCTTTTTGTGATATATTTCATGAAACAATCAATGGGTACTAAACGTGGAGAGAAGTGGAAGATCGCCCAATCTCATTTCTTATGTTTCAGCATGAGCACACTTCTAAAAATGTGTTGAATGAGTTTTCTTTTTTTTTTTTTTTTTTTTTTTCTTTTTTTTTAATGCTTTTACTCTGGTATTTGTTCTCATATAGATTGAATTCCTTTTTCCTAGAAAAAGGTAATAAAGGCAAATACAATCAAGTATCAGTGAATAATACAATTTATTTTAAAAATAAAAAGTATATAGATAAGTTAACATTAAATGAAAATTAAATGAAAATCAGGAATTTTTCTTTTTTGGTTTTACTCTATTATTTGTTCTCATTTAGATTGAATTCATCTTTACTAAGAAAGATAATAAATTAAAATAAAATTAAGTATCAGTGAATTTTTTTTTTTTTTTTTTTTTTTTTTTTTTAAGTATATAGATAAGTTAACATTAAATAAAAATCAGGAATTTCTGGTTAAATTTACTTTGTTGAAGAGCCAAAAAAAAGTTTCATTTAAGACATTATGCAGTGAATATGCTTGTGTAAAATTCGTTCTTTTATTGGGAGCTACACAAAAGCAGTGTTTTGAGTTTTTCGCTTTTGAATGAAGAAAAATGAATTTATAATTTTTGAGAGCTTTCATTTTTCCCATTCAAAAATTAAATGCATTTTAATGTGTCATGAGGGTGTAAAATACATTGGATGCTAAACCTCGTAATAGAATTTTAAACCTCGTCTATAATTTTTCATATACAATTAAGAAATTTTTATAATGCATGAAAACCTTGGGAATTTTTCTTTCTAGTTTAAATATGAATAAAATTTATGATATTTTTTTTTTTAATTATTATTATTATAGAATGTTTAAATAGAAGGAAAAATGTTTTAGTGATCAAATCAATTTTTAATAATATGTCTAAAAGTTTTTGTTTAAATCAGTTCTAAAAAATAAAATTAGATTTTTTTTTTTTTTTCAGACTGGTTAAATGAATGTAAATATTTAAAATTACTACTTTAGAATTGCAATATTTTTCATATGTATGCATTGGAATATTAAATGTTAAGTATACATGTTGATGCAGTGAAATGCAATGATGTACTTTATTAATCTGAATAAATACTTATCGCTATACCGAGAGCACAAATCCCCATTGCACTTTCTTTCACAGGTGATCGTTAGAAAAGAGCATATTTCCAATTATAAATAAAGTAAGTTTTATAATAAAGTATGTTTCATTTTAAAATGAAATAAGTATTCACAATATGTAATCCAATATGTTCTAATTCAACTGAGTTCAAGGAAAATATACAAAATTTATGTGTTGTCCAGGTCGAAAAATAACCAAAATTTGAGATGTTTAGAAAAAAAAAGTATTCTTTTACAATTAAAATTAACAGAGTTCTTTTATCTTAATTTTTTTTAAAGTATTTTACGAAATTGAAACATAAAGAACTAAGGCAATAATTTTAAAAAATTGTAAATTATAACAAATTTTGTAATATATTCATACATATATGTAAGTGAAAGTGACTCTACGACATTTGCTGAAACTTGTTGAAATCGATAGGACATCGTATGTTCTATGATGTTTTATCTTAATGTTAACTCAACCCCAGGTTAAAAATTCAGTATTCATAAAATAAAACTCATTATTATACAAAGATATCTTTTACACACAAAATAAATAAATTTATTCTAAAAAAAGTTTTAAAGTGATTTTTTTTTTCTGTATCTTTATAACTTCGCGAAAAAATCACTTTAAAAGTTACGAGAGCCGCTGAATAGTTCAATATTCTTTTAAGAATTTTAAGGAGAATTAAACTCTGTATCTCATACTTCCAAGAAATAAAAAGGATGGATTTTCGATAAAGGTAACAAACTGAAGAAAAATATAAGAATATTTCTCTATTCATCAAAGTGAAACATATATGTTCAAGATATTTTCAGTTTCTAAGAAATTGAAGCTATAATTTTTTTTTTTATTTTATTTTATTAACCAATTTAAAATTAAATATTATAATAAAATTAAATAAATAGATTCATGTTTATTATAATGATATGTAGTCTTGAATAACTTAACCAGACTAGCTTACCATAATTTATTTCTGAATATAAAAGAAAGTATTCACCTAATAATAATGATATACCTTTAAATCTTATCATTTGATTTACTAAGTTGGAATTTTGCATTTTTTAAATGCTTCTCACAAAAAAAAAAAAAAAAAAAAAAAAAAAACAGTATCTTTTGAAAACTTATCTATAGATAATTTGAGCATTTTAAATACACAAGGAACAACACTGTTGCAAAAAGAATGCGCTGTTGCTCTTCTTGAGCAATATTACGCATGATCTTCACCCATGTTGTAATTATATTGCGTATCACTTTAAAAACATATCAACGATTTCAGATAAATTTAAACGCGATAAAAAATAAAATGTTGTATATAGATAAAAAGAAGTAAATATGATTTTACTTTTTTTTTAAAGTCCTGATTTCTCTTAATCTTTACATTTCGACGATGTTTCAAATCTTTATCTGGATAAATACGCTTTAAATAATACAATGAAGTCTTAAACATACTTTTTAATAGTTATTTCTTTTAAACTTTCTCGTTAGAAGCTAAAATAAAATACTTATTTATTTTTATTTATTTATTTATTTTTATTTTTTACTTTGATTCACAATTTGGTACAGAGTTAATTTTATTAAACTATATCTATCATAAAAATCATTTAATAATATGTATATATACTTTAATAATATGTATATAAATTTTAATAAACAATACTTTTAATGCTTCATATAACATGATTTAATCAGTAAAATGAATAATAATAAAAAAAAATCAGGAATACTAAATTTTAGTCTAAAAAATTATGCATTTATTATTTTATTTTTTACATTTTATTAAATATACATGGGGGGAAAACATGAGGTAATATGAAGGTACATTTTTTCGATACTATAATATTTACCTCTTATACCTAAATAAATTTTCACAAAATACCTAATCTATATTACAAAATTCCTCCAACATATAGATCGTTGCATGTACATTCGATCCTTAACAAGTGTATTTGTTTTCAATATATAATCCTCTCGATGCATAAAAATGCCATTCATCCAATAAAATTCACGTGAAAAATATATAAAACAGATACTTGAAATATTCAAATGCACACTCAACAGAATAGGAATAATGAATGCGTGACGATATTGAATATCTATAAAACAGAAACGCAATGAAAAGCTGCACAAGAGGTTTTGTTGAAAGTTTTAAAAATAGTGTATCAGATTAATTGTTTCATTAAGCTTTTGATAAATAATCTACAACTATGGTGAACGTTATTAATCTCTTTTGCCAATTACTGACAACTTCATATGAAATGTTGCATACATATGCGTTGGAATATAACGATATTAAGTGTATTAAAATTCCTTAAGTACTATTTAAATACAAAATAAAAATTTGTATTCAACATTTTTTTTTTTTTTTTTTAATATTCCTTGATAGCTTTTTTTTTTTTTTTCATTTTGAAATATTACAGTTTAAAAACATATCCTAAACGTGTTTCGTTATTAGTTTGTGAGTTCACTGATGAGTTATTATTATTTTATTTTTTAAATATTTTTATACTGGAAAGCTAAAAAATTGCTTTAAATTTAAGCATCCAGGCCTAAAAACATGTTCTGTTATGTTCAGAATAGATTGTTCACTGTAATAGTATAAATCTAAAGAAAAAAATAATAAAAGTTAACTAGAAAATATTTACAAATATATATATATATATATATGTATATATATATAAATATATAAGTAAAGAAAGTTACTATTTAGTTTTATTAAATTTCCTTAGGGTTGATTTATTATGAAGAGATTGGTGTTTAATGTTTAATACGTTTATTTCTCTCACGGTTTTTCCACTTCATAAATTTATTATGAATAAATTGGTGCTTGAAGTTTAATATGTTTATTTCTTTTTTGGTTTTTTCTACTTCATAAGTTTGTTTCTAAATTGGTTTTTTCCACACATGATTTGAAATTTTTTGAAGTCTTTTAGGTGATCTCGGGCATTGCATGCTGTAAATTTTTAGCATTTTGCATACAGCATGACAGAAAGAGCACCTATTTGCATACAACATCCCTTCAATAACCTTGGAAAAGTGGTGAATTTGTATTCTTCAATATCGGGTTGTTGTTTTTTTCTTTTCGCCAACTTCATTCATTTTTTATAGTTCTTCATGTGATACTTGGTTTCATATAATGCAATGTTCGAAAGGGTTTTCAATATATATATACACACATACATATTTATTTATTTTATTTATGTATAAGAAGTGTTAATTTTAATATATAACTTATTATTGTTATATTTCATTAAATATGTGCGGAAATTTTTTATAATGCAGAATACAAAAAAGTATGTCCCTGTGGTCTCGCAGAATATTATGGAAAGTATTTCTTGTGAATCCTGTTTGTAAGATTTATTTTAAACTATTTTATTTATTGTTTTGCTTATTATTTTGTTATTTTTTCTCTGAATAAGAAAATTTTTTACAGTTTCTAGTTTTATTAATATTTTTTTTAAATGTAATCTTGCGATTGGATAATTAAGGTAATATTACTACTAACGCCACTACAAATGTAACATGGAATTAAAAAAAAAAAAAAAAACGACTTTTTTAATTCTTAAAATATTATTCTTAGCCATTTATTATAAGTTTTAAATTTCCGTAAAAAACGGTACAGTAATTTTAAAAATCAATTAGTTCTAGGAATCAGCATCAAAGTTGTAGGAATAAAATTTGAGGAATTTTAAAATATTTATTATTATTGTACAATTACAATGAAATGGCCTCAAATAAAAAAATTTCTAAAGGGTGAAATACATATCATGCACTAAAAAAGATACAGGTGAAATATCCGAATAACATCATAAAGATATTACAGAGAAGAGTTCTTCGATATCACTCCGATGAAAAAAAAAAAAAAAAAAAACAAAAAAAAACCTACCCCTGATACCATTCCTGCTGATTCTTATGTAAAATGACCTCCGGAATCCGAATATGACTTCCCTTTTGCCCAATCACCCACCGTTTTCTGATGACACCACCCCCTCTCCCAATTTTTATCCTTCTTCGGCCATAAATTTAATTTGGAGAACAGAAAAGCATTATTTTAACACTTAAAAATAGAAAAAAATATATAACAAATAATAAATAATAATATTAATTGATTAATAAAATATAATAAATGTAATTTATAGTTTCAGTGGAATGTCCCCCCTCTCAATTTTACTCTTGCTGCAAATGTTCATATTTTGGAATTTTTGACTTCTGTACCTCCTCGGAAGACATTTAACAAATAAAACAATCCTTTCCTCCTTTACAAATCAAATTTATAGCCATAAAATTACCGAAAAGTGATAAAAAAAGGGGAGGGTTCGTCCACGCAAAACGGTGGATGTTAGGGCAAAGTGGGCAACATATTCGGATTCAGGAGGTCGTTTTACATAACAATTTGCAAAAATCGTGTTGAGGCCGATTTTCATGCAAAGCACGTATTTAATGTATATGACATACTTTACTAATTCTAATTTTTCGTGTCAAATAAAGTTTAAATTCGATACAGCTTGAATTTTTTGATCGAATTTTTAAAATTCTGCACATAAAAAAAAAAAAAAAAATGTTTTCACTATTTTGCATTTTGTAAAGATGTAATAATATTTAAGAAAATTTAAGAAAGGAATAAGATTTAAGAAATTAAAGTCAAATTCCTGAACAAAGAATATGTATATAAGTTGATCTTTTTTTTTTTTTTTCGGACATTTAAATTTTTAATACACTAAACGGACACAAGTTTTTCTTTAACTACGGTGAACTTTAATATACTTTCTGAAGTGGCTAAATTCTATAACTATGCTTGATATCATTTACACATTCAATATAATTAAATCCCTTTTTTTAGGTGGTTAAACCAATTAGTTAAGTAACCTTCTCTTTCGAAATACTTGTTTTTTCCTCTAAATCCCCCGAGGAATATAATCAAAGAAAGTGAGAGAAAGATAGAGAAATAAAATAGAAGGGAAAAAAAAAAAAAAAAAAGGAAATAAAAAACGAAGTAAAATATACAATATATAAAATAGAAAAGCAAATAATAGTAGTAGTACAAAGCACACAAATACTCACACACACACACACACACAAAAAAAAAAAAAAAAAAAAAAAAAAAAAAAATCACACAAAAAAAAAATGTTGGTATTTAATAGAAATGAAATCCGTTCATGTTTTCGCTCAAATAATAGTTAAAAAAAAAGTAATTCTTTATAAATTAATGCTCTTATATCAATGGTATCCCACGAAGAAAAAAGCAAACTGCAGCATTTGTTACTTTCTTCTATATGTAATATAGAGAAAGTACTGGATTCGCGAAAATTTTCGACCTCCGTTTTTTGATGGATTTACATGTTTTGGAATGTCTAGATTACGAATTAATAGTTTTTAGAAAATGTCTGTCTGTCTGTATCATTTTTTTGTGGACGCTGTGTCTCACGAACCAATGAATGAAATTTAACCAAACTTGGTATTTAGTTGCACCCTGACATAAACTGGTGCTGATTAGATTTTGGGATCAATCACTCAACAGGTGGCGTTGTGATCGCATTTTATGCAAATTTTTAACATGGCAGAATAGGACAAAATTCCGTATAAATGGGCATAAAGAGAGTTATTTTACACTTGTGATTGTAAAATTAATATGAATTATTGATAATAGTACTAGTTAACTAGGAAAAAAATTTTGTGCATGTGTGGGCATCGGTTCCCCCCCCCCCCTGGGGCGGAAGTACCCCCCCGGGGAAGTAAATTTTCAAGATGGGTATCTTTCGAAATGTCTCGTTGATAATAGTAATAGTTAACTGGGAAAAAAATTTTGTGCATGTGAGGGTATCGGTTAGTACCCCCCCCGGGGGGGCAAAGTTTCAAGATGGGTATCTTTCGAAAGGTCTCGTCAATATCTTTAAAACGAATGGTTGAACCATAAATCTGTGATAATTTAAAACAAAGTTATCGATTTTTTTTACTTTTAACAAAAAAAAAACTTTTTTAAAAACTTTTTTAAAAAACTTTTTTTTTTAACGAAATTTAACTAAACTTGGTATTTAGTTGGTCCCCGACATAAACTGGTGCTGATTATGTTTGGGGATCAATAGCTCAACAGGTGGCGCTGTCATAGCATTTTATCTAAATTTTTAACATGGTAGCATAGGACAAAAATTCGTATAAATGTGCATAATAAGATTTGTTTTAAACTTGTGATTGTAAAATTAATATGAATTATTGATAATAGTAGTATGTAACTAGGAAAACAATTTTCTGCATGGGGGGCATCGCTTCCCCCCCCTAGGGAGGAAATACCCCCCCAGGGGGGGGGAAATTTTCACAATGGGTATCTTTCGAAAGATCAGGTTGATAATAGTAGTAGTTAACTAGGAAAAATTTTTTGTGCATGTGGGGGCATCGGTTCCCACCCGGGGGAGGGCAAGGTTTCAAGATGGGTATCTTTCGAAAGGTCTCGTCAATACCTTTAAAACGAATGGTTGAACCATAAATCTGTGATAACTTAAACCAAAGTTATCGATTTTTTTTCACTTTTAACAAAACAAAACTTAGAAAAAAATCGCAATTTTTTTTTTAACGAAATTTAACCAAACTTGGTATTTAGTTTGTTCCCGACATTAACTGGTGCTGATTATGTTTGGGGATAAATAGCTCAACAGGTGGCGCTGTGATAGCATTTTATCTAAATTTTTAACATGGCAGCATATAGGACAAAAATTCGTATAAATGTGCATAATAAGAGTTGTTTTAAACTTGTGATTGTAAAATTGATATGAATTATTGATAATAGTAGTATGTAACTAGAAAAAAAAAATTCTGCATGAGGGGGCATCGCTTCCCTCCCTCCCCCCGGGGGGGATAAATTTTCGAGATGGGTATCTTTCGAAAGGTCTCGTCAGTACCTTTAAAACGAATGGTTGAACTATAAATCTGTGATAATTTAAAACAAAGTTATCGATTTTTTTTAATTTAACAAAAAAAAAAAAAAAAAAAAAAAAAAAAAGAAAGAAAAAAATCGTACTCTTTTTTTTTTTTTTTTTTTTTATATTGTTACTGATTGAATATGTATAGGTAAATATAGAAGAAAGTCTTGTGGTGGCCACAACATACTAGTTCGTTTTGTATTTCATTTCTTGTTATTTTCAGATTTCTTTAAAGATTTTTTTTTTTTTTTTTTTTTTATAAACTTGAATTCTTTTTTTTTTTTAGAAATTGAAAGTTCCTTGGCGATTTTTGTGATTCGTTTATAGAAACTTTTAATTATATACATACGCAAAAAAGAAAAATAGAGTAATTTATATCCTTTTACTACATTTATTTTTCCTTCAACTTTTTACTTTCCGAAAACTATAGTGAGGAAAGTATTGTAATCATGTCAAAAATCCGAATTTGAGATTTTGATGTTTCTATACATTTCGAGGTCCTCTGAGTCTGTTTCCAGTATTTTTACGATGATGTATGTATGTTTGTGTGTATGTCTGTGAGTGAACACGCTAGCGTCTAAACGCTTTGTTCGAATAAGCTGAAAGTTGGTACGTATATTGTAAGTCACCGTAGTACGAACCCTATAGATTTTGGTGAATCTAGCACTTATAGTTTTTTTTATAGGGACACAAAGAAAAATTCCTTGTCATTATGACCTATGAGACCAAAATCTTAAAAGTGCGATAGCATCTAAACGCCTTATTCAATTGAGCAAAAAATTGTACACATATTATAGGTCACAATTGCACGAACTGTATAGATTTTGGTGAATTTAGCACTTACAGTTTTCTTACAGGGGCACAAAAAACAAATTCTTTATCATTATGGCCTATGGGACCAAATTATTAAAAGTGCGATAGCATCTAAACGCCTCATTCAATTGAGCTGAAAATTTATATGAATGTTATAAATCACTGTTGTACTAAGTATAAGCATTTTAGTTAATCTTGCATTTATAGGTTTTTACAGGGACACAACGAAATATTCTTTATCATTATGATCTATGGGCTCAAAGTTCAGTAGTGTTAAGTAAAACTAAACATCATGTAATATATGGAGAAAAATACTTACACTCTATTATGGTTTTCTCTCTTTTGCTTGTTTAACAACTCCTGTTTCTTTACTTTATCTACAAATCTGTTACGTATTCAATGTTCGGAAAGTCGAGTGGAGTCAATCCAGATTTTTTTGTAGTGCGATAAAAAAAAATATATGAACTAAAAAATTCTAAAACTATAAGTTAAGGTAAAAGTTAATACATTAACATGAAACAAACGATTTAATTTTGTGAAATTTTTCTTAAATGTTAATGTGATGCTAAGTAAGTTTGGTTTTAGTTATTGTGTTAGACACCGATTGCTGCCTAAATACGGAGTAATAGAAATTGATCAATGTAAAAAATTGCTGGCTAGTTCCGATGTTTAGATTTTAACTTTAGAATAGTGGTCTATGAACACATGAAGTAGTATTAAATACCGTCTGAACTCTTAACAACTTGAAAAACAATCGAGAACAAACATTATTTAATAAAAATTTCACTTCAAATGCTTCGCTTACAAAATTAATGTTTCCATTTACAATTACGCAGACACGTTACATATCAGCTATTAAAAGTTGGATAGTCTGTACAAAATGTAATTTAATATATTTTTGTTCAATACACTGAGTTCAATATTTTTTGACAATTTATCTTTATTTTGTAAAGTTATGGAACTTCACTGAAGTTTTTTCTTCCACGATTGTGTAGAGAACAGAAATATTAAAAAAAAAAAAATAAATAGCTGATACACTTGACGGGACACCATAGACGGAAACACCCTAGGAATTTTAAGAAAAATGCAAAGTTTTTTATCAAAAGCCAGATTTTTTTTTTTTTTTTTTTTTTTTTTTTTTTTATCAAGCAAGTACTGGGACTTATAGTTTGCATGTGATTTGAAGAATTTTTGTTCAAAAATTATATTTTTAAATATGATTTTAGTACATCTAAGAAAATACAAAATCATTTTTAAAATTTTGCGTTGAATGTCGAAATTATAACATTCAACCACAGGACTCAAGTTATTTAATCTTTTTACTTAATTCCATATCTTAATTCTTAAGAAACAAGAAAAAAATGACATCCACTAATATTATTTAACCGTTACTGAATGTAAATAATTATTTAAATTGTAAATATGTCAGAAAAGACGGGAAAACCCTAGTAAGGTTAAGAAAAATGCAAAGGTTTTTAATACAAGCCAGAATTGTTTTTTCTTTTTTTAATCTATCAAGTATTGGAGCATTTAGTCATGTGAACATACGATGGTGCATAGTTTGAAAATCCGTGCGTTACCACACATTGCATCGTTAAAACTTTGATGGCCGTTTGCATAAGCTGTATGTATATGTGCATTATAAAATATGTGCCTACTTATATCAACAACATCTGAAAGGATTTAAATTCTTAAATGTACTCATTTACTGTTAAGTTAACTGAATTTTACCAAATGAGCTGTTTTATGAAAATTTCATTCAGTCATAGGAACGTATGTAGTACGTAATATGGATACTGATTAATTAGTTTTATACCGATTAATAAAAAAAAAAAAAAAAAAATTTAAAACAAGAAGAGGTATTTTAATTGTATTATTATTTCTTAAAAATGACCAGGATAGGAATTTCATTTCTATTTGGTACTAGTATGCTGTGTCCGCTTTAACTGGTTATATTTATAAGAAAAAAAAAATGAATAATTCAAAATGTTTACCTAACTATATTTCTAATGGAAAATATTTTTGCCAAATAAAAACTATTAAAAATACCATTATATAGAGCCATTAATATAAATGTAAATGACACTTTTGTTATTGAGTTTTATTACGTTGATAAGAAACCTGATAATTTTTAGGTAAATTAAATATACCTTATCATTAGTTGCAGACGGTTAAATCAAGAAAGTACTTTTTTAGAGTATTTGATGAATTGAATTTGCAGATTGAAAAAAAAAAACTTTTATATTTTGATATTTTAAATTCCCCTCCACAGAAGGTAAAAACTTTTGTGGAGGGGAATTGGCCACCCCAAGACTTTCTTCTATATTTTCCTATACAAATTCACTCATTAACAATATTATATATATATATATATACGATTTTTTTCGTTAAAAGTTTAAAAAAAAAAAAAAAAAAAAAAAAAAAAAAAAAAAAAAAAATCGATAACTTTGTTTTGAATTATCACATCGTTCATCCATTCGTTTTAAAGGTACTGGACGAGACCTCTCGAAAGATACCCATCTTGAAAATTTACCACCCCGGGGGAGTACTTCCCCCAATGGGGGGGGGGCGATGCCCCCACATGCACACAGAACTTTTTCCTAGTTACTACTATTATCAATAATTCATATTAATTTTACAATCACAAGCTAAAAATAACTCTCCTGATGTACATTTTTACGAAATTTTGTCCTATACTGCCATGTTAAAAATTTAGAAAAAAAATGCGATCACAGCGCCCCTGTCGAGCGATTGATACCCAAATGTAATCAGCATCAGTTTATGTCAGGGTCCAAGTAAATACCAAGTTTGGTTTAATTTCATTCATTGGTTCGTGAGATACAGTGTCCACAAAAATCGTGACACACACACACACACACACACACACACACACACACACACACACACACACAGACAGCCATTTTCTAAAAACTATCAATTCGTGTTCAGGACATCCCGAAACGTGTAATTCCATCAAAAAACGGAGTTCAAAAATTTTCTCGAAGCCAATACTTTCTCTATATTACATATAGAAGAAAGTAAAAAGCATATTTACCCAAAAGCTTTCCTAATAGAAAATAGAAAAAAATATCACATTATTGTAAATAAATAAAATAATGAAATAAACATACGAACCTATTTGTATTTAACCAATCATTGAAAGAATTAGAGGTTAGTGAATTTTTTGTAGAATAAATTTGTAAACCAGCAATCACGATAAAAATTACTTTCATTGTGAAATATGTTTTTTACAGTTTAATAATGGTCATTAAATACCAAAGTAAGTAATCGCTAGAACAATCATTTTACTGTAATTCACTCTAAGTGTGCAATGCGTTTTAAATTGGTGGAAAGAAATTTAGCGAAAGTGGACATTTCGTCCATGTACATCTTTTATTATACCTGTCATTTTAATGAAGTCTTCTGAGACAATATATTGTTTCTGACATACACTGTAACTGATTCCTTAAGAAACGGAACAGGTTTAGATCGAGCTAGATCATACATTATTTGTTACTTTCTTAATACATTCTTTAAAAAATGAAAACAATGAAAACACAGAAAAATAATATATGTGGAGGTTGCATGACACTAAGATTTTCTCGATTAACCCTTATTTATCTTTCTCTCTACAATGAAAACTTGAGACGGATTTTTGAAATATTGTTAAGAGTAATTTTATGAACATTTTTTTATGTATTTTTTTATGTATTTATTTATTTTACTATTGAAGCAATATACCGAATTTTGCGTGGCATAACTCGTTTTATTTCCCGATTACCCTTTTTATTTCTTTAAAGGTTCTTTCATTTGCGCGTTTATTTATTTATTTTATTTATTTATTTTTTTTTATTAATGAAGACTAATATTTTTACCTGAAATATTGATCGTTACTAATTGTTAATATTTCTTACACTTTCGGAAACTATTTTTACTTTCCAAACACGATAGTGTAGAAAGTATCGTAATCATGTCAAAAAGCCGAATTTGAGATTTTGATGTTTCTATACGTTTCGAGGCCCCCTGAGTCCGTTTTCACTATTTTTACGATGATGTATGTGTGTATGTAGTGTATGTATGTGTGTGTGTATGTGTATGAGTGAACACGCTAGCCTCTAAACGCTTAGCTCGAGTGAGCTGTAAGTTGGTACGCATGTTGCAAGTCACCGTAGCACAAACCCTATTGGTTTTGATGAATCTAGCAGGTATAGTTTTTTTACTCATAGTTTTTTTAGGTCACAGATACTCAATCTGTATAGATTTTGGAGAATCTAGCACATATAGTTTTTTTTTTACAGAGACACAACGAAAAATTCTTTATCATTATGATCTATGGACTCAAAGTTCACTAGCTTTACATAAAACATCGTGTAATATATGGAGAAAAATACTCAAACACTCTATTATGGTTTTTATCTCTTTTGTTTGGTTAACAACAACTCCTCTTTCTTTACTTTATCTACAAAACCGTTAATTACTCAATGTTCCGAAAGTCGAGTGGAGTCACTCCAGATTTTTTTTAATTGAAAATCTATGCATATATATTGTTGTCGTTGTTCTTTTCTTATACACAAATTTTTCTCATTCAAAATGACAGCTCCGTTTTATAAATTTAAAATCTTTTTGTCTATTATTCAAAAAGGAACAGAGGTTGTAGTGTAAATAATAAAGGTGCTTAAAAAAGTTTTTAAAGAAATTTTCAAAGTCTTTTAAAGATATACAAAGTTCCTCTTCCTTTATTATATATTTACTTAATCTAAACAACACCAAGTTGGAAGATGATACATTAGCAAAACACTTTTGTTGTACTAAATATGCAAATAGTATTTTTTTACTTTTGAGTCTGACTTTTTAAATTAAAAGCAGAGATTTTGCTAAAACGTATAATATAATTTCATATTTTTCTTGTGAGCACAAAAGGTGATTTCTTTAAAAGTGCAACATGAAAACTTTCATTTTAATAAAATGGAAGGAAAAGTTTTAGGGAATGTTACATCTATAAAATAATATTTATTTATATATTATAATAGTTATACGTAGGGCTCTTAAAAAAATGAAAGTTTTACTTCAAAATATCTTATATACTATATAAAATTTTGCTTAATACTAACGTTAACAATATATAAAAGTTTATTAATATATATATTTTTATTATTATTATTTGATATTTTCATGGCTTTTTTCTTATAAAAAATTAGCATTTTTACTTTCTACTTTTAACGGTGGAAAGTGCTTATGTCTTCGATTTTTCCTTCCATCTTTTTAAAGTTCATAAATATTTTCAGAATTTCTAATGTTTAAATTTATTGATTTCTAAAAATGGAGTCGTGTCATTGAAATACATTAATTGTATAAATGATATTTATGTACCATTGTTCTACAGAAATCATAACGGAATTGATATGTATATGTTAAAAAATGTTTTCAATACAATATAGTATGATTAGCATTAAGGTCACAGGAATTACGGTTTACAGGTCAACACAAAAACATTCAGACTCATAAACTGCTATAATTAGAAATTGCTTAAATTGTATATATATATATTTTTTAACAATTTCCAACAATGATAAGAAAGATTATGAGTTCATGTAGCTAATCTTTCTATCTTTCTGTCCATGATCTAATCTCCGTTAATATTTACAGAATGTCTTGAAATTAATATAGAATTAATTCAAGTTCATTATAGCATGTTTTCGATTAAAAATAGTTTAAATAGTTCCACTTTTTTGAAGATTGAGATTCGCAAAAAATTTCTGATGTATTATGGTGAATGACAGGTATGTTTTAAAACATATTTTAATATTTTTACGCTGTATATATAACATAACGGATTTTTTGCATGAATTTAATTTACACAAAACGTGTTCCTTGTAAAATAACTTAAGGCGCGCGTATTTAATTGATTTACAGATCTCCAGAAATATGATTGGATTTATTATGTGATATGAGGGAAAAAACCTTCTATTGGAATTATTAGTATTGTGAAAATATATTCAACCTAATCCGGCAAATTGTTTTTACCGCCCCGTTTTCTACACCATTTACTTTTTAGAGTAATTCTCTTCAAATATATTTACGATGAATTAAGAAAACAAATACTCTAAAAATTAAATGGTGTAAAAAAAGGATTTTCTTGCCGGATTAAATTGTCAGCACTGTATATTTAATACATCATAAATTGCATATTTAAAATTTAGATATTTTTTTAATACTGTTTATTGCATAGTTTTCCAAAAAAGGCAAATACAATTTTAGAAATCTTCACATAACTATATTAGACGTAATATAATGCAATCAGAATATAACTAATATTATATACCTGATAAAATTGGAAAAAAATATAACTAAGCAATTTTTCCTTGCGCATACACAGACGATATAAAGCTTTTTTCTGCAAAATGTGTTAGCCAAATGCATAAAGTTACAATAAAGAAACACGTAGAAAATATTATAAAATTTCAGAAAGATATTAAGTACAATTAATAATTCTAATTTTTTCGAAGATTTTTAGGAAAATTTTTAGATACATTTATTTTACATTGGTAGTTATTTGAAATGAGCCCGGCTTAAAATAAATGATATTTTTGGTAATTAATTGAAAAAAAAAGTTTTATCGAACTGTCATTTTATGTTCTGTTAACATCTGTAATGTCTATAATTTTTTTTTCCTGGTAAATATAACATTCGGATATATTCTTATAAGATTCTGTAAAGTTACGTAATTAATATAACATATTCTCATTATGTGATATTTATAACGAATAAGAGCAATGCATTAAATTAATTTTTTTTAATATACATATATATTTTAGTAAATGGATGTTATGGTTTTGTGTGTAAGCAATTGGTGAACATACACGAGAAGTTATACATTAACAATATTTATAAACGTTTATTAAAGTCTTTAATCTAGTAAACTCTTTTCTTTTCATTTGGAAAAAAAGTGGGAATATCAGCAGTAATAAGAAGAAAATATTTACGTATATTTATTTATATTTTTTAACCGAAAACAATTTTAAAAAATTCAAAAATTATCTAACAAGGAAACATTCAAAAGGGTCGTCTTCAAAAAATATTCAATATATATATATATATATGTTATTCTACTCTTCATAAAACACCAGAAAGTGAAAAAAGTATCGGCTGAAATAAATTACAGCGACCATTAAAAATTATCAAAATAAAGCATTTTTGGCGATTTAGCGCTGTTAGGTGATAAGTTTGCTAGCTCCGAGATTGCCGTGTACGAACAGAACCGTGTTTCGCTTCTCCGCCATGTATTCAAATTCAGTCGCCTAACAGTGTGAAATCGCCAAATATGCTTAATTTTGATACTTTTTTGTGGTCGCTATAATTCATTCCATCCGATAAAATTTTCACCTTCTGGTGTTTTGTGAAGAGTAGAATCACAGACATTTTTTTCAATATTTTTTGAAGACGACACCTTTTAAATGTTTCCTTGTAAGATCTTTACCTTATAATCAAAGCAAATGTAATTAAGCATTTTTTACACTTTTTTTTTTTTTTTTTTTTGAGAAAAAAAAGGTTTATTTTAATTAATATTCTTATCGATAAGATTTTTTGTACAATGTTCTTTTAGATAAAAATTACTGAATAATTAAGCTTGATATATGTAAGCGTATTTCTAAATTTAATGTATCTTTGCATTCATCGTATTCTGGTATTTATATTTGTTAGGTTGTGCGCAATTACGTAATTGAAAATTTCTCATTACATGATACTTACAACGAATAAGAGCATTTTATTAAACTTAAATGGTTTATTTAATATTTAATATTTCAATAAATCGATATTACGAATCTGTAAACAATACGTAATACAATAGTGAACCTATACGAAAAGTTATCGATTAACAACGACATGTATTGCATGATAAATCAAAATATTAATTATAATTTGAAAATAACCTAATATTCAATAGAATTTACGCTTCATGCATTTAGCGTTCAATTATGGGGACAAAAGTATTTGTTATTCCACATACTTAATCTGGTATACTTAGGAAAATATCAATAGAAATCATTCGAGCAGAAACAGAGGTGAAGCAGAAAGTTTCAGCAAATTCATTTGTATATCGAACAGAACAAGAACAATAAAATATATCACAATCAACAATGTATTGAAAACAGATTCTGAATTTCAGAAGAGAGCTATAAATTTGAACAGGCATCATCGCTGCACGGAAAAGATATAATAATCATATTTTAGATTTAATATATACTATTTATATTTTCAAAACTGCATTTTGAAATAAAGGAAATTCAGTTGCTTTAAATATTTATTTAAATTAATAAATAACTGTAATATATTTAAAATTTAGAATTTTCCTCTTATTTAATTTCTTTTTCCTTTTTGCTGAGTAACAAAATAAAAGGTACATATAAAAAAAATCATTTAATAGAAATTTGAAAGAGTATATATAAACATGTATGAAAGAGTATGAAAAAGTATGTATATATTAATTGGTAAAGTAAAATAAATAAATGAAAATAAAATAGCAATAGATATTTAGAGAATCATAAAACTTCTTTATATCCCCAAAATTACATTTTAAAATAAGTAAAATTCATTTTAAACAATTTAAATATTCATTAAATCAATAAATACTTGCAATATATTTAAAATTTACAACTCTACTTTTCTTTAAATGTTTCTTTATTTCTTCATTCCTTTTTTGTTAATTTTCATGTTTTTTTTTAATATGAAAAAAAAAAATTATTAAAAATATTAATGCTTAACTATTATTTAGAAATAATCAAAATTTTAAGAGAAAATTAAAATTTAATGAAAAATATTTAATTTTCACTTAGAAATAACAAAAAATATAAAATACATATAAAGAAATGCCTTTTACAGAAATTTGAAAGACTTTGTTAAAGTGTAAAGCGAAATAAAAAATAAAATTTAAATAATAGATATTTAGAAAATCGTAAAATTTATTTCATATTAAACGATTATATTCCGATTAAACAAAACGTGTTATTTTCTATATTATATTAAATATATATAAAATTTTAACACTTCTATAAAATACAATTTCTGAGATACCTCTAATCACAAAAATCAGAGTGTGGATTGCCCTCCACTGAACAACTGAAATCCAAACTTAAACAGCATATACAATATTATACATTAAGACTTGAGACTTTTAATAATACTGTACAAAATTTAATATATCCCGTTTTGGGGCAAGTTTCACTAAACAGTAAATTTGCTTACTTTGTTATAATATAATATAAACGCCAAATCTGTTCTATTTAAATTGGAGAGATATGATGAATAATGCGAAGATGGTATTAAAAAATATATAAATGTAACGCGTTTAGTAATGCATACGCACACTAAATAAATAAATAAATAAATAAGTTGATAAAAATAAACATCAACTGACTTTAAGGTAATCTTTAATAAAAAAGATCATATATTATCTGTACTAACGTCCGATTTTTTCAAAACGTGAAGATATATAAGATATCACTCACCAGTAGTACAATAAAATCTGTTGGTATGTGCTCAATCGTTAAAAATATGTCTTTTTTTTTTTTTTTTTTTTTTTTTTTTCGTGTTGCGTGAAACATAAAAAAGAACGAAAACCATGCGGAGCGCATATATTATTGACACTTTAATGTGTAAGTAATTGTTTCATAGTATAACCTTCAATTAACTCTGCCTACGTGATCCCACAATGGAGAGACAGAATGGCAGAAAGACAAACAGACAGACTAATGAATTAACAGACTGTCGTAAACGTTTTTGGAAAGTGTTAATGATGCTTATCACAAACGGCATTGTAACTCCAAGAATTTCAAATTGTAGTCTTCAATGTATCAGAATATTTTAAATTAGACCTGTACATTTTAACAATATACCTATGATATTCAATGGAAATAATGTTTTAGCATGCAAATAATAAATATCAGTTTCATTTTGATTTATGCAATAGAAAGTTAGTTAAATATGATCGATAAAACGGCCTCTCATATACGATAAAACGGCCTCTCATATATCGATAAAACGGCCTCTTATAATGTATTGGCATTATTTGGGGCTGCTCCGCGGGAAAAAAAAAAAGAAAAAGAAAAAAGAAAAAAAAAAAAGAAGAAAGAAATCAGTTGAGGTATTTTTGCGAATTTAACTGCCATAATAAATTTGGATAACAAAGATATTGTTTTAAAAAATATATGAAAGTGTTTACATACTCTAGATAAAGTATACAACTGATGGACAAATACACAGGCGACTGATTCTGACATGTACAATAAATTACGTAATAATAAAAATAATATAAAAATAACTTTCATTACTCCATTTATTCCATTTATTCCATTTATTTTTAAAGAAAAGCATTGCTAACTTTCATTTTTGCTAACTTTCATTATTTTTATCCATTTTAACATTTGTTTTTAAATGGAAATTATTGAATTGCAGTATCAAGTCTTGTGTAATTTTTAAACAATCTAATGATTGCATCGTTTAATAAATGACATTAGCATATTGAAAAAAAAAAAAAAAAAAAAAAACTTTATCGAAAAGCACCGTTAACATGAAGGAATACATTCCTATTAAATCGTAATTACATATCAAGTATGTTTATGTACGTGGCTACGAGGATTAAAATTCAATTTGCCTGATTAAAAAAATAAATAAATAAATAAATAAATAAATAAAATAGTAATAATAATAATAAAAGATCTAGGAAATCCGATAAAAACTTGAATAATGAAATAAAATCATACCTGATAATCAATTTGTCAGCTTTTAAAATACATATTGTAAAACCTTATTAATATATATATATATATATATATATATATATATTTATTTATTTATTCGTTTAAACCTAAAAAATATATAATTTAATTAATTTACAAATATTAATTACATTTACTGAGCTGAAAATATTTGGACGATAGACGGACATTAATTAAATCTAAAAATTATCAAAATTTTAAATCTTTTTTATAGAGTTATTTCAAATATATTTTCGAAATATACTTTTGTACATATAACAGATCTGCGCTAGCTTTATCAGTAGAGCGCCGAACTCGTTCTTAGAAGATTGAGAAACGATGCTACAGCCGTCTGAAGACGGTTATGTACACTAATGGTGCCTAGTACATGTAAAATCCGTCGTGGCAGCAATGTCCTCCATGTTCCCATCCGAATTCTACCACAGGGGGTCACCGAAAAGGGGGAGTTAATCCCTTCGTGGAAGATCAAAAGTGTGATGGTATGTCTGTGGATCAGTCTTAGGGGTTAGTTCCAGACAGTTGCCAATTGTCCATTGTGTAGAACCAGTGCACTGAAAAACCACTCATTCACCCACTCTCTCTGTAAATATAATACATAAGAAAAAATTATATTATTTAATAAATTGAACGATTATTTTACATAAATATTTCTAAAAATACGTTATGGGAAAAAGAAGAAAAAAAAAAAACATTGTGATATATTTGTTTTCACAACCATTTTAATTAAACTTATATACGGCAACTGCTAAGTATCAGTAAACCTCTGTAATGTAAAGGCACTTAAAATATTAATCGGTTGTTTAATAAAAACATAAACTAGTTTGCAGTAACTCCTGATAAATTTGCGTAAACGTATTGATGGAACTTCTTTCAAATGTGGAGGCATTTTTATTGGCTAAATAAACAATACATTTTCCCATTACTTTGTTGGAACATTTACATATTCATTTTAACACAATTGTTCCACATTAAAGATTACAGAACTTGGTTCTAAGAAAACCTGCTGATTAGCATTAAGATAAAAGAATAGAGAAGAATTTATCGGAAAGCATGATTTTCAGTTTAGCATTTTAAAGGCGTTTTTATCTTGAGGAAAGTTAATTATTTATTTTATTTATTTTATTGATTTCATTTATTGTGATAGAGAAACGTGAAACAAACTTTTGATCAAAAGTAAATAACATAAGAATTCTGTCAAAGCCACCTTTAAAAAATGCATTTTTAAAAATAATTGAAGGAAATTTATTTGTATTTTGAGATTTTTTTTCTTTTTCATATAATGACTGTTTTTGAAGTTTGTAAGAATTATTTCAATTGAAAAATTTTTATACATAAAATAAAAAATATCAGTATTACTAAATTGATATGTATTGTTGTACATTTTAGTGTTATTACTTTGTAAATATTATGTTATTTATATTTACAAAAATAATTAAATTAATTTAACAGAAGGAGCATAAAATATATAGAAAAACTTAATATTTACATTAATTTTATATCCTAATATTTACATGATATAAAAAACCTAATATATTCAATATAAAAAACCTAAATATTTGCATACATTTTATAATTTTAAAGCTTTCCCTATTTATAAAAATTAAAAGAATGTTTTTAAGTGCAATTCTGCAGTACACCGTCTGTCTAAATGATGGAAATATTATATAAAAATATACATTTTATGAATTTTCACATATCATTTTCATAAATTTTTATATTAAAATTTTCTATTAGCTAATACATACAAAATCTCACATTTCAATTGGATGTTAATCCAGCACTATTTGTTAACATAAAGAAAAAAAAAATTAATCATGCTGTTCTACATTAATGACGATACGCTTAGCGTTACCGAAACTGTAGTATGATTATTTCATATATTTTATTTCGGCTTTTCTAACGTTTATGGAAATTTTTCAGAAATTTTTACTACATTATTTAAGCTTTTTAACTATCTGTCTTTTTCAATGTACTAATATTTATTTCATCTTGAGATTAAAAGGATAACTATGTACACGATTATAATTATTATAATTATTATTTACGACCTTTAAAATGGAAAAACTATATATTTATAATTTTGAATTTAAAGTGTATTATGGAAAAAAAGAACAACTCATTGACCGGATATATCCGTTAGCGGCGGTAAGAAGGTTGAAAATGTATTTTGAATATGCATTTGGAAACACAAAAAAAAAAGTTTTTGCGAAAACTAAAAATGTAAGTTTAAAAACTATTGAAGTTTTATCTATGCTATTAAAAATATAGAAATAACTTATTGTACTTTAAATGAATTTTTTACTGTATTATTGGAGGTGCATATCTAAAAAAGTTAATTTTAAATTTCATTAGTAACAAAAGAACAGTTTTTTCATGAACATAAACATGCTAAAAAATATAATAATGATAATGATAATATATATATATATATATATATATATCTGTTGGGACACTCACACGACTTTTTCTTTACTCTGGATTTTAATATTATACAGAAACATTGTAGAATTAAGGGTAAAATAACAAGTGCCGTGTATAAACCTACATTAGGAATATTCAAACTGGGTCTAAATATAGTTTTATTGATTGTTAGTTCCGTGCGAAGAGGCTTTCGCCCCACTTAATCTCATATTTAATTACAGTACTTACATTTATATAGAATTCAAGGCTATTATGTAATCTAAAAGTTAATTCCAAATTATTAAGACAACTTTCATTCGCATCCCTCCTCCAAGATTGGTTTACATAGCTGCCAAGTTTTTTAATTTATTCCGGAATGCTGTTAGTCCCGCCCCTTTTTCACGCCGTAACCTTTTTAGAGTAGTTTTCATCATATTTAATCGTAATTATATAATGAAGAAATTTTTTCTATAAAGATTACGGTGTGAAAAAAGGGCGGAGCTAACAGTATTCCGGAATAAATTAAAAAACTTGGCAGCTATGGGTTTAACACAACATTTAGCGGGATGGTAACAAATTGAGCAAAGTTAATATTGTTTGCAATCACCCTGTATCGTTAAGTAAACAAAATGATCTGTAACTTTAGGATATATATATATATATATATATATATATATATATATATATATATATATATATATATATATATATATATATAACTAGTACAATTTGTGGAGGAATTTGTGTGATGATAGCATCTTAAATAACTGAGATATAAGCATTTCTATTAAAACTAAAAAACAAAAAAATCAGCATGTCAGGAAAAGTCATCGAAGAGCGGGAAGAGACTCGGGTTGGGGTCTTGAAGCTACCGTCAAAATTTTGACAGGATTGATGAAACTCATCAATCTTGGTCAAACGCTTCAAGTAGCAACCTCACATGAACTTCATGATGTAATTGCAGACAGTTACTGTCTGCAATTATATGTTTTAAAACTACGCTGATAACAGATATACACAAATATCAACCACTGATAATCTGACATTAGATTTCATGCAACCACAAAACGCGTATTTATACAAAATAGCTCTGTGAATATGTATCTTAAAAAATACATTATTTATTGTATGGATATTAATTTTCATTTTTTAACAGTGTTCTTGGACATGGTATAATAAAGTAAAGCACTTCCAATAATTACACGAAAAAAAAAAAAAAAAAAAAAAAAAAAGTTTTCGCTTAATTATTGGTAGTACTGTATACGTTCTACAAATTCTTCACGCAACACATCGTGTAATAAAATATTCTCCTATATTAATAAGACACAACAAAACCCCAAACTCTCTTCAGCAATTTCCAAGTGTAACCGCAGTATATTTTATTTTTTTGGAGTAGTCCTGTAAACGATTGGTAAATGTATTTCATACCATATTCTATACAGAAAATACTATTTTAAATATTAAAAATATATGTTCATATAATTTGGTTTAGTGCAGCCATTAAATTTAAAACTGTATCTACGAAAAATTTCGCCCATTGACGTAATACAGTAGAATTTGGATAATTCGAAGTTGAAGGGACCAGAGAAAAATTCGAAATATCCAAAAATTCGAATTAAATATACTATTTTGTCAAAAAGAAGAGATAAATTAAAAAAATTAAAACTCTACGATCAAAGCTTTAACACATAAACTTTGTATCTAAGAATACTGCTACATCCCCCCATTAAATGAATATTTTTTTTTACGAGCTTAATTATTGAACACTTTTTAAAAAGTAGTCAGACATTTTTTATCGCTTCTTTAAGTACAATATTTGTGTCATAGCATATGACTTAAACCTAACAATTGATACAAAAACAGAATTTTCTACATTACACTGTAAAATAAATGTCCTATTTTCTGCCAGAAATTCTCTATAATTTCAGAAAATAAGTTCTGACAACGTAATTTTTTCGTAAATTACACGTATTTTCTCAAATTACAGAGACTTTCTGGCAGAAAATAGGACATATTTTTTTACAGCGTACACAGGAATTTCAATTTAAAAAAAAACTCGAAGTTCATGTATATGGATCATATCTTCTGATGCACTAGATAGGAAATACTCTTCTATTTCCTTATCCTTCTTTTGAAAGACTGTTAAAAAAAAAAATGCACTTTAAATGAGAAAAATCTCGGGAACAAATTTTACTGTAATATTTTAAAGGTAATCGTATGAAAAATTCGAATTATTCAAAATAGATTTCAAATTATCCATGATTTTTTAACATTATCTTAATTCAGAATTCAAGGGACCGAGTAAAATATTCGAATTATCCAGAATTTCGAATTAAACAAGTTCGAATTATTCCTTAAATAATACAATTTTACAAGAATACCAAGTTTAGAGTTCATGCAGATATTTGTTCTTGAGATATGTTGATAACATACACACACTCGCACTCCCATAAAGAGAGGGAGAGAGAGAGAGGAGGGAGGGGGAGAAAAACACCGACCAACCGCTAAAAACAATGTTTTTGCATTCAAGAGGCCTCAAAACGTGTAACTATAACAAAAACTCAATTTTAAAAATTAGGCCCTAAAACAATATTTTCTCCGCTATATATGTTGGTAAGAGTTAAATGTTTTACATTTTTCTTATTCTGCTAAAAAATGAAAAAGTTAACATAAAAAAAAAAAAAAAAAAACACTGCCATGTATAAGATTTTTTTTTTCAATAGAAATTCAGACTTATATCTGGATAAAGTAAATATTGGTTTGTTTTATTTTTTTAACCGAGAGATTTATTTTTACTAAAAACGCTTCTTTAAAAGAATCACAGGGGCATTTATTTAACATTGTAAATCTTCTTATTCTCCCAGCTTAAAAATAAAGTCTGCTGTAAAATTAAGTTAAAAAACCTATGTAAGTGTAATTATACTCTTGTTACCCTAAAATTTTGTAAGATATGGTTGTTTAAGTTTTGAGTATGAAGAACATATTTTATTTATTTATTTATTTAATTTTTATAATCAATTATCTTCTTAGAAAATATTTTGGAAATATTTTTTTACCCTCGTAACGAATATAGTTTTTTTCTACGAACTAATGAACAGTTAAAATACAGAAAAATAACATAGCAATAATTTTTCGCATGTGCTGAGCTGAAACCAAAGGATTAATTTAGAAATATATTTCCTAATACAAAATTGTCATCGATTTTACTGATAAATTTACGCATGAATACACGAGAAATCTATTAATAACTTATTGTCTGTATATATCTTCTGGAAAATATATATTATAATTAGACTAATTTCGATGAAATATTTGAAATGTCTCATTAAGTAAGAGTATACTGCTTATTTTAATTATATAATACTCTGCTTATTTTAAATCCATTTTAGATATTTTGAGTGAAAGTTAAAATTCCTAGTATTTTATATAATTTGGGAGTACTTAGGAGTATCTGGAATTGCAAAATATATTTTTATAATGTAATTATTAGAGCGGATATGATTAGAAAATTTATGAGAATAATTATATTGCCGTAAATTTTTCTAAAAATTTGATTCATTTTAAACAACGAACTGGTCTGTTTCTAGAAATGTTAAAATATAATTTAAAAGAAACATTACAATTAATTCAAAACATTACAATTAGTTCAAAACCTATTAAAATATTTCAGTTTTTGGAAATTTGTTGGTTACTAAAAAAATAGGTGTTTAGTTTTAGAAAATATATCTTTATGAAAAAAAAAAGTTTTCATGCGCTCTACTGTATAGTTAGAGTGTTAATTAAAATAAAATGTGAAAGAACAACCGAGTAGTCATACGCAGTTAATTGTAAGTGAACTCATTAGTATTTCTCCTTTGTTTACAAAGATCCTATTACTAATTTTTAAAACCAGTTTTTCAATTCCTTTTACGGAAGTCAGAGAACTAATAAAAAACTAAACGTAGAACGAAAATTTTATAAATTATTTCGATTTTTTTATTTTATTTATTTTTTTTTACAAATGTCTTTTTTAAAACTCAAGTTTTGAATTTCTTTTACGGAAGTCACAGAATTAGTAAAAAATAAAATGTCGACCGATAAATTTGTAAACAAACATCATCAACTGCCAATAAACGCACTAATATTTTTATTTTTTATTTTTTATTTTTTTTTTACAAATGTCCTGTTATTAACTTTTCAATTCAGTTTTCCAATTCTTTTTATGGAAGTCAGAGAAATATATATATATATATATTTGTAAGGTAGAATGAGAACTTTGTAAGCAAACAACATAAACTTCCAACAAACGCATTAATATTTCGCTTTTGATTATAAAGGATTTGTCCTTCATTATTAGTTATCACCAATTTTTAGTGCATTTTATAGCAGTCACAGAGTTTATATATGTAAAACGCAATATTAGTATGTTTGTTTGCTGTGGGCTTAAAAACTATTGAACATAGATACACAGTTTTTTTTTTAATGAGCCACGTTGTCTGGGGTAATGTTTAAAGCTATTGTAATCTGGATTTTATAAAAGAATGAAGGTTAAGAGCTTGAGTGTACTCGTCCGTGGCGCCATCTGCATTTGAACAATGTTGATACGATTGATATTTATACGAATAATACATGTACTTGAATCTTAAATGATGCTATACGATTCTCACAATAATACCAAATAGTGTAAAATATTCCAATGAATCCGAGTTAACCATTAAAATTCATTTTTTTCCAATTAGTTAAAATTTAAATAAAACTATAAGAAAAATTAAAATTACACGTGTTAAAAATTCTGAAATAAGTATAATGCAATATCTCCATATTTGTTCGTTATACATTAAAAATCTACTGGATCGATTTACGAGCAGTTTTTTTGCAAAATGATTCGTGTCGTCTCGATAAGGCTTAAATTTATTATCATCTGATATCCGATATCTAATTAGTACAATGTAAGTTAGAGGCCAAGTTGCTTTTGCACTATATGCATTCATTCAAACCGGTATTTGTTTGTTGCATCTGCGTTCTGTACTTATGTCTCATCGTACTGGCCATATCGCTTTAAAATTTTCTTGAATGGTTTCTTTAAACTCTTTATCATAGTAATGACATCTTTTAAGCTAGAATTTAAACGAATCTACATATTTTATCTACACTGTAAAAAATTTCGCCGTAAGGAAACGGTTATTTGAACTGTAGTTGTCTATCTATATGTTTGATTGTATTTTTTAGATAACGGTTATATAACCATATTTTGATTACATGGTTACGAGACCATAAAATAAATCGAATAAATCAAAATTATGCACTAAATATAACTCAAAATATAAGAATCTACCTCCTCACCTTACAAATACAGTCCTTGCAACTTTTCATTTACAATACAACGACTGAACTGAATTAAGTTTTCTTTTACAGGAATATTGAAATCAATCCGCCATAAAAGAAATATAAAATGTCAGTTTATCCAAAGAGTTAAACTATAAATAAAATTACGGTTAATTGACTTCACTCTAGTTAAATGCCTGTACGACTGTTTTTTAGGCATGATCTAAAGAAATCTTTGCAATGCAACGACGTTTATACTGTTTTCTAAATAAATGGTAAAGTGAGAGTAAAATAAAAGGTTAATAAATCATTATTTTACGGAAAAATTTAACTGTTAATTTCATGCAATTAAAAATAATCGTAAAGTTAATAGATTTTCTTTCCTTGAAATACGAAAGTAAAGGAAAAAAAAAAAAAACACGAAACATTTTAATTTAGAATACTTATTAAACCATCACTTTTAAGAGATAGCAATATCCAAATCCCCTATATTAATTTTTATTTACAGTTACGATCTACATCTGATATTAAAGAAAGACAAATAGCTAATTAATAGTTATACGATTGCATAAACAGTACACTGTAAACGTAAAGGCCTTAAATTAAGTTTAAAAAGTGTCCTATACGAATCGTCACTTTTTAAGAGAAAAAAAAGTCTTATTTTTTAAGACACCTTTTCTGCATAAGATATTAAGACACTGCAAATGTCTTAAAACACTGCCATTTTTTTAGGCTTAAAAACACCGCTATGTTGGGCTTAAAAACATCGCTATTTTTTAGACCTTTTAATAAATAAATAAATAAATAAAGGTCGCCTGCGATTCTGTTTGTCTGTTAAAAATGAATTTTAGAATTTTCTCGAGCATAAATAAAACATTAATAATAATAATAATAAAAAAATCAGAGTTATGGGTCATATATCAAATATGTCATCACGTCTCTCTCACATTCTCTTACTGCAGTATTTGCGAAACCACGGCAATTTTATGTTTTAATCCGTATCTTTCTTTAATCTGATATTTAAAAGAAAACAAATTATGAAGATGAATAACAGAAAATTTGTTGTTTTACACTTAGATGCAAGTAAATATGTGGAATAAAACAGTTTTTAAATCGAATAATAATAATAATAATAATAATAATAAATAAATAAATAAATAAATAAATAAATAAAACGCACTTATGAACAAATTATTCATGATTCACTTGCTTCGCTACAAGTTACTAGCTACGTCCTTCTGAATACTTTGTCTCTTTTAATGAGAAGGATTTAAATACAAAGATTTTTATTTTTTAACTGAATAAGTTTCATGTCAAAATCTGTTGTTTTATGAATTATAACAAACATTATTTCATGCAAATGTCATACACATCTCTCGAGCATTATTTTTTGAAAATTTGATTTCATAAACTAACAAAGTTTGAATAGCTTATCTACTAATTATATAAAAGTAATATTATATTTATTGAATGTGGAAAGAAATTTAAAGGATTAGCAGGTTGCTTAAAGTAGATTTTATATGAAAAAATTGCTAAGTAATGCGTATTACCGAATTTCTAGAATGTCCGAAAATTTAGACGTGTCTTCTGTCTGATTTACGTGTTTCAGATATTTTTGTATCTGAACTCGCATTTCAATTAAGGGAGGCATACTATTGTAACAATCGCAGCTATCGTAGATCACAAGTCGGATCGTACACTCCGCAGCAAAAGTATCCGAGCACTAGCCAATAATTCCGATGTCAAAAAATTACATTCAATACTATTTTGTTAAATAAATCCTTGTCGAATCATGTTCTTAGATTGACAAAGAACATGACTCAGCAAGGATTTATATTTAACAAAGCAGTATTAAGTGTACTTATTTAAGACGGGGATTATTGCTAGTGCTCGGATACTTTTGCTGCGGGGCGTACGATCCGACTTGTGATCTACGACAGCTGCAATTGTTACAGTAGTATGCCTCCCTTAATTAAGATATCGCATGTCATCGCTCGCATTAAATTAAGATATCTATTATGTCTAATCTGTATATTAAGACATTTTTGTGTCTTAAAACTTTTAAAGTTGTTTTTATGTCTTACTTTAAGAGCCCTTTATTTCTAGTGTATTAAATTGTACTGCTTAATTTATTTTACTATAATATATCAAATTAAAAAAGAAGACTACACGGATTCATTAAAGCTAGAGTTTTGTTTGAACATTGTACTTTCATTTTAAACATTCCGTCAATTAAAAATTCCGTAAATTATTTGTTTATTTAAATGTCAAATCACAAATAAAAAAAAAATCATAATAATAATAATAATAATAATAATAATAATAATAATAATGATTTTCGTTAAAAAGAAAAATTTTTTTTTTCCCACGTACTGCAGAAAATCAAAGAAAATTTGAGATAAGTTCATGTAATGTCAAAAGTCATTGTGTACTAATCTTTGTTTCTATTATTCCATGAAAAATAATTCTTTAGATTTTTAAATACTATTTTCCAAACTGAGAAATTCATTCCAACAATAAATATTGTTACATGAAATGAGAACATATTAAAATTCAGATATTTCTAAAATTGTTTACTTAGTGATCGCTTTTAGTAAAAAAATAAATTAAAATAAATTAAAATATATAAATTTTATTTTATTTTATTTTTATTTTTACCGAAAGCGATCACTAAATCTAATAAAAGTAAAATATGTATATTTTTTACATATTATCAGAATAACTTATTTATTATGATTTTGATAAACCTCTATGGAAAACCACTTTTGATTCACCATTATTTTTTCAAGAATTAATTGCAGTCTATTTTTTTAGAGCAAATCAAATATAAATTATTATATAAATTATATTGCATTTCTCTGGGAAAAAATGAGAAATTGCATTTAAATATTTATTTCTGTCAGTTTATTTTAAATAATCTCCGACTATGTTAGCTACTATGGATCCATAAACAATAATAAAAGCAATTTCTAAGTTAATAATGCGATTATGGTATAATGGAGAGAATATTCTCCTTCCAGTGTTACATAAAATATGGTGACATTTACATATAAATCAATTATTAATTACTTTAACTGGAAAGACAGATAAGGAAAAAGTTTAATAAGTAGGAGATAATTCATTTAATTTAGAAACATAAATTTGGTTTCAAATTAAAATCCTACAACTTAGAAATGTATTATAAAATTTCTATTCACAAACGAAACGCAATAGTGAAAGACGTCTTTGAAATTAAGGAAACAATAAATCTTTCATAAACTGGTTTACACCCGGAATATACTTAAAACTGGATACTAATAATTAAGACTAAAACTCAGAAACAATGGGCTCTTCCCACCTGACGTCTGAGGTCCCATGACATAGTTAAACAAAGAGCAGACGAAGTCTTCTATCTATAGCTATTGCAAAATAACACATTTTCTATTTTTATTTTTGATCAATCCGATTTAATCTGTGTTATTTTTTTTATACATTATCACTTTAAATCCATTTTATATCATTATTCATCATATTTTGTATGCTGTATACATTTACAATCATAATTTAGTTTATATTTTTTATTAATGCTGATGGAAAACTCTGACTTTTGGTACTTATATCATTAACAGTACAACATCGTACGGTGTAAAGCCATTTCGGCTAGTAGCTAAGTTAATTAACTTGTTGTAACAACTTTACGCGATTAAATTTAACTTAAAACATTTTAAATTAATTTCAAGTTATATTCCATAAACATTCCACTATTTACTGCTAAATCAGTTAATGTAACAGTTATACTACAGCATACAAAATTCGATTATTACTTGTGAAAATAAATAAACATATAAAGCGTTTTTAAAAATTACTAAACTTACAAATACAATCATTCTACTATTTACAAATGCACAATATTACTTTTATTTTATTTTATATTAAATATTAATACTTTTGTTCTTAAGAACGACATTTAAATGAATTAGCTTCTCAGAATTCGTTTCTATGTCTTTCAATACCACGTGATTGAACAGACGACGCTGGGAAGAGCTCGTGATCGCTCTCACGTCAAAAGAGTAAAAGACTTTTTCCCCTCAGAAATTATTTGATACTTTTATTTAATGTCATATAGCTTACTATTTTCTGTTATAAATATTCTTCTATTAAAGAAATAAGTTTTTCATAAAATAATTTCTTTTGATATAAAATAATGTTTTATTCTTTATTAAGTATCCTTTCAATATTATGAACACACAATGGAAATTTTTTCTACAGTCCCTTTAATATAGAAATTACTTAATGAAATGTATTTTTTAATTTTATTTATAAGCATTGATTATGCTATGCTTAATCCTAAGAGTAATTGAATCAGGCGATTATTAAAATACAATTCGCTTGAATAAACGTTTAAGAATATCCTTATGAGGTAGAAAACTTTTTTTATCTGAATAAACATAATCATACTCCTTTTCTTAGCAGATAAAATGCAATAATGACATTATGAAAAGCATACGTGGATATTGTTTATTAAAATTACACTTGAAAATATCTACTAAAGGAAACAAGAAACTATATAAATATACTGCAAATGGATTTAGTTCTTTTTTTTTATTTCCTATAGATAAATAAAACTTTTAAAAGATCCAATTATTCCCTGACGTGAAATTTCCTTTTTCTTATAATAAGCAATTTTTTTTTAATAATAATAATAGTAATAATGTGTGTCTTTGAATAATCCTATTAATAATGAGAAATCAAGTATTGAAAAAACTTTCTCTAACTTTTTATGTAAATATCCATTCTGCTTTTTTGGATCGTAATTGCATATGAATTATACGATTATCAAAATACAATTATCTTGAATGAAGACAGTATACTCTATTTAAGGAATTTATACGGCATATTTAAACGTGTTTTCCCGTATAACCATTAACATCTCAATGTTTTATAAAAGATTATACAATAATAATCTTCCAAAGAGTACAAAAAGTTTTATGAACTTTAGATGGCCATAAATCCTAAATATTTCAGAATTTGCTACACATACTTAAAAAATATTACAAATATTCAATTATTCGATGAGGTAAGTTCTTCTATTTTCCGCTAATAAGTACTCTTGCATTTACAAACTAATTTGTTCAAACTGGCAATATATCCACTTCAGATAAAATAATACTATATTTACGTTTAATTGTGTTCATACTATGATCAAAGATTCGTCTTTCTGTCATAAAGTCCATTAATAATGCGAGGTTAAATGATTAAAAACTTTTTCAAACTCTATGTATAAGCATCCAATATGCTAGTATTTGTATTATTTTATTATCAAAACACAATTTGCTGGAAAGAAGACATTACATTCTATTTATGAATTCTCTTATGAAATACTTTTTATTATTTATTTATTTATTTATTTATTTATTTATTAAACATTGACGTTTGGATTCTTTAGCCGATACAATTCTGCATTGGCTCTTTATATTATAAAGAAAGCAAAAATCTATATCTATTCTGCAAATTGATTTATTTCTGAAATATTTTAAAACTTAATACTATGATAAATAGAACATTAAAAATGTCAAACATTTCATGAGGCAAATTTTTCTATTATCTCTAACATAATTTTCTTAGGAGAATATTTTGAGTAATAGGATAATATATCCGCCTGAGATGACTAACAGAATTATGTACATTAAAGGATATTAATATTATAATATAAACATTATTTTTGTTTCAATTACTCGCAATGAAATTAAATTCCGAAGCGTTATTTTCTAACTCTATTATAAGCATTTATTTTGGTCTCTTTAGTCATTATTGCACTTGAATAATGAGATTAACAACAATTCCCTGGAAAAGAAATACAACATTTTACTTACATATTTTCCAATAAGGTATTTAAAATATTTTTAAATTATTAATCGATCTTACTATAATTACTTTTCAGTAGATAAAATACAAAATGTTTGCTTATTCGCCAAAGAAAATAAAACAAAACAAAAATCTTTACAGTAAATTTAGTTGTTGCCAAAATATTTCCATTTCAGAGAAATGATATATTTCCATTCACAAGTTGCTTGCTATTATTAACGCATGAAGAAAATAAATTAATCTTTTAGAAATTTCTTGTTATAATCATGATTAAACAATTACCTTTATTTCAATAATACCCTTAATCGAGCAATTGAGTTATGAAAAACTTTTCATATAAGTATACTCTATAACAAAAAAAAGTGACCCACCAAGGAGTAATGCAAACTGGACACAAATTGACATACATACAGGTTTTAATGGAATCAAGCACCAATTCATCATTATCGTCGATCCTATGTGCAACTGGTACTTCCGTGACTTCAAATACCCTTAATAGGCGGCTCAGTGCGGTTGAGCTGAGTCCCCGGATCTCTCTTTTACTGAGAACGTTTGGAGCATCATAAAAAGGGTCCTACAACCTGCTCGAGATTTTACCAATGTAACGCAATAATTGGACAGAATTTGGCACTACACTTCACAGGAGCACATCTGCCAACTCTATCAATTAATACCAAGCCGAATAACTGCGCACATAAGGGCCAGAAGTGGACCAACGCGTTATTGACTTGTTTACTTTGTGAGGCCCTTTCTCTTGATTAAATCATTCAGATTTTCTGAAACTGTAATCACTTGTTTTTCTCCACATGTACATCACATCTACCAATTTTTGTCCCATTCGGACCACCCATTCCCCCCCATCTACCAATTTTTCTCCCCACTTCTTCTTAATGCGTCGTTTTTTTTTTTTTTTTTTTTTTTTTACGTAAGTGTATTTACGTACAAGTTAATTATAATTGCAACTAAAGTATGTGATTTCCAAGAAAATGCATGTGAATGAAGGAAAATAAAATAAAAATGACTCTGTTGAAGAAATTTCAACTCAGCTTAATAACCTTGGCCCGAACATTAATTTTATCTATGAAATAGTAGAAAATAGTCAAATGAATTATCTAGGTGTTAATATTAAACAAACTATAAATGACCAAATTCAAACTTCAGTGTATACAAAACCCACCAGCAGTAATGAAACTATCAACAAAAATAGTAAAATTCTTTATCACTATAAAATTAACGCTATCTAGGGTGACATCAACCGCGCTAATCTAATTTGTTCAGCCTCCCAAATTTTACAGGAAGAATTAAATTTTATCCAACGAATCACTGATAAAGCAGGGTGCCCTATAAAAATATTGCCCGGAAATTGTACCGAAAACATATTAAAAAACTCAACCACATCAGTAACAGTTAAAAAATGTCCCTCAAATTCACCTACAGTATACCTTTTGACCGCAGAGTATATATTTAAAAAAAAAAAAAAGAATTAGTAAAGTATGATTACAAAATACCGATTAAACCAGGCCAAAATATTTATCAACTTATCTGTATTAACACCCAATAGATCACGTTGAAACTGCCTGCATTTACAAAATCCCTTCTTTAAATCTAATTATAAGAGTGGCTCTTATATTTGCGTTACAAAAAGAAAAATAAAAAATCACATAAAAGAACATATTTCCGATGTCAAGTTCAACAAAAACAATTCCGCTTTAGCAAAACCGTGCAGAATGAGAACATTAATATTCATTTCAGTGAAATAACGAAACTCGTCGATTACGAAAATCCGACCTATGCCGGAAAACTATTGAAATTTTAAGTAATTTTGAATCCTGCAATGGCAACATGCACCGCGCTGACGTGGACCAAATTTGGCGCCACCTAATGGAGGATCAGCCAGCAAGAGCCAACAACAACAGCACTAGCTCACTTGGAACGCTACCACAGAAGGTCACCTTTAAGTATGCCGGGAGCCCCCGGAGAAAATTACTTACAATGAAACGTTCTTTAGCTAAACACATATATATTAATGAAATTGGTACAGGTGTTATACTCAAAATTATCTGCTTACGTTCATTAGGAAAGGTGTAGAACGATGTTGTAAATTGAATCGGGGATGCCAGAATTTTCCAGTTAGCATCAATTGGCAACTTTGAATTCTTGAAAACTGATGTTTTTTTAAGAAAATATAATTCACACATGGGCAGTTAATTTAAGAACTTGGCGCTTTTCTCTGTACCCTCGCCAAGTAGGGTTGCATTTGACTTTAAAAATGTTGTTTTTTATTATTTTTTTACCGCTTTTCCGTTTCCGCTTTCCGCTTTTCCGTAATTAAGCAGCTAATTTTTTCATAGTAGATATTCTGAACCATCTGCTATCACATGTAATTTTTTCGTTGAATTCTATGAGTTTAGCTTAAGAATGTTTCCTTGTTAGGATGAGGTCTCAAGTAAAACTATTTTATTAAATTTTAAATTTGTATGTAGGCTTCATAAATATATATATTTTTTTTTAATTAAAATCACACAATCAACTGATTGGGAAGAAAATCATATTTATTGAAATTTTATTTTTCCGACTGAGTGAAAACAATGCCTGGACCGGGAGCCGAAACCCGGAACTTTGACTTACAAGGTCAAGGCACTACCAATTGAGCTATCCAGGACGAAAACCGGTCGGCATTACTCACTCAGACAACCTTTAGGCAGAAACATCTGGTCTATCATGTAGATAGCTCGACAGAAATAAGCCGCAGGTAAGGGAAACACCATTAAACAATGGGGTAAAATAATAAAATATATAAAAATATATAAATAAAAAAATATAAAAAAAAAAAAAAGTTGTATTTCTTTCTCCCATTGTTTAATGGTGTTTCCCGCGGCTTATTTCTGCGGCTTATTTCTGTCGAGCTATCTACATGATAGACCAGATGTTTCTGCCTAAAAGTTGTCTGAGTGAATAATGCCGACCGGTTGTCGGCCTGGATAGCTCAAATGGTAGTGCCTTGACCTTGTAAGTCAAAGTTCCGGGTTTCGGCTCCCGGTCCAGGCATTATTTTCACTCAGTCGGAAAAATAAAATTTTCATAAATAAATGTTTTTTAAATACCATTCTCGTTGGAAAATATTTATATACTGATTTTTTTTTTCATATTCAGAAATAGCTAACTATTATTACTCCATAAGTAAAGTTTTCCTATTTTCATTAGATATTCTTTCAGTTGAAAAGTTAGTTATTCAAACTGAAATTATAACCTATTGAGATGAATGAATAAATTATTCTTCTTGAAGTAGTATGTCAGCTGTATAAGAGAACAATCGTTTATCATTCAATAATCCCATTAATAACGAGAGATTTATTCAAAGAAAATATTTTCTAACTCCGTATGTAAATTTCCATTATGTTAGTTTTTATTGTAATTATATCTGAATTACGTGATTGTTAAAATACAATCCACTTGCTAAGGTAGTCCTTGCTAAGGTGGTCCTCGACTGAAAACTCTCTACCACCGGACCCCTTTTCTTTATTCCCTTGCGTATATCATTCATAACTATTATATTTCTACTCCCTAACTTTTCATAAAATCTTTTCTTCTCATTTTATATTTCTTATGAGTTTCCCTTCCTTTCTTGTGAGTTTCGTAGTCTCAAAGGTTTGTTATTTGACTAAAATTTTTCTGTACGTACGCATGCTTGGTCATTCGATTTTGAATTTTATGATTCTGTTTTAAAATCGCAATATCACCCCTGGTGTAATAAATTCCTTACTTTCTTTTATGCATCTTGACCATTTCCTCTTAAAGTAACTTTTGTGACTTACACTTCTATGTATATCCTTTTATAAAATCGAACAATTCCATTTATACTTTACAACGGATTAGATGCATTTTGCAAAGTTAGAATGTTTTGAATTTAAAGCTATTTTACTCGTATTCTTAGTTCTTTTCCATTATCCTTTTCTTTACTTATTTATTGGTGTTTTTCCCGATTCCTCGCTGCAGATGTTCAGTTATGCTGAGTTACTACCTCAGCACACTTGTACATTATATTCTATAAAAGGATTTTTGAATAAATTATATCAAATTATTTTTTAATTTATTGAACATTAACATACTGATTTAATGAATATTAAAATAAAGGCTATTGTAGTTTTTACTAGATTGTATAGAATAAAAATTTAATTGAATCTAACTGCTTTGGTGAAATTACAGTAAACGGCCACTATTTTGTTGACAATATGTAATATGAAAGTTTTTTTTTTTTTTGCTCCTATTTAGAGTTATCTTTATAAGTATAATATTAAATTAAAGATAAGTATCTCACATTTTTTATGAAGTGGCAAACAAAAATCATATTTTGAAAAAAAAAAAAAAAAAAAGATTCTTTTAAATATTTATTTAATTTGAAATATCTTGTGTTGAATTTTGACAGTCCTTCAGAACAAAGAGATATAATATTAAAACAGTTAAAACGCAATTTATTCTACAAAATGAGCAACACAAAATAAACAAACAAGCTACACATACGTGTACAGAGACATGTATATTTAAACATATTAAACATGAGCATCGTAAACACGTAACTTTCTTTATGTAAACTTTCTGAATAAGAAAATATTCTTCTAAAATGATACTCTGCTTTCATTTCTTTTAATTATGTTTGTATAACTTAAGTTTGTTTACATAATATTTGCTTTTTCTCACATGTTTTCTTTATTGTGTCATGTTTCCCATTTAATCTAAAACGAAATGACAAATAATAAATTTGTATGTCTTCAACTACACAAACATAATATTCCTTTTGTGTGACATATTTTTTTTTTTTTTTTTTTTTTTTTTTTTTTTTTTTTAACGTGTTGACATTATTATTTGATAACTTTTCGCCACATTGGATTAATAATGTAATTGAAATTTTCATTAAAATATGTTCCTATTTTCTTGATAAGTTAGGTAGTTTACCTCAAAAAATAAATCCCTATTTGATTTCATTTTAACTCCGTTCAAAGTTTAATTTAGATATCCTTGCTCAAGAAAATATGAAAAGCAGCGCCGCTGATGGATTTCTTAATTAGTTCTAATTAGTTATAGTTAATCTCTTAAATGGAAATATTAAATTCGTATTATAAATTTAAGAAAAAAAAATGCATATTAGTCTTTTTTTTTCCTTCGAAATCTATCTATCTATATATATATATATATACTATAGAATATAACCAAGGATGTTATAAACCAATAGAGTATAACTAATGATGCATGGATTCTTAAAATGATTAGATTCAGAATATCATGTATATCATATTTGAGACTTTAAAGAAATTCATAGTTAATTCTATTTATATATAATTATTTTTTTTTTAATTGGTAAGGCTAAATTTGTTCTGTAAATTTAACAAAGAAAATCAATCTAGTTGTTTTAAATTTAAGCGAGTACTATTAGAAAATAATCCAACATGAATATTTAAAATTTTCAAAAAAAAAAAAAAAAAAAAAAATGTCTTATCTGAGGGCATTAAATATGACAAAAGTAAAACCCACCATGAGTGTAAGCTTTTTAGATTGCCTAAATTTTAAATTATATTCAGTAAATCAGATATAAACTGAATTAGATATATAAAAGTTACAGATTTGAGTTATTCATTTTCCCGTATCACAAAATGATTGCATGCGAAACTTTAGTTTACTTGTCTGAAAATTTGAGATTACTAAATAATTTATATTTATGCTTCATTTATTTTATACGAGGTGTCCGTTTAAAATAAATGAAATGTAGGGCATTAGAACATGTGCATGTATGGTATTAGACATAGTAGGGTAACATGTAGGACAATAGACCCTGTGTAAAGTCATTTTTAGGAAATTTGGTATAATGAGTTAGGCACAGCATATTGCAATTATAATGTAAAAATATTAAACATCGTGCGAAATATGAAGCTTTATACTAACTAATTTTTAACTACGCATGCGCTGGCTTTTAAAAAATTACATTTGAATAATTTAGTAGCCAAAAGTATTGAGCAAAGTATATGAAAACCCCAAACAAATATGGTGTAATTTCAAAATATTATGAGAAATATAATGAAAAAAAATGCAAGATGATAGGGATTTTTAATAATATTTATTTACAATTGGCAAGAACACTTTCGTATGATTGGCCATTGATTGAATGGAAATAAAAATGAGTAAGACCCCTAGTAGCTTAGTTTTTATTTGCGAGAATTGAAATTTTGTTCATTTTATCTCTCATAACTTTTTGTATTTACACGATACTTGTTAGGGGTTTTCATATAAGTTGCTCAATAATGTATCCAAATGATTTTTTTTTTTTTTCTTTTTTTTTAAGCTAGCGCATACGCAGTTAAAAATTATTTAGTAAAAAGGCTCATACTTCGTAAAATATTTAACATTTTTTTTTTTTTTTACATTCTGATTGCAGTACAGTGCGTCTAATGTAGTATACCAAATTCTCTAAAAATGGTTTTGCACTGGGTCTAATAACCTACGTGTTATAAATAAAAAATGTTGAAATTTTGCTTTTTACAATTAAAAAAAATAGTTATATCTCCGTGAATATATGTGGTAGCTTCATAAAAAATTATACAGATAATGAAAAAAAAAAAAAATCTTCATAATCACATGTTACAGCCAAAACGAATTTAAGGCATTACTTTTTACACGATGATCCAAAACATCTTGATTTTTGTTTAATTTTTTACTGATCCCCTTTTCATCTGCAGGACACATCTTTTTTCTGAAACATATGAGGTATAACATATTCTCCACACTACCGAAATTTCAAGACGATTTCTAAAGAATTTTCTAGATATATGACAAAAAGTTTAAATTGTAAGGTGTCCAAATACTTGTTAGTAGATGGTATATATATATTGTTTTTTTTTTTTTTTTACTTATCATCGAAAATTACTTATCATCGACAAAGGTAACTTTTCAGAAATGCTATTGTGAAATGATTCTGAAGGTCTGCATCTCTGTACCTGTAATGAAAGTAAAAAATGTAAATTGTTTCTGTAATAGCAATAAATTAATTATGAAAAGTTCGCTGGTATTGCCTGATAAACTTACACAGAAATATATATATATATTAGAACTAGAACAAAACATATAAATTATCTTAGGAATTTCAAAAACATTATCTAAAAGCAGTGAGAAACGAAATAAAATTATCATATCCAGAAGGAGCGGAAACGAGAAGACAGAAAAGGAGTTAAAAAACTTATGCTGAGCAATATATTGATACTAGAACTCAAATGATGTGATAATAATATCAGGTGAAAATTTTAAAATTGAAAAGATGTATGTGATTTATATAAGGATTCTTATAATCCCTATACGGGATTTACATACATTAAATAAAGGACAAGAGAATATTGAAAGTGTGTTACCGTTTCATGTCCAGTATTGCAGGAAAGAGTGTAACGCCTCTTAAAGAATGAAATGAAACGCGTCGAACTATAAATGATATAAATGAAACTAATATGAAATATAATGAGGCATTAACATTTATTAAGGGGTAGGAATAATATTAAATAAGTATATATTTGTTATGGAATTAAAATAAGTAATACATTTCTAAAGAATGAATATGAATACATCGTTGAAGAAGTCCCGGGACTAATCATCAGATAGCGTCGCAAATTAAATATTTCTGTGTGGATAAAGTAAACCAAACTTTCAAAAGATACACGTTAAAGTTTCATGATATTTCGATCGCTCGTTGTCGAGATATCAAAGTTTTAGTGACCCTACTTTTGATGTTTTCAAAATGAAGGACAAAGCTGAATTTCATGAGTTGGTTAATCATTGCTTTGTGATATTCAAAACTAATGTTGAAATTTAGCAATGGCTTAACAGTTTCAACAGTACTTTTATCCATCACAAAGCAATGTTTAAACAACAAACGAAATTCATCTTTTTCCCTCATTTTGAAAACATCAAAAGTAGGGTCACTAAAACTTTGATATCTCGGCAGCGGACGATCGAAATATCATGAAACTTTAACGTGTATCTTTTGAAAGTTAGGTTTACTTTACCCACACAGAAATATTTCATTTGCGATGCTATCTGGGAATTTGTCCCGGGACTTATTGAACGATGTGTTATTAAAAAATTGAACTAACTATCAGTATTATAATTAATTGTATAAAATTAACTTTTACAATTATTAAATGGAGTATACATATATATATATATATATATATATAGTGACAAGCCCTTACTTCCCCTAACATTGCAATCTAAAGCTACTCAGTCTTCCTTTGCCGTACCTGGAATCCAAAACAGCTGAGCTTCGACGGAGAGTGCAGAATATTGGCGGAGAGATGCGACTGTGACGTAGGCGGGCGCAGCTTCCGGAAAGGCACGGCTGCTAAGAGCGTTTGAAGAGAGAAGCTCAGAGTGCAGTCGACGGCCGGATGAGAAGGCACGCACATTTTTTGGCGAGTGTATCACTTGTTTTAGACGACGTTCGGCAGTGCCGGAGCTTGGCACTTTTTACGTACTTTGTGTTTCGAAGTAACTGAAAAGCGAAGTAATAAGTGATATGTTTGTGCCGCAAAATGTTTAAATTGAACTATCAAATGAACATTGGATCAGCAACTATAATTCATATTATCGTTTTCTACATAGTGTATTATACCTTAACTTTCTTTATTAAATTTTAAATAATTAGTAATTAATCGAATTAGTAGTTTTTGTTTTGAGGACCCACATAAGTCGGATCCTACATGTCAGAAGTGGGATTGAACGCGAATTTTAATTTAAAGTAAATTTTAATAGAACGTTAATTTTTAGTTAACATAAATTTTGATCGCTCGTAAATTTTAATATAAAATAAATTTTTAATGAACCACAAACATTGATTAAACTTAGACTGTTATTACAATATAAACTGAACTTTTTATTTTAAAAACTGTTGCTGAACAGCTGAACTATGATAAGTGGTGAATTATAAAATTTTTCTCTCTATTAATATTTATGGTATGCCATTCGACAACTATGTGGATTAAACCGAAAGTGAGAACTGAATAAGTGACAGGTCATACTAAGCAACGAAGTGTGAAATATGTTCTGCAAAGTGCTCAAGGATAAAAAAGTGAAAAATCAACTAGACGGAAATTGGAGCCAAAATTTAGAACAACAAACCACTTGCTGTTTCTGTTCTACAAAGGTATGTGTGTTTTTGTTTTGTTGCACAATGGTTTCTCTCGGAAACATTCCCAAAATTGGTGTTGCACTGGGGACGGAGAAATACAGTAAAATTTGAATTCTGCATCGATTTTTATTCAATGACGAAGGTGATAGAAAAAACAGATGCAGAATAAAAAAAATTACAGGATTTAATTTTGTCGTTGATGATGAAAATTATATTCAAAAACAAAAATTCATCGACGATAATTTTTAATTGAATGAATTGATTATTATAAGTAACTTATTAAGTGTTTCATTTGACGGCACGAAAGAAGAAATACGTGATAGGTTATTATTAAAATTAAATGATATTGAACTACTCAAAGAGGAAAACTCCGACAATGATTCTGAAGATGATGATTCTGAGAATGAATTTAGCAGTGATAATGACGTCGAGAAAATTGACTCCTCTGTGCAATGCCATATAAATAATGATGATAAATGCTATAAAAATAATGATAATCACAGTGATTGTGATTATAATAAAACTAAAAAAAAAATACAAATTGTAGTAATAATGTGAATTTTTGATCACATGGTGAAACTGTTTCTTTTAATGATTTGAGAATAATATTTCCAAATTTAGCGGCGAGTCGCATGAGAATATTATTGAATGGTTTACTGAATTTGAAGAATTAACAGAAAAGTTTAATCTTAATGAGCTGCAGAAAATAATTTTTTGTAAACGATCTTTGAGCGGAAACGCTCTGCTATTCATCCGATCTGAAAAAGCACGATTCACATATAAAAAATTAAAGAAAGCGCTCATCAATGAGTTTAAGTTTGAAATTAACTCTGCCTCATTACATGATATATTAAGTAAAAGGAAAATAAGAGGCAATGAATCAGTTACGGAATATTTTTTCAAAATACGTGAACTGTCTAAGAACGGGCACATTGATGATGCCGCTATAATGCACTATGTGATCCAAGGAATTAATGACAGACCTGAGAATAAAATCATGCTTTATGGGGCAAAAAATTTACATGAATTTAAGGAAAAAATTAAATTATATGAGAATTTCAAAAAAGATAATGAGAAAAATAAATTTAGATTGGATAAAATAGATAATGCAAAACCGAAGCACATAGCCTATAACGTACATGAAAAATTTAGTCCTAAAAATGAAGTGAATAAATTTTTCTCTAATTGCGGTAATAAAAACCATGTGTCTAGGGACTGTCCCCACAAAGCAAAAGGTTTGAAGTGTTTTGCATGCAAACAATTTGGGCATAAAAGTTCGGAATGCCCAGGTTCAAAACTGGAAGTTGAAGCTTTGTGTATTGGGGTAAATCAAAATATGAGTAAAATTATACAAATAGACAATGTAAATTTTATAGGCATAATCGATACGGGAAGTGAAGCAACAATGTTGCGCAAGAATGCTTTTGAAAAATTAAATATGAATAGATTAAATCCTATGAGTACTACTTTGAAGGGGATCGGGAAAAGTTCCATAAAGCCATTAGGTTCATTCAGTGCTGATCTTAAAATTGACGAATTTAAAAATAAAACTAATATTTATGTTGTACATAATGATATAATGCCATATGATGTGATAATTGGCATGAATGCGTTAATGTTAAGTGAAACAACGATTAATGAGAAAGGTATTTTCGTAAAAAATAAATATAATTCTCTCGAGGTAAATTTAGTAACAGCACTTCCAGTAAATGCATATAAGAAAGAAATTAAGACGAATGTTGTTATTGATGCCCCTATTAACTTTGAAAACAAAATTTTTGAGAAATCCCCAGAAATAAATGAAACATTAATTAGTGTTGGAAAATGTGAAATTAAAAATCCCCAACCTGTTATGCTGTCAAAAAAATCATTAGAATCTTCCGAAAAATCCGTAAGTGAAAACGACGACGACGACGAAAATGACGAAAGTGATGACGATAAGATGCTTTTAGAGGACGATAATAGTGTAAATGATGACAGTGAGGAAGAGGAGGAGCCTCGACGAAAGAAACAAAGTCAGACGAGTATTTTCCAGATAGATGATGATAGTGAGGAAGAGGAGGAACCTCGACGAAAGGGACGAAGTCAGACGAATGTTTCCCGAATGAAGTCGCTAAATCCAGAAAACACTTGTTCGAAGAAAGATGAAAAACAAGTCCTACTTGAAAAAATTTCACAGTTAGCCGAAGAGCTGAAAGAGTTGAAAGAAAAAGTTGACGAAAATTCCAAACTCCTTAAAAGGAAGAAATCGAGAAAAAAGCCATTGACGATAGATTCCATTGAGTGTAAAAGACTAAATATCCCAAAGAAGAGACTGCCAGTGTAAATTTGAGAAAATTATTTATTCCATCACTTCCATTGAAGACTACAATTAGCGAGATAGCTGCATTATTTCCCAAAGCTGTGCAAATACAATTAGAAGTTTTCCCTACATATAAGACTGCCATTATAGACTTTTTGACTGAACAAGTTGCTACAGAAGCCTTAAAAGACATTAAAACCGAAAATGATCATTTAGAGGTTCTCGAGTTCGAGTCCCAAGATAACTTCGAGTCCCAAAGTAAAGATTTGCGTAATCATGACAATAAACAATTTTCCAAAGTTAAAAAGAAAAATAAAGCAAAATATAAATTGAGTAGACAACCACCAAAAACTGTTACCGTAGGCAACCAAGTTGTCGTAAAGCCAAAACTGACTTTCTTCTGTGATTGTGAAACAGTAAAAATTAAAAATGAAAATGTTTTTGATGTGAATAGAGATGGATGCCATGAAGGCTCCCGTTGCACGTCTACTCATGCTAAGATCCCTAAACGTGGGATCACTTAGCTTAAAAGCAAAAAATATGAAGATTTATACATAAACTGTAAATAAGTATGTTATTATTTTGTGTTACTTTTGTGTTTTTTTTTTTTTTTTTTTTTTTGTATTTTTCAGTGTGGCCGCCTGGAGGACCAGCCGACGCAGGATGGCCGAAAATATAGTGACAAGCCCTTACTTCCCCTAACATTGCAATCTAAAGCTACTCAGTCTTCCTTTGCCGTACCTGGAATCCAAAACAGCTGAGCTTCGACGGAGAGTGCAGAATATTGGCCGAAAGATGCGACTGTGACGTAGGCGGGCGCAGCTTGCGGAAATGCACGGCTGCTAAGAGCTTTTGAAGAGAGAAGTTCAGAGTGCAGTCGACGGCCGGATGAGAAGGCTCGCACATTTTTTGACGAGTGTATCGCTTGTTTTAGACGACGTTCAGCAATGCCGGAGCATGGCATTTTTTACGTACTTTGTGTTTCGAAGTAACTGAAAAGCGAAGTAATAAGTGATATGTTTGTGCCGCAAACTGTTTAAATTGAACTATCAAATGAACATTGGATCCGCAACTATAATTCATATTATCGTTTTGTACATAGTGTATTATACCTTAACTTTCTTTATTAAATTTTAAATAATTAGTAATTAATCGAATTAGTAGTTTTTGTTTTGAGGACCCACATAAGTCGGATCCTACATCTCAGAAGTGGCATTGAACGCGAATTTTAATTTAAAGTAAATTTTAATAGAACGTTAATTTTTAGTTAACATAAATTTTGATCGCTCGTAAATTTTAATATAAAGTAAATTTTTAATGAACCACAAACACTGATTAAACATAGACTGTGATTACAATATAAACTGAACTTTTTATTTTAAAAACTGTTGCTGAACAGCTGAACTATGATAAGTGGTGAATTATAAAATTCGTCTCTCTATTAATATTTATGGTATGCCATTCGACAACTATGTGGATTAAACCGAAAGTGAGAACTGAATAAGTGACAGGTCATACTAAGCAACGAAGTGTGAAATATGTTCTGCAAAGTGCTGAAGGATTAAAAAGTAAAAAATCAACTAGACGGAAATTCGAGCCAAAATTTAGAACAACAAACCATCTGCTGTTTCTGTTCTACAAAGGTATGTGTGTTTTTGTTTTGTTGCACAATGGTTTCTCTCGGAAACATTCCCAAAATTGGTGTTGCACTGGGGACGGAGAAATACAGTAAAATTAGAATTCTGCATCGGTTTTTATTCAATGACGAAGGTGATAGAAAAAACAGATGCAGAATAAAAAAAATTACAGGATTTAATTTTGTCGCTGATGATGAAAATTATATTAAAAAACAAAAATTCATCGACGATAATTTTTTGTTGAATAAATTGATTATTATAAGTAACTTATTAAGTGTTTCATTTGACGGCACGAAAGAAGAAATACGTGATTGGTTATTATTAAAATTAAATGATATTGAATTACTCAAAGAGGAAAACTCCGACAATGATTCGGAAGATGATGATTCTGAGAATGAATTTAGCAGTGATAATGACGTCGAGAAAATTGACTCCTCTGTGCAATGCCATATAAATAATGATGATAAATGCTATAAAAATAATGATAATCACAGTGATTGTGATTATAATAAAACTGAAAAAAATACAAATTGTAGTAATAATGTGAATTTTGGATCACATGCTGCAACTGTTTCTTTTAATGATTTGAGAATAATATTTCCAAATTTAGCGGCGAGCCGCATGAGAATATTATTGAATGGTTTACTGAATTTGAAGAATTAACAGAAATGTTTAATCTTAATGAGCTGCAGAAAATATTTTTTTGTAAACGATCTTTGAGCGGAAACGCTCTGCTATTCATCAGATCTGAAAAAGCACTATTCACATATAAAAAATTAAAGAAAGTGCTCATCAATGAGTTTAAGTTTGAAATTAACTCTGCCTCATTACATGATATATTAAGTAAAAGGAAAATAAGAGGCAATGAATCAGATACGGAATATTTTTTCAATATACGTGAACTGTCTAAGAACGGGCACATTGATGATGCCGCTATAATGCACTATGTGATCCAAGGAATTAATGACAGACCTGAGAATAAAATCATGCTTTATGGGGCAAAAAATTTACATGAATTTAAGGAAAAAATTAAATTATATGAGAATTTCAAAAAAGATAATGAGAAAAATAAATTTACATTGGATAAAATATATAATGCAAAACCGAAGCACATAGCCTATAACGAACATGAAAAATTTAGTCCTAAAAATGAAGTGAATAAATTTTGCTATAATTGCGGTGATAAAAACCATGTGTCTAGGGACTGCCCCCACAAAGCAAAAGGTTTGAAGTGTTTTGCATGCAAACAATTTGGGCATAAAAGTTCGGAATGCCCAGGTTCAAAACCAGAAGTTGAAGCATTGTGTATTGGGGTAAATCAAAATATGAGTAAAATTATACAAATAGACAATGAAAATTTTATAGGCATAATCGATACGGGAAGTGAAGCAACAATGTTGCGCAAGAATGCTTTCGAAAAATTAAATATGAATAGATTAAATCCTATGAGTACTACTTTGAAGGGGATCGGGAAAAGTTCCATAAAGCCATTAGGTTCATTCAGTGCTGATCTTAAAATTGACGAATTTAAAAATAAAACTAATATTTATGTTGTACATAATGATATAATACCATATGATGTGATAATTGGCATGAATGCGTTAATGTTAAGTGAAACAACGATTAATGAGAAAGGTATTTTCGTAAAAAATAAATATAATTCTCTCGAGGTAAATTTAGTAACAGTACTTCCAGTAAATGAATATAAGAAAGAAATTAAGACGAATGTTGTTATTGATGCCCCTATTAACTTTGAAAACAAATTTTTTGAGAAATCCCCAGAAATAAATGAAACATTAATTAGTGTTGGAAAATGTGAAATTAAAAATCCCCAACCTGTTATGCTGTCAAAAAAATCATTAGAATCTTCCGAAAAAGCCGTAAGTGAAAACGACGACGACGACGAAAATGACGAAAGTGATGACGATAAGATGCTTTTAGAGGACGATAATAATGTAAATGATGACAGTGAGGAAGAGGAGGAGCCTCGACGAAAGAAACAAAGTCAGACGAGTATTTTCCAGATAGATGATGATAGTGAGGAAGAGGAGGAGCCTCGACGAAAGGGACGAAGTCAGACGAATGTTTCCCGAATGAAGTCGTTAAATCCAGAAAACACTTATTCGAAGAAAGATGAAAAACAAGTCCTACTTGAAAAAATTTCACAGTTAGCCTAAGAGCTGAAAGAGTTGAAAGAAAAAGTTCACGAAAATTCCAAACACCTTAAAAGGAAGAAATCGAGAAAAAAGCCATTGACGATAGATTCCATTGAGTGTAAAAGACTAAATATCCCAAAAGAAGAGACTGCCAGTGTAAATTTGAGAAAATTAATTATTCCATCACTTCCATTGAAGACTACAATTAGCGAGATAGCTGCATTATTTCCCAAAGCTGTGCAAATACAATTAGAAGTTTTCCCTGCATATAAGACTGCCATTATAGACTTTTTGACTGAACAAGTTGCTACAGAAGCCTTAAAAGACATTAAAACCGAAAATGATCAATTAGAGGTTCTCGAGTTCGAGTCCCAAGATAACTTCGAGTCCTAAAGTAAAGATTTGCGTAATCATGACAATAAACAATTTTCCAAAGTTAAAAAGAAAAATAAAGCAAAATATAAATTGAGTAGATAACCACCAAAAAACTGTTACCGTAGGCAACCAAGTTGTCGTAAAGCCAAAACTGACTTTCTTCTGTGACTGTGAAACAGTAAAAATTAAAAATGAAAATGTTTATGATGTGAATAGAGATGGATGTCATGAAGGCTCCCGTTGCACGTCTACTCATGCTAAGATCCTCAAACGTGGGATCACTTAGCTTAAAAGCAAAAAATATGAAGATTTGTACATAAACTGTAAATAAGTATGTTATTATTTTGTGTTGCTTTTGTGGTTTTTTTTTTTTTTTTTTTGTATTTTTCAGTGTGGTCTCCTGGAGGACCAGCCGACGCAGGATGGCCGAAAATATAGTGACAAGCCCTTACTTCCCCTAACATTGCAATCTAAAGCTACTCAGTCTTCCTTTGCCGTACCTGGAATCCAAAACAGCTGAGCTTCGACGGAGAGTGCAGAATATTGGCCGAAAGATGCGACTGTGACGTAGGCGGGCGCAGCTTGCGGAAATGCACGGCTGCTAAGAGCGTTTGAAGAGAGAAGTTCAGAGTGCAGTCGACGGCCGGATGAGAAGGCAGGCACATTTTTTGGCGAGTGTATCGCTTGTTTTAGACGACGTTCGGCAGTGCCGGAGCTTGGCACTTTTTACGTACTTTGTCTTTCGAAGTAACTGAAAAGCGAAGTAATAAGTGATATGTTTGTGCCGCAAACTGTTTAAATTGAACTATCAAATGAACATTGTATCAGCAACTATAATTCATATTATCGTTTTGTACATAGTGTATTATACCTTAACTTTCTTTATTAAATTTTAAATAATTAGTAATTAATCGAATTAGTAGTTTTTGTTTTAAGGACCCACATAAGTCGGATCCTATATATATATACAGTTATATACAGGTCCCATAACTCTGTAGGCATTTTGAAACTCATAACTATTGAATGAATTCGTAGAATTGAACGCTATTTGCGAAAAAAAAAAAAAACATTCTCATGAAGGTGGAATTTGTTTGGTAAAGAAAAAATTATAGTTAATTTTTTTGTCGATAGTCTGGCAAATAGTTAAATTTTTCGCACGGATGTGAAAGAAAAATATGTTAATGAAAATCCTAAAAATGGCACATTTTTGCGATTAGAACTGTTTATTTCTTATTTCGCCTTGTGCATACATGAAGTTTTAATTGCGATGCTGACTTGGTAGATGAAGCGTTATTGGGGAAGAAGTTTTCTCTCGGGTAAAAACCGCTGACTGAAGCCACAGTTAGCAGTGTTAGAACACGTTTGCAAAATGTAATTTGTGGTGACGACGGACACACAGAATAGGATTTATTTGTCTATAAGCATTTGCATGCGAATAAGTACAGTTTTTCATGAAAATGTGTGATATGATCACGCACAGCGCCCTCTATCGACAAACAGCTTATTCAGCGCCATCTATCGACAAACAGCTTATTCATTATTTTTTCTTTTCCAAAAAATAGCCCCTTCACGAGAAGTTCAAACCGTTTTTTTTTTCAAACTGCGTTTAATTCTATCAATTCATCCAATAATTATTAATATTTAAAATGTCTACACACTTCTGAGACACCCTGTATATTTAGAATATCAAATGAACTGAAAATCGCATAAATTATTTAAATAATATAAGTTAAATTTCATATTGACGTTATCAGAAGAAAAATAAACTTGTTTAAATATAATGGAAAAACACATTAATTTTTAAGCAGCAACACTTTACATTTAAAGTTAAGATAAATAATCTCGTAACATAAACAACAACACGGATCTGTTTTGTTAAACTCGAAATATTTTCCACATAATAACCATGCAATTTCTATACAATGTGTTAAAGCGTGAAAGACTTCTTTTTAAAGTATCATCAACAAGTTTTTATTTATTATTATTATTATTATTTAAGCAACTATATTTTGCATTTGGAGTTAAAATAAATTGTCTTTTAAGGTAAACAACAGCCCAGATCTGTTATTTTAAACTGAAAATAGTTTGCACATAATAGCCATGCTATTTTTATTCGGTGTGTTGAAGAGTTCTTTTTAAAATATCATCAACGAAGGATTTTTTTATTTTTATTATTATAACGAAATCGTTCGTGATTTTTTTTTAAATTCTTTTTTAAAGGATTCTTTTTTGTTAAACAATTTTTTCAACTTCAGTATGTTACTTATCATTAAATGATAGTTTGGTATGAAAAATTATTATTATCATTATATTGGAAAAACATGTGTTTCAAGTAAGAATGCGTACTACAAAATTTCTGATTTTATTTATTTATTTATTTATTTATTTTTATTCGTAACACACAGTTATGTATTATTATTATTATTTAAGAAGTTACATTTTTCAGGGAATTAAGATTTTAAAGAAGTAAACACTGTCAAACTTTAAATAAAATTGTTTCATACAAAGACTGATTGTTATCGTTTTTTAAGTCACGTGTAATAAAAATATTATTTAAATTTTGTATATACTGTTTCACATTTGTTTATAAAAATTATGGATGTAATTTAAAGACATTTTATAGTATGCAGCAATTTCTCAAAAAAAAAAAAAAAAGAAAGAAAGAAAGAAAAGAAAAAAGAAAAAAACGGAAAATTTCAGTTGTTAATAAAGTGTCAAAATTTCGTTTAGAAGTTAAAAATTAATTAAACATTAAAGTTTTAATTTTAATTTTTATTAACTTTAATTATTAATCGATAGCACGTTACATTAAATTAACAGTACTAAACGTAGTAAAATATTTAAACCTTGAAATTTATATAAAAAGTAAAATAACTTAAAGGTGCAAAATCTTTTGTCATATACGGATTTTCAGATTAGTTGCTTATATATATATATCATGAGCTCTAAATGACGAATCTGTTTATGCATTCGGGGCAATTATTTTTACTTTCCTATATATTCAATACAAGAAAGTATTGGATTCGTAAAATTATTTCGACTTCCGGATTTACGCGTTTTGAGAGGTCTAGAACACGATTTAACCATTTTTGGAAAATGTCCGCCTGTCTGTATGTGAGTGTGTGACAAAACATTTGTGGCAATTGAATCTCCGGAACTACTGCACAGAATTGTACGTAAATTTATATGTAGATGCATCTTGACCTAAATTAGTGCGTACCAATTCTTGGTATCGACTGCTCAAATTGCAATACACGGTTTCCGCAATTTAAGGGGAGGCTATATCTCAGGTTCTATTGCGTATAATCAAACAAAGTTTGATATGTGAAAAGGCCATTATAAGGCATTATGCTGATTTAATTTGAATGCTTATTGGCCAACAGGTGGCGCTGCTATACAACATTTCCGAAATTTAAGGAAAAGCTATATCTCAGGAACTACTGCACAGAATTGCATATAAATTTATATGTAGATGCACTTTTACATAAATTAGTGCCTTTTAACTTTTGGTATTAACTGTTCAACAAGTGGCGCTGCTATACCGTGATTTCCGCAGTTTAAGTGAAGGCTGTATCTCAGGTTCTATTGCGTATCATGAAACAAAACATTATGTGAGATGGTTATTATGAGACATTATGTTGATTCAATTTGGACGCTTATTGGCGATCATGTGGTGCTGCTATACCGCAATTTTCCTCATTAACTAGAAGGCTTTCCAGAAGAAACAAACTACTCATAGCTAACTATCTCAACTTCTATGGCATATAACTGTACATGTTAATTTGACATGTTAAATAACCCTTATAAAAACACATTTTTTAAGATACTATTTATAGACAATTAAACTATATTTCTTTGGATATTTAGTGTTAGTTTTCTATAAGATGAAAATCATTTGCATTCATCATGCTAGATAACTTTAATAAATTATTTGCACTTAGTGAATTTGTATAGAGAAATATAGAAGAAAGTCTTGTGGTGTCCTCAACATACTAGTTTATAATAGGTTTAAACGTGATACCATATTACTTGGAAGAGTAAGCACTATTAAGTTTCATTAATAATCTTTTTTTTGTTGAACTAATCTCTGAGTTTCAACTTCTCTTGTTTTTCTATTTCAGTTTATCATGGAACTTGGAAACCTCTGGACGGCTCCTACCTGCCTAATAAAGCCAGGCCTACAGGTTTTTTACCATCCAAAGGGGCGAATAACCGCCAAATTATCGCTTAGTAACCTACTGCATGACAAATAACTTAAGATGCACAATGTAATTTTTTAACTAATTTTTAATGCCAAAGAAGATCGCTGCCAAAAGAATGGAAATTATGACCGGAAATAGAAAGATGAAAACAAAGTTAGAAAAAGTGGGACCATCCCAATTTAGATAAACCACAGGAAGATGATTTTTTTTCCGCTTTTTGAACCACTAACGATCGCAACGAGCATTTGACGTTGCAGAACCGTTGAACGATGACCAGATATCGGCACACACTCGGACCCTTCTGGGAAGTCTTCGTTTTAAATTATCATATCAATAAACATATTTGCTTTTTCAAAACCGAAAATTTTGTAAACAATTTAAATCCATTTTTCTCCTGGATCATCAAACATTCGTAGCATGCACTAGTAGATGCATATTTAACTCAACCAAATTAACAACTTTTGCACTGTCCACTTTTGATATTATCGGATGAAGCATGCTGCTCTGTTTCCACACCTGATTTCAATTAATGGTTGTTTGCAGATTTATAGAATAACAAAGCAAAATCAATGATCAAACGTCTTGAAATTATATTCGAATTGTCGTTGGTGTCAATTTTAGCTACAGAAAATTTAAAATTATTGCAGGAGATTCTTAGAAATCGTACGCCATTTTTTTTTTATTGCATTATCATCGTTTTTCTTCGGCGTCCGCTTCTCATAATTCTTGTTTTTTATAATTTATTGAAAGCAGTTGAATAAGCAGTTGACTTGTAAGCAGAATTTATAAACAGTTGACTTTTTCAAATTTATCTAATTACGGTAAAAAGAAAACGTTTTCTATACTTCCTTATATACTCATAGTTTGTTATCCTTATCATTACAGTTGCTGATATTAATAAAAAATAAATAAATAAAAAAGCAATAAATTGTGGTAGAAAATAAATATTAGAAAAACAACGGCAATTTGTTATTTTACACTTTCTGCTTAACATATATATGCTATATATATATATATATATATATATATATATATATATATATTTCTCATCCTGTGTTTAATAAACTTCATATCCACAATTTACTTAATGATCCATCCAATCCTTTTCCCATCAAAAACTTCATCATTCAAAAAACTTTTAAATACAATATTACTTTAGGCAGAAAAATACTTAACTACAATAAATTTGCTAAATTTCTTACATCTATTGATCAGCCTCCATGCTATTGTTCTGATTCCAAATATAAATCTTTTTTCAATCCATCTCATGGTCATATTATTACTGGCGATATCAATATTGTGGAAAATCTTACTTTAAGATCTTTGATGAAATATGGCACTAAATTTCGTATGCCTTCAAAATTCAAATTTATTGATATCATTACTCAATTTAATTTAGACTTGGATCTCTTTATATACAAAATTGCTATTGATTATAATAAACCAGTGGAATATTTTAATGAGTGGAAATTTAAGCTACTTGAGAAATTTAAACTTGATTTAGTTTATAATATGCACCATCTTTCTAATATCAAGTACTATAATTTCAAAGAAATTAATTCAGCAATTCTCGACCTACAGTCTAAATTTATTATTACTTATGTTGACAAGGCGGCTAATAACTATGCAATTATTTGCAAAAAGTATTATAAACAACTTCTTTTTGATACTATGGATACTAGTAATATTTTTGTTAAGATTAATGACAGTATCGAAATTAAAAACAGGCATATATTTAATTATTACAAGTTGATAAAAACTAAAAATAATAACTATAATTATCCTTATTTAGTTGTAATTCCGAAATTTCATAAAGATCCAATTAAATTTCGTACTGTTACTGTTGCCTGTAATGCCTACACTTCTAATTCTAATATTATATTATTAAATATCCTTAAAAAATTACATAGTTATATTGTTTCTAACAAGTGTAATTTTTTTCTAAAAAATAGTTTTCAACTCAAAAATAAAATTAAAAATCTTACTGATATTACTGGTATAAAAACTTTTGATTTCAATGATCTTTATAATAATATAGTTATTAAAGATATGTTTGATATTATAAATAAACTTTTTGTAGAAGATCTGCAGTATTTAAATCTAAATGTTAACATTACTCCTTCAACCTTTAAAACTCTGACTAGGTTTATACTTTTCCATAACTATATTTTATTCAATAATTATTTATATAAACAACGTTTAGGATTGCCACAAGGTGGCATTGCTTCTAGTATATTAGCTGATCTATACTTATATTATTATGAGCGTGATATTGAGTGTACTAACTTTAAATTACTACGATACATAGATGATATAATTATATTATACTTGGATAAACATCACACCAATCTAAACTTACCTGTTAATTATCCTGAAAATCTGTCTCTTAGTAGTACTGATTTGGAATCTAATGTCATTAGTTTCTTAGATTTAAAAATTATTCTTAATTGTAATGGCAAATTAGAATTTGATTTATATGATAAAAAGAAAGATTTCCCCTTTAAGGTAAATTTTTTTACTAATTTTCAAACATGTTTACATAAATCTGTATTTGTCAATATTCTTCTTAATTTTAATCTACGTATCAAAAATTTAGTGTCTGATAAACATCAAAAAGTACAATTTCGATTTTTTAAAAAATTAGCATTAATTAATGGCTATCCCAAACACTTGATTCAAAAATTCTTTTAATCATTTATTTATTTATTTTATTATTGTAAATATTATTATTTATTTATAATTTTTATTACTATTATTCACATTAAAATAATTATGAATAATTCATTTTATTTTATTGTACTATTATTTTCATCTCAATACTCTAGATGGCAGCACTATCCATGCTAAAATAATTATGAATAATAATCTGCTTTTTTTAGGATCTGAATACGTATGAATCCTTAATTTACCTGAATAACACTGCGCATCCTTTATTACTCAATGGTCACTGCAATTTTGAACTGATTAACTGTGTGTTTAACTGAGTTCTGATTGTTTAATTTTACATGTGCATTGTATCTTAGTTTTTCTGGATTGAATTTTTCTGGTTTTTTCACATGGGTATCTTGTATTTGAATCAGTTTCAAATATATTTTATTAAGTAATTTTGTATGTTTATTTCAATCTCCAATAAATATGTCTTAGGATTATTTCAGGTAATATTGTGATTTTGATCTTCTTTTTTATGGATTTTCTATGGATGTTTCGGGCCTGTGAACAAAGAAATTCTTAGCTTTTGCTTTCTTTGTGACAGAAAAACATCCATTTCTTAGCATATTTGCAGTCTACCAGGCCCTTGAAAACGTTGGAATGCAAATCATGCTTTTTTCTCATTTCCAAAATTCATTTCGATTTATCTTTAATTCTTTTCTGATTTGATATGAGTGGTCTGAGATTATGATCTGAATAATTGTTTTAATGCTGAGGTTGAATCATCTTTGAATTTCATAAAATTTTGCACTGATATTATTATATTTTATTATTGTATTACTATATATATATATATATATATATATATATATATATATATATATATATATATATATATATATACTATATATATATTACAGGTCTTTGTATCTCTATTACTGTAATCGTACAAACAAACGAAAGAGAAAACAACAATCCTGTCTAAAAAAAAATTAAGTTGCCATAAATATTTTGATATTTTTCACGCGTTCGAGTGTTATGTTTTTTTCCGAAATTCATTCTTTGTATTCTTTTCCCAAATTCGTATTTCCCAATTGCATCTTCAGTTTTAATTCCTTTGCCTACTTTTCTGTATTGTTATTTTTATTATTATTATTATTTATGTAAGATGTACAAATAATTCTGAAAAAAATTATAATCAATTGAGTTATAGTAAAAAATAAATAATCTGTCTTCTTTCTTAGTTTTAGAATTATTGCAATAATAGTTGCAATGATAAAGCATGTGATGGTATAAAAAGAAGTTCTGTAGAATTAATTCTATTTCAAATGGTGAAATGGACATTTTAAATTAAACAAAAATGTATGTTATCGAAAATGCAACATTGGAATAAATTGACCATGAAATATATATATAAATATATATATATATATGCAAATAAAAATTGAATTTTTATTTGCATTTCGGAGGTAAAGAACACAATGTTCAAAATGTAATTTTCAGGTGACCCTTACCTAGGGGTACATATATGTAAAAAAATAAAACGTATTAAATTATATTTATAAAAACCAACTCTTTGAAATGTTGACTGCCAAATGTTTACGCCAATGAAACTAATTGGCGTAAGTGGACTTTGATTAGTTCCCCACCATATATATTCTCATAAATTTCTGGGGCAGGACATATTATAATCATGTAAAGAGCAATGAATTTGAGCAAATGTCTGACACAGTGACTGAATGAAATTCCCGCCTAATGGACTATTCACCGTTCACTTCGAGATATTTATCTTATTCTAATCTATTAATTTATTTTATTAGGGTCAATTTCGTAGCTCAGTTTTCATACTACTATTTCCAGTGCAACAATCCTCAAAATGCATATTTATATGGAATATCGCCCAATTTTGCTATTTTGATAAAATCTTAAATTATGAATTTTTACTATTACAATATTTGTAGTCAATAATGTTCAAACATTATCATAAATGTTATTTTGAAGTAGTCTGGTATATTTATGATCATCAAAAAGGACGTTTATGCTCATTTTTTGTTCTATTCTGCCATGTCCCAATCGTAAATTCCAAATAACTAACGAAATTTTTAAATGAAAAAAATTCTTAGTCAGGGATAATCATTCTAGTATCCTAAATGATATTTTAAAAGTGTTCTGATAGCTTGACGACGAAAATATCCCTCAAATAGGACGTTTATGCGAAATTTTACCCTATTCTGCCATATTAAGTAAATCGTAAATTCCCAATGACTTACGAAGTTTTTAAATTGGAAAATTCATATTCAAGGATGTTTATACCAGTATCTAATATAGTAATTATAAAAGTAGTCTGACAACTTTCCGATGAAAATATCCCTCAGAAGGAACATTTATGCGCAATTTTGCCGTATTCTGCCATGTTAAGAAATTCTTAAATTTCGAATAATTTGCGAAATTTTCAGAGTGGCATGTTTATAGTTAATGATGTTCCTCCCGGCATCAAATGTGATATTTAAAATCTGTTCTTACATATTTACTATAAAAAAATATTTATTTGCATGCACGTTTACTTGGAATTTTGTCCTTTTCTCTCTTGTTAAGAAAATCATAAATTTCGAATAACTTCTGAGGTTTTTTTAATTAGAATGTTCCAAATGAATAATGACGTTGCCAGTGACATAAATAATATTTAAAAACTGGTCTGACCTCTGTGTGATCATTTGTTCGTGAGATATCGTGTACACAGACTAACAAACAAACTAACGGACTAACACACTAACGACTAACAAACTAGCAAACATCCTACAAACGGACACCATACAAATTTTGTCATTTTCGGATTCCTGACACCTGGAAACGTGCAAAATGTGAAAAAAAAAAAAAAAAAAAAAAAACGAGGTCAAAATTTTTCACGATTACCTAAGTTCCCCATACCTATAGTATGATGGGGAACTAATAAAAAACCTTATATGTATGTGTAGACATATGTATGTTTGTGTGTGTGTGTGTGTATTTGACTTTATTTATGTCTATGTGTACATTTTTTCACACACACACACACAGACAAAAAAAAAGTACTGAATGTGAATATTATGTTGATAGGCATGAATTTATATTCAAATGAATGGCCAACAGTTTAAATTGTCCATATTTAATTCTGCCTAGTTATGGCATTTAATCTCATAATTCAGTAAAATAGTGAACCTGATAGATTGTCATTTAGAGTCCATATTAACAGACTTATTATTGCACCACCTAGATACAGCCACTTACTTGATGAAGCAAGTCATAATAGAAATGCTAATTATAATTCAAGACAAAGCCACAATTATAATTTAAGAAACAGGAATTAAATTTTAATATCATATTATGTAGTGTTTTACAAAAACTTGTGCATTATATGAAAAGGCCTTGATGCATTGGTTTCTTTTTATGTTTATTTTTTGTTCTGTCATTCATTGTATGCAGGCAATTGGCTGGACCAATATATACTCTGCATTTTTTTTTCTCTTTCTTTTTTTTTAATTACAATGGATGACACAACGCTATGTGAAATATTACATAATTTTTCTCTTTTCTAGTTCTTATTATTACTGTTTTCTTAACATCAAATTTAACAAAATTTATTATAGTTCAGTTAAAAAAAAAAAAAAAAAAAAAAAAAAAAAACTTGTTTAATAAAATTAACATTTTGATAGATATTAATGTGTCATAAGGTTAACAGATAACTACAATACTGTTTGTTTACATACTATATGCATAAAGTATTAATAAGTCAGAAACTTAAAGTTAAAACTCAAAATTTTAAAATGTGGCAATTACATTATTATTATTGTTATTATGCTATGTTATTTTTAAAATGCTTCATTGGGTTTAGTGAGTTGTTTTGGTGATCTTTATCTCATCACACTAAATTTTGATAGTACTAAGAATTTTGATTAAATATATTTTTTATTTTCATTTTTAATTTTACCCTCTATGTTAATGCTAACTCGTTCAAAATTTACCCGGGAGAGTAGCATTTCATTGTGGTGAGACCCCCCCCCCACACTTCTTTTGAAAATTGTTTAATACAATTCAATTGACATATATATACCCAGTTTTGCGAGGTGTCCAAACAGAAGTCTTTGACTTTGATGGGGGACGGAGGCCTGTCCCTAACAGGTCAGTTCTTTATACACGCCCTATCCCGCTAGGACAATGGCCATAAGCCAAAGTCGATATACTTGTTGCTACATACAAGATTAAGGGGAGATATTTTTTTTTGACTGTCCAATGGGCGTCGTTTTTGAATCTCTCCTGTGTGGAATTGCACGAACAAATTTTTTTCACTTTTGTGATATTTTCTATTATTTGTATATACATTATATTTTTTTCATTTTGTGTTCATTTTTTTTTAATTTACTTGTACTCATGTGTTGTTGTTTTTTCTTTGTTTTACATTGATGTTATTTGACATGTTGCAGTATTAAATATGGCATGTTCAATATTCTTTACAATGTAGAAAGTAATATGTAATAACTTTAAAAGCATAGCATCATCATTCCATGGATATATATATATATATAAGAACATTGTAGAGAAAAACTATTTTTACAAAAAAGTGAATAGTTATGACTTTCAAAGCTTTCTTGACGAAATATATGTAGGGGAAATCTGGATCCAGACTCTGAACTCTAGGAAAATGTGGTGCCCACAATGATTGTCGAATGATAAAGTCTTCGGAAAACCATTGTGTTTCATGATGAGACAGATTTTTAATGTGCACATTTATAGTAATAATTGACTGTTTCAATTATATACAATTTTTGTTTTTGCTTATGCAGATTTCTTATATATATATATATATTTTTAAAAAATGAATGACATTTTTCATTATGTTTATATGACATACTAGGGAGTGAGAGAGATTTTTTTTTATTTTTCTGGGTCGCCGGGAGGAATATGTGAAGGTGTTCACATATATTTGGTTAAAATTTAATTTAGTTTTTAAATAAAATAAAATCTAATGATAAATTAATGCATTATTGCAATTAAAAAAATAATTAAATTTTAAGTGAGATATTATATTTACATAATTTGTTCTTAGGCATTTGAAGAAAGAATTATTTTTAAATGTAGTTAAAAATTATACAATTTTAATTATACATACGACCTACACTATTTATTAACATAAAACAATAACACACATCATTCAGAAATCTAAATTGTATATGTTTTATATCTAAATCATAAATAAAGTGTTTATCTTTTTAAATAGAAAGTACTTTATTTTATGGGATAAAAAGAAAATAAAAGAAATAATATCTAATGGAAATTCTGACATTAAACGTAATTATAAAAAAAAGTGTTCTCAAATAGTCATAAAACAAGAAAACGCATTGTCAGAATTTATATTATTGCAACACCGGATATAATATATTTTAAATTACCTAATATTAATGATTTCAGTTCATAACGGTCATTTTCTCTAGTCAAACTGTCGCTTGGCATAATGCAGGCGATTAAAGTGTTAATACAATTATAAACCGTCATTACAAATTCAAAAAATTAACATTAGTTTATTATCTAAAACAAAGAACTGAAGTTGGCTTTCATTTTGGCGAAAATAAGATAATGCAAACATATGACTTCCCTTCCGGGGGTTCTTCCCGTGCGATAGAAAAAAGCAGATCCACAGTTTTTGCTCTTTTCACGAGATTGTAAAGACGTAGTATTTTTGCTCTGCCCTCTCTCTCTCCCTTGATATCCGGAATTTCTGGGATTATTGCGTTGCAAATTATTTTTTATATGTGAACTTGTATTTGTCTTCATGTGATTTCTTTAATAACCAACATTTAATAAAAACTATGTAAAATTCTCAAGACTTTGACTATTTTCATCTTTTCAACAACGTTTTGTTTCAAACTTCACGGCCAATGGATAAGCTTCTTTAGTCTGTGGTGGATTTCTACTTTACACCGTCATGTTAAGAAATTCTTAAATTTCGAATAATTTGCGAAATTTTCAGAGTGGCATGTTTATAGTTAATGATGTTCCTCCCGGCATCAATTGTGATATTTAAAATCTGTTCTTACATATTTACTATAAAAAAATATTTATTTGCATGCACGTTTAATTGAAATTTTGCCCTTTTCTCTCTTGTTAAGAAAATCATAAATTTCGAATAACTTCTGAGGTTTTTTAATTAGAATGTTGCAAATGAATAATAACGTTGCCAGTGACATAAATAATATTTAAAAACTGGTCTGACCTCTGTGTGATCATTTGTTCGTGAGATATCGTGTACACAGACTAACAAACAAACTAACGGACTAACACACTAACGACTAACAAACTAGAAAACATCCTACAAACGGACACCATACAAATTTTGTCATTTTCGGATTCCTGACACCTGGAAACGTGCAAAATGTGAAAAAAAAATAACGAGGTCAACATTTTTCACGATTACCTAAGTTCCCCATACCTATAGTATGATGGGGAACTAATAAAAAACCTTATATGTATGTGTAGACATATGTATGTTTGTGTGTGTGCGTGTATTTGACTTTATTTATGTCTATGTGTACATTTTTTCACACACACACACACAAAAAGTACTGAATGTGAATATTATGTTGATAGGCATGAATTTATATTCAAATGAATGGCCAACAGTTTAAATTGTCCATATTTAATTCTGCCTAGTTATGGCATTTAATCTCATAATTCCGTAAAATCTTTTAAAAGCAATTTTTCATCAGAAATACTATGAATATAATATATTTTCCATGACATTTAAAGCAAATAAATACTGTAATTTCTGAACTTTCCAAAGCATTTAAGATGTCCAAATCACTGTTAACTCAAATTGAAATAAAACGAATATTTAAAAAAAGGCCTAAATTATTCATAATCAATCGTTGTACATTATTCTATTTTCTATTTGAACATTTGAACATTTTTCTATTTGAATAAAAATATGGATATCCCACATTCTTAATTTATTCAGAGAGGAAGGAACATTTTCTTATAAAAATTATCTTTTTAGAAATGAAGAAGTTTTTCAAATTAACAGTGATAGCACTTGGCATATTTGAATAGATAATTCACGTTGTATGTCATTGTTAAATATATTTTATAGTTATAGGTTAGAAACAGTTAAAATTCCAATAATATGTTTTAATTTAATTTGATTTAACTCTAAATTATATCTTTTAAAAAAAGGAGCATTAAATAAAAATCAAAATTAAACCTCCTAAAAAACCAATTTATATAAAAACAAAAAATAAATAAATAAATAAATCTAGATTAAAAAAAAAAAAAAAGAAAAAAAAAAAAGAAAAGAAAAGAAAAAGAAATACTTACTAAATACATATTGCAATTATTTAACAGATGTAAAGTACTGGGTATTGTTCCCCGAACGCATCATTCAAATAACCATTTGTAAGTATTAATAAAATTTTGGAAACCACAAAAGTAAAAATACATTATGCATCAATTCTACTATTAAGAAAAGTTAAAAAGTAGAAAAGAAACTTTTATCATTTTTAAACTATTAGGTATTCATTTTTGAAGAAAATTTTCTTAGAAAATGTTGCTTTATGAAAAGCTTCGATCAGTTTGAAATGCAAACGAAACGCAACATCTGCTCTATATTATATATGTATCAGCGTTTTTTTTTTTTTTTTTTTCCAAATATTTTATTTGCTTTACTGGAATTCAAGAAAGACGAAAACTAACTCTTTTAAAAATTTAACTTTTATGGTGTTGATATTAGTTTTCGATACTGATTAGTTTCAAAATTACTTTAAATAAAGACATAAATAAAAAAAAAAAAAAAAAAAAAAAAAACTGTCTGTAGCACATTAGTGGTGCTTTTATACGGAGAGGTTGTTTATGCCGAGATATTTTCCAAAATTATTTATTATTTATTTCATTAACTGCGAATAAAAATTTCTCATAATAAATTAAAATAACAATATAAAGCATATATAAAATAATTGTATTAAATACAAGAAAAAATATATAACACTTAAAAAATATATATTATATATTTTAACACTGTTTACAAAATGAAAAAATAAAATTTCCAAAACTTATCACAGTAAATGCTACCGATACTTCGGCACGAATGAAATTAATAAAACAGAGACAACCAGAATGCATTTATTCGACAAAATAACTACCATCAGCGTCAATGACATTTTCCAATTTCTCACACAGCAAATAAGTACCTCTATGATAGAAGGAGGCCCGTTCCGAGCTGAAGAAGTTAGTGATAAAATTTTTCATTTGTACATCATTCCTGGATCTCTTTTGTTCAAGGGAATGTTGCATGGACCTCAAAAGGTGGAAGTCCACATAATCCTTTGGAATAAGCTAGGTAGGTCAAGACCTCACACTTTAATTTTTCAAGGGTTGTTTTCGTGGTGACAAAGACATGTGGTCTGGCATTGTCTCCAACAAGATAAAAGGTCAGCGCTCCTTTTCAGTCTGTGGGAGTTTTTGTTCAACTTAAATTATATTAATTAAAAAACGAAGTGAATTGTTCAATTTTTTGTGTTCAGTTTCACAAACTAAGCACTGTACCACTGTGCAGTGATTGTTTCACCAGATTTCAAAAGTTTGAAATACAGGACGCCATGAACGGTCCTACCACACACATAGGAGCATTTTTCTCCCGTGAATAACCTTTTTTGTTGTGGATATGGCTTGTTCGTCTGGCTCGAACTAGGATCGATTAGATACAGGGTTGTGCAAATACACCTACTACTCAACTCCAGTGACCACTCACTTCAAGAAATACTTCCGTTCAAACCACTGCAGTAATGTTTTGTGTATACCTAATCGTTGGCCCACATTATGATCTGTTAAGGTATGTGGAACTCATCTGCCGACCTTTTGGATCTTTCCCAAGACATGTAGGTGTCGTCCCTCTGTCGACTGAGCGACTCTTAAATGTCTAGATAATTGCATAATGGACTGTGTTGCATCTTCTTACAATCACGATTTCAGCTCCTTATCTGCGAATTCTTTCGGTCTCCCTGTCCGTGGCTTGTTTTCTAAGCTTAACTCACCTTCTTGAAATTGGCAAAACAATCAGGAAGTGTCCACTCGCTGATAACCGCCATTCCGTATCAGTGGCGGATCCAGAACTTGACTTTTGGGGGGGGGGGGCTAAGATTTTCCAAAGTGTTATTCTAGACCAATAAAAAATTTACAATTGTAATATTCAATTGTGAATGTCAGTGTTTTGGGGGGGGGGCTTCAGCCCCCTAGCACCCCCCTTAAATTCGCCACTGTTCCGTATGCCTGATATATTGAACCATGTGCTTCACTTGCTCATTCATCCTGAATTTAAACATACATAACAAACAATGACGCAGATGAATTTTATCAACAGTCATTTTCGACATCTTGCATAAAATAAATGTGTACTGCATTGACCGGTTGGCCACTTTGGCAACGTGTAGGATTGTCGGAGAGAACTTTTGCATACCCCTAATATTTTAATAGCGGCACTTTTGTAATACCTGCATTTTATGTGATGGGAATAACAAATATGAACTTTTGCAGAATGCTTCGAGAAAATGTATTAGTAGTTTTCATTGCAATGAAATCATCATAGATATACCCTCACTTGAAATAAATAATCTGGTGTGGCACTCAAACGACATTCTTTTACTGCATTTCAATACTTAAAGTAATGAACTTATACTTATATAGTATAAAGATATTGCAAATAAAGGAGTAAGATAACAATTATTGTATATAGACCTATGATAAACATTAAAACTAGATTTGGAAATAGTTATTTCTGACATATAATTCTGCATGGGAGAGCAATGGTCCTTTCAATCCCTTGATTAGATTTAGTGCTTACATTCATGCAGAAATCAAGGCTGTTATTAAATTTAAGTGTTTATTTAAAATTACTGACACAACTTCCGCCCGCACCACTGCCTAAAACTTCTGAATCTTGAACAAAAATTTCCGATAGCAACTTCATATGAACGTCAAAAAACAAAGTTTGAAGTACTTGTACAAGTACTTGTTTTAAGTCACGCTGATAGCAGATATGCACAAAGATTAACCGCTTAAAACTTGACATTAGTATTCAGACCTTCAGGGGATTTATGTTAAGGCGGAACAAAACGTAAAATGTTAGGAAAATTATATGCATTAAACCTTTAATTAGAGTTACCACTGAAATTTAGTCATACACGTGCAGACACGCAGACGTTATTTGCTAAAAATAAACAAATCATGTACTAAATCTCCCAAAACGTGTAAACTTATCAAAAACGGAATTTGGAAAGATTTTGCCAATCCAATTCTTTTTTTCTGTCGAGTATAGAAGAAAACAAAAAGCAATTTTTAAGTATGATTTTGTGTTTCTTAAAACATACATATATTGTCTCTATTAGAAAATGATCAGAATAAGAATCTTTGTATTCATTAAGGAATCTACTAATTTTTTATTCAAAATCGGACAATCTGCACTAATTTTTTAATATTATTATTTTACTTTCTGAACTTTAGTAGTTAGGATTGACTTGATAAAAAAAAAGTCTTTTAAATTAAAAAGAGAATATTTCTTAAAAAAATAATTATATACAAAATATTGTTTAACGAATCTTGGATGAAATACAAAGTGTCACAGCAAGACCTCAACATCTCTGTTCCTCGCTTGGGGTACATAAATAATTCCCAAAGAACTATATCTCTACAACAAATAGTGTTTAAAAAATGCAAAAGAATAAATGTAAAGTCATATCCAGTGTACGAAAAAAGCTTGTTGTATACATAAACATCGGTGTTTGCATATGTTTACATAGAAAGATGCTAAAATTGCTCTCTCTTGTGCAAGTCGGGATATGCCTACGCGTCGTAGAATGGCTGACTGTGCCTACTACATGTTTACTAAGACTAAATACATGTAATATTAACGAACGGAGTACGATACAGTGGTAGTTGCAACCTTTAAATATGATTCAAAGTACTTCTTGACACCATAAAAACCTCGATATGCGTAAAATCTTGCATCGGGTCAGGTAACCCTATTTTATCCGACCCCGAGCCCAATTGCATTTCAGGTTCGGATCGGTTCGACTAAATGTTTTCTCTTGTGGATCGGGCTCGGGTCGGGTTGACTGATTTATTTTTCGTACGAGCTGGGTTCAGATGGAATTAACTGACTTTTTTCAACTGCAGGTCGGCTTCGGGTCAGGTTTACTTTTCAACGAATCTGGTCGACTTCAGAACATCTTAAAAAAAAAAAAAAAATTATCTTAATAAGCAGAAATGTGTTTGCTGTATATATCCACAATGAATATGCTCTTACCCAAAATATTATTGGAGCATAAACATCCATATCCGATTAAAACGATTAAAATAATAATAATTATTATTATATTTAAAATATAACTGGTGGAAATTAGGCTCCCTCTCCGGCAATAGCTAGATGTGTGTTTCCTCAATTTTTATTACACACACCGTTTTGAAATAGATTGTGAACTTAAACTGATAATTAATGTTTTTTTTCTTGCAGATGTTTTTAAAAAGTTATTGAAATGTAGATTTAGATGAGTCGGCGTCTGTATTCATTTTAATATTTGTGTGTGCGTGCGATAAACATTGAACAATAAACTACAAATACTAAACTTGAAACACATTTTTGTACGCTGGAAGTACACTGCTAAAATTAAAGTTCTATTTTTCACCAGAAATGAGGTTCCAAATTAACCTTAACCAATATTCTGAGAAATTTGTGTCCATTTTTTTCACAGATTAATAATAACCACCACTAAAATGTTAAAACTCTGAATCAAAAATATGGTTACAGCTAAATTTGCCTTATTTGCTCCTTTTGTTTAGTGAAATGCTGAACTATTATTTTTGACAGTGTACAGGTACAGAAAACACAAAAAAAGTTAAAACTTATTATTAATCCATTTTTCATATTTTTAATTTTTAGCTTACTGTATTAGCAATTACATTTTTCATTCTCACATCTCAAATATTTTAGCAACTACGTGACAATGAAAATGTACTTTGTTTTATAACTTAAAAACTTTTTGCATGTTTTTTAGATGCATTATAAATTTTTATTTAAATTCGGGTTTTCGCTAAGGTGCGGGAGAAAAGAAGTGGGATTTTGGATTGGGTGCAGTTATAAAGAAGTTAGGTTCATGTCTTGTGCTGGTCGTCGAAATTATTTATTGTGGGTTCGAGTCGGTTTTCAGTCGATTAAAATGTTTTTGTCGGATTCAGGTCGGGTAGACATTGACCCGTGCAGTACTCTTGCAATGGTTGTTTTTACATCTTCGTCCATAAATCTATGCATATACCGGTATATTCATACTACAAGTAGATTTTTTAATTGCACCGGATTTGATGTCATAGTTTTTCTTTTTCATTTTTCTGAAAAACTATTTATCGCAGAGATATAGTTCACTAGGTATTTTTTATGTACTCCATACAAGTAATCTAGTTGAGCAAAGTTCAAGCGGTCTTTCTGGAAAACACTATATTTTATTCTTGTTTCCTTCATTAAAAACACAAATATTACTGTCTGCCTAAATACGCTTATTTTAAAGCGTAAGAATTTTTCATTTCATAACACTATACACACACACACACACACACACACACACACATATATATATATATATAGGGAGCGTGGGGCAGGTTATAACAGTTTTTAGAAAATTAAATATATTGTGAAATGTATTTACGTTTTCCTGTTTCTAATTGCTGTTTTCAATAGCAACCATAAACTCAAAATCAAACACCAAATCCCTGAATTTAGAACCAATAGAACCCCACCCATCAGCACTCTAACAAGTCTCCGGACAGGACACTTTAGGGGAATGAAGATCCATAAAGACGGGACAAGGACATACTGCCTTTGCAAGAACTGCCCAGACATAGCACTAACCCCCAAACATCTTTTCAACTGTCCCGCTTTTCTGGCGCAATTGCAGCAAATAAGTGACAATCCGTGGCCGGACTTATACGAAGAAAATTGTCTTCAAATCGCAGATGCTGTATAAAGGACTTCTGGTCCCATTTAAAATTATTTTCTATCCATGACACGACACCAACCAAATAAAATAGCATGCATAATCATCTAGCATATATTCATAAAAAAAAAAAAAAAACTTTCGTTAATGTTGCTAGTTTTAGCATAAAAAAAATATATATTTTTTAATTATTTACCTGTTACAATTTGCCCCGGATTTGGTTCTAGTTGTAACACACGTGGCGCAAATTGTAACGGATACAAAGGGAACACTATCAATAAAAACGATTATATTTCAAAATGCTTTTTGTTATCAATCATTTGTTAATTTAATAAAAAAAAAAAAAAGTAATAACTAATATTAAATTATAACCTTCTTGGTATAGTAAAAATGAATTGTATCAAATGGATTTTAGTAAAATAAAGAGAAAATTAATGATAAAATTAACATAGAAGTCCTTCTTAGTCAGAGTTGAAATTTATTCTAGCAAATGATATTTTGTTCCTCTCATGCATTTAATGTGTGATCACATTTTGCAAATTAAGGATTATACCCACCCTTCTGCCACGGAGAGGGTTTAGCAGAGCTCGAATTCCCCGCTCTTTTTTCAAGACACTCTCATTGATGAGAAATTTCTGCTTCTATTTCTACTACTATTTTTATGCAATATTCTCTAATTCCTGATTAAATAAACACGGCACTATCATATAAAAACACAGAAAATATTTCTGTATAAATATAGTAATGGTGAAGAAGCTAAATTTTTTTCATTTCTGAAAGTTTCCTGAAAATGGGCGGAGACTTCGAGCTCTGGCTGTAGGCATCTCCACAAGCCACTCCTCTAACATGTTACATCTTGCCCCAAAATTTTGTTTCAACTTGTTCCATCGTATGATTTTGGACATTTTGTTTATTTATAATAATAATAATAATAATAATAACAATTTATACAAAAAATTAAATATGTATTTTATAACTCAACACGCAGACTAAAGAAATAGCTATAAATAATTCTTTAAAATATAAATTAACATACCTTTAATCAAAATTTATGAAAGATTTTTTTTTTCCCACTAACTAGCGAAAATGAAGCACGTGTACAGAACCTCTCATTAACCATTTTTGTGGAGCACCGATTGTGCTTACATTATAATGTGCGTCATGAGAATTATGTTTATAAAAATATTTAATCACAAATGTTACAAACTATTTCGTAAATTGCGTGTTACTTCTTACCCCTGTGACAACTAGCCTCACGCTCCCCTATATATAAATATATATATAAATAAATAAATAAATATATATATATATATATATATATATATATATATATATATATATGTATATAAATTTATTTATTTATTTATTTATTTACAATAAACACTATTTCAAGTAAAAAAAAATCTGGCACTTATTTTTTTTTATTGATTCTAATGTAAAAATTCATAGATGTAAAAATAAGTTCGAACACTAGATTCATTTTCGATTTTTTTTTTTTTTTTTTTTTTTTTTATCTCGGTGAATCTGAAACACTAATTGATAAATAAAGTAACAAGAAATCAAATAACTTTTTTTTCATCCATTCATAAAACTAAGTATCATAACATATACGTCTATAGGTAAACGTAAGTGATATATATTCCCTGTTTGCACAAAAACTTTTCACCTTCGGCTAATGCGTTCTATTTAACTTCCCAAATGAAGCGAAATATCTGTGGAAACAATGTTACCTAGTAACAGGAGAGATGTACATCCAATTAGAAATAAAATAATGTTTTTCTTGATGCATTCATATACTATTCAGATATTGTACATGGGGGAATATAATAAAAATAGTTAAGAAAACTTAATTCACTATTTCGTGAAATCACCATACCTTTCTTTTAAACATACACATGAAATATTCTTTAAGGTAATTCCATTGAATTATATTGCAAAATTGACTGCTTATAATAATTGAAACAGAATGTTATAAAACATTTATAAATTTATAGTCGTTATTATTATTTTCCGAACATATATATGTAAGGAAAATATTGTAATCATGTAAAAAAATCTGAATTTGAGTTTTTAGTGATTCTAAACCTTTTGAGGTCTCCTGGGTTCATTTTTGCTATTTTTACGGTAATTCATTTGTATGTGTGTATGTATGTAAATAAACATGGTAGCGTCTAAACTTTTTTTTTTTTTTTTTGAATGAGCGGAAAGTTGGTACGCATAGTAACAGTCACTGTAGCACAAACCCTATCAGTTTTGGTAAATATAGCCCTTATGTTTCTTTTTTTTTCTTTACAGGAACACTAAGAAAAATTATTTATCTTCATAACCTATGGGTTCAAAATTTCTAAAGTGCAATAGCTTCTAAACGCCTCATTCGATAGAGACAAAAATTTATATACATGTTATAGATCACCGTGACATGAACTACATAAATTTTGGAGAATAATTTTGGAGGGACACAACGAAAAATTCTCTATGCTTAAGATTTATGGGTTCAAGTTATTTAAAATGCAATAGTTTCTAATTGAGCTGAAAATTGAAATATGTTCTAGGTCAGCATCTCACGAATTGTATAGATTTTGGTGAAATAGATTTTTACAAGGTTACAGCAAAAAATTCTTTATCATTATGATATATGGGCTCAAATTATTTGAAGGACAAATTCGTTTAATTAAACAACATACAATGTAGAGCTATATACTCTAACACCCCGTTATAACTTTCGCTTTTGTTTATTTAATGACTTCTCTGACTTTGAATCATTCGTACATGCTCGGAAAATCGAGCGATGTCACTCCATTTTTTTTTTTTTTTTCTTTATGAAAAATTTTAAGTCACAATAAAAGGTGGAATTTTTTTTCCACATGAAAATAAAAAACAATAAACGAAAAATTATTATTATTATTATTATTATTATTATTATTATTATTATTATTATTATTATTATTTTAACTATCGAGAAAAATATACTGAAAGAAAATTTAATGTATTATAGTTTAAAATAAGCATTAAAGAGATTGAAAAAAAACATGGTCTTTCAAACAAAATTTATAATATCCTATCGATTAATATATTTATTACCGTAATTTATTTGAATTATTTATTCTTTGGTTTATATAATTAACCTTTCACGAGACTTTTTATTTTAATAAACATGCCTTTCATTTATATTTTGCCTCAGAGATATGTGGTAGACAAAGTCTTAAGTACAACTTTCGGAATCGTGTTTTATGATTTACTTCAAATTTTTGAAGATCATTGAATCCAAAAATATTTTTTTCTAGGTTCATATCTAACTGTGTGTGTGTTTTTGCGTTTGTAAGACATCATTATAATTCAAAAGCAATTACACTGCGCTGAAAAAAAAAAAAAAAAAAAAAAAAAAAAAAGAAAAGAAAAGAAAAGAAAAAAGAAAAAGAAAAGAAAAAAGAAAAAGAAAAAATTCGACCGCTGATACCATTCTTGCTGATTTTTATGTAAAACGACCTCCTGAATCCGAATAAGACTACCATTTTGCCCAGTCACCCACCGTTTTCTCGGTACACCACCACTTCCCCCAATTTTTATCACTGTTCAGTAATTTTATGCCCATTAATTTCATTTGGAGAATGAAAATTAATTAGTTTAACGCTTAAAAACAACAAAATATAATGTATAATAAATAACATTAAGAATATATTTAAAAATATATAAGAAAGGTCACACATAATTACAGTGGCAAATCCTCCCTCCCCTAAATTTTCCCCTTGCCGCAAATGTTGATATTTTAATTTCTTTCAATTCTGTAGCCCCTCAGAAGATATATAACAGTTAAAATAATCCTTCCCCCACTGAAAATCAAATTTATAGCCATAAAATTTCCGAAGAGAGATAAAAATATGGGGCCGTCCGTAAAAGACGGTGTGTGATAGGGCAAAATGGACATCTATTCGGATTCAGGAGGTCATTTTGCAGAAGAATTTACCAAATGGTGTTTGGGGCAATTTCATGTCGAGCAGTATTATTAGCAAAAAGTTCAAACTGAGTGTTCTATATCTGCATCATATAGAGTTGTTAATTGAAATTTTTTTTGTGAGTTTAGAAAAATGATTCGTGTAGAGAAAATACAAAGTTTTTCACACACATTACGTCTATAAGTGAAATTTCAGATAGGTACAGTTTAACATTTTTACACTGCACTAAACAAAATGAAACTAACAAATATGTTTTTCACGTACAGTTTAGCATATTACACGTAGAATTTGATATAAAATGTATTTATCATTCTTACACAGGACCACTCAAAAGACTTCTGATACATTAGTTCTATGTTTGGAATTAGCTCAAAGTATAGTAATTTGTGTTTTTTTTTTTTTTCTATGTGAAATTATTTAAAATGTTTAATGCACATATAATTTACTTAAAATATATAGGGCTACTCAAAATTTCTCGATTCAGTTTCATAGATTGATGTTAGTGATGAATTCCAGAATAACTTAAAAAAAAAAAATGTTTTGAATTTAATAACCATCTTAGTCGCTTCATGGATGTAGTAGTCATATTTAAGAAGGGAGTTGAAAAAGTGGAAGCCCCTTCACATAATAGTTTGTGTCATTTCCAAAAATTATTTTAAAATTTTATTAAAGTCTGCTGTACATTTTCTAATATAAATCGGTATATAAGTCGGTATATATTTCACCTTATCTTTCTAATGCTATAAGATAAAATATTCAGAAGATAACACTGAAAGTGATTACAAGCATCACCTAAAACAAATGATTACCTAAAAGAAGTATTATGATGAAAAGAAGGAAGTTTATGGTTTCCATTCGTGCACTTTCAACTGAATATAATAATGAAAAAGAATAACTTTATGGAAAATCTTACACCACAATCGTAACAATGCATTGAGCTAAAGAAACTGAAATTTTATCCATCACTTGCATGGTTTTAAAAATTCGTTCATAGATTTAAAAAATAATAATAATAATAAATAAGCGTACAAAATTCATTTGACTATTTGACCGAGATTCTTTGAAAAATATTTATTTCAATACTAAATATATCAAGAAATAATAATAATTATATAATATTTAAAAAATTCAACTACGACCAGAGAAATTAATAATATAAATAATAGACGCATAGTTACAAAGATTCAATCAAATGATTATGGTGTCTTTTTAATTTCTTAGAGATGTTTGGACATTAAAACACATAAGTGTCATAAAGAAAAAGATGGTACCATTTGTTTTATATGTTATGTAAATCGGTGTTTAATAATTTTAAATAACAATGAAAAATAATTTTGAAATGCATTTAAAAAACCAAGCGCTGGAATGTCGCAGATCGACTAGTACTGCAATAATATGTCAGAAAAGTAGTGTGAGTGCACAGAACATCATTTCGATTCTAAAAAAGAAAATACTAATCCTGATATTAAATAAACAATAATAAAATATTTGTAATATGCATATAAAGTAAGTTAGTTAGTAATTAGTATAAATAAATTATATATATATATATATATATATATAAATATAATATAGTTGAATTCTGTACAGTTTTTTTTTTTTTTTTTAATATTCTTTGTGCCACAAAAACTTTAATATATTCGAAAATTTTGTATTCCAGCATTTTTACAAAAGCTTTGAAAATTTCACATCTAAGCATTCACTTCTTAAATTGATCAAATATTTTCCCCAATCATAACAAAAATAAAGTAGTGACAAAAAAAAAAAAAAAAAAAAAAAAAAAAAAAAACAGAGTAAGGTAAGTAATATTCTTACATACTGTACTAGATGCTCTGTGTTTTTTTCTTTAAATTTTAGCATCGTTAAATGTCAATATAATGACTTCGCTGTATACAGTTCAAAACGTTAAGAGCATGAAGAATGCACTTTCTACTTAGTGCATCAGAAGTCATTTTTTTACAGCACTAAAGCGTAAAACGTCTCCAGAAGAACACATAAATTATATCAGAAACACAAAGTCTCTTGACAATCTACTTGTAAAATAAAATGCTGATGCATTTCAAAATAAAAACATTTTTTTAAGAACATTACATATTGCTTAGAAAATCTGACAGAAAAGTTTAAACGAATTTATTTAATCTATGAGTATTTATATTAAAAATATTTTTTTGAACATATCGTCATATTGATATAGAATCGTGCTACAATCATACTATTATTTTTACATAAATTATCGTGTAAATGTCAAGTATCATATTTATATAATTTTTTATGAAACAATCTTATTTATTTTGCTTGATAATATTGTATTATCATTCATTAATATTTTTACTGCTACATTTTATTATCTCTAAAATACTACGAGTAATATAAGCTAAAAAAAAAAAAAAAAATAGTTTAAAGATGATAAATGTAACAGTTATTGTTAAGGAGACTTCAAAGATTTCACAAATTTGAAGTAGATTTCATATAAAATTCAATTTTTCTATTTAATATTTATAAATTGAACTACACTAGATTTGTTCAATAAAAGATATATTCAGGCAACCATTCTTACGGGTTTTCAAAAAAATATTTTTAAAGATTTAAAATATTTAAATCCTGTTTTTTTCTGTTTACATTTTTCCTGTATTCATGATCTTAAAAATTCTAAAATTTCTACAGGTATTTAAAACAATATTCAATATTTTTCTTGGATGTTCAAAATATATATATTATTAAATAACATTTACCAAAGTGCCTGTATTTATTTTTATTTATTTTTATCTTTTAAATAGACATGCACATTTTAATTTATTCTGAAAAACTAATTATTAAATTTCAAAAGCCATCCTTAATTCTTTTAAGTAGGTCCTATTAAATATCCGTAAATAATAATAAGTATTTTCTCTAATGTCTGTAGTTTTTTTTTTTTTTTTTTTTTTTTTTTTTAAGATTGTGATTTAATGAAAAAATTTAAATTGAGCAAACAACTTTGGAAAATTTTCTCCAAATTTTCTGAAATTAGTTAAGGTTCATAAATAAAGAATTTGGAAATTAAAATTTCGTGGTCTATTGGAGTTGTGCCACGATTAATTATGTCACTTGATATAGCTGCGTTCGCAGACTCGGTGACCTTGCCAATGAATATTATGTGAGAAATGCCTAGCTGGTTATCACCCAGGGTACGTCAGTGGTAGAGCATCCGCGCGTTGAGCGGAAGGCCCGGGTTCGATTCCCGGCTCTGGTATTTTTCGCATAGTTGGTATAAAAATAATTCTTCCACTCTAAATTTTTTAAAATTAATTAGGATTGTTAGGTTGATAAATAAGGTTGATAAATAAAGACTTTCTAAGTTGAGAAAACAATATTTAGTTATTTCAAATCTGTAAAAATCTGTAATATATATATATATATATATATATATATATATATATATATATATATAAGTATTGTTGCCTGAATATACATTTTACTGAACAAACCTAATATAGTTCAATTTATCAATATTAAATGGAAATTTTTATATGAAACTTACATCCGTTTTGCCAAGTCCCGTTAACTAAGTTAAAAAAAAAAATATTAAACATATTCGATAAACAATAAATGAAAATATCGAGTAAAATTCATTATATTATTGAAATTAATAAAAATAAAATTACTTCAATTATAGTATATATATATTATGCGTTGGGGAAAATGTTTTTGGCGAATTTTTGTTATTTTTCAATAAAATATTCCTTATTTCAAGTGAATATTTTAAAACAAAATATGTGCCATTATTATCGCTGACTCTCTGTCATTTTTAGAGAGAACATTATTTCATCGTAGAAGAACTTTTATGGTTTATTAGTAAAAACTTGACTAAGTGATTTTCAAAGGCCACGTTTAGGTTTATTTTACACCATTAAGGTTGGTATGTAAAGAAAAAAAAAAACAGTAATCCGAGTGTGCAAGTTTCGGGCTATAGGTGGATGCATCAAAACTTTCTAACCAATATCTCTCATTTATTTTCGGATCATCAAAGATGTGAAGTCTCGCGTTGTATGATGGAATACATTATGCTTTCTATTGATCAATTCTATAGTGATATTATTCGATATTATTCTTCTAGTGATCTATTCTATACAGCGTAAAAAAAGAATAAAATAAAATAGGTAAAAAATTGTAAGATATTGGAGTAAAACAATGTTCCAAATTGGAAAGTTCTGTTTATAATCCCAAAATTTCAACCTAAATTAGATACGAGAACAATTTTGGACAGAATTGTTTTCGGGTTTATTTTTTGCAGTTTTCATACGTATACATACGAAATGTTTACATTTTGTTTAGATCATCTACGCATGCTAGATTTTTTTTTAATAAGAGGTGAGTGATACAATATTTTTTACAACGTCTTTATTTAATATAGACAAAAATATAAAATAAGATAATGAACAATACATAACAAGTTTGTAAACTCAAAATAGATAGATTTTCTGACCCATTTTGTGTTATAAACAGAACTTTCCAGTTTGGAACATTGCTTTACCTAAATATCTTACAAAATTGTACCTATTCTGAAAAAGAAATATACAAAATAACTTCCAGCATATCTATCTTAAAAATTTTAATAAATTTTATTTAATTTCCAACGTTTCGGTTAAATTTCTTCATTAACCTTCTTCAGGGAAGAAACGATGTTTAAAAAACTTAAACATAGATAATTTAGGTTATTCCTTGATATCACAAATACAACTTCTAGGAAAATTAACAGATGATTACACAACTTATAAAAATATACTATATACATTTTAAAAATATGCTAAAACATTAAAATGAACTTGAAACATGACACTACAAGAAAAGGAACTACTAAGGTAAATGGAATCAAAAGTATCAATATTGTGGGGTTGCCAGAATTAAGCTAAAAGCCGAGTAACCATAAATTAATTTAAGCCCAAGAAATGAAGCCAAATTGACAAATTTCTGTTTTTCTTTTAATAATTTCGAATGATTCATAAAGAAGAGCTTGGTTTCTATTGTCAGTATTGTAAATTATCCTGGCATTTTCAAAATCGGGGTCAATGGAATTAGTATTATAATTTCGTGAAAAAGCTGTGTTGGGTCTGTTATATTTTAAATCTGCAATGTGTTCTTTCATTCTATCACAAAAAGGTATATTAGTCATTCCTATATAGTAGTTAGTTTTATTATCCACTTTATATGGGATTTCATAAACACCAGATTTTAATTTGGAGGGAGGAGGATCAAATTTTTTAGAAATTAATTAATTTAATTTTAGAGGAGCTTTAGCAACCAAATGAACTTTTTTATGTTTAAATAACTTAGAAACTCCTTCATGAATACCAGGCCAATATTGAATTTTCTTAAATTTATTAATAGATGAGATATTATCATTAGAAGATGAAGAAGGGGGAGGAGGGGACATAATTTTATAGAATAATTCATTTATAGTCTTGATTTTATAACCATAATTTAAAGCCAAATTATAAATAAAATCGATTTCTTGGTCTAAGGCCTCAAGGGTAGAACAATGACTAAAAGCACGTTTAATCAAAAATCTAAAATTAGCTATTTTATAGGACCAGGGTAAAGGATAATTGCTATGAAAAGTATATGGAACAATATTGGGCTTTCTATAAACAGAAGTTTCAACATATTGATTAAAACGTTTAATTTTAATATCCAAAAAGGTTAAAACATTTGCATTATTTTCAGTTTCTAAAGCATATTGAAGGTTGTGTTTTACGTTATGGATTATATCTAAAAAATCCTTAGGAGAACTAGATGGATTTTGCCATATTATAAAAATATCATCTACAAACCTTTTCCACAATTTAATACATTGCTTATGTTTTTTAATAAAATTATTCTCAAAATCCCTTAATTCAAACTCAGCTAATAGACCAGATATAGCTGAGCCCATAGGTGCTCCGTTAAGTTGTTTATAGATTTTACAGTTAAATTTAAAATAATTATTATATATTATCAGTTTTAATGCTTCTTTAATAGCAGTTTTTTCAGATTGAGAATAGTCAGTAGATAAATTGAGTCTATTACTTATTATATGAAAAACACAGTCCAAATCTATTGATGGAAATATGTTCACAATATCTAAACTAGCAATGGAATCTTGCGGCTGTTTATTCTGTTCAAATAGATCATCTAAAAATTTAGCCGGATCTGAAATTGAATAAGTAGATTCAGGAAGTAAACTCTTTAATACAGGAACTAAAGCTTTCTCAATAAAATATGTAGGGCTTGAATATTTCGCTACAATGGGTCTAACTGAAGGTATTTCTTTATGATCTTTATATTGACCAATTAGCTGAGGTGGAAAAGCAAAGAGATTTTCTTTAATAATTTTTTTCATATTATCTGGCCATTTATGCTTCTTGATTAAATTTTTAACTTTGTATTTTAAATTAGTAGTAGGATCTTTTTCAATTTGTATATAATCCATCTTTTCGATAGATTCTTTCATAATATTAACATATTGAGTAGTTTCTAAAATAACAAATTTCTTTGTTTTATCAGATTCAACAATTATTATATCTGGATTATTTTTTAAGTTTTGAATAACTTTAAGAGTATTTTTATCAACCTTGTTAGATGTTTTTTGCTTAATAGAACGATATAATTTACTATAAATTAGAGATCTCAATTCATCACGTTGATTTTTATCAGTGTATAAAATAACATCTTCAAGTTCGGATACATAACCTTGATAATTAATATTATATTAGGGAACACATTTCGGGCCTCGTCCCAACAATTCATCTTCTTCTTGTGAACATTTATGTTTAGTTAAATTTTTGCGCTGTAGTATATTATATTTTCTATCCAAATTTTCTTGTTTTAACTCTTTAGTCCTTTGAATATTATATTCTAATCTCCCAATTAAAATATCGAAGAATTCATCAGGGATTTTTTTGCTTAATTCCAAATAGAGATAATAAGCTTCCGATTGAACATGATTGACTTGCGAATATTTGTACTTTATAGCCAATTCAAACAGCATATATAAATAAGTAGAATAAATATTTCTGAAAATTGTACCTATTTCAGATTTTTTTTTTTTTTTTTTTTTTTTTTTTTACAGTGTAGTATTTTTCTAATGATCAATTCAATACCAAAATCTCTCATCTTTTTCCTGATCATCAGAGATGTGTAGTCTTGCGTTGTATGATGGAATACAACACGCTTTCTATTGATCAATTCTAGTCGTCTTTTTCGAATTGCTTGTTAATTGTTAATTGTTGATAGTAGATATCAGAATATATCGTTTGATCATGTGATAGAGTTCATAATGGAGATCGTTTTCGTTATCGGCTTTCCTTTTCATTCATACCGAATATCGAGCATAACTTCCTTTGGTGCCAAACTAGTATTTTGCAATAGTTTGCGATGACCCATCTCCCTTCGATCACCACCTTTTTCTTACATTATTGTCGTATGCGATCCATTTTTCGTTCCCTAAAGTTAATCACTTCAAAAAGGGAATGATTTTATTGCGTTTGAGTAACAATTCACCGATGGAATCGGCACTAGCGCACAGTAGATCGAAGTATAGCCGACGATGGACATAGGATTATTATGGATTTTAGAATTATACACTCCTGTTCAAAACTTTAGGAAGATTTGCAAACGGTCAGTTATTTTTAATTTAAAAACTTATCCCTCAATGAAATGTTTTCAAATATTGAGTATTTAAGGAACTGGATCTTTCACATATTTTTTAGTGAAGACTGGTTTAAGACAACATTTAGGGGACCGGTAACAAATTGAGCAAAATCAATAATAGTTGTGATCACCCTGTAACGTTAAGTGAACGAAATGATCTGTAACTTTAGGATATGTAATATACACCTAGTACAATTTGTGGATGAATTTGTGTGACGATAGCATGTTAAATTAAGGAGATATAAACATCTATTTTAAAACTCCAAAACAAATTAGCTTGTTTTTAATTTATAATATACAGAGTTTTAAATGAAAATTATTCCCACTTTCAGGTAAATTTAAAAAACACTTTTGAAATAATATACTGCATTCGAAATACAAATATTTTAAATTTGTCATGAAGTATAAGCATTTTTATAAAAAAATGTTTTCTCTGCGCGTGCGCGAAAGATATAAAAAACTTCTTTTTTTTTTTTTTTAACATAGGTTGAAAGTCAGATATATTCGGCAACTTTTGTCAAAAATGCGTTTGAATAGGGTAAAAATTAAACAAATTGTGGGGAAAAGAACAAGCTAAATTTTAGGTATTTTCCAAGAGTTGAAATTCCGTAAGGGGTTTTTTCACATGCTGTCTAATTAGTTTGATTATCCAATTATTTAAACTTCTCTCAAAAAGTAAGTTTTGTGAAAAACCCCTTATAAGCTTGTAACTCTAACATATTTTTGTTTATTTACTAAGATGCGTGAGATCATAAGGGGATTTTCACAAAAAAGAACTTTTGCGAAGTGGTTCAAAGAATTAAATCTTCAAATTAATTGAAAATTGGCATGTGAAAAACCCCTTATGAATTTTCAAATCTTTTGGAAGTATCTAAAATCTAGCTCGTGCTTTTGCCGACAATTTGCTTAATATTTACAAAATTTGGAACTTTTGACAAAAGCTGCCTAATATATCAAGCTTTTAAACTATGTAAAAAACAAATTTCTGTCTTTTATGCATGCGAAGTGAAAAAGATTTCTTTTTATAAAAATGCTACTTTTTCATGAGATATTTAAGATATTTGCATTTTGGTTGCTGTATACTATTTCAGAAATGTTTTTTTCAATTTATTTGAAAGTCGGAATAATTTTTGTTTAAAACTCTGTATATTATAAATTAAAATCATACCAATTTTTTTTGTAGTTTTAAAATAAATGCTTGTATCTCCATTATTTAACTTGCTATCGTCACACAAATTCGTCCACAAATCGCATTACACATAGGTTTAGATAATATATTTATTTTTAAATTAACGTCGTCTTTTACAACACAATATTTTAAAATAATTTAAAAGTTAAAAGAAGCAAAAGAAATTTAAAATAACATAATATATTTCCATTTAATTTTATTACACTATATTTGGTTATGTACGTTTGGAGTTTGTTGTATATTTAAATGGGATTATATATATATATATATATATACATATATATATTAAAAATAATAGAATGACGTTGGAAAGTATAGGGAAATACGAGAAAAGGAGTGTAATAAAAGGAAAATATTGTGATACACAAAATAAAGGTAATATTAAAAACACATTTTTATTTATGAAAAAACAAATCACCGTAACTATATTTATTGCTTAATAATTATATTTTCATACTTTTTATTTAGATTGTTTTGTGTGTGTGGAGGGGGGAAGGGATGACGGACATGTCAACTTGTTCACCAGTTTTCTGTAATATTGTTTGCATATGAAAGGTTGTAATACTTTGAGTACAGACGGAATGTTACACTAAGTTGACAAAAAATAAAATTGCACTAGGCAGAAGACTAAAATGTAAATTTCTCCAAAATCTGTATAAAAGCAATAAGAATTTTTTTATAAATTACTTATTTGTTACTTATTGAGTATAATTAAAATAAACAAAATTTATAAATCGCAAAATAAATCTTCAATTATTTTAATATTCAAATTCTATTAATAAAAAACCTTAGATAAAAACTGATCTACGAGAAAAAATATATAAAGAACTAAAGTTATACTCCAAATATTGCACAGCGAGTAAATAAACAAAATTTCTACGACATGTTTTCCTTAATCTTAGTTTTCCTTTTAAATAAACTTTTCTCTTCATTTTACCCGTTCACGGATAACATTTTAATTTATTTTTACCAAATCATTACACTGTAAATATTATTTTATTTTTTGTTAAATTATGTTTTTATTTTATTCTTTTATTCGTTCGAAATTATAAAGGAATTTCGTTTTTTGTATTACAGTTTATTGTTGTCGCTATTTCGTTAATTTCTCGCAATGCTATATAAACTGGCATAGGGTTTGTCAAAAAAAAAAAATAATAATAAAATAAAATAAATAAATAATAATAATAAAATTAAATTAAATAAATAACGCTTCATTATCAAGATTATCGTTATCATTCAAGCTATTATGAAGATTAACATTATCATTATAATTCAAAATTAAATATTAAAAATCACAATGATATTATTTTAACCTTTTCTTAATAATTGTTTGAAAAAAGTCATTTAAATCGCCAAACAAACAGTTCTTTTAGAAAAAATTGTAAATATTTTAAATATATATATATATTTTTTAATATAGATAAAAGGAGTATTAACTTTCTCCTCGCACTTTAAAAACAAAACATCAAATTAATGTAATATTATTCATACGCAATACATTCATACAAATTGTAGAATAATAAAAATAATTTATATATACATGCTTAGAAAAGTCAAAATAAATTTACTGGAAATATCTTATTGAGAAATTACTTCTGATTTATTATTTTCTTTTGTCAATATTTTATTTTAACAAACATATACAATAACCAATTTTACAATAATATACCACATTATTGTAATTGGGATAGCAAATTCAATGTTAAACATTCTACTATTTATGTAAAAAGAATGAAATATATATATATATAAGTTTTACAAATATAAAGGTAAAATATATATTTATAATGTTTACTTTTATATTTTTAAAGACATTTGCTTCAAATTTATAATATATAAAATTAACTTATTATTCTCTTATATTTTAAAGCAGTGAATTGGAAATAAATGAATTCTTTAAAGAAAAAATATATACTTTTATTTTTCCTTAAGCGACTTTATAGCTTTTCAATGAAATACGTTCTTACTAAAGAAAGATTAAAGTGATAAAAATTCGTAAAGTGTCATATTTTATTCCTTCTCTTTGCTCAAAAAATGTTTTTCAATAGGTAACGACAAGGATTAAAATCTAAATTTCTCGCAATAGAAAATTTGACAAAGTTTTAGACTGTTTTTTAAAGAAAGTTTAAGATTTTTTATTTTTATGTTTCACCAATATTATAAATCACATTTAAAAATGTTTTGATATGAAAGTGTTAGCACATTAAAACTAATTTTTTTAAAAAACATTTTTATTAAAATATTTAATATTTTTTCCCAAATTAAATTTGGCAAAATTTGTTGATTTTTTTTTTTTTCAGAATTAAAATTTAAATAAAAGAGAAATTTAAAATATTTGTGTGTACTATTTTCAAATATATAAGTTTGGAAGTTCTTGGAAATAATTATGTTACCGTAATTCTGACTTAAAAAGAAAATGACAGGATTTACAATAACAGTATTTGTACCCTTTCGTTTCAAGCACATAATATATTTCTCATAATAAATTTACACATAATAATTTTTTTTTCAATATTTTAAATGGGTGTGAAATAGAATCATCAAACTCTCTTCCTTTTTTGTACATTTCTTACCGATATTGTACGTATTCTTTTCCCTCTAACTTGTTTATCTATTTTTACTTTCTCTTACCCATAAGGTAGAGAAAGTATTGTATTGGGTCAAATTTTCGAACGCGAGATTTTGTTATATTTACACAATTTGAGGTTCCCTGAATACGAAAATCATGTTTTTAGCAAATGGTCTGTGCGTCTGTGTGTGTGTGTGTCTGTGTGTGTGTCTGTGTGTCTGCCTGTTATCAGCATATCTCAAAAACAAATTATGGCAGAAAGTTCAAACTTGGTATTCTAAATGTGTATCACATAGGGATACTACAGTAAGCTTTTCGTTAAGATCAAGCAAATGGTTCGTGTACAGGGACAATCAAGAGAATTCTAATACATTAAGTCTATGGGGGAAATTGCAGGTAAGTAGAGTTTAACGTCTATAGACTGCACTAAACCAAATGAAACGTTTATATATTTTGTGTAATAGAGATAGTTAACTAGGAAAAAAAAATTGTGTATGTAGGAGCCTCGCCTCCCCCCCCCCTGGGGGGGGGAGTTCCCCCTCGAGGGGAGTAAATTTTCATGATGGGTATCTTTCAAAAGAGCTCGCCAATACCTTTAAAACCAATGGTTGAACCATCGATCTGCGATAATTTAAAACGACGTTATCGATTTTTTTTACTTTTAACGAAAAAAAAGACACTTTACTTTTAACGAATTTTTTTTTTTTTTTTTTTTTATTGAGAATAAAATGGACTTTTTTTGGACATTTGGTGTTATACTACTTCTCTAATATGGAAATCGTCTGCATTATCGTAAAAGATAAATTTTTTAAATAATAATTTTAATAAATTATTTTTTAAAAACAGAATTATTTTTTAATAACCGATTTAAATTCTCTATAAATGTAGGTGCATAAATAAAACGGGGGGTTGAGGGGGGCGGTAGCCCCCCATACACAGAACTAATTATCATATAAAACTCTTCAGAAGCCTAATATGAATTGTTTAACACAGGTTTACATAACAGTACTCGTTATCTTACCTTTTAATCTGCAACCTGTATTTATAGTATTAAATTTCAGGGTAAGAGAAAGTCGTGTGAGTGACACACCAGATTATTATAATAATTTTTGTTCTTTCTAGTACTATTTTATAGTTTATCATGTTTTCTTAGTGAATGTACAGTAAAATATCAGATGTGATACTGATTTTTAAATTGGTAGAAAATATTTTGACGCAGTATAAAACATGGTACAATATTTTTGATATTATTATTAAGTTAAAAAAAAAGTCTATAACATACTTCATAGTTTTTATTTACTTTTAAATAATTCTTTTTTTTTTTTTTTCGAAAGCATTTGCATGATATAGTAAGGCTTGGGGCCGCGGTAGCCAGGTTGGTAACAGCTTCAGGTTCGTAATTGAAAGATTGCGGGTTCGACCCACGAGCCGGTCAATATTTATCATGCACGCTAAGGGGGGCAAGTGTAATTTAAATCTGCCGTGGTCTTCCATGTTCCCATCAAAATTATACTACTGGGGGTATTGAATTATGGGATTTACTCAGCCCTAATCTGGATCAAAATTCAGACTCTTGTTGTTTGCTGGTGTTGTTATCTTTCACCAGTCTCTCATTCTTCGACCATCTCTTGTGCTCCTGTAAAATGGACGCCTCTCTCCTGCTGCCATGAATCCGGGTAGTTTCGCTATTAGGGCTTGGAGTTTCCGAGTGAAATGAGCAACGTCAACAGCAACGCTTGTTTATAATTACCTTATTGACGCTCTTTAGAGTTACAGTCGGTAAAGAAGTATCCGAACGCTAGCAGCAAAAATTCCTATATAAAAAAAGTAGAGTTACTACTGTTTTGTTAAATAAATCTTTGTCGAATCATGTATTTGGTCGGTCTAAGACATGATTCGGCAAGGATTTATTTAACAAAACAGTGTTAACTCTACTTTTTTATTTATATAGATTTTATATATATATATATATATATATATATAGTGTTCGGATACTTTTGTTACAGACTTTACATGATAAGTATTCTTCAAGCTACTACATTGAAAAGGAAGGGGGAAAAAATATATTGCAGGAAATTCCTGGCAGCAAAGCAGCCAGAAAAAATCCATATGTTATACGAAAAATACGTTCAATTAATATAGAGAATATTCATACACAACAGAATTTTTCGTAAAACGCCCTGTAAAAATTCTTACATTAAATACACTTCTCCTCTTCACGCAAACTTTTTTAAATTTTTATAGAAATGTTCTATTTTTCAACACACACACATATATACACACGCTCATACATATGTATATAAATGCATATTTAGAGTGTAGATTGTAGATTATTTAGATATTTAATGTTTTAAAACTATATTTGTAGAAATTAATATATAATAAAAGTACTGTATTACAAAAGCGATAATCAAGAGAGGGGATTGATGAATATATTTTTTCGTCGCACTAGTGCTGCGAAATGGGCAATTGACGACGGTCTGGGACTCACCCCTAGAGGGAGTCCGTAGACATGCCATCAAAATTTTGATCCTCCACGAAAGAGATGGTTGATGACCTCCAGAGGTATATTTTTTATGGGAACATGGAGGACGGGAAATCAAGGGCGAAGTTCAAAAGCTACTCTTAAGAGCTCACTGTATAGTCACTACACAGAATTAAACATCCTCTCATCGTTTTTAACATTTATACAGCCGTCATTGTATATTAATGTGAAAGTGTGTAATTTAACCATGCTGTTTCCTGCGCGCAAAAAACTAACATTAATTACTGTAATTCACGACATTATCTACATAAATTCATATGTGCCCTGATATAAAATTCATCTTTCATGATTCATGTACGAAAGAGTTGAATATATTTATCGGTTTTGTTTAATGTATGGATTTAGGAAACCATACAAATAAACATTAATGTCTGTAGTTTACAACTTGCTACATAATTTTTAGATAATCCTATATACAATAGTAAACACAAAATGCTACAATGAGAACCTAAAAATAGTAAATATCTAATGAAATATGAACATTTTTACAAAATACTTTAATATTAGATTCGCTTGTGTATGAATGAACAAGCTTTTTTTGCGTAACATATTAATCAAATTTTAATAGTTAAACCTCAACCAAATATGTAAAATTTAAAGATATTACCGACAGAATTTTTCATCCTTTTATTCCCAAAATTACAGCACATTTTGCATATGTGCTGTAATTTGCGGCGTGTTTTTCACATCATTTTTTTAAACATCGGATAACATAAATATCAGGGTTTATGCCTTAGTCTTTATATTATTGTATAATATATATATATATATATTGATAATTAAAAAATTGTAATTAAAAAAATTGATAACTAAAAAAGCCTAATAATTAAATCTCACAACTACAACTAATTTTAGGCATTATTCTTTTAACGTAGCTGTTTTTCTTTAATTTCTTACAGATCCTCTGTTTGCTTTCAGACAAAACTTTCAGTGAAGTATGTGAAATATGACATGTTTATTACGCTGAAAATGTCTGGAAAATTAATTAGTAAAAAGTAAAGGAAGCAGTGGATGTATATTTTTTGTGTTGAGTGTAATAATTTTTACAACTCTGAATTATTCACATACCAGGAGTATTTCTCAATAATTATTAAAATATTATGACACACTGGCGAAAGATTATGTCAAGTGAAATTCATAATAGAGAAGTTATTTAGAAAATATTTTGTAAAAATTGTTAAATATCTCTAACATTTGAAAAAGTGTTCAATATTTTTTGGGAATCCTGGAAATCATACTTACTATTCTATGTTATTAAATGTAGCACCTACACCCCGCGACAAAAAGATAGGAACAAATGGTTTTTTCTTTGATTTTTCATAAAATAATGTTACCTAAATTGTGCTTATCATATATTATTATTATAAAATAACACTATTCCTGAAATAAATTTTGTTTTAAAACTAATTTAGAAAAATTTTAAGACTAAAATTTTTCTAATTTAAGACTACACAGCGCGACAAAAAGATAGGAACAAAGTTTTTTTTTAAATTTTTGAATATGATTATTTTGAATATGAATATTTTGAATATGATTCAAATATTTAATATGTTTTTGATATGATAATATTTTGTTATGATAATAAATGATCAGCCCAATTTAGATAATGTTATTTCATGAAAAATTGAAAAAAAACCTTTGTTCCTATCTTTTTGTCGCGGAGTGTAGTCTTAAATTAGAAAAAATTTAGTCTTAAAACTTTTCTAAATGAGTCTTAAAAGCAAAATTAGTCCAGGAATAATGTTATTTTATAATAATAATAAATGATAATCACAATTTAGATAACATTATTTCATGAAAAATCAAAGAAAAAACCCTTTGTTCCTATCTTTTTGTCGCGGGGTGTAAGTCTATGTACCTACACTGAGATAACACATATCGCCTCCCTCTAGAACAAATAAGCAGTCATTTTCTAAATTCTAAACTAGAAATATAGATTTACGAGCTATGCGTATAAGGTAAACAAATAACCTGGATAGACGAAAGGATTGAGAATTCCTTGATTATAATTTTCTAGATGGCGAGACAATATTTCGAATATTATGAATTTTACGATTCCTTTATATTGCGAGAAGTCCTCACTTGATTTCCTAGAATTGAGTCCTATACTAAAATTATAGTTTCTAGAACTTGCCTCTTGAGTTCGCATTTACTTGCAAAGCTTCTTAAATAAGTTTGACATATAGGGAAAGCAATCTCGAAACTTTACAGGGGTTTTAAGAACTCGCAAGTAAACTACACAAGCATTTATAAGGATAACATGGAACTATTTTTAATAGAGACACAGTTCTGTTTCATGACAGTCACAGAAATTTTTTTCAGCGTACATAATATAATAAAAATAATAAAAACATGTTTTCTAAAATAATTTAGAAATAAAATTATAAGTTGATTACATTGTATAAAATGATTTATTGCAGTATATATACTAAAAACAATGAATTAGTTCAATACAACTAATTCAAAACAATTTCCATTGAAATCAGAGAAAATGAAGTATCTAATGGTTTTTCCTCTTTTCTATTCATAATCTTTGGCTAGAGTTATAAAATAAAACAAAAGCTTCGTATATTACGTCATGTCATATTTTTCTGCTAGGGGGCGCAATAAGCTAACATTTTGCAGGTAATCTCCAAGAAATATTTTAAACCATAGTTAGAACTTAAAATACGAGCTGCGTGTGAATAGAGTTTAAATATGTCATGCAATTGTATATTTATAATTGTATTTATGAATATTGTGTTTAAACATAGAACTTTTGTGAAATTATTCAAGTGTTTAACGAAAAAGTTTCGAAAAATTTGTCATTACGGAGAAGTGTTAAATTATAAATGTTAAATTTTTGGAATAGTAAAACATGACCTATGAATTTTACCCCTTTTTATAATGAATTGACTTTAATGAATTTTATATTAATGGACTTATGTTTTCATTATATATTTTTGAACTTATATATTTCGACAGAATTTTTTTTTACTATTATTATTATTATATTTACAACTCTGAGGAAAATACTCAACGATAAAGAGTCGAAAGCTCAGATGGAATTATATAACTAATTTGATATTTTTAATGTGAGACATTTTAAATTAGTTGTATTGAAGTAATACATTGTTTTTAGTATACCTACTGTATTAAATAATTTAGAAATAATAATTGAACTTCGGAATTTAATATTTTAAGATACATAAATATAAGTTTGTATTTGGTCATTTTATACATGTATTTACAAGAGTTTCTTAATATATATATATATATATATATATATATATATATATATATATATATATATATATATCACTAAGTAAACTTGAATTGTATATTCTCTATTTACATAGTCAACACTATTCACTTTTGGTTAATGCATTTTGTTTAACTTGCCAAAGAATGCGAAATAGTTGTGTAAACGTTTCACGAAACCAGGAAATAACTCTATATTTATTTGAAAAACTGTTGTTTCTTACATAAGATTAGATATTTACAGACGAAAAACTTTTTCTATAATAATTTAGCAATAACCATTGAACTTTTGAATTTATTATGTTCTAAGGCGTATAAATATAAAATAATATTTGGTCATTTTTATCCATTCATTAAACAATCATAATATATATATATGTATGTATCAAGAAGTAAACTTAAATTGTATATTCTCTGTTTACGCAGGCACTTTTCACCTTCGGTTAATGCATACTGTTTAACTTGCAAAACAATTTGAAATAGTTGTGTAAACAATGTTTTTGGGAGCAAGGAGAATAAGTATCTATTAGAAGAATAAGTATTGCTTCTTGCTGCATATGTTAGGTCAGATGGTTTTAATAAATAATAGACAAACCTAGTTGTTTTGCTATTTTACAAAAATTCCCATATCTGTTTTATTAATTCACGATTAAAAGTTTTCATGAGAGAAAAAAAAAAAAAAAAAAAAAAAAAAAAAAAGGCCAGAATTATTTTGTTGTATAGTTTTTATAGAATGTTTTCAAACATTGAGTAAAGTATTTTTTTATTATAATTTTTGTGATTTTTTTTTTTTTTTTTTTTTTTTTTTTTTTTAAGCAAAAGATAGGTTGAATTAAAGCGACTATTTATTCTCTTGACTTTTGGCTTAGCCATATAACTTTGTTCAGACAAAATTTAATTTGATATTAAGTACTTAAAGCAATTCGATAATTTCGTTTATCTTTTCTATTAAACGCTGGAAGATCATTTTCATTCATAGTCGTTCACACGCGTTTTCGGCCCCGCTTTCAACGTTTGCATATTTACACATTTTATAGCGCTTATAAATTTGCATTTTAATAACTTCGCTTTCATTTTGCTCATAAAATGTTCAATTCTACTATTATTAATAGAAAATTTACATTATTCATTAATTTCAATGTATTTGATTATAATATTAGTATTATAAGCAGTATATAAGAATTGTGATTGCTACATCTAGTAAAATACTTTTGTAATTATTAAATCAATTAATGCATCTTTTTATGCGCATATGGATACTATTTCTTTCTCTCTCTCTCTCTCTCTTTTTTTTTTTTTATTTACTGCTATCAACACCTTACGCGTTATTTAAAGAATTTGTAATGGAAGAACAAATGTGTATGTAAATTAAACAAAACTAACAGTAATATAAAAATTACGATGCAAAATGAAACATTTTTTAAAAATTTTATATTGGTAAAATATATTCCAAATTATCTCATCAAAATTTTAAAATAATATCTTACTTTCATACGTATTTCAGTCCAGTATATGTAATACCTTCTATTAAAAATAAACCGATATCTCTTACTTCAAATTAATACAATCGCGATAAGAAAATATTACCAATCAAACATAAATAAAACTCCGTAAGAAAATACACTACGTGACATGTTTCATTTTTTATTTCTTTGTATTTCAGACACCCACATTTTTCGCTATAAATCTGGCTATGTTAAGGGAATGATGAATGCACTTTCTACCTAGCAAAACGGAAACAATTTTTTACAGCAGCATAACGTATAACGACTTCAGGAAAACACATAAATTGTAGAAGAATCAGAAAGTCTTTTGACAACCGATTTATAAAACAAAATGCGAGTGCATTTGAAAATCAATGCATTTTTTCAAAGACTATAAAAAAGAGCTTGCAAAGTTTGACAAGGAAACTGAAAGAAGTTCTTCGAACTTCTTTTTTACTTCTGTATAACATACCAGTATATTAATGCTACGTAAAGATTAGTAAAAATAGGCACATATATTTTATTTTATTTATTTATTTATTTATTTATTTTAATGAAGGTATTACTTTTTTATTTTAGGTTCTATAAAACGTTTTCAAAATTGTTCAACAAATATTTCTTATTTACAGATTAAAAAAATAAAAGAACAATAGAATCTCACTGATATTTTAATGCTCTGAAAACTGGTATAGAGGAATTGCCAGATTGGAATTCCAACTAGTGATCGTTAGCTTAGGATTTTGAATTTTTTTTATGGCTTTTCAAAGATAATGTGTGTTGCCACTTTTAGGGACTTTTTTATTTAATATCTACCAATAACGTTTAACTGATATGTTTGCCTAATCACATTGAATGTTCGTTCTTCACGTATATTAAACATCATTCCTTAACATTATTGGTGTTTCTATATAAATAAAGCAAAGATTTTGTCGACGGAAGACATCCGGGCTGACCACTCCTATTTTTGATTGGTCGAGATCTAACTAATTTGGTGATGAAAGTCGGCCATTCCTTTTATTTTTATTTTTATTTTTTTTTAGTAAAAACTGATGAAGTTTTTTAAAGATACTGCATAGATGTTAATACCATTTTTAAAAAGCTATAAATACTGTTCCTTTTTTGTGAGGATACTATATGCATCAAGTTATTATATTTAAAGATATTACGTTGCAAAGTTTCGAAACGCGATATCATTCCTTTGCTTTTATCTTAAAATAAGAGTCTAATATTAAACAAAAAACAGTCTAATATTAAAGAATAATGAATAACTTTTTAAAAATTATCCATTTTGAAATTCTAAGAGCTGCAATTTTAAAATTACAGCGTACTTATTTTCCATACATAATCTATTAAATTTGTAAACAATTGTTGATTCATTCTCGACAATCATTTACATAAGACCATATAGCCTTGTTTCAAAACGAGTGCATGGTTGGTTGGATGGGTTATACGTCGCACCAGTACCGTGCAACGGGCAACTGGTGACGGTCTGGGATCACCCCTAGAGGTGATCCGCAGACATGCCATCACAATTTTGATCCTCCGCGGAAGCAAAATGAGCGTAAAACGAAAGAAATATTTTATTTAATATAGTATAAAGAGCAGGGGACATAGGGAACGGGTACTCAAAGTGAGGTTTAGAGTGATTTCAATGTAGATTTTTTTTTAAGTTTTTATTTATAATGTTATATAAAAAATAATTGGTAATTAAATTATTTAGAAAATTCTTTAAATATAGTTACAGTGGACGTAGCCTGCTAGTTATTGAATAAAAACGTCCCTAAATTTGGCACCACTGCTTATACACTAGCATCACTTATAAAAAGCATCAGGGAAAATTCCTCATCCCGACAAGGCGAACGTTCCTCGAGTTCTCAATACACCACCATCACACACTATCATCTTAAAAATTGAAGAAAAATTGGAAAAAACAAATTGTTAATGAAAAAAAAAACAGCCTGAAAAAAAATATTCTTGGAAAAAGGGAAAAAAAGAAAAAGAAACCATTGCTGATACATACTAGTGTCAAGCTATGTATGTTTTTATACTAGTAAGTGTGAAATACCAATCATCTTAGCCTTTGATATTACCTATTCTTTCAAGTTACACTAAATTAACTTATGGTAGTGAAAGATTTTAAATAAATATATATATTTGTGATAAATTAATTATTAATTATTAATTATTTGTGATAAATTAATTATAACACTAAGATCAACCATTTTTCGCATTAAAACATCTATTAAAAAGAAAATCGATTAATGATGATGTTTCATTTTTGTTGACTAAATAAAATCTATTGAAGATATTAATAAATTTATATAATTATCACCAGAGTTTAGCCAAACAACTACACTTGTCCAAACACTTTTTTTTTTTCAGATTAATATTAAAAAAAGATATATACAGGGGTGTTTGCGTCCCCGGAAATTGCTATCAAAATGTTTCAATAGTGATATTACCGATAGTTTTCTAGTAAAGTTCAGCAATTAAATATAACCAAATATATAATTCATAATTACTGGTGGGAAATAAAATGAAAAAACCCGGAACGCAAACAGTGTTATTTAAAGCGACAGTGAACTATCAAAATGGTAAAACTGGACTGCGAATTTCGATATGTTAATTTTACTTAAAATATGAAATTACGTAATGTTTTGAAATATTAAATTTTCGATTCTCATCATTCTATACTGATTTATAAACGTTTATAATTATAAAAAATATATCGATTCTGTTGTAAAAAAAAAAAAAAAAAAAAAAAAAAGATAATAAATAAATAAATAAAAATAAAATAAACATCATTTTCTCAAAACTAATTTTTACGAAGTTGTGTCAAGTTAAAAATGTCTCTTGCCTATTTTTAATTATGTTTTTTTTTTTTTTTTTTTTTTTTTTTTTTTTTTATCTCCATGAAACTTTATTTAACGTTTTTTTTATGTATCTCAGCACAAAACTTAATTACGATTTTCCCATTTTTGTTTCTAAAACTTTAAAATTTGTAAATAAAAATAAATAAATAAATAAATAAAATTTATTCAAAAAAAAAAAAATCTTTTTAAATCTTAAATCTTACGTAGTTTAAAAATTGTCAACTGACTTTATTTAAACCATCTAAAGCAACATGTGAAAAAAAAATTGTATGTCTAAGTTAAAAATCAATTTATATTTTGGAATTGGGCAATTAGTTAGTAATTTCAATTAATATCTTCTTTAATTATGATGTCAAATTTAATTAGTTTTAATATATATATCTTCTCCACAAATAATACTGTATGCAACAAAACTGTAACATTTTGCAGAAATGGAATTCTAATCGTAGTTGCTTTAAAAAAAAAAAAAAAAAAAAAATCCACTGTCACCTTAATGCGTTACAAAATAATTATAGCTTTGCTTGTGTTACGCCCGTGTTCTATCCTTCAAATTAATTATTTAAAGACCAAAATTTTAATGTACAAAAAAAAAAAAAAAAAAAAAAAAATGTTTATGATATCTTTACCGATATAGTTTTATATTTGACTTTAATTTGTAAAACAAAACTTATTTCTGTATGCATTTGAAGTAAGATAATGTGTAAACAAGTGAAAAATAAAGAAATATCTGTATATACATCTATAAATTAAAAAAAAAAAAAAAAAAAAAAAAGATAAAATATTGTCCTTAAAAGTAAAATTCAAGATATAAACGGCATCAAAAAGCAAAATTTTAAGAAAATTTTCGGGTTTTGTTTCCAGGATAACCAACGCACACAAAACATATTTAGTTCCTTATCGTATAATGAGTATGTGGTATTTGGGTATTCGTGAAATTTTGACTTCGGAATCAGGAATCCATCGGTGTGGTGTACGTTGGTAGAATGGTAAATTTGTTTACCCTTTCATGAGTTATCATGTTAGACTATTTAGCTAATTTCGAATAAACATAAATTTATCAGATCAATTTTTAAATTCCATTTATGATACTGGACATAATATGTATGTTTTCAATGTTATCATTAAAAATCTTTGTAAGCTAATCGAAAGTTATGATTCACTTAACATAGAAGAATAGGTCAATCTAATTTGAAAACTTCGAAAATTATTCGAAATTTAAGACTTTCTCACGGTGGGGGATGGCAAAATTGCTCGTAAACGTGCATAATGATAATTGTTTAATAACGAACAATGTTGAAATCATTAAAAGTAAACTGTGAAACTACCATAAATAAAATAAATCAGCGAATTATGATAAGGCGAACCCATCGATTACGAAGTAGGGTATAGCGCAGTACATAGGGCATTTCATTCTGGAACATTCTGTGTGTTCGTCCGAGATCAAACAATATAACTGCTCTCGTATGTAAAAATTTTTGAGAATAAATATGTGATGGGGACTGGGAAAAAGTTAATAAAAAGCCTAAATTCCTTTTGATTTTTTTCTAAAACTTTGCTTGGCAAGGCTGTGAATATCTTAATTTTTTACTTTTTGTGTTGGTGTTAAGAAGATTTCACGTCACACTTAATTTCCCCCTTAGTTTTAGAACTTATTACTTATTTCTCTATTCTTTTCCGTTCAGTTTGAATAAAAATCTGTCACAAATATGCAATTTTCCGAATACTGATGAGTTTGAGACGGGCAATTTTTTATTCAGAAGATTTGTGATTAAATGAAGAAGTCTGTCGCTGTACATAATTATTAAGAGTTTCTTGTCTTTTCACGTTTAATTTTGTCTTTTCACTTTGATAAATGATTGAACTAATTTATTTGCAAAAGTTCATGATTATATATTAAAAGTGTTCATATATATGAGTTTGCTTTGTATGTTTCACTTTAAGGAATTTTTTAAGGGATATAGAGACGTTATGACACTTTTTTGGAATTACTGTCATAAAATATGGAATTTTTCATACATATACGTTGAAATTAAAGGAATAGTAAGTATGTTAAATTTTCTCAAACATTATTTGAATAATAAAAAAAAAGTAATTTATATCCCCGTTGCTGTGTTGTATCATTATTCTTCATCTGCTATGTACAACTAAACTCTTGAATTATTTTGCTTGTTTTAATCCTTGTGATTCCGAATGCGTCATCCTATGATTAATGTTTGTTTTTCATGGTTGTTTTCTGTTTGATTCTCTGATTTCTTTAACTAAATAATTTATTCCAATTTATTCTTCATTTTTAACTTCAATCAATTTCTTGTACGATAGGGTGCCCGCTAGCAATTTGCTATTATAGCTGCTAACGAGCGAAATCGTACATTGGTGCTCAACGACAAAAAAGGTCACCCCTGACGAGGTTTTTTTTTTTTTTTTTTTTTTTTTTTTTCCTACCGTTCTAAGCTTTTCCTTAAAAGAAAAAAAAAATGTTCATAATGATGTCTTAATTTTTTATTTCCTCGTTGCTTGTTTGTATCTTTTGATTTGAGTTTCATGTGGTTTTTACGCACCGGCAAAAGTATTATATTAAAATTGCAACTTACAATATAGGAATAAATTTATGCTTAGACTGAAGTTAAATAAAATAAAAATCAATAAATAAAAAATAAATGCTTCAATAAATCACAATCAGTCTCCCCAAGTTATTTAAATTTCTTGTAATTTCCTTCTCATTGTTCTATGTGGTTTCAGTGATCTTATATTTGCTGCTTGGCTTTAACTAAGATTAAAAATTCATTTATACTATTTTTTTTAAAATACAGGGTGCAAAGCATAGTCACGAGAATCACTTTATCTCCGCAACTATTGGTCGCAAATATATAGTTTCAGTTACAAAATGTTTTAAAAAATATGACCACTTACTTTTTGCTTACTTTTTTTTTTTTTTTTTTTTTTTGTAAATACATTTTCTTATTGGAGAACATCTGAGACCAATTGTTGCACAAATAAAGGCCTGCTCTCGACTTTGTACCCTGTATATTCTAAACATTTCTGGGTACTACTTTGTAAGTTCATGGATAGTTTTTAAATATATTTGAATGCTGAAGTTCATAGAAAGTTTTAATAATCCAACATAAAAAATAATTTCGAAAATGAATGTACCAATACACCGCTAAAATAATATATAATTGAGTTTAGAATATATTGTTAATTTATAATAATAAGAAATTGAAACGAAAAATTAAAAATTAGTTAGAAGGAAGAAATTTAAAAAATTTCCAAAAACTTAAATAGATAAATATTTTTTTAACCAAAATATTTTTCTAAAATATTTAACATACTTCATATTTTTAAATTTCAGTGCAAGTGTGTATACATATTTTCAGTTTACAGCAGCAGTTTACAAAAATGATTTTTGCAGGTATTTAAATTTATTCCACATGGCAATGTAATTGGTATTCTTTAAAAGTTTAAATTTCTTTAAATTGAGTCAACGCAATTTTTACTCATTTGATGTAATTATGCTATCATGGCATATTAAATAATTAATAAATGTAAATATTATTGTTATTAATAAATAATATAGTAAGTATATTATTTATAATTAATGTATTATTTCTTAGTATATCATTTATTTACTTATTAATATCGTCTTTTTTTTTATTTTTTTTTTTTTTAAAGCAGAATATGATTTTTTATAAAGATGTGGAATAAAATTGAATTGAATCTTTGTTTTATTATGCAGTTAAACAAGTTGATATATTTTATTTAATAAATTACAGTAAAGAGATATTTAAAATTATAAGTCGGTGAAACTTAGGATATTATTTTAAAAATATGCAATTTGCATAACCTAGATTATATATATGATCATATAAACATTAAATAAATACTTCAGAATTTAAAAAGGTAAAAAAAAAGAATTACAAACCTTCTTAATTTTCTTCATAAACCTTACAAACCTTTCTTCAAACTTTCTTAATTTTCTTTCAAGAAAACACCCTTGCAACTAGCATTTTAAAATACACAATGACCAGTCTGCAAGGGCATTCACTTAAAATTTACTCTCATCTTTTAAACTCTTTATGTTACTTCATTCAGAAACATAATAACCAAAAATAGTCATTTTAACAATTTCCATCTCAGTAGACTAAATTAATAAAATGAATCCATAATTTCTAAGCGGTTTTCTGTAACTGGAGCAGTTTTTTCTGCGATAAAACGCTGCTTGCAAGTATCAAAAGTTAGTCTTAAGAACTTACGCAGATATGAAAATGATTATTTAATTGATATTAAAATAAGACTTTAATAAATAGAACATAGAGAATATTACAGGTTAAAAATATTACATTTTTACCTTTTCTAAAGCTTATCCAAGTCATTATAACTCGAAAACTGAACAAAACAGATTACATGTTTTAAAATTACCGCTTCACATAACGACACGACATTCCCAAGATCTGGCGCTGGCGTTTGTTTGACTTTGCACGGTCAGCGAGAATTAAATAAATGCAATCCACAGATATGTCAATTTCATCTGCTCTTCCCTTCTTACATCCAGAATAATCATGTTTCAAAGTTCAAAATTTGAAACAGAAATTTATTAAGCATTTATAGCTGTAGAAAACATATAGTTTTTTTTTTTTTTTTTTTTTTTTTTTTAGGAAAAATGGACAACAATTATTTAAATTTTTATAAAGTATTTTAAAAACTTATGAAATCACTTTATTTTTCCATTTTAAAATCTCGAATTAAACGGAAAAGCATATTTTGTTTTAGTGTATATTTCAGTATTGAACAAAATATTCAGTGAAAGGATCAGAAATGGCATACACTTTATTTTTTCTGTATACATAAAAAGAACGCAATGGATGCATGGAAATTTTCGGGGTTTTAACACTCCTTGAGACGTCCTCGATAGGATTCGACAATTTTTAGAACTTGTTTGCGCATCTTAATAAAATTTTGTGGAAATTGCATCTGAAGAATCAGTGGACAGAATTTAACCTAACTTGATATTTAGTTGAACTTTTATTTAAACTAGCCCTGATTAATTTTTGGAATATATGACCTAATAGGTGCTCAGCTATTATGTAATGCCCCCTCCCCTCCATGTAACGGAGGGCAGTATCTCAGTTTCTATTGAATAAAACTGCACCAAACTTGATATGTGAGATAGATATGTTAAACTATGGTGATCTAATTTATGCATATATTGATTGAGAGGTGGTACTAATGTGCTGTAACTCAATCCCGTTTAAAGGAAAGCAATATCTCAGATTATTATTATTATTATTATTATCATTTTTCTTATTATTAAAAATTCACTAACATGAATATGTGAAATATATATTATGAAAAACTATGATAATTCAGTTTGGGTATATATTGGCCGATATAGTACTCTTTATTATGCAATTTTTCCAGATAGCTATACCTCAGCATGTGTTAGTGAAATCTGCAACAAATTTAATATGTAAAATTTTAATTTTGCGATACAGTGTTTATTAAATTTTTATTCATGTTAACTGGTTAAGTGGCGCTGTTATATAGAATGTTACAGAATAAAGTAGTGCGATGGGTAGAAGATTTTTTTTAAACAGTTTAATTAAAAGAGAATGGCTACATAAAATGTTCATCTATTAAGAAAATAATTTTTAAAATATATATTAAATAATTTTCTTTTATTAAAATTTATTAAATAAAATTTGGATAAAAAATAAAAATAAAATAGGAACAATCAGAGAAAGTAATGATTTAAAAACATTATCAATATTGATAATTTACCAGTAACATTCAAACTTAAGTAAAATCATAAATAAAATATAATAAAAGTTTAAAATTATGCTTAAAGAAAGAAAAAAAAAAAAACTCATTTCTGTAACTTCCCGATGAGTATTAGTGACCGCGAGGTTCTACTCTGGAACCTTACAGACGGTAAGTGTTGGTTTCGATTCCTGGTCGCGCTCGTCGACTTAGGTTTTCGGAGTTTTCTGTGATTTTCTTTGAAACTCGCATAAATAAGGATTAGGCATTCTTAGAATGATTTGCACGGAGGACACACCATCCAGACCTAGGACCCTCGTGTAGTTAGTTTGTTTTAATCCTAAAACCAACATTCAATGAATATTACGAAATCAAAACTGAATCTGGGCATTTTGTCCTATTCGTAATAATCTCACTGAGACAGAACATTTTATGACAGTGTTACATTTAAACGTTTTGTATAGAACTGAAATTGTACGTTTTATGGAAGGTACAATGCACACTTTTTTTGAACGTTCTAAATAATACAATTTTTGAACGTCTAATGGAACGTTCTTTTGACACGAAACACGGTGTTTGAACTATTGTAACTAGAACTATTGTATTGTTATTAGACGTACAAAGAACGTTCCGGTGCTACTTGGGTATATATTTATATATATATATATATATATATATATATATATATATATAACTGCCCAAAAATCGCATCCCTGGACGCAGAATTTCATTAACACTATTTATCTTTTGGAGTTATTACTTACATGAGTGCAATGAAAGAAAAAAAAATCTTTAAAATCAAATTTAATTATATAACACCTTTATTGAATAAAAACATTTTATTTAAGATTGAATAGTTAATTTTCATAAAAATTTTACTTTGTAATCACCACTTCCCATTTTATGGAATATTTTCATAACCTATTTAAATTGCGTAATTTTATTTTCTTTCTTGTAGTTTTTTTTTTTTTTTTTTTTTCATTTTTACTATTAATATGCTTATTGTTCATACAGTTATTTACTTTTTGGCTTCTTAAAATTATATTTCAGTTTTTGAATGCATTTATTTATCTAAATTGCATTGCTATAAAAAGTAATCTGAAATACAAATTGAAACTTTTTACTCGATTCTGTATTCATTATATTTATCATCCTAAATGCAGTCCAAAATAATTGAAAACGCATGTTGTAAAAAAAAAAAATTATTAAATGTTTGTGGTTGCTTTTAGCTAAAATTAATTAAACTAGTTGAACCGGAAGCGAAATTAAAAAAAAAAAATGTATTATGTTAATGGTATCATTAAATATTTTAATTGCGTGTAACCAAAACAAACTCAGAAATAAAACTTTTAAAACGATTGCTTGATTTAATGAGAAAAACTCCTCATTGTAAGGGAAATAATAGAAATATAATAAAAATTATTATCGTAAAAGCTTTTGTAGGAATACATCGTCAGTATTTTAATTCATTTCATTTTTATGATGGTAATTTATATTCAAAAAGACAATTGTTGTCTTCAGTTAGGTAATATTTTTACTTTTACAGATACTAATGCACTTTTCTTACTATATTTAAACTTCAAGGAACATCTTATTTAACCGTAAAATTACAGAATGCCTCCATTTGAAATTAGATTAATTTTAATTATCTTTGAAAATTAACTGACCATTATTTAACATATAAAACTATTATTTGACGAATAAAAAAATGTTTAAATGTTTACTGCAATCAATGCACACCCTATAAAGCATTAATCAACTACTATTAATATTTTTAATGATTCATATATGTTTTCTTATATTAGTTTATTTACACACATATATGACAATTGAAATTAAGAAATATTAAATATATTTTATTATAAATATATATATATTTATAAATAATCATATTTTTTAAATAATTTGAGTTTCAGTTAAAATAAGTAAATAAACTTTAAAATAATTTTAACTAAAATTTTAAATTATATTTTAACTATAATTTTAACTATAACTTTAAAAAAGTAAATAAACTTTAACTAAGTATAAAGTTTATTGCTTAAATTAAATATTCTACAGATAGGAACATATCGTGTAACATAAAAATTAAATTATGCATATCCACGATCTTTTTTCAACCAAAAATTCCAAATATTGGTTCTTGATTAGCATAAAGTTCGCTGAAAGACTGAATTCTATCTAATCGTATGTCAGTACCAGACTCGCACAAATATAAATAACATAAAGACACCCTGTCTCAACTGTTAAACACATGATTTTTTGCATTGGTAAATAAAGAAAAACCAAAAGTTAAACCAGAAATAGCAGTTATAAAATATCGACCACCAAACAATATTTATTCTGTGGTACATAATTACGGTAAGGTTAAAATATGCAAATAAATAAAGTTTAGATAATTGTTTCTTTGTAATACATGATGTTACTCTGTAATAAATATGCAACTGGGAAAAGATTATAAATATAGATAATTTGATAATAAATATAAATTAGCAAATGAATAAATTCTTTATTTAAATCTAGGTTATGATGAACGTAATAAATTTCATGGTTAGAATGTGCCTTTTTAATTTACTTTTTCTTATTTCAAAAGTATACGGCAAGATTAAATGCCAATTATATATATATATATATATATATATATATATATATACATATACATTATGTGGAAAAAGGGAGAAATCTCCATATTAAAATAGCATAAATTTTTTAAAATTTTAGTAGGAAACAATAATGTTTATTTCGTATATATGATCTACAGTCCATTACATCTCCATATATAAATTCAAAAGTCATTCGCTGAACAGCTATAGAAATTACACGCAACTATATTTTCGAACTTTTAATGTTAAATTATTGCATACGTCTGCGACATTAATGGCACTGATAGGGTGTTTTCTCCCTCCCCCTCTTATTATTACTATTTATTATTATTATTATTATTATCATTGTTATCATCCTCAACATCATTGTTAATATTATTATCGGAATGTAAGAAATTTAATTCGTTATATTTAAAAAAAAAAAAAAATGTAAACCAATCAAATTTTACTTTTCACAACAAAGTTGAAAATGATTTTGACTTCGGTTTGGTTATTTGCCTATCTACGCTTTAACTCCCGTAAATGTCCATGGAACTTTTTGAAATAAATATATGCCATTGAAATGGAATACACTATGAGACATTCCCTATTAAAAATGAAGAAAATACCACCACTGGTTTGTGTACAGCAACACCCGAAATGATGGCGTTCTAAGAGAAGAGTTCTATAAACCAGATTTTAATATTTTGATTTAGCACAAATCATAAAAAAAATTGATATTTATTATTCATATGCACAAAAAATTGTTTTCTATAGAATATTGTGTGATTAGCACTAAGGTTTATAGAGCTACACAAAAATATTCAGACATATTAAGGGATGGATATAAATTAATGTTATAAATTAAAAGTGATTATGAAATCTGTCTATCTATTTATCTTCCTGTTTGTCTTCTGTCCACCTGTCCGCCTCTAGCGTCATTAAATATTTTAAGAATTTCTTTAAAATGATACACATATTCATGTTTACTATGGTAAGTTTGCTGTTTAAAAATGGTATAAATAGCATAAACGGTTTGTGTATAGGGTCACCAAAAATAATGTTAAGAGTTCATAACATTTTCGAACAATATTTAAAACTGATTATGATACAAGTAATCTACCATCTGTCTTTCTGTCCTCCTGTCTATCCATTGTGCGATCACTTAAATAAAGGACATTGAAATTTAAAGAACGCACCGAGTACATACAATTGGAAAGTCTTTTGAAGAACCTAATATGCGAACAGCATAATTTTATATATACAGTAGCCGCCGCTTTATAAAATCACGTTTGTATTCATCAAAATAATTTTATTAAGTGGCTGATTTTTATATCCGGCAAGCATGCCTGAACTTAAAAAAAGAGTATTTGTTACGTAAATATGGAAATAAATTCTTCGCCCATCCATCTATCAACTAGCCATCCGTAGGAAATGATTTTTTGCTACTTATCATTCATGTAAAATTTTCATCTTTTAGGGATAAAATTACGTATAAGATGGAACTTTTCTTTGACCTGGCATAGTTGTGCCTGTATAGAAGTGCTACGTTCATGATTTCTGCTCTCTTTATGTTTACATGAAGCAAACTGAGAAATTTCAAGCTTCGATTTGGCCTTCTTTTAGTATACCTTTTACTATACCTTTGAAGAAAACCTTCATACTTTACCAAAATTTTATGCTTTACCTTCAAAATAAATACTACCCGCTTACATATCTTGCAGCTAAGTTGCTTCAAAATGAGAATTGCAAACTGTATTTGAATATTTTATGACAGAAAAAAATACTCATTGGCAAATCATTTGAAGAATTCATTCCTCTAATTCATAACTACAATGACATGGAGGGGCGGGTTTTTCTTTCTTTTCTTGTCTTTCCTTTTTTTTTTTTTTTTTTTTTTTTTAGTCAGGTAATTTTTGACAAAGTGTAATAATGTGATGGCTTGCTGTGTTTTTTTTATTTTTTCCTTTTCAAAAATCCGATGAGAAAATATAATTCGTTGTTTAGCTTACATACATAATACTGTAGAAGAGAATTTCTTCTGATTTAATTAACCAACGATGCTGATTTTATTAAGCGGCGGTTGTACTGATTTGTTTCCGGACCCAGCAATTTGATCGGATTAAGCGGCTGATTTTATTAAACAGTGATTTTATAAAGCGGCAGCTACTATATATATATATAAATAGCGTAAATAAAAATGGAGTTAACAAAAAGATGTTAACTAAGGATGTTAATGGAGTTTAAAAAATTATTATTATTATTATTTTAAGTAGACGTTTCATAACTGTGTTCACTATATAATGCTTATTGTTTGAATAAGAGTAATTTTAGCTCAAAAATTTGCACCAGATGTCTCTTTGCATGAAAAAGATTTTTTAATGCTATTTATTGATAACACGTATACGTCAGATTTGTATGCTTTGCTCGGAGTCAGCTTATATATCTGTGTTAGGTAAAGACAGATACAGTCGGTAGCAAAAGTATCCGACCACAAGCAATAATCCCTGTGTAAAAAAAGTACACTTGATATTGCTTTGTTAAATAAATCCTTGTCGAGTCATGTTCTTTGTCAGTCTAAGAACATGATACAACAATGATTTATTTAACAAAGCAGTATCAAGTGTACTGTTTTGATATCGGAATTATTGGCTAGTGCTCGGATACTTTTGCTGCCGACTGTAGTACATGACAGAATTATAATACGAAGAATTGGAAAAACAGACAGGGCCACCGCGGATATCGAACCTTCTCTCCCACGCTCGAGGACGATTAGCAGCGTGATGACATAACCACTCGGTAACGGAGGGCCATGAAAAATATGTCAAATTTTAGAAACGGAATGTCTCACTTTTGGTATTAAAAAAAAAAAAAAATGTACCAACCGCTCGTACATTCCGTATAAAAAAAAGTCATAAATTGTGTTACATTTTCCATTTTTCTTAAAAAAAAAAAAAAAAAAAAAAAAAAAATTATTGAGACGCTACTTTTGGTAGCAACTTACTCGTAAGGATTATGTTATCGTTATAATGTTTTTTTTTTTTTTTCAGCTCTTTAATTATAAACACGCTGTGTAGAGAAAAAATCAGGTATGTATCATTCCTATGACATTCTCTTACCTATCATTTCGATACTATAAAGTCAGTTTGCAGATTAAAAGGTACGATAATAATTACTCAGGAGGTATAAATAATTTATATGAAACGCAATAAGGCGTATAAGAACCTCGTCATAATTTTGCCATCCGGTGGTATAGAGTGGATTTCTATTTCAGGTGGCTTTAATGAAGCAAGAGAAGTAACATCTGGCATAGAGTTTCGCTTCATTTTTGTTTGCTAGAAATTGCAGTTGGCATAGACAATTTAAAAGCGTATGAATAAGCGTATGAAAAAATATGTCCAATAGACACGACGACTGAAAATGAAACATCTATAGCGATATGCATGAAATAATTTAAAAATTACTCCTATCCTTTACATCAAGTAGAAAACATCGATTTCCACTTATTGTAAGTAGTATACTGCCTATATATTTGTATACTGCTTATATATTTGTATACTGCCTATATATTAGTATATATTGTAACTGCAACTTAACGCACAATAAAATTTATTGTATTTTAAAAATAAAAATCATTACAAAAATGAAAACGTATTTTCAAGTTTTCCACTGATAGCCTATGATGTTACTGAAATCTTTGTGTGACACTTCATATAAAATTATACTTTTCTACGTATTTATTTCACTAGAACACATGTTTTTACCTTATTCATTGAACTTGCTTACACGTATTTTGGATTAATCGTGCTTTTTTTTTTTTTTTAAACATATAGATATTTAGGAAAAAATTATTTTATTTAGTATATATTCAGTGCAAAAAGATATTATTTTGGTTTTCAAAAATTCTGCTCATAGACTGTAATAAATTTTAATTATGTGGGATGTTCTTATAGACGAAATTGTCTTTTATGTACCCTTTTGTACCATTTCGTCTCTGGACTGTCCTGTGGGAATTTAGTAGATGTTTTTCATGTACTTCACACAATAAACCGATAAATTTTAAAGAAGTTGGGAACTGGGATCATTGTTTTTAAAAGTGTTTTTCTTCTACTACCAGCGTTTTTTATTATTTATTTATTTTATTTTTTCTATTTTATCATTATGGCCGCGGTTTACACTATCACTTAAAGTTTTCACATTTTTGGGAAATAATACATTTCCATGAAGTAATACGTTTTATATAAAAAAAAAAATCAAGACTAAGATATTTTATTTTAAATACACGCAATATCACAATTAACCTACAAAAGCCCTGACTTTTATTCCTTTGTTTCTATGCTTATTTCGTTTAATTTTTGTAATTTGATTTTTTAAAGAACATACAGATGAAATAAGTTTTGACTATATAATGTTGGTGTGCACATATTCTTGTAATATTCGTATTTATATTAATGTTTTGCATAAAATTGCACATTAAAAAAAAATGACTTCATCAACGAAGTTATTATATCTTATATCAAATGCGTATCACTAGAATAAAATAGTAAAAATTCTTAAGATAATAGACATGCATATTTATACTTGAAAAGCGAATAGCTTAAGCAAAATAAAAACCTTTTTTTTCGTTTCTTTTTATTATTTATTTGTTATAGTGAGGAATTGTATTGTTTGTGAAAATCACAATTACATTTCCCTCTTTTTATTTTCTTTATTTATGATCAAAAAACGTGAATACAAGTTGCCAGATTATTTTCTTTTCATATTTACGTATTGATATCATATATTTTAGCATGGCATGCTGCATCTCCTATTGTATTATTTCGATGTTTGTGTTCCATTTGAGTGAAAAAACATAAAGTACTTTGAAAAAACTTTTAAATATTTAATAACTTTAACTAACATATCACCTTTCTATAGATGTTTCTTTCTATTGTATTTGATATGTAAATAATGTTTCGATAAAAAGTGTGTATTTTAAAGTAAGTGCGATTCCTGAAATATTTAAAAAGAATCGTTTGATTCATTTTCACCCTCCTAGTATTAAAATAAGATTCTAGACAAAGGCATAAGCATAGTATATTACTACATTAATTGCATGACTGCGATGACAATTGTCACAAATTTTTCTCTAGAAACGAAATTTCAAAAAGAATAATTTTTTAACCCGTTGTATAACTTATCTGATAGGTACGACGTCGATGGTATTCAGTGGATTAAACATCTGGATCAAGATATTTTAATGCTACAAACAATGACAGTTTCGGAAATTATCAGATTGTTACTTAGAAATAACAAGTAAACTGAATATAAAAGTAAAAATTCAATGGATATTTTTTTAAATTAAAATATTTGTCCAATATTTGAATAAATTTTTATTTGTAAGTATTGTTTATACAAAAATATTTCTATTATATTTATGTTACATCTAGGATATAATGGATAGTTATAGATATATAATAATACAAATAATTTTCAGTGCTAGTGGTTGATATTAATTAATCTACAAATTAAAACATCGTATCTATTTTTGATTGCATTTTTTAGAACTTGAATAAATATAACACAATTTGAATGCATTTATAAAATATTATATCATGACGAAATATTATTTACTCCATTTTTCAGTTCATTTAAGTATTTTCTCTCATTTCAAGATGCTATTGGTATTTAATGAATATTATTTATTTATTATAAGGTAAATTCTCATATTTATTTAAAATTTGGCTTTAATTATTCCGGGAAAAATTCAACGATTTGCCAGTGTGGCAAACGTTTTACTTCATTTAAGTTGTACAGGCTGAATATATCTTTTAGTGAGAGAGATTTGCTTTAACAGTATGATGGTTTATTATATGATTTATGATAACAATTTTTTTTGTATAACACATTTAAGAATAAGCATTTAGTAACGAAGCCAAAATGTTTAAAAGCACTTTTTAAATTTTTATAAGCTGTAGATAGATATAAAATGGATATGTTTACTCTAATACGACAATTAACGGAAAATTTTCTCATTCAATTAACTTATTGAATAATTTATTGATTAGATGAACAATACTTTGAATTGAAAGCAGCCATTGACGTCTGATGCTAAATAATTATTCATAAAATATATTTTATTTTTCTAAAAGATTATTAGTATTTTCTATAATTTTTAAAGAAGAGACATACGTATATGAATCACGCATAAAATCAGATTCTAAAAGAGAACATTTAATGTATTAATTTTTTTTTCATATCGTAAAGTTCTTTTCAGCCACTTAATTTGAAAAAAAAAAAAAAAAAAAAAAAAAAACCTCTGGATTTAAGAATTGTTGAAAAATTGATGTTGTCATAGTCTTCTAATGTTGAAAAAAAATTCATGCTTAAACATAAAATATATTTATAGAGGCAAAATTTCTACTGAGCAGTTCTGTTAATTGTTAAAAGTTCTCAGTTCGGATCTTTATTTCTTGGTTTACAACGTATTGTTTTAACAATACAATGCACACCATAAAAAAACAATTGTTTACAACACTGTTTTTATTATTATGTCTGTCCCCTAAAGCTAGAAAAATTAAAGAAAAATGTGAACGAGGTGTTATTTTTGTTGCTGCAGAAAAATCGCCTAAAATGGAGATCTATTCAATGCTGCGATATGGCAAAATTATCTATGTTTGGGACGCTATTTTCATACGTTTTATTTCAGAAATATTGCATGCACCCGTTAGAGTAATACTTAGAGATAAAGAACCCTATATCCGTTTTCCTGATGGAAACTGGACTGGAGTATTTGGAATGGTTCAACGTTCAGAAGTCGATTTGGCAGTGGGCATCACTCTATTACTTGAGGAAAAATTTCGTGTCGTAAGTATTAGTTATCCTCACGTTTACACTGAATTAACATTCATGACGGATAAGCTAAAACCCTTCAATAGAGAACGAATTATTCTCTATCCATTTTCTGAAAAAATGTGGATTTTAATCATGGTGGTTATTTTTACTGTTTCTGTAATTTTATATATTTTAACAAACAAAAAAGAAACTTTTGGAAAAGTCATCTTCATGATCGTAGGAAGTACGATCGAAAAAGCTACTCGTTTCAGAATTCAGAAAATTAGTTTTCGAGTTGCTCTAAGCACATGGTTAGTGTTTGCTTTCGTCATTGCGAATAGTTACAAAGCTGTTTTATTGTCCCTTCTAACATTCCCTCCTCTCAATGGAATTCGAAATATTCAAGATTTAGCTAAAGCTGCGGAACAAAATTCAGTCATTTATTACACACATAAGGGGAGCACATCGCCGTACATTCTTTATGAATCAGAGTTAGATACCTGGAGATCGATTGGAAAATGCTTGTTTCGAAATATTAATTCATTTGGACTACCACAAGAATCCTTTATCTTCGCAACTGCTGACAAAGTATACCTTACTGGAAAACAAGTGTTGGATTTGTTTAAAGAGGAGTATTTGATCTCAGAAGATTCTTTTTTTAATATCATGCTTGGCTTTCCGATTTCAAGAAACTTCAGCTGCAAGAATCAGTTAAATAAAGGAATTCAACGTCTTTTTGAAGCAGGTATAATCTCAAAATACTATGATGATGCACAAATAGAATTTAAGTTAAGCAGGCAAAGTCAAACATCTAGAGATATTGATACAAGTGCTAACAAAATATTACGAATGACTCACCTCCAGGGCGCTTTCTTTATTCTTATTTTTGGATATAATTTAGCATCGATAACATTCCTCATTGAAATAGCCATAAAGCACTATTTTTGAAATTAAGTTTTGTGACTGCGTATTGTTTAAACATATTTTCTATGAAATAGAAAGAATTTTGAAATTGTTCGTCCAACAGATAATCCAACAATGAAACAATAATCCAACGTTTCTCATCTACAACAAATGACGTCTGCTTGCAGATGTTCTCTAAAAAACTGTTTCAGTATCAATATTTGTACTTTCAACTGTACCAACAGCATTGCAGTCTTCTAATGTGACAGGGATAAATTTTCACAGTAAATTACAAAATATATTTATCAATATACAGGGAGTGACCATAGTATTAGAATTTCTTTTTTAACACATGTTTTTTACAATATATATATACATATACTGAACAAAATGGCCTTGAACATGCAAAGAACATTTATAAACACACTTTTTTTTTTTTTTTTTTTGCTATATTTGTCCAGAATGAAATTAGGGGACCAACCATTAGTTGAAGAAAAGTGCACACACTTTTTGTAATCCTGCATCACAAAAAGTTACAAATGATTTTTAACTTTACCACATTGTTGCATTTACTACACAACATCATGGTACACAATTATTTATGCAGGTAATTTTTTTTCAAAAATTATCAATTTTTTAGTGATGTTTTTTGCATATGACACGAATAATTTTCAAGAAAATTCTACAAAACTTGCAAAAAAGTTGACAGAACATAATAAAAACATTTTTCTGAAACATAAAATTTACACGTGTAATATTTTCTGAGATATGAGCATTTCTAGTAATTTTTTTTTTCTCTTTACTGCATATGCGCGAAAAATAATTTTTTTTTCATTATGTAGATTGAAACCCTAAAAGCACAAACTGTTCTAGAAGTGTAACAATCATACAACATCGAAACAGTATATATATTTTAGAGACTTTTCGAAAAGTTCAGTTTGCTTTCTGATTAGTTTAATAGACGTAGAAATCTAAGAGATAGTAAAAAAAATGGGATACGTAACAGAAACGTTTTAAATACTTAACAGATGGAATATCGAAAAGTTCGAATGTTTCAGGAACCCATACAGCACAGAATGTTTCAGTTGTGTTCAAAAATCTTACAATCTTTCAAAAACGTAACTCACTTAAGTATGCTCTCCGATACCTTTCTGAAACATTCGCCCTTTTTGATTTTCTAACTGTTAAGTGATTGAAACGTTTCTGTTACGTATCTGATTTTTTGTTAAAATCGCGGACATTTCTACGTTTTTGAAACTAATTGAAAAGTAATCTGAACGATGTTAAACGTTTCTGAACTGTTTATAATGTTTCAATGTTATATGATTGTTACGTCTCTGAAACATTTTGTGCTGCTAGGGAAGGTATTAGAGAGCATACTTAAGTTTGTTACGTTTTTGAATGATTGTAAGTTTTTTGCAACTGTCCCTCCTGTATTGGCCCCTCATGATTATGATCCCCTTTTCAACTAGCTACTCACACTTCTTCCTCTGGAGTGGAAGCTGTTTTAAGCCAAAAAGGCTGTCCTATTTCTTATGCATCACGCACTCTTATAGACGAACATTACGCAGTTGCCACTTGACAGAGTTACCAGCTTTTGTAATTTATTTCGAAGCATTATTTGTCCCGCCTTTCTTCATACCAGTAATTCTTAAGAATGTTTTTCTTCTTAATTAATCGTGGTCACATATTAGAGAGAAATATTTAAAAAAAAATTTGGTGCGAAAAGAGGGCGAGTCCAAAAAACTGTCCAGAATAAATTATAAAAGTTCGCAAATTTGTCTTGATTGTGTCAACTGTTACCGTACATTGTCTGATCTTATTCAACTCATTTTTGGTTAAAATACCTGGGATTCATTTGTTACTTCTGATCATTAATATAATGTGCTTTGGTTTCGAATTTATTGTACATTTAGCCCTAAATGCACTTTTTTTTTTTTTACTTTATTCCTAGTCGAGCCAATATGTATGTTACACTTGATTTTGGTTACACTGATTATTTGATTTATGTTACACTTGCTATTTTATCATGATTATAACCTTCTCTGAATAAAATTTCAGTTTTACGACGCTACTCAGTATAATATTAATACTCTTATTCATTAATCGATTTAATGCACCAATAATGCAGTAAAAAAAATAATCCTCGAATTAGTATAAAATTAGAGGATTATGTGTTATATTATGTAATTACATTATTAATTATATTATGTAATTACAAATAAAACAACGTTTTAATGTACATATATATTAATGTGCACTGTATAAATACAATTATACATAAAAAATATTAATATAAAAAATATTTATACCAAAACTAACCTTTAAATGTTCAAACTGCAAATCGTAGATCAATTAATATTCCATTGCATAATAAATGTGACAATTGTGTATGTTTTCAAGAGAAGTACAAAACTGCATTATGCCTCTTTTTCCATAAAAACATTTGAACATTCAAGAAATCAGTATAATTTATATTAAGTATTTTTTTTTTTTTTCATGTAAAATTAGGAATTTTATGTTTGACCAAAAACTTTTGCACTTTAGTATATATATATATGTGTGTGTGTGTGTGTTTAGTATGTATATATACAGGGTGGTTATAATTAAAGTGACTCTATACGGATCCCTCTAGAACCCGTTGTGCATTTTGAATTTTCATGAAATTTGGTATACAGGTTACATGTACCACAAGAAAACGACTTCTGCAATGAAAAAAAAATCAAGTTTTCCCCACCAAATGATATTTTTCAAACATTTCTTATGAAAATTATTCAATCTCATAAAGAGAGTCACTGTCAGAGCCAGAAAATCATTCTGAGAGTCTTTGTCACCGTTAATCGTGGCTTTACAGAAGAAAGATCGAGAGATACTTATAAAACTTGTGAGGTTGAGACGTCAGAACGTCACCACAGTTGTTTTAATTAAGCTGGATCCAGCAAAGTAGAAAGTGGGGACGGTTAAAATCGCTTCGTCGCCAGTGGCTCGGTGAAGGTTGAGGTCGAGTTAGTGTTGTGTCGGCAGGGGGCTGCAATAAAAGACTTAGATTTTGAATATTAGATAAATTAGAAGTGATTTTTAAAAGAACGGATTGAAATGTAGTGAAAGGAGGGTGTAGGAAGAAGTATAAAAATAGAGATGGTTTAAGTAGATGGTATGGATGTTGGAGGATAGTATAGTGGATGTGATGAATCTTATTTTGGTGAATATCGGGAAGTAGAGTCGTGGAGATTTAGTTGTGTGAAGTTAAGTAGTGATGAGTGTTGGTGTGCGCAACTACTAGCATTCGGAAGGTCAAGTTGGGACCGAAGGGAATCCTCTTAACCATAGTGAAGTCGTGGTAGCGGAGTACGAGTGCGACCATCTCTACACCTTCGACTATCTGCTGGGGTGAGATATTTAAGATAATTAAATTGTTGATTTATATATTTTGATTTAGTAATACGCTGACTGAGCTAAGTCCCCCGCTCGGGTTTATTTTACTGGCTCAAACAATGTACTTAAATTTTTGAGGATCTTGAACAGTATTTTGATATATGTAAAATTGACGAAGCTGATAAATTTAATTTATTAAAATACTCCTTAAAAGGAGATGCTAATTTCTGGTATGACATCATTGCCTCTAGAACTCTAGGCCAAAATCCTACGTATGAGGATTTGAAGCTTAAAATTAAAAATTCATTCTCTTCTATTGTTGATAAAACCAGACTACGTCAAGAACTTTATATGACAAAGATGTCGTTTTATGATAAACCTACCACATTTTTGTTACGTAAATTCGACATTATAAAGCAGCTGGATTTAGTGTTATCTTTTGCCGCTGCAATGGAAATTATAACCCCGCTTTTGACTATTCCTATTCAAGATTACCTTGATCTGAAATCTGTCACCTCTTACGACAGTCTGTTTCAAACCTTAGCTAAATACCAAGAACGTCACCCTCCAAGGGCGGACAACGCCTTTAATCGCCAACGAAGTAGTGGAAATATGCGAAATTTTAGGCGTGAAAATTTCACCCCCCCCTCAAAATTTCAACCGATATCAACATGACCGTGAATCGCCGCAACCAAGGCGGAATAACTTTCAAAATGCTCGGAACGATCGTTCTAATCAAAATCAGTCTCAAAACTTTTCTCGAGCTGATAGAAATAACAGAAATTTTCGTAAATCTCGTAATAACGAGAGGCGTCAGTTAAACGAGTAAGTGGCTCTTGTGAGGAGGGGCAACAGCCACTGAATAACTCAACCACCTCCATATGTTTAGACACAATTTGTATCAGTCCGGTGGACCTTCCTAATTTAAATGCAATAATTCGTAATATTTTTATACCTACTTATTGGGACACTGGTGCTGAACGTTCCTTTCTAGCACATGAAACTTATAAAAAGTATTTTGCCTTTAAAGCTTTAAAGCGGACAAATTTAAATGTTACAACGGCTCAAGGCCAGTCCTGCGTGAACAGAGGCGAAGTCCGCCTGAATGTTCAAATTCATAATTTAAGTGTTAATTCGCCGTTTTACGTCATCGACAATCGTCAGCATTCCTGTATTATAGGGTTAGATTTTATGAAAGCAAATAATGTTGAAATAAATTTTGCCAATAAATCTTTACATATTGATGATTCTAAGTCAAGTTCTAAACCTGTCGAGCCGACAGAGTTAATTGTTAATTTAGAGGAAAGTGCCCTCATTCATATTGAAAAAATTGATTTTGTTAATTTTCTTAATCAGTTTAAACAGTTATTCTCTGATACACCTGGCTTAACCCATGTTGTTTCCCATGAAATCGACACTGGAACTAATTAAACAGTCTTTAGTAAGCCTTATCGTTATGATCAAGCCAAACAAGATATTATAAATTGGCATATTGACAAAATGTTGGAAAATGATATTATTATGCCTGTAACTTCTCCTTATGCATCTCCTGTTGTTTTATGTCGTAAGAAAAATGGTAAACCTATTGCCGATCCTGAGGCATGGAGATTTGCAATCGATTATCGTAAACTAAATTCTATTACACAATATCCTCAGTATCCTTTGCCTATAATTGATGATTTGTTAGCACATATCACAACGACAAATTTTATGTCTACTCTCGATCTGACATCGGGTTACTTTCAAATTGCAATGAAACCCGCTGATATATCAAAAACAGCGTTTATAACTAAAAACGGCACGTTTGGTTTTAAACGAATGCCTTTCGGATGTTCAGGGGCTGTGGCAACATTCCAAAAAGCTATGGAAACTATACTTAAACCTGTTTTGAATAAATTTGTGCATGTGTATCTCGATGATATAATAATCACGTCCTCATCTTACAATGAGCATTTAAATCATTTAAAAACTGTTTTTACTCTACTGCAAAATGCAGGATTAACTTTAAATTCTTCTAAGTGCCATTTTGCACGACAGGAAATTAAGTACCTAGACGTCAAAATAACGCCTGCTGGTATTTCTGTAGATGATGAAAAAGTTCAGCCAGTTTTAAACATGCCCCCTCCTACTACTTCCAAAAAAGTTTCGAGATTCCTAGGCATGTGTGCCTGGTATGAGAAATTTATACCTAATTTTGCTCACATATGCAAGCTCCTCTTTAAACTCAAAAGGAAAAGAGTTAAATTTCACTGGTCAAATGAAGCACAAGAAGCATTTGATAAGTTAAAAACTATACTTAGCGCTCCTCCTGTACTAGTTCATCCTAATTATAATATTAAATTTCAAGTAGCTACGGATGCTTCTTCCTATGGAATTGGGGCCGTTTTAAGCCAAGAAGGCCACCCAATCGCATATGCGTCCCGAACGCTTAACGCTGCAGAAAGAAATTATCCAGTAACTGAACGTGAATGTTTAGCAGTGCTTTGTGGACTGCAAAAATTTCGTTTATATTTTACGCAACTTCCAGTAACAGTCGTTACGGATCATGCGGCATTAACTCGGTTAACAACTGGAAAGAACCTCTCCCCTCGCATGATTCGGTTCACTCTTAAGTTATCTAACTTTAGTATAAACATCGAACACCGACCAGGTTCGGACAATATCCTAGCTGACGAGTACAACGAACACATTCACCAATACCTCTAACCTTGCTGGAGTTACAGCTGCAAATTCACATCAGGTGATACCGTTCTATATTTTTCTTTCTATTACAAGTGCATTTCTGTCAGAGCTGTACAAAATGTTCGACATACTTTGAAGCCTTTTTGGGACTTTATGTTTTAAGAACTTTTACGAAAGTTATGGACTTTCCCAAACTAAAATTACAAAATTTAATTTAGCCATGAACTTTCAAATCAAAATTCATGTTCTGCTTGAATGTCAACATTTTTGTTCTCTCTTAAATATCTATTTTATGTATGTATTAAGTTCTTTTACTTTGTAGCCATCACCTGCAGAAAGCTGGTAATATAAACTGTTTTTTTGACCCTTTGTAAATTTCCCCCCCCTTTTTCTTTTGTATTTCTATAAATGATGTATTTATAAACTGCATATTTGTATTTGTAAAACTTTTGAATGTTTGTCTAAAAGTTTATCTGTATGTACTTTTAGAGGGGAAAAAATGTTTTTTTTAGCTATAAGCATAAAAAGCGTGTATAACCATATAACATTAAAAAGACTAACTGCTAAACTTTTTCCGTTTATGCTTAAGCTCAGGAGGGAGAAATTTTTCTGTTTCTAATTTGTGTACTATGTTAATTGAGACGAACATGTCTCCGTTTTTTCTAGAAGAGGATTTTAACTTCTCCCTTTGATGTTATTACTGTACAAAGCTTTTATTTTACAGAATCTATCTGACGAAATTTTCTGATGCTCCAAATTGTCATCTGCACTTGCAAACTCTTCCTATTGTTGATAAGCTGTTTCCAAACCCTTCGATCCTTTTTCGTTATCTGATGCTCACAGCCTGTGGATTCTGACGTCTGCTCTAGTATGAAGCAAGTTCATCCTATTCTTGGTTTAGTCATCTCCCTTGCAGACGTAAAGTTCCATCTATCAGCCCAGCCAGTAAACTCATATTAATAAAGACTGTCATGTTTTTTTTTTTTTTTTTTTAAGACAATTATTCTTCTGTTACGACAAAACCTTAAATGGCGCATTTGTCACAAGCGACTTACTATGTAAAGCCAAGAAAGATCAAGTTTGAATTTATTTTTTTGCCTCCCTGGCATAACAGGGAGACGTGTGTTAATCCTACTGTAATCCTGGTTTTAGCTCAGTCAGGGTCCCGGAGTTTCTCGGGGTAAATGAACGCCTTTTATTTAAAAGTTTAAAATTAATTTTTTTTTGGCGTCCCCGAGTTTTTCGCTCAGGGATTTAACAATTTTTTTAAAAAGTTATTCACTCCCGGTTAAAATTTAAGTGACGGCTGCACTCACACTTCAGAGATTTGAGATAGTTAGATATGAATGAAGCTATTTAAATTTACTCGACAAAACCCGTTGGGGATTTTCCCGACTAAATTTTTTTTCTTGGAGGACGACTGTGAGGTTGAGACGTCAGAACGTCACCACAGTTGTTTTAATTAAGCTGGATCCAGCAAAGTAGAAAGTGGGGACGGTTAAAATCGCTTCGTCGCCAGTGACTCGGTGAAGGTTGAGGTCGAGTTATTTGTTGTGTCGGCAGAGGGCTGCAATAAAAAACTTAGATTTTGAATATTAGATAAATTAGAAGTGATTTTTAAAAGAACGGATTGAAATGTAGTGAAAGGAGGGTGTAGGAAGAAGTATAAAAATAGAGATGGTTTTAGTAGATGGTGTGGATGTTGGAGGATAGTATAGTGGATGTGATGAATCTTATTTTGGTGAATATCGGGAAGTAGAGTCGTGGAGATTTAGTTGTGTGAAGTTAAGTAGTGATGAGTGTTGGTGTGCGCAACTACTAGCATTCGGAAAGGTCAAGTTGGGTCCGAAGGGAATCCTCTGATCCATAGTGAAGTCGTGGTAGCGGAGTACGAGTGCGACCATCTCTACACCTTCGAGTATCTGCTGGGGTGAGATATTTAAGATAATTAAATTGTTGATTTACATATTTTGATTTAGTAATACGCTGACTGAGCTAAGTTTTATTACCAGGCCGCCCTCCCATTAATCTGGTTCAAATAAACTCTTATTGTTTGTTCAATTCAAGTCTCTGGTTTTCTTAGTAATCTAAATAAGTATTTAAGTTAAGATGGAGTTTGCAGGAACGCAAACTCCACAAACTGATTTATCAAAAAGGCAGCAATAGCTTCGCTGTTCTGCGTGGACATCGTCGTTGAAAGGATTTGTAAAAATGTCCCATGTATGGTTTGAAGAAAATGATTAGGAAATTTGATGAGATTTGGAGATTTGTTCGTTGGAAAATCCCGTTGTCCTTCAACAAGTGCTCGATCGGTGGCACGAGAGTTGGCAATTTTTTGGTCGACAGTTCGAAAAATTCTGCGATCCATTTTGAAATGTTATCCCTATAAGATCCATATGAGGCAAATGCTGCAACCTCAAGACCACCAAACACACTCAGAATTTTCTTGCTGATATTTGGTGAGAATGGGTGTCGATGACGCGTGGCCTTAGAAAATTCTATGGTTAGATGAGGCGCACTTATCATTATATCGAGATGTGAATAATTAAAATTGCTGCATATGGGGTATTACACCTCCTAATGTCCTGCACCAACAACCACTGCATCCCGATTACATGCCTGTATGGTGTGTATTTACTGCAGAACCTAGAAGGTGCTCTGTCACAAGTGCACGGTACAACGAACTCCTTCGACAGCAAGCCATTCCGACTTTACAGGAACTGCAATGTTTTCCGACCACTGTCTTCATGCAAGATGGAGCAACTCCCATATTGGGCGACAAGTCAAAGAATTGCTTCGTGGTAACTTTGCAAAGAATCATGTAATATTCAGAGGTTTTCTGGGTGTTTGACTTCCTTGTTCATTTGAGTTAAATCTGTGTAATTTCTCGTTGGAGGTGTTCCTAAAAAACCCTGTTTATGGAGAAGGAATGAAGACTTTACCTGAGTTGAAAGTTAACATCACACACCATCTTTTTGAAATCAATCGTGAGTTTCTTCGCGCTACCATTGAATACCTTATAACGCATTTTCAACGTGTAATTTATGTCAATGGAGCAAACCTTGAGCACATTCTGTAACTGAATATATTTTAATGATTATGGCAGATTTTTTTGCAGATTTTTTAAGCGCCACAACTCCCATTGGCGGTTAGAATTTGAACTATGTTTATTACAGAAATCATTTCTCAATGTTTCTTGTAACGTGTATATCAAATTTCATTAAAATCTAACAGCACAGGATGGGTTCTACAGGGGTCTGAATAGGAACATTATAATTTATATTTCCCTGTATGTATATATATATATATATATAAAATCCGTTTGATAGTAAAAGAAAAGAATGAGAACGAAGAATAATCAGTCAAATAATTCATCAAAGAAACATACACAGGCCAAACAAAGTAACTAGATTTCTTAAACTGATTTAATTTTTAAGTTTAATAATAGTACTTACTTTAATTTATTAGACTAGAAAAACTGTTGAAAATTGTAGTAGGACCGTGTAATTAGATTATGAAGAAAAGAAGGTTGACTCTATGATATTATTTTAAGGTGAAAAAGGACAACTTTGTATATATATTGATAAGTAGACAGAATTATTTTAAATAATAGGAAATAAATAAAGATGTATTTATTAGTGAGTAATTAAAATAGGACGTTGAGGCTGCTGATTCACTGGTGTATATAAAATTTGCAAATTGAAATGTAACTTAAGCAGACAAAATTAATTAAATCTTCTCTGTTCTCTTCTTATGTTTAATAAATTTTTAATGTGAGTTAGAGGAAAACTAATTAAAAATACCTTTTTCCAAGATACTACGTAAGTAAAGCCATAATGCTTACTTTTATATTAACCAACGTCTAATATGAGTAAAATTTTAAAATCCCATTTGGCTGATAAAATCACGAAATAACGTAATTGCGTTTCACCAAAATATAATTAAAGCTAAAAGTTTTAATGAGATTCTTTTAGATAATGAAGAAAAAACTGCTAATATTCTTCTGTAAAACACAAAAGTAATATTATTAGGTAAAAGGTTTTGAAAATTTTTGTATTTATGAGTTTTAGTTTACTTCTTTATCAGATGAAAGAGTATTTATATTCCATTTTAATATTATTTACTAATAATCAAAAATGATTAATAGTGACCCAACATTTGAATTTCTGAGAATTTTGTTTTATTTTTCATTAAAAGTTAAAAAGTCATAAAATCTTTTATATAGAGAACATTGTTTTAATTCAATTTGCGCTATATATAAATTAGCCTTCCACAGATTAACCCCGATCAGAATGTCACTAAATTTGGCTTATAAATGATGATGACTTTGAGGAAAAATTTTTACAGAACTTTTTAGTTTAAAAATCTTCATTCTGTAGTGCTTTACATGGAGAGAATGAAAACATTGAATTGTATAAAAGCGTTTAGAATTCGAAAAATTGCTGAGTAGTTTTTGATTCGAAGTGTTTCATTTCGTTTGTTAAACTTGTCATGAATTCATTCAAAGCACCACCTAGGGAATCATTTTAAATGATATTTTTTATTCCTTAATTACATCTCATAAATCACATTAATTACATCACCTAAATGCTAAATTTGGGAGCAATTTGATCGTTTGTCTTTGCTACAGGGTGCTGTTTTTTGCTGAAGTTAATTAAATAATCGCTTTATGAGAGGTCAAATAAAGCAATCGGGGTTCTGATATTTAAAAAAAAAGGATATAAATGACAAGATCATCGAAATTTGCTTTTAGACTAAAAAAGTTTATGTTCAGAGGCCAATAGCACTGAAAAATAGGCAAATTGATAGCTTAAACTGGTTAGTGTGACAAGATGCCGCTGTGGATGTCATTTATCCTCTTGGAAAAAGAAAGGAAATGGTAGAAATGGTTTAATTGTGGCATTTAATTCCTTCGCAATGTCATCATCTCATGTGCGAATTTTAAATAAACAATAACTTTTTTTTTTTTTTTTTTTTTTTTTTTAATATATGTTCTCTTTATTAATACATTTAGAGCAGAAGTTAGTTTATGAAGCTCATCTAGATTTTTAGAAAATAAAAACTTTTTGAACATTAAAGAATGAGATTATTTGAGTTAGAGCTTAAGTTGGTTTTGTGTCACACTAGTGCTCACTGTCAGCAATTGACGACGGTTTGGGACTCAACTCTAAGGCTGATCCTGAAATATGCCATCATGATTTAGATTATCCACGGAGGTGATGGCTCCACCGCTTCGGTGACTTCTTGAGGTATAATTGTAATTTGGAATGGAAGGATGAGAGAATCTTCTACGGAATATCGTTGCTTAAGGCTGCACATCAATCTTGTTAACCCAATCTGCTTTACCATGTAGTCCTATGCAAATTTTGTTGCTTCGTATTGTAAAGATATCTCGCTTAAAAAGAGAGTTTTTCGAATTCTGATTTTTTGAACTCCACTTTTTGAGTGTGTCAGCTTTTATTTTCTTGATCACTTAAATAAATAAATAAATAAATAAATAAAATTGACTATTTTATTTTAGTAAGTGAATTTAGGGCTCTAGTTTTACATCTCAAAAAGAAATATATATATATATATATATATATATATATATTTCTTACTAATTTAAAAGGCAACAAGTTTGAATAGGAAATAATAATAATAATAATAATAATAATAATAAAATGAAAAACAGAATTTATAAACTTAATTTGTAAATAAGATGTTTTTATATTTGGGATCTAGTGTTCCATCGGATCACATGGGAAGAGATAAGAGAAAATCTGACTGAGCAGCCTTGAGATAGTGCGTTGCAGACTAGATGTTTGTTCTTCCCTCAGAAAGTAAAAAGAGTGCAATATTTAAGCTCACTTAAAATATTCTGTTTTTCTTTAGAGGGAAATGATCTCGTTGTATCTTTCAAGTGACCTAAAATAGCCTAAATACTCTCTAGAAAAAAAAAAGCGTCACAAAGAAGAGCAATGCAAATTGGACACAAATTGACATGAATAAAGATTTCGATGGAAAATGTAAAATTTTAAACTTTAACTGCTATCGAATGAGCATGTGACGCTGCAGCGCATCTTATATCCTGCACAACTGGCAGGATATTAAGGAGGAGAAATTTTAATTCCAGGTCATTAGTTCTTTGAGTATTTTATTCCAACTACTTAGATAGACAGTAACTATGCCTCGCGTACAGGTATGCAAAAATATGCGCAGATGTGAGCATTTGAGAGAGGTGTGCAATTGGGGTCAAAGAAGCCGGTTGTTCTAATCTGCCAAATGTTTGACAACTGGATAGACCGATGAAACTATTAGATGATATTGATAGGATAGGGTGAACCATGGCCGAACACAGCGTCAGGGAGGAAACGGTCTGCCTAGAGAGAGGACAGAACGTGAGAATCTATCAATCATCAGAGCACACAAAGCCTCAAATACACAAAGCCTCAAATTCTTCATTGCCATTGTTATTTGACGTGATGTGAAGATAATAATAAATACTCGTTCTTTCATTCACAAACCAAAACTATATTAAACATACAATACACAGATGCAAATATGCGTGGAAAACATGAGGTGCGATAAATCATTCCGAATAAATAATAAACGATACAATGTGAAGTAACAATGCGAAAATAATGCGAAAGATAATAATGTGAAAGATAGCATGCAAGCTACCGTGTGGATGAAAAAGAATAAACTGTTCTTTTCGGTTTCTGTTCGAGTAGAGTTGAAATGTTCGTACCTGTTGAACAGAAAAAAGTAAAGTTGAGATGAAAACAGTTAAATCGAAAGTGTCATTGAGTGCGGAGTTCGATTATGTTAAGAATCGAATATGATTGGATGGTGGGAATCGAACATGACTCCCACCCTATCAGGGCGCTAGTCCTGATATAAAGGGAGAACAGCAATTTTATTAACAGTTCTTTTAAAAACAGAGTCTTTAGTTTTTATAGACACTACTCTGACCAGCCCGTCGCTACCGGTGTGAACCTTTGTAATTCGACCAATTGGCCAGGATAAAGGTGAGCAGCTGTGGTCTATGATAATCACTAATTCTCCTTCCTTGGTATTTGATGCAAGATGTTGCCACTTATTCCTTGATTGCAAGGAACTGAGATACTCCTTCTTCCAAGCTCTAAAAATATCTCGTCTCAATTTTTGCACCATTTGCCATCGGTTCTTGAGATTCCTGCTACAGGATAATGGTTCGTCTGCAGGTGAAAGCATGACATCACCTGTAAGAAAATGTGATGGGGTGAGAACATTAATAGAGTCTGTATCAGAATCAGTACTTTAAAGAGGGGACGTGAATTTAATAGGGATTCGATTTGTGTTAATAAAGTGCTCAGTTCCTCAAATGTCAACCGTGTATCACCGATTACTCGTTTAATGTGAAATTTACCGGATCGTACTGCAGCTTCCCAAATTCCTCCGAAATGAGGTGATGCTGGAGGAATAAAATGCCACTCTATTGCGGCTTGTGATAATAATGTGCACCGCATTCATTTCTTGGTAACGAGAATATTTGTTTTATTTCATCGAGTTTCCTTTTAGCTCCAACAAAATTGGTTGCGTTATCGCTGTAAATATGACTAGGTGAACCACGTCTAGCACTGAAACGTCGTAAGGCAGCTATAAATGCGTCAGTCGTCAAATCGCTGACAGCTTCGATGTGTACCGCTTTTGTAGCAAGGCAAATGCATAAAGCTATGTATCCTTTTGTTGTTTTAGAGCCACGACCCTTGTTAAATTTTATATACATTGGACAAGCATAGTCCACACACATTGCAAAGAAAGGTGGCTCGAGATTTACTCGATGTGGTGGTTTCCCATGAGCTGGGGTGTAGAAGTAGCTTTGAAACGGAAGCATTTCACGCATTTATTAACAAGCTTATTGATTAATCTTTTTCCACCAATGATCCAATATGCCTGTTTTATAATGTGGGATAACAATGATGGTCCTGCATGCAAGTGTGCAATATGTTTCTCTTGTATAATAAGGTCGCTCAATTTGTGTTTAGACGGCAATATTACCGGATGCTTTTCGTTAAATGATAATTGAGCGTTTTGTAAGCGACCTCCCACCCGTAACAGACCGTTCTGGCCAATGAATGGATGTAGAGAGTGTAAAGGACTTTTTCTAGACAAAATGTTTTGATTCTTGATGTGTTTTAAGTCTTCGTGAAAGTATTTATTTTGTACCCATCTAATGATGTTCTCTTCGGCGTGTTTAGTTTCCCTACATGTAAGAGGGGAACAAGAATCACTTGTTGAGACATGAACTTTACTTTCTGATCTGCAGTTATTTATGAATCGTATGCAATATGCCACAATGCGTTTGATTTTAAAAAATGAAGAAAATTTATTGAATAGTTGATCATAAAGATCATTAGATGTATCAATATGGTAAGACAAAATGGGATCAGCTTTCTTTTCAGCCGAAATTTGATCCTCGATTTCCTTAGACTTAGGCGCGTCATGTGTAGGATCCAAAAGTAGCCAACTTGGGCCATTCCACCACAAGTTGCATTCAGGTAAACTTTTAGGATCGATGCCCCGAGAAGCGATATCAGCGGGGTTTTCTTTAGATGGAACGTGTCTCCAATGTTTTGTGGGAAGAACATCTAATATTTGTGACGTTCTATTTGCAACAAAAGTTTTCCACTTACGTGGATGTGCGGATAACCAAGAAAGAACAACTGTTCAATCTGTCCATGCGTAAATGTCAAAATTATAATTTTCTAATATTTTTATGACTGAACAAAATAACTTAGATAATAAATAAGCACCAAAAAGTTCCAATTTGGGAACGGAAATTTGCTTGATAGGAGCTACTTTAGTTTTGGCAACTAAGAGTGAGACTTTTGATTTGTTATCATGAGTCTGTCGACAATAGATTGCAGCGGCGTAAGCATGCGTTGACGCATCGCTGAAACCATGTAATTCAATTGTACTATCGGATGAAAGCGTGACGCATCTAGGAACAGAAAATTGGCTAATTTTATTGAATGAATTCTCATATTTAATGAGCTCCTCGTCAAATTGTTGCGGATAAGGAGAATCCCAGTCTCTTTTTGTTAACCATAGCTTTTGATAAAATAGTTTTAACACTACTGTACAAGGTGAAATTAACCCTAGAGGATCAAAAATGCGTGCGGATTCAGACAAAATGCGTCTTTTTGTTAGTGGTGGTTTGAGAGTAACTGCGGTTTTGAAAATAAATGTATCTGCTAAAGAGTTCCAGTAAAGCCCTAGAACTTTAGAACTTTCATTGTTGTTTGGTATTATTTTAAAGTCTGTATCTGTGATGCAATTTTATCGAAATTCCGTAAGGAATTCATTCGAATTGGAATTCCACTTTCTCAAATGAAACCCATGTTCTTCCAAAACATTAGCAGTTTCCTTAGCAATTGATATTGCGCTATTAACTGAGTTTGAACCAGATATCAAGTCATCCATATATATATCTTTTAACAAAGTGCGCGAGACGTGTGTATTTTGACTATAATCCAGAGCGATTTGCTTAATGCACCTAGTGGCCAAAAAGGATGCTGGAGCAAGGCCATATGTAACAGTCTTCAATTTATATTCCTTTATTTCCTCATTGGGGTTGTATCTCCAAAGGATTTTTTTTATAATTTTGATCGTCCTCAGAAATTAAAACCTGGCGGTACATTTTCTCCACGTCTGCAGAAAAAACTATCTCCGGTAATCGAAAATTAAGTAAGATCTCAAAAATGTCTCGTTGTAATTTAGGACCAACACCTAAAACTGAATTTAATGATTTACCATCAGAAGTTTTACATGAACCGTCAAAAACGACTCTTAATTTAGTGGTAGTGCTAGAAGGTTTAATAACTGCGTGATGATGTAGGAAATATTGTTCCCTTTGAGAAATATTTAGCGAATTCCGAGTAATTACCTCCATGTGTCCTAATTGTTCGTATTCATATAAAAAATCTTTATATTGTTGTTCGAATACCGGATTTTCAGAAAATTTCCTCTCCATTGCATATAATCGGGAAAGTGCAGCGGGCTTTGTATTACGTAATTCAGATTTACATTTATAAAATGGTAGTTTTACCACAAAACGGCCTTCTGGATTAATTGAATAATTTTCCTGAAAATGTGACTCCACAAACTGTTCCTCGGGTGAAAGTAACTTCTCACTTGGATTAAAAACTTCTTCTAATTCCCAAAAACGTTTTAACTCACTATCAATATTAGTTTCGTAAATATGTAAATTTGAAATCGAATTAGATTTTGTCTGAGATTCAGGTAATTTTCCGGATACGAGAAAACAAAAAATTGAATTTTGAGCAATTAAACCATTCTCAGTACAAATTGTTTGACCAGGAAGTAAAATAGAAAAAAAATAATCAGATCCCAAAATAATATCAATTTTACTTGGAATTTCAAATTTGGGATCGGCCAGTTGCATATTTTTTAAATGCGAAAAATGTTCCTTGTTTATTTTCTCTGATGGCAATGGAGCTGTTAATTTTATCTATATAAAAACTCGCATGGATAACTTGACATCGGAATCGTGAAAGGAAATTAAATTAATGTCTGTATAACCTATAGTTATTGCAATCTTTGAATTTGCCAACCCTTCGACGGGAAATCTTGCATTTTTTCTCTCATAACCTAAAATACTTATACATGATTCAGTGATAAAAGAACTTTCAGAGCCCGAATCGCATAAAATTTTTAGCACATGTCTCTGACCCATTAAATCATAAATATAAGCGCTAGCTGTAGGAAGTAAAGCGAAAGATGTTTGTATAGAATGGTTATGAGTACTTGTTTGCAATTGAGATATGCCAGATGGCTCTGTATGATTCTCAGAATTTTCAAAATTATTACCAGCAGATGAAGCCGAAGCTGTATAAGTTTTCAAATTATTATCGCATATCCTAGAATGATGTTTTGCATTACAAAAATGACAGGTATAAGTGGAATTACATTGAGCTATAGAGTGTTTATTAGATAAACAGTTGCAGCATAATGAGTTCTTTCTAACAAATTGTTTTCCATCCTTAACAGGAAGTTCTTTAAATTTAAAGCATTTGAACAAGAAATGATTATTGTTTTTACATAAAATGCATTTGTAATTAACGTTAGAATGAAACTTAGATAACTTAAATTGTTTATCCTTATTTTGTTTATACTCATTCTCTTTACTCTCATTTTCATTACATAATTCCATAGATGCACATTTATCATTAATAAATTGTAAAAAGATCTCTAAAGTAGGAAAATCAATTTTTGCAGAATATTATGCCCATTCTTCACGTGATTTATGGTCAAGTTTTTGTAATAAAATATAAATTAACCATACATCTCTTTCAGTAGCTTTTGTGTCAATAGTCTTTAATCCCCTAATTACTTCATCCGAAGTATCTGCTATCTTACGTAAGTTATATGCAGTAGCATGACTTACAGTTGGTTGATCCATAAAGGTTTTAATAAGTGCAGAAATAATTTGTTTTTTCTTATCATACCTAGTAAGTAATTTTTCCCAGGCTTCTAGATAACTATTCTCAGATATTGGAATGTGTTTAATAATAGAAGCCGGTTCGTCTTTTAATAAACCATTTAGGTATTGGAATTTTTGTACATTACATAAATTAACATTTTCGTGAACTAATAATATATACAAATCCTTAAAAGACATCCAATCTTTATAATTACCACTAAACGGGCAAATATTTAATTTTGGTAAACGAAAATTACTAGATATAGCATTTGTATTAATGGTAGGATTTTGAAAATTTAAAACATTAGATTGCAAGTTTACAGATAAATTTTCAAGTTTTTGTTGAAGCTTGGCTTTGGTTTCATAATAATTTATCTCGAATTCTTCTATTTCTGAAATTTCATCAGGTAATTCAGAATCGGATTTATCAAAATCAGAATAAATAATTTCAATCTTTTCAAGTTTATTTAAGAGATCATGTTTTTAAAAAATTTGATTTTCATTATTTATGAAATTCATAATTCTAGTAAGCGCAGATTTCGCTCTGCTTCGATAATGTTTTGCTGTCTTTTCAGCATCTTCTAAAGCAACAGTTTCATTACTGTCATCGTCATTGTTCTTTTTGTTTGCCATTACTACGTAATGGAGTAATGCGAAAAACCAAAGTCAAACTTGTAAAATAGGAAAATAAGTACTTATAATCTGTTTTATTCCTTAATAGCTGCGCTTGGATATCCAAATTTGTAAGCTAGCCAAAATTCACACAGAACATCTCGCCGGTGCCTCCAAAAAATGTTATTTGACGTGATGTGAAGATAATAATAAATACTCGTTCTTTCATTCACAAACCAAAACTATAATAAACATACAATACACAGATGCAAATATGCGTGGAAAACATGAGGTGCGATAAATCATTGCGAATAAATAATAAACGATATAATGTGAAGTAACAATGCGAAAATAATGCGAAAGATAATAATGTGAAAGATAGCATGCAAGCTACCTTGCGGATGAAAAAGAATAAACTGTTCTTTTCGGTTTCTGTTCGAGTAGAGTTGAGATGTTCGTACCTGTTGAACAGAAAAAAGTAAAGTTGAGATGAAAACAGTTAAATTGAAAGTGTCATTGAGTGCGGAGTTCGATTATGTTAAGAATCGAATATGACTGGATGGTGGGAATCGAACAGCCATCGATCCTATATGCAACTGGTACTTCAGTGACTTCAAAGACCATTAATAAGTGGCTCAGAGAAATGGAGTTGAGCTTACGGAGACCCTTGTGCGGATTACTATTAAACTTTTATACCGACAAGCAAGTTTGCAGTGATATCGAGATCGTTCGAACTGGAATGTCAGTGAATGGAGTAGAATTGTCTTTAGTGAAGAGTCTCGCTCCGATTTGAGCTTCGAATGACCAGCGAAGATGCGTCTGGAGACGCCCCGAAAAAGGGGGGATTCCAACCTGATTTTCGCGAGCCATACGACCCGACAACAAAGAGTAATGGTCTGGGGTGTCATTTCATTTAATGACAAGACCACCTTTGGTTGTCATTCGTGGCATCTTTACAGCACAGCGGTGCGTCGACGACATTCTACGTCCCGTTGTGTTTCTCTTCATATCACGCCATCCTGAGCGTATATTTCAGCATGAAAATACCCGCCCGCGTAGAAGATAATTGCTACTACTTGTTTTCTTGCTGGCACAACATTATTTTGGCCGGCAAATTTACCGGATCTCTCTCCCACTGAGGTCGTTTAGAGCATCATGAAAAGGGTCCTACAGCCAGGTCGAGATTTTTTAAGTCTAACGCAGCAGTTGGACAGAATTTGGCACGATATCTCGCAGGAGTACATTTGCCAACTCTATCAATTAATGCCAAGCCAAATAACTGCTTACATAAGGGGCAGAAGTGGACCAACGCGTTATTGGCTTGTTTATTTTGTGTGGCCCTTTCACCTGATTAAATCATCCAAATTTTCTGAAACTGTAATTATCTGTTTTTCTCCACATGTACATCACGTATACCAATTTTCGTCCTATTCGAATGATTCCTTCATAGTGCGTCTTTATATATATATACAGTCGGTAACAAAAGTCTCCGAACACTAGCAGAAATTCCTATACAAAAAAAGTACACTTAATACAGTTTTGTTCAATAAATCTTTGTCTAATCCTGTTTTTAGACTGACTAAGAACAGAATTCGACAAGGATTCATTCAACAAAACTGTGTTAAGTGTACTTTTTTTATATAAGAAATTTTGCTAGTGTTCGGAAACTTTTGTTACCGACTGTATATATATATATAGAGAGAGAGAGACAGCATTATTCCACACATTCTAAAGCATTTGTAAAATTTGAATTCTACATTTACTGGTGAAACATCTTTAACCTATTTAACGATAAAAAAGTTAACATTTTTATGTAACGATTTTACCATGCTTTTATTAACTCTCTCTTTTTTTTTTTTTTCCTTGTCCAGGACAAAATCTTGCAATCGGTTTTTAACTAACTTCCCAAATGGCTAGACCTTTGAAACTTTCAGAATAGCCCAGAACACGGTGATAATGCATTCTTTTAATACTTTTATTCAACTAATAAATGTTTCAAAAGTTCTTGTAACTGCTCTCTTTATTACGCACTAGATCATTTTTTTTCAAGTTCATGAAAAAAAAAAATTAAAAAGTATTTATTAATACATAGATTTGTCAAGTTTATATGATTCAACAGAAAATTTAAAAACGTGGTAAATAAAAACTTCTATTTATTTTGTAATTATTTCAATATTTTTTCAACTAACCGACTCCAGAATTTTTGAACTAAGCTGATGTTTTATAAAGCTTAACTGTACTTATCGCCTGTTATTGTAATATCTATAATTGAACGCATAGCTGCACATTATGTGAAACTAAATCATGTTAATTTCCTGCTGATGCCCTGTTGGTCAGGGCGAAAAGCTTTGAAATGTATTTTTTTTATAAAACGACTTTTTTAACTAAATATATTTTTTAAATTTTTACGTGTTATTAAAAAGTATTTTTTTTCATAAATTTAGAATGATACACGTGTTTTAAAACTATCTCTATATGAGACATGTTCTCTCTTATCTAAGAATGAGACATCGTTACCTTCTATTCTTTAATACTAATATTTAATATTAACACACATACATTTAATTCATAGAGACTTGTGACAAAATATAAATGTCTAATATTCCCATTTTTAACTATGCGAACGACTTTTGATGACCTCTGTGAAATCTGAGATCAATACAGAGACAAAAAAAAAAAAAATGTTTTAAGCATCTCTCCTGTGTGCCTTTAAAAGACACAGGTATCAAAAGAAATAAAAATAGTCGAGCATCACACTTCCATAAAATTACAGGGGCTGACCCATTTTCTATAATAGTTACTTCCTTAATCTGTTAGGAGTTGCTTTACTTTACTTTCACGTTATTCAAATACTATCACCGATCTTATCCCAAGAACAATACAAACCATACTTTATTTAAAAACTTTTTTCATTATTTTATTTACTACTTTTAAAAAATTATAAACGTTCCAATTTTTTAGGCTAAACATAAAAAAGAAATGTGCTTGTTGAAGGCACTATATGTAGAATGAAAAAGGACTACGACAGCTTTAAACAAAAATTATATTTTAAAATATATAACTTGAAAAATGGTTGAATACATTCTTCGTCAATTTTCTTTTCATTTTGAATATTTAGTATGAATTGCATTTCAATTTATTGGGGCGTAAATGCTTGGAATATAGTTAAGTTAGTTTAAATTTCGCCATTTTCCTTCAGTGATTTTTAATTAAATTATATGGCAGAATTTCCATATTTCTGGTTCGCTTGATATCAGATCTAAATTAAGTGATGGGTGTATGTTATATAGTAAAATTTGTATTAAAAATTTTACATAAAATTGAAAATGCATTTGCTTAAAAACTGCGTAAACGATTTAAATACGAAAAGAGATTATACTAACAGTGAGATTATAATCTTAACATTAAAAAATAAATGCTTCTCAAATTTTGCCTTTTTTTTTTTTTTATTTAGGTTTATGTATTTTCCTAAGAAATGAAGATATATATATATATTATATTGTAATTTACTCTCTTAGTATTACAAAATTTCATATAATTGTAGTTAAATATTAGTTACTTCCTTAATCAGTTAGGAGTTGCTTTACGTTAATTTTACGTTATTAAAATAATATATCTGCTTACCCCAAGAATAATACAAACCGTACTTTATTTTAAAAAAAAAAATTCATTTACTACTTTTAAATATTTATAAACTCTCTGCATATATATATCGGGTTTATTAAAATTTCTCCAAATTTATTTAAATTTAAAAAATAGCATTATAATTTTTATTTATTTTATTATAGTCTTTTGATAATACTCTCTGGTAATTAATTTTAATTCCTTCCGTAGATTTAACATTATTATGGTTTAAAAACATATTATAAATATATTTCGATAGGCTATGTTAGTAATACATAAATTGGTATTTATTTTTAATATATTAATTATAATTATACATAGTCGAACGAAAAAAAAATAATAAAGCTACAAACATAAAAATTTAGTGTAATGTGTATCAAAGATTCAATTTAATATTTCTTCTAGACTGTCTCAGGCGTTATTGAGGCTTTTTCAACCGATTCCTTAATAAAACAGTAGAAAACGCGAAAGAATCCCAAACTTTGAAACTAAGTATCTCAGTTAATTTTAAATACACAAAAGTGAAACATTTTGTGTTTGCAGCAGATCATTTTAATTTGTTCCATATTATTTAAAATAATTTATATGCATATATTTTTTCAGGTGACCCTAAAAATAAAACGTATTAAATTATATTTATAAAAACCAACTCTTTGAAATGTTGCTATGATAATACAATGAAACTAATTGACGTAAGTGGACTTTTATTAGTTCCCCATCATATATCTGTACTGATAAGTAAGTATAAAGGATTTAAGTCCATATTCATGATTTTTCAGGAAACGAAAAATAAAGTTATACTAATTAAAATCAATTAAGAAAAAGGGATTTCGTTGACTTATACCCTTTATACCATTCAATGATTGCCAACCTTCATTTAATAACGGGAAAAATTTGAATTAAATATTTTATATCATAAATCAATGTTAAATTTCTGACTTGAATATTTTTTTACTAATGGATTTTCTCAGAGATTAAACGACATAGTCTTAAATCCTTTACAGCGATCGATAGAGAATTTTTTTCTGAGTCTGACAATGTACTTAATTCAAAATCGACATTTTTGGACTTAAGTGCTTTATACGTATCAGTACAGATATATTCTCATAAATTTCTAGGACAGGACATATTATAATCATGTAAACAGCAATGAATTTGACCAAATGTCTGACACAGTGACTGAATGAAATCCACGTCTAATGGACTATTCACCGTTAACTTCGAGATGTTTATCTTATTCTAATCTATTAATTTTTTTTATTAGGGTCAATTTCGTAGTTCAGTTTTCATACTACTAGTTCCAGTGCAATAATCCTCAAAATGCATATTTATATGGAATATCACCCAATTTTGCTATTTTGATAAAATCTTAAATTACGAATTATTCCTATTAGAATATTTGTAGCCAATAATGTTGAAACATTATCACAAATATTATTATGAAGTAGTCTGATATATTTATGATCCTCAAAAAGGACGTTTATGATACTTTTTGCCCTATTCTGCCATGTAAATTCCAAATAACTAACGAAATTTTTAAATGAAAAAATTCTTAGTCAGGGATGCTCATGCTAATATCCTAAATGATATTTTAAAAGTGTTCTGATATCTTCATGTAGAAAAAAAAAGCCCTCAAAATAGACGTTTATGTGAAATTTTGTCCTATTCTGCCCTGTTAAGTAAGTCGTAAATTTCAAATGATTTACGAAATTTTTAAATTGGAAAATTCATATTCAAGGATGTTTATGCCATTATCTAATATAGTACACTGAGATATATATATACCGCCTTCCTCTAGAATGACTAAGTGGCCATTTTCTAAATCCCTTAACTAGAAATATAGATTTCCGAATTATGCTCATAAGGCACGCCAATATACTGAATAGACGAAATGATCGAGAATTTCTAGTGTACACATTTCTAGAGGGTGGAACAATATTCTGAATACTCTAAATATTCTGAATCTTTTGTTTTGCGAGAAATTCTCGCTTGATTTACTAGAATTGGGTCATACACCAAGGTTATAGTTGCCGAAACCCGCCTCTTGTAGTCTCATTTATTTGCAGAGATTTTTAAATAACTTTTCCGTCGAGAATATAGGCAAACGCTCTAGAATTCTAATAGGGGCTTCTAGAACTCGGTTTTCAAGGAGACTTGAATTTATAAGGATGACACGGAACTATTTTTCCTAGAGCCACAATTTAGATTCTAGATGTCAGTTACAGAATTTTTTCTCAGTGTATTATAAAAGTAGTTTGACAACTTTACGATGAATATATCCCTCAAAAGGAACATTTATGCGAAATTTTGCCGTATTCTGCCATGTTAAGAAATTCTTAAATTTCGAATAATTTGCGAAATTTTCAAAGTGGCATGTTTATAGTTAATGATGTTCCTCCCGGCATCAAAGATGATATTTAAAATCTGTTCTTACATCTTAACTATAAAAAATTATTTATTTTCATGCACGTTTAACTGAAATTTTCCCCTATTCTCCCATGTCAAGAAAATCGTAAATTTCGAATAACTTCTGAAGTTTTTTAATTAGAATGTTGCAAATGAATAGTGTTCTTGCCAGTGTCATAAGTAATATTTAAAATCTCATCTGTCCTCTGTGTGATCATTTGTTTGTGAGATATCCTGCACACAGATTAACAAACTAACTAACGGACAAACACACTAACGGACTAACAAACTAACAAACTAACAGACACCCTACAAATGGACACCATACAATTTTGTCATTTTCAGATTCCTCACACCTGAAAACGTGCAAAAACCGAGGTCGAAAAATTTCACGATGACCTAAGTTCCCCATACATATACAATGATGGGGACCTAACAAAAAGCTTTATATATATATATATATATATATATATATATATATATACATGTGTATGTTTGTGTGTGTGTATTTGACTTTAATTATGTCTATGTGTACATTTTTTCAAAAAAAAAAAAAAATTGGTACTGAATGTGAATATTATTTTGCTACGCATGAATTTATATTCAAATGAATGGCCAAATGTTTAAATTGTCAATATTTAATTCTGCCAAATATAGCATGTAATCTCATAAATCAGCAAAATCTATTAAAAACAATTTTTCATCAGAATTATTACGAATACAATATATTTTCCATGACAATTAAAGCAAATAAATACTATAATTTCTGAAGTTTCCAAAGCATTTAAGATGTCCAAATCACTGTTAACTCAAATTGAAATAAAACGAATCTTTAAAAAGGGCCTAAATTATTCATGATCTATCATTGTAGAACAAAAAAAATAGCTTTCTATTTGAATAAAAATATGGATATCCCACTTTCTTCATTTATTCAGAGAGGAAGGAACATTTTCTTATAAAAATGATCTCTTTAGAAATGAAGAAGTTTTTCAAATTAACTGTTATAGCACTTGACATATTTGAATAGATAATTCACGTTGTATGCCATTGTTAAATATGCTTTATAGTTATATATTAGAAACAGTTAAAATTTCAATAATATGTTTTTAATTATTTTTCTTTCTTTTTCTTAACTTTAAATTATATCTTTTAAAAAAAGGAGCATTCAATTTTTTAAATCTCCTAAATAATCATATTCTATGAAGACTGTTTACGATAAAAAAAAAAAAAAAAAATCTGCTTTAGTAAATACATATTACTTTTATTTACCAGATGTAAAATACTAGATATTTTACCCCCAACACATCATTCAAATAACCATTTGTAAGTATTAATAAAATTTAGGAAACCACAAATGTAAAAATACATTATGCATCAATTCTACTTTTAAGAAACGGTAAAAAGTAGGGAAAAAAATACTTTTATCATTTTTAAACTATTAGGTATTCATTTTTAAAGTAAATTTCCTAAGAAAATGTTGCTTTTTGAAAAGCTTCCATCAGTTTGAAATGCAAACGAAACGCAACATCTGCTCCATATTATTTATGTATCAGTGTTTTCTTTCTCTCTTTCTTTCTTTCTTTCTTTCTTTTATTTTTTTTTTCAAAATTGCTTTCAAATATTTTATTTGCTTTACCTAAATTCAAGAATAGACGAAAACTAACTTTTTTAAAACCTTTATAGTGTTGATTAGTTTTCGATGCTGATTAGTTTTAAAATTAGTTTAAATAAATACATAAATATTTAAAAAAACTGGCTGTAGCACATTAAGTTTGCTTTTATACAGAGAGGTTGTTTATGCCGAAAAATTTTCCACATTTATTTATTTATTATTTATTTCATTAATTGTGAATAAAAATTTCTCATAACAAATTAAAATAAAATAATAAGCATGTATAAAAGAATTTTATTAAATACAAGAAAAAATATATTACACATAAAATATTTATATTACATATGTTTTAAAACTACTTGCAAAATGAAAAAATAAAATTTCCAACACTTAAATTTCCAACAATAATATTTCCAATTTTCACAGTAAATGCTACCGATAATTCTGCACTTTGTTATTTATTTATTTATTTATTTATTTATTTATTTATTTTTTTATTTTTTTTTATCATTTGTAGTAAAAATCAATCATATTTAGTTTTGATACTTATTATTTTTATTTTTATTTATTTTTTTAATATTATTTTTGTACAATGTAATATATAAATGAATAATTTTAAAATAAACGTTTAAGGAATTTAAAATTACTGGTAATTATTTTTAAATGAAGGCCATTAACACGTTTTCATTTTGTTTCTATATTTGTAACAAGTAAAAATAAGTTAAATATACATTTAATGTTTCCCCACAATATAGTGCCAGACTCATCTGCAACCAATAATTTTATAAATTTGGTGGACTGAGTTTTACTATTATATTAGGGCTTATTAATTCTCTATTTTAGTAATAAACAAAATTAAATTGATGAATTTTTTCACAATAAGTTTGTAAAAACATCGGTTACAGCTAAATTTGCATTCCCTCGTTTTGTGTAGAGCCCCTTAAATAAATAATAGGCCGGCGCATCACCGCCATTTTTTTGCCTCGTAAGAGGACAGCATTTCCGCTTGGCGATTTTATCGCTTCACTGGTGGTTTTAAGAAATTTTCATCTAAAAATAAAATCGACCAAAAATGATAAGCAACACAAGCAAACTGTTTCTGTTTCTTAAATAATTCATAACATTTGAAAGGGGGGGGGGGGAAGAGCGTACCAATTAAAATTTGAAAGTTTTTTCAACGACCTAATACTATCAGGACACGGAAACAAGACAACTTTGGCGAACCAAAAAAACGTCGCCAAGACTCTACAAACACACAGTAAAAAAGCGTTTCTTAAAATAATTTATGGTTATTAAAATATATATTTAGATTTAAATAATACTTTTTTTTTTAAATTTTTTACTTTATAAATGTCAGAAATGCAAAGAAAAGTATAAGTGAATAACAATAAAACTAAAACTTACTATGCAAAGCTGTGCATTAGGTCCCGGGATCCAAGAATCTGGACGACAATTCGCAGCCCATTTTCTCCTTCTTGCATTATCCGAAGGAAACCTAAACATTTTGTATCCTTTTCTGGAGTGTTTACAGCAGTTTATTGCTGAACAACCTCCGATATTGCAGTTTATTTCACTAAAATTACGAGCAAGACGGTAGAAACAATGGATGCCGTTTGTTTATCACGCTGGGTACATGCGGCAACCCTAAGGCAAAAAAATGTCGGATGCGCCAGCTCGTATATATAGGAGCCTTAGTTTTGTGGAATCGCGAAATTTAGTTTTAACCTTTAAAAATCTTCATTACTCTTTACGAAATATTACATTTTTATTTCAATGACTAAAATGTATCCGAAAATAATAATAATAATAATAATAATATAAAGAAAAGGAATGCACGTTTTAAACCCATTTGTGAGATTTTGATATACAATTAGTGTGTGTGTGTGTGTTCACACATATGTCTTATGAATGTTAATTTAACTTTACAAGATTCAAAAATAAATAAATAAATAAAAAGAAAAGAAAAGAAAAAAGAGATCAATATAATTAAATAATAAAAATAATTAATTAAATAGAATTTATCATTTTCTTTGTAAATCAAAACTGCTTCATAAAGCATCTCATTTTTATTTCATTAGAAGCGTAATGTCCTCATTTTAAAATAAATCAATATTTATATTGGAATTTTGAAAAGAAATTTTAATTCATAGTCCTTCCTTTAAAGAATTAAACCGTTATCACTATAATTGCCGAAACGTCAGTGGAGGCCCTCTGTTGAGACTCAAAACGGTTTTGGGCTGTGTCTGTCTGTCTGTTTGTCTGTCGCGCGATAGCGGCCGCAAAAATAGCGCTATTGACTTGAAATTTGGTACACGTTTTCATGAGCACCACGAAATCAGCTGTATAGTTTTTGGTATGTATTCCATTTGTAGTTCGTATACAGGGACACGCCAAAGTTTTTCTTATCATTACGGCCTATGGGAGGAATTTGTATGTATCGCGATAGCGGCCGCAAAAATAGCGCTAATGACTTGAAACTTGGTACACGTGTTCATGAGCCCCACGAAATCAGCTGTATAGTTTTTGGTATGTACTCCATTTGTAGTTCGTGTACAGGGACACGCCAAAGTTTTTCTTATCATTACGGCCTATGGGAGGAATTTGTATGTATCGCGATAGCGGCCGCAAAAATAGCGCTAATGACTTGAAACTTGGTACACGTGTTTATGAGCCCCACGAAATCAGCTGTATAGTTTTTGGTATGTACTCCATTTGTAGTTCGTGTACAGGGACACGCCAAAGTTTTTCTTATCATTACGGCCTATGGGAGGAATTTGTATGTATCACGATAGCGGCCACAAAAATCACGCTATTGACTTGCAATTTGGTACACGTGTTCATGTGCCCCACGAAATCAGCTGTATAGTTTTGGGTGTGTATTCCATTTGTAATTCGTGTACAGGGATAACGCCAAAGTTTTTCTTATCATTACGGCCTATGGGAAGAATTTGTATGTATCACGATAGCGGCCGCAAAAATAGCGCTATTGACTTGAAATTTGGTACACGTATTCATGAGCCCCACGAAATCAGCTGTATAGTTTTTGGTATGTACTCCATTTGTAGTTCGTATACAGGGACACGCCAAAGTTTTTCTTATCATTACGGCCTATGGGAGGAATTTGTATGTACACAATAGCGGCCGCAAAAATAGCGCTATTGACTTGAAATTTGGTACACGTATTCATGAGCCCCACGAAATCAGCTGTATAGTTTTTGGTATGTACTCCATTTGTAGTTCGTATACAGGGACACGCCAAAGTTTTTCTTATCATTACGGCCTATGGGAGGAATTTGTATGTACACAATAGCGGCCGCAAAAATAGCGCTTTTGACTTGAAACTTGGTACACGTGTTCATGAGCCCCACGAAATCAGCTGCATAGTTTTTGGTATGTACTCCATTTGTAGTTCGTATACAGGGACACGCCAAAGTTTTTCTTATCATTACGGCCTATGTGAAGAATTTGTATGTACCGCGATAGCGGCCCCAAAAATAATGCTATAGACTTGCAATTTGGTACACATATTCACGAGCCCAACGGAATTAGCTGTATAGTGTTAGGTGTGTATTCCCTTTGTTGTTCGTGTACAGGGACACGCCAAAGATTTTCTATCATTACGGCCTATGGGAAGAATCTGTATGTACCGCGATAGCTGCCGCAAAAATCAAGCTATTGACTTCAATTTTTGCCGAAACGTCAGTGGAGGCCCTCTGTTGAGACTCAAAAGGATTTTGGGTTCCGTCGGTCCGTCCGTCTGTCTATCTGTCTGTCTGTCGTGCGATAGCGGCCGTAAAAACCACGCTATTGACTTGAAACTTTGTACACATGTTCATGATCCCCACGAAATTAGCTGTATAGTTTTGGGTGTGCATTCCATTTGTAGTTCGTGTACAGGGACACGCCAAAGTTTTTTTTATCATTACGGCCTATGTGAAGAATTTGTATGTACCGCGATAGCGGCCCCAAAAATAATGCTATAGACTTGCAATTTGGTACACATATTCACGAGCCCAACGGAATTAGCTGTATAGTGTTAGGTGTGTATTCCCTTTGTTGTTCGTGTACAGGGACACGCCAAAATTTTTCTTACCCTTACGGCCTATGGGAAGAATTTGTATGTACCGCAATAGCGGCCGCAAAAATCCTTCGATTGACTTGCAAATTGGCGCACACATTCCAGCTTTCCATATAAGTAGCTGTATAATTTTCATTGCTATATTTTTTATAAACTGTGTACAGGGACACGCCAAAATTCTTAACATTTCGGCCTATGGGGTGAATTTCGTTTAAACGCATTTTAATATCATTACTTTGCAATGAAGAAAATGAAACTAGAGTGCGTGAGTAAGATGCTTAAACTTATGTTGCTTGAAGAAAATATGTGCTCTTAAGCTTTCTAATTAATGTACAGGACCTTACAAAAGTGTTCTGACAATGTCACTTAGTCATCCAAACGATGTTAAATTTGGAACAATTATTAATTTTAAACGCAAAATAAGCTGAATAGTTTTTACTGGTGTATACAATGTTTATGGTTCGTTTACAAAGACACACGAAAGAATTTCGTAACATTAGAGCCTATGGACGAATTTTTAATTTAAACGCCCACTTTAGTGCGTTTATGCTGAATTGAACTTAATAAAGTTAACATACATTATAAAGATGCTTAAAATAATGTTTACTCTAAAAAAAAGTTTATGTATAGACTAAATAATTTATGGGACCACACAAAATAATTCCGAGTATGTACTGTAATCATCCAAATGATGTCAAATTAGTTTGAAAGATTAGTGAGTTATAATTAATTAGATTTATTCTTATTATTGGCGTTTATAATGACTGTGGCTACTTTTCCGGGATACATAAAGGAATTTCGTACTTTTATGGTGTATAGTCGGTATTTCTTAAAAGTGTATTTTAACATGGTTACACCCCATCAAATATAATGAAATTTTATTACAATTTTAAAAGCCTGTTTTCGTGTTGAAAATTGTGGGCATAGAATTGATAATTAGTTTAAAGGTTACGCAAAATATTTCCGATATGCTATGTAATTTTTTTTGTATGAAATTCGGTATTTATGAATTTCCGGGAAATAATACAAGACCGTCGTTTAATAAGAATGCATATTGTTGCGTACTTGGGGGTTTGTAAGTTGTCCGAGAATGAAAGGCGAAACTTGCAAAAATTTAGTGATTTATTCACAGAAAGTTCCAGAAGAATACAGGTCTATAAACCAAGTATCAGCTTCAATTCAACCAGTAAACATAGCTTAAACAACAGCCGTTAACAGCAAAACAACAGTACAAACTGTTTAGCAATAACACATAAAGCAAGTCTCATTCAAAGTGGCTCAAAGCAAAGCAAGCATTTGACGAAACCGACACAGATCTGAGATTGGAAGCCTTGGCTAAAAAAATGCTCCTTTTATACTATTCTATCGAACACAGACTGTTCTGGAAAATTATCGTATCTCATCAGCCAATGAGATTAGAGCTTCCATATTTGGTATATCCCTAATAAGGATTTTCTCGCCAAGGTCAAAAATCGCCAAGGAGGGAAACAGTCGCCAAATTTGGCGCCAAATCCATTTCTTCCCTTATTGCAGCTTTTCAATTCGTTTTTAAAGGAAAATTAGGCTATTTTAACGCCAAAACGACTAGAAATGCACAAAATTAGCATTTTATCGACTTACTAAGCCTCTTTGAAAAAATTTATACAAAAATAAATGCAATTATTTACAATTCCGTAACACTTTATATGATATACAAATAGGTATAGAAAGAGAGATACAGCGGGGGGTTGTCAGGAATGTATCTGATTATGATAATAAGTCGATCGAATCAATATATACTATTATATAATAAGAAATAAATAAAAATGACCTATTGAAAAATGTCTGATGCAAATAGGACGTTGAGGCTCCTGATCTGCAGATCCACTAGTTTATTTATTTAAGATAGTTTTCTTTCAGAATTATTACCAACATATTTCTAGCATATTTTATTATAAATAAAAAATAAAATAACATAAAAAAAGGTTGCCTAAAAAAAGTAATCAAAATTCCTCAATTTTGATTACTCACATTGATTAATGGACTGTAAACTTAAACTAATAATTAATTTTTTTGTCTTGCAGATGTTTTTAGAAGTTACTGAAATGTAGATTTAGATAAGAATGGACGTTTAGTCTGCGTCTGTAACACTGTATTATTTTAATATTTGTGAGTATATGTGACAAGCATTAAACAATAAACTACAAATACTAAACTTGAAACTTCTGTACACTTGAAGTACATTGCTAAAATTAAAATTCTATTTTTCACCAAAATTGAATTCCCAAATTAGCTTTAGCCAATATTCTGAGAAGTTTGGTGTCTATTTTTCACCGTTTGTGTGGCAATAATTTAGTAGTAACCACAACTAAAATGGTAAAATTCTGAAGCAAAAAATTGGTAAGAGCTAAATTTGCCTCATTTGCCCCTTTTGGTTAGTGAAACGTTTAACTATTATTTTTAACAGTGTATATAACACTCAGAAATAGTTAAAAATTATTATTAATCCATTTTTCAGATTTTTAATATTTAGCTTAGCGTATTAGTAATAACATTTTTAAATCTTATACAAATATTTTACTAACTGTGGGACAGTGAAAATGTACTTTATCTTATAACTTAAAAATGTTTTACATGATTTTTAGATGTACTACTAATTTTTATTCAGATTCAGGTTTCTGATAGTGTGCGGGGGAAAAGAAGTCGAGTTTTAGGTTGGGTAAGTTACAAAGAACTAAGATTCGGTCCAGGTTCCAGTTGCCAATATTTTTTCGGGTCGGTTTTCGGTCGATTAAAATTTTTTGTCAGATTCCAGTTGGGTAAAAATTGACACGAGCATGACTCTAATGCGCAGTGGTTGTTTTTAACAACATAGTCCGAAAACATATACAAATACTAGTGTTCATTTTAATTTTTTTTTTTTTTTCACCGGGTTTGATGTCATATTTTTTCTTTTTCATTTTTTCTTAAAAACAATTTGTCGTAAAAATATACACTAAGGAACCATAAAAAAAAAAGAAAAAAAAAAATCACTGCAGAAAATTTGACCTATACCTTTTTTTTATTTGTAATAACTTCAAAACCAATGGTTGAAGCAAATAAAACTGTCATGTTCGCATAATATCAAAGAGATGAAATGATACTTATGTACATTTTCGACTTAGTAATTCGCTTTATTACACTCTACGAAGTATTTAACAAAAATCTACATAAAACTTTAGTTTAACGTAGTATAATAAACATATACTTTGTATTCTATTATGATTTATTATATGAAATAAACAAGTTATTTTTTAATATATGAATTAAAACTATTTACTTTTTAGACCTAAACAATTACTTGATAAAAATATGCATTCTGCATTGGGTTAATTCTACCTTTATATGGGATTTCTACTATGATGCGACATGGCACGGTATTATAGTGTTTTAATATAAATCTGAGATATTTCACTGTGCCAAATATCATAAATAATTTTTTCTAGTTATTGCAGAGTTCTAGGCTATAAATTTTGAATCATCCCCCTCTCCCCCCACCTATTTGACTAAACATTTTCGAACGGATTGAGATTTGTACTATTTCCATGTCTGGTAAAGAAGAAATTCTAGGATATTCTTTGTGGAATTTAACTTAAATTGAAAAAAGTTATGATTGCTTACAGAATTAAGTGTACTCATGTGAATCGATAGGTAATTTGAACAATTTGAATCGAATAAACGCACCACAGATGCCCTTTAGCAAGGCACATTATCATATTGAAATGCTGTTTGCGGAAAAGTCTGAAATACCTCCAAAATAGTCGGTCAGGAGCCACTTTTATAATTTTCGTGTTTTATTTCGAATTAGAGCACGTAAATTTTTCCGATTCTTTGAAAAGTTATGCACCTCCGTATCATAATGTACGGAGATAGTGTTACTGTTTTATGAGTGATTTTTTCTTAAGTTGGTCACATTTTCATAATCAGACCTGTTTGTTTCTGTCAGCTCGAAATAAGTTAAACTTGACACACCAGAGAGAACAACTTGAGTATAATAATTAATTTATAATTTTTTATTTTTATTTTATTTTATTTTATTTTTTTTTATTTATTTATTTTTTTCCACTGAAATGCTGCTTTCCTAATTCTTTTCGTTAAGAATGGATATTTTTAAACATTTTCTGGTATTTAAGCCTTCTTTGTTTAATCGTTGTTGCACTGTATTCAAAGAAATGATGTTGCTTTGAATATAGTGTAGCCGCGTTTCCTAAAACTAGCAGTGATGACGAGTTCAAAAAGTTCGAGGGTTCCGAAATGAAGCGACAGGTTGGGGTTTTGAGAACATCCAGTAATTCTGCGATCTGTTATCGCTTATTTTCTCTGAATGAGATGACCGTAACCCCTATTTTGACACTGGACTCGTCGAGTCCACACTTGCGTAGAGGCTTCCATGGTTTCATTAAATGTGGTCAAAGTGTAACTTCTATTTTCTAAATGTAATATAAACCGATTTTAAGCATTGGCTTTATAACTTACGTTCATCTCGCTTGGATATACAACGTGGTCGCCTAGAGCCAAATTTCCAGTTTAAACAGCCAAAAAATTTTATATCTTCTTAAAAACAACCTCACTAATATTTCGTTAACATTTAATTATTTTGCCATCTCGCGTATTAAAATATTTTTTTTCGTTCTAAAATTAATACTTTTTGTGGTATCATTAATTGCCTTATCCTTAATTGCCAGTTCTTAAATACGTTCTAAAATTACAAATTTTCTGACAATTGCAGTTTGTTTTTAACACTAGTCTCAATTCTAAATTATACGAGGAGGACAACGTTATAAAATCTGTTCGAAAATTTACTTTTAAAGCAATAAAATTCGCGGTTGCAGAAAAAAAAGACAAGAAAAAAAATCATGCAGTATTCATTGATTAGTAACACTTTCCAACTGTGCGTAATTGTTGTAATCGAATATCTTTTAATATTCTTTCCCTACGTTATCACACAACAGACAGAAGCACTGAAAAATAAACAGATAAACTAATTGATTTTAAAATTACCCTTAGTCATTTTGGAAAGTGTTAAAAAGGCTTAACGCAAAAGAAAATGTAGCCATTATATTTGTTGATTAAATTCTAACTAGACTCATGCATAAAGAATTGACCTGCATAAAAAACAGTTTGAATGTAAAACGAAACTAATTTTAGCATGCATAATATTAAGGAAAAGCTAACTCACCTCTCTCCTGCATTTCCTGTGGTCGCTTGGAATAGATTTTAAGCCACACACAAAATAAAGATTAAATCATTGATTACTAATATACTGGAATTTAATAACAGACTTGCAGAATATCAAGACAATATATCCGAATATGTGATTGACACAAATCTTAAACACATTTTCTCTTGACTTCACGAATTGTAAGACAGATGACAACTTATTCAGAAGAGTTGTGGAAACAAACACATAATATTATTTCACAGAATTAATCGAATAACATTTAAAGAATTTCGAATGCCTTTTATGACTTAAATGAATTGTCACAAAGTAAAAGAATAAAGTTTCACTGAGAATAGTTCATGATTGCACATGGTTTTAGAATCGACTACAAATTAAACAAAAGCTTGATTTGATTTAACGAATAATGATTAACGAATAAAATTAGAATTATCAGGTATGATTCCATTAGATTATGAATACCTGAACGATTTTACTTGACTCCCGAAAACGAACATGTTTCCGAGAGAGCCAAAATAATAAAAACAATAATAAAAAAAGGTTCTCTTTCATCACGTGACCGTCTGGTTTCCTGTACTGGCGCCCGCACTCCGATTGCTTCAACATACTGCGCGGGCGGGGAAGGCACCGGGGCAGGAATCGACATACTTGGAACAGGGATGACAAGTTGCTTGACATATTGGCTTGGTTTGGCTGTTGGTTGAGGCTCTGCATATGTTGTTTAGTCCACCTTCTCCAAAATGTCTTTTTCGCCTGTATAAGAAAATTACACCTAGAAGAGAGACTTAAAAACATGAAAGTTAGTGAGGTTTCTGGCAATTTTAATGGTAGTATAGACTTCACTGCCAAACGAAGATAAATCAAGCATTGTCTCATGACTGGTTTAACAGTGGATCGCCCGTGAGAGATCCGAAAGTTTTTTGGAATAAGAACCAGATTAAATAAGACTAAATTAGAACCAGCATGAGCACTTAAGTAGTGATAATGTGTGGTGGATAAGGATGTAAAGTGGTGGGATTCCGGTAACAAAATTTGCTGGTTTTCTTGGAGATTGAGAGCGAGTGGAGGTTTAGAGCTTCCTACAAGGGTATTGTCAAAGGATTGTTCCTGAACTGCAACTGAATGTAGAGGGTACATGGGTGGTATTTTATGGATGTGGAGGTTTTTAGTAGGGGAATCTTGATTATCAAAAGTTTTCTGAAGTGCGAGATTTTCCTTATTTAACATCGTATTTTCATTTTTTAGGGTATTTTCAACTTTATAGCTCAGGAGGTGTTTTCGAATATCAATAAAACGATTTGGACTCAAAGTCGCAGAAATCGGTACTCTTTTAACAGGGCTTGAAAAAGGTGAATGAGAATTCGCAGGAAAGTCAATGATCGAAGTACTTTCAGACAGATTTTCCTCTATGAAAACATTAGACTCATAAGCAGATAATTTTTGACAGTTAATTGGAATATCAGATGATTTAAGAGTAGAGACTGATTCTAGGGACAGAGTTTTATCACATTTTTCACCTTGTATTGATGTAGAATTATGATTAACATTGTCGACACCTTTTTTGGCACCGTGAAGGGTTAAATCAGGCATGCGAGCATTTTGCACTAAACCCACAAGTGAGGGACAGGAATGATGCATAGAATTGGTAGGTGGGATAGGAGGAGCTGCTCGGATACAGAAGTTAACAATGGGTGCACAAGCTGTTCCGTAGGTGACAGTATTCAATTCGTAAAAAGATAATTGGTCATTGGGAGATTCTCTCCAAACAATTCTTTGGTAGATTCTATGTTTCCTTTCAATTAAGATTTGCCGATACATTTTAGCTATGTTTGCACTGAACGCTACAGGGTTGGCTCGAAATTTTACTAAATTGTCAAAAATATTTGACTGTAGTTTAGGACCAATATATAGAATGTCATTTAAAGATTTGTTATTTGTTGTTTTAAACGAGGCGTCAAATACTACACGTAATTTTGTTGTTTCAGAGTTTTCATTTACCACAGCATGATGCGGTAAATAATAATGTGGCGTTTCACTAAATTTGTTTTGATTTAATTTTGTCATATGACCTAAATTTATATATTCGTTCATGAAATTCGAATACTCCACATTTAATTGTGGATTCTTTTTAATTTTATTTTCAATGGAAAGAAATCTTGAAATAGCACCTGACTTACTGTCACCTAGTGCCTTATCTGGCTTAAACGGTAGATGAACTGTATATTTTCCCTGCGTATTCCTTTTTGCTTTTGTGAAATAAATATTTTCCACAGGATCATTTTCTAAATTTTTTGTATCTACATTTTGTGTAGATTCTCTATCAAAAAATTGTTTCAATGTATTATTTAAGTCATCATCAACAGTGAGGTGACATAAATTTAAGTTTGTAAAATGAAGACTTTCGACTTTTCCTGAAAGGAGGTAACCCAATTTAGTGGGAAATGCTGTAGGAGTTCCAGCTGGCCCTTGAATTGGACTGCCATTGCAGATTGAGGCGACTATTTCTGCCCCAAGAAGAATATCGATTGGACCACTAATATGATAATTTGGATCCGCTAGTTGCAATCCTTTTATGTGTGGCCAATCATGTTGCGGTAGTTGGAAATTAGGGAGAGGTGAGGTAACCCTATCAACTATAAAAGCACTGACTGAAAATGACTCCGACGAAAAATGCGGAGTGAATTTAAATTCTGTGTTGTTAAGAGCAGTTTCTGCTAAAACGCAATTAATCCCTATTATACTATGCGACGTGCTCCGTAAGGGCAAATTTAGTCGCTTAGCACATTCCTTAGTAATTAATGAATTTTGACTAGCATTATCTATCAAAGCTTTACAATGCATAATTTTTCCTTTATTCGATTTAATTTTAATTAGGGCCGTTGATAATAAAACATTGCTAGAATAAAACTGAGCACTATTTGAAACTGAGGTGTCTGGCGATACATGATTCGCCCTTTCAGAATTTGAATTTCTACCATAAACATGCAGCAGTGTATGGTGTTTTTCTGCACAATTTTTACAATTAATGTTTATCCTACAATTCTCCAGCCTATGATTTTGGCGTAAACAATTTTGACATAATTTATTTAATTCAACGAATTTCCATCTTTCATTAACCGGTTTTGAATTAAATGTCGGACATTTAAATAACGGATGATGCTCATTACAAAGAATGCACGTATTTTCCCTTTTCACAATTGTACTCAGTACATTATGTATATTTTTCGAATTAGTGAATTTTACGTCTTGTTTACATTTTATCTCTTCAACACCGCGCGCTTCGCGCTCAACGAATTTCCTAAAAAGATCAAGATCAGGCAATTTATCACTGTCCAACATTAATTCCCATCTCTGTTTTAACGATTCATCCAATTTCCCCATCATGAATTTTATTATAATTAAGTCGCTTAACGCATTAGAATCTAAACCCAAAGTTTTTAAGTTTCTGACGGCTTCGTTACAAGTATCTAATAACTCAAGTAAAGTTTTAGCATTGTTTGCTTTTACAATTTTCATAGAAAATATTTTGTTAATTTGACTCAATGCTAATTGTCTTTTATTTTCATATCTTTCATTTAATATTTCCCAACATTGATCTAAATTTTCCTCTTTTAGAGCGAATCCTCGAATTAATTTAGCTGCGTTTCCGCGCACTGAAGAATGTAAATATTGCAATTTTTCAATTTTGGATAATTGATTATTTTGTAGAATTGTCGAATTAAAAATTTCTTTAAAAGAAATCCAATTTTCGGTTTCACCAAAAAATTTTGGAAGATCAAATTTAGGTAATTTAATAAGAGAGGATTTACCATTTTTCTCATCTTTATTTTCCGCGTGAGTATCTGAATCGCACGCGTTTACTTCTGTTTTCTCCTCTAACTCCACCAGTAAATCAAAAACCACTCCCTTATATCTCAAATACATATCCATATAATCCTCATTCTCATTAGCGGATAAATTTTTAAATATTGCCGCAATTTCATGATCATACGATTGAACTTTGGTTTTTAATAATTTAACCTTAGATTGTTCATCTTTACTACACCCCTTTACTCTATCTCTAAAACTATCGATTTCCTTACATAAATTTTCAAATAATAAAACTTGCTTAGATAATTTCGGCATTTTAGAATATATAAGTTTAAATACACATAACTATAGGCCTTCGAATTACAGAACAAACATTCAAGAACAAAAATAAATCATTTTAAGAATAAATGATTACGAATAAGAATAAGAATATCAAATACATATTAAATATATAGTTTTTTTTTCTTATATATATATATAAATCATCGATAGCCTCATGGCTCTAAGACGGACCAAAAACATGTTGATTAAATTCTAACTAGACTCATGCATAAAGAATTGACCTGCATAAAAAACAGTTTGAATGTAAAACGAAACGTCTGGTTTCCTGTACTGGCGCCCGCACTCCGATTGCTTCAACAATATTATAATTACAGCTTTTGATCTCTCTGAATATTTTAGTGTAGCTCTGTAAATCAGAAAGTTAATCATATCATAATCTATACAAAACATTATTTTAGAATATAAACAATACGTTTCAATATTTTTTATGATTTTTTCAGTAGAAAGACTTTTAAATATAACTTTCAAAAAATTCTGTTATAAAACGTAATGCATTGGCATTTTTTTAAAATTATTGTTGTTGTCCCTGTAAACAAACTAGTTGTACATGACCTATTAACGTCATTTTAAATTGGGAACATTCTCTACGGCAAATATTTATAAAAATAACACTAACAGAACACAATGCTTTCGAATGCTTTTGGGAGTCCCTGTACACAAACCAGAAAAGATATTTACTCCATTTTCAATATGGAACATCCGATAATGAACTTTAATAAAATATGTCAATTCGAGAAACACCATAAATATTTACAGGAGTTAGAGCACGGGCAGACAGATAGATACACAGATGGATAGATACACAAACTGAAATCATATTCGCACATAAATTTTTAGAAAGTGTTAACAACGCTTAATGTAAACGAAAGTAAAATTCTAGCAATTTTTTATTAATAGCTCTTAATATAAATGGATATTTTTGTGTCACCCTGTAAATCTAATGCTAATCATACTACATTCTACGTAAAGGATTTTTTTTGCGCATTTAAATAACATATTTCAATATCCTAAAGCTTCGTGGAAAGTAAAGTTATTATAATTTGATTTATAGAAATATCTCTCATAGAACGCAATGCTTCGGAATACTTTTAAGTGTCCTTGTATATAAATCGGTGGTGGCACTTCCTCCATTTTATACAGGACACAGCCAATAGAGAATTTGAAAAACATATTTCAATTTCATTAAGATATGTCTACAGTAAAGGTATGAAAATATCATTTATAGAAATAAATATCATAGAACAGAATGCTTTGAAATACTTTCGGGTGTCCCCTGTACACAAACCAGTAGAGGTATAAACTCCATTTTCAATAGAGAATATTTGATAATGAACTTGAATAACATATATCAGTTTCAAGAAATTCCATAAATATTTACGGGAGTAAGAGAGCTCAGAGAGACAGACAGACATACAGACAGACGGACACGCAGATACACAAAACTGAAATCTTATTCAAACTTTAAAAATGCTAGAAAGTGTTAAAAACGCTTAACGTAAACGAAAGTACAATTCTAGCAATTTTTTATTAACACCTCTTAATATAACTGTATATTTTTGTGCCACCCTGTAAATCTAATACTAATCCTGCTATATTCTATGAAAAGCATTCTTTTGTGCATATAAATAACATTTTTCAATTTTCTAAAACTTCTTGGAAAGTAAACTTATCAAAATTTGATTTATAGAAATATCTCTCATACAACGGAATGTTTTGAAATACTTTTGCGTGTCCCTGTACATAAACTGATGGTGATATTCTCCTCCATTTTATACAGGAAACATCCAATAGTGAACTTGAATAACATATTTCGATTTCATTAAGATATGTCTACAGGAAAGGTGTGAAAATATGGTTTATAGAAATACCTCTCATAGAACACAATGCTTTGAAATACTTTCGGGTGTTCCTGTACACAAACCAGTAGATGTATAAACTCCATTTTCAATAGGGAACGTTCGGTAGTGATATTGAATAAAATATTTCAATTTCATTAAGATATGTCTACAGTAAAGGTATGAAAATATGGTTTATAGAAATACCTCTCATAGAACACAATACTTTGAAATATTTTCGGGTGTCCCTCTACACTAACCAGTAGAGGTATAAACTCCATTTTCAATAGGGAACGTCCGATAGTGAACTTGAATAGCATATTTCAATTTCATTAAAATATGTCTACAGTAAAGGTACGAAAATATGGTTTATAGAAATACCTCTCATAGAACACAATGCTTTGAAAAACTTTCGGGTATCCCTGTACACAAACCAGTAGAGGTATAAACTCGATTTTCAATAGGAAACGTCAGATAGTGAACTTGAAAAACATATATCAGTTTTAAGAAATTCCATAAATATTTACGGGAGTTAGAGCGCGGACGGACAGACAGACAGGCGGACAGACAAACAAACCGAAGTCATAAATAATTTGCAACCTTGTTGGAAAGTGTTAAAATGGAAAATATTCGAGTGCGGCTATTTTTTGTCCCTTAGTGTAGTTCGTTTGGTATTTTTTTATGTATTCCATGCAAGTAATCTTGCTGAGCAGAGTTTAGGCTGTCTTTTGAAAACCTTTTTATCTTCATTAAAAACACTAATGTTACCGCCTTCCTAAACACGTTTACTGTAAAGCTTAAGAATTTTTCATTTCATAACAATATATAGGTATATATATTTCACAAAAACACTGTTTCAAGTAAAAATAATCTAGAATTATTTTGTTTCTTGATTCTAATGTAAAACTTCATAGATGTAAAAATAAATTCGAGCAGTAGGTTCTTTTTCGATTTTTTATTTTTATTTTTTTATCTCGGTGAATCTTAAATACTTAACTAATTGATAAACAAAGTAACAGAAAACCAAATAACATTTAATTTTTTATCCATTCATCATTTTTTATCCATTCATTTATCTAAGTATCATAACACATACGTCTGTGGGTAAACGTAAGTGATACATATTCCCTGTTTGCAGAAAAACTTTTCACCTTCGGCTAATGCTTTCTATTTAACTTCCCAAATGAAGCGAAATATCTGTGTAAACAATGTTACCTAGTTACAGGTGCAATGTTCATCGAATTATAAATAAAATATTGTTTTTCTTGATGCATTAATATAGTGTTCACATATTGTACATGGGGGAATACAATAAAAATAAACTTAATTCACTATTTTGTGAAATCACCATACCTTTCTTACAAACATACACATGAAATATTCTATAAGGTAATTCCATTGAATTATATTGCAAAATTGATTACTTATAATAATTGAAACAGAACGTTATAAAACATTAATAAATTTATAGTGATTATTATTATTTTCCGAACATATATATGTAAGGAAAATATTGTAATTATGCCAAAAAATCTGAATTTAAGTTTTTAGTGATTCTATACCTTTTGGGTTTTCCTGAGTTCATTTTTGCTATTTTTACGGTAATTCATTTGTATGTGTGCATGTATGTGAATGAACACGATAGCATATATATATAGATAGATATATATATATATTCCCCGAATGAGCTGAAAGTTGGTACGAATATTAACACTCACTGTAGCACAAACCATTTTTATTTTGGTAAATCTAGCACTTATGATTTTTTTTTTTTTTTTGTACAGGGACACAAAGAGAAATTATTTATCTTTATAACTTATGGATTCAAATTTTCAGAAGTGTAATAGCGTCTAAACACTTCATTCGATTGAGACGAAAATTTGTACACATATTATAGGTCACTTCTGTAGAAACTGCATAGATTTTACTGAATCCATTACTTATAGTTTTTTACAGGGGCACAATGAAAAAGTTCGCGCTATGGAGTCAAATTCTGTAACTCTTTCCGATCTAGGCCTTACGATCGGGCGGGTTAGACATCCACGACATCCACTTACATTTTTGCATCTGGAACAATCGTATGTAATAAAATCAAGAAATGAACGACCGGGCTAATTAGCGGAAAGTGTAAAATACAATTTTCAATGAACAAACGTCAGTTATTTCCATATTTTTCTTTCAGTTTGCAAAAACAGATGATTGTAATGTTTTAAGGTAAACATGTTTCGGGTCGGAAAGTGTTAAAGTGCGATAGTGTCTATACACCTTATACTATTGAGATGGAAATTTGTATACAACATCACACGAGCTGCATGAATTTGGGAGGGACACAACGCATAACTCTTTATTCGCATGATTTATCGGCTCAAATTATCTAAAGCGCGATAGCGTCTAATTGCTTTATCCGATTGAGCTGAAAATTTAAATACATGTTCTAGGTCACCATGTCACGAACTGTTTAGATTTTGGTGAGTCTAGATTTTATTTAGAAGGACACAACGAAAAATTATTTATCATTATGATTTATGCGTTAAAATTGTTTGAAGGTCAAATACGTTGAATTAAACGTTAACTGAAACACCCCGTTATAACTTTCATTTTTGTTTATTTAACGATTTCTCTAATTGTGTATCATTCATACAACCGTTAATTATTTAATGTTCGGAAAATCGAGTGGAGTCACATCAGATGTATTATTATTATTATTATTAGGAAAAAAATTAAGTCACAATAAAAGGTCATTTCGATTCTAAAAAAGAAAATACTAACCCTGATGTTAAATAAACAATAATAAAATATTTATAATATGCATATAAAGTAAGACATTAGCATAAATAGTATAAATAAATTATATATATATATATATATATAATATTATAGTTTTAAAAAATAAAAGAACACGCTTTTATAGAAATTTGAACTAAAAAGCACAAAATATCTATCTTAGTATTAAAATGCAGGGTAAGAGAAAATCGTGTGAGTGACACACCAGAATATTTACAAACATTTAAATCTTTAATTAAAATAATTTAGAATTAAACAAAAACCATTTTTAAAAAATCTCTCATGACTGGGATTGAACGCTAGTCTTTTAGGTTCTTAGCGCGGAGCTTTACCTCGCATCCACAGCGTTCACGCAGAGAAAGTCTTTTTTTACAATATAGACTGTTTGCTCCCAGAGCTGTTACAAACATACATTGATACATACAAACATACATACATACATACAGGTGAAGCTAATAAAAGCGTGTTTAATAAATATAATATAGTTGGATTCTGTAATTTTATTTTTTATTTTATTTTTTGTGCCACAAAAACTTTAATACATTCGAAAATCTTGTATACCAGCTTTTTTACAAAAACTTTGAAAATATCACATCTAAGTATTCCTTTCTTAAATTAATGATCAAATATTTTTCCCAATCATAACGAAAATAAAGTAGTGACAAAAAAAAAAAAAAAAAAAAAAAAAAAAAAGTAAGTAATCCCGAATAAACTACTACATCAGAAACGCCAAAGAAAAACTTTAAGAGTAAGTAATTTAATTAAGAGTAAGTACTTTAAGAGTAAGAAAATTTAATAGTAAGTAATATTCTTACATACTGTACTAGATGCTCTGTATTTTATTGTTTAAATTTTAGCACCGTTAAATGTCAATATAATAGCTTCGCTGTATAAAACTCAAAACATTAAGAGCATGAAGAATGCACTTTCTACCCAGTGCGTCAGAAGTACTTTTTTACACCACGAAAGCGCGAAACGTCTCCAGAAGAACACATAAATTATATCAGAAACACAAAGTCTCTTGACAATCTACTTGTAAAAAAATAATGCTAATGCATTTCAAAATAAAAACATTTTTTTTAAGAACATTACATATTGCTTAGAAAATCTGACAGAAAAGTTAAATGCATTTATTTAATCTATGAGTATTTATATTAAAAATATTTTTTCAACATATCGTCATATTGATATAGAATCGTGCTACAATCATACTATTATTTTTACATAAATTATCGGGTAAATGTCAAGTATCATATTTATATAAATTTTTATAAACCAGTCTTATTTATTTTGCTTGATAATATTGTATTATCATTCATTATTATTTTTACTGCTGCATTTTATTATCTCTAAAATACTACAAGAAATATAAGCTAAAAAACAGTTTAAAGATGATAAATGCAACAGTCTAAAATTTCTACAGGTATTTAAAACAAGGTTAAATACTTTTCTTGAATGTTTAGTTGAACCTACTTAAAATAATTAGGAATAGATTTTACAGTACCTCTAAAAAAGAAATAATAATAATATTAAATAAAATTTACCAAAGTGCCTGTATTTATTTTTATTTATTTTTATCTTTTACATAGACATGCACATTTTAATTTATTCTGAAAAACTCATTAATAAATTTCAAAAGCCATCCTTATTTATTTTAAGTAGGTCTTATAAAATATCAATAAATAATTGTAAGTCTTTTCTCAAATGTCTGTAGATTTTTTAGCAATTTGAAGATTGGGATTTAATGAAAAAATTCAAACTGAGAAAAAACTATTTTGTTATTTCAAATCTGTAAAAATATGAAAAAAAAATATAAGTATTGTTGCCCGAATATATATTTTACTGAACAAACTTAATATAGTCCAATTTATAAATAGTAAATGGAAATTTTTATGAAACTTACATCCGTTTTGCCAAGTCACATTAACTAAGTTAAAAAAAATAAACATATTCCATAAACAATAAATGAAAATATCGAGTAAAATTCATTATATTATTGAAATTAATAAAAAAAAAATTACCTCATTTACAGTATATATATTGCATTTGAGAAAAGGTTCTTGGCCAATTTTTATAATTTTTCTATAAAATTTTCCTTGTATTTCAAATGAATATTTTAAAACAAAATATGTGCCATTATTAACGATGACTCTCAGTCATTTTTAGAGAGACCATTATTCCATCGCAGAAGAACTTTTATGGTTTATTAGTAAAAATTTGACTGAGTGATTTTCACAGGTCACATTTAACTTTATTTTACACCATTAAGGTTGGTATGAAAAAAAAAAAAAATAGTAATCCGAGTGTGCCAGGTTCGGGATATAGGTGAATGCATCAAAACCTTCTAACCAATATCTCTCATTTATTTTCTGATCATCAAAGATGTGAAGTCTCGCGTTGTATGATGGAATACATTATACTTTCTATTGATCAGTTGTATTGATCAATTCTATAGTGATATTATTCGATAGTATTCTTCTAATGATCTATTCTATACACTGTAAAAAAAAAAAAAAAAATCTAAAATAGGTAAAAATTTGTAAGATATTGGGGTAAAGCAATGTTCCAAGTTGGAAAGTTTTGTTTATAGCCCAAAATTTCAACCTAAATTTTGGCTAAAATTGTTTTGGGGTTTTATTTTTTGCAGTTTTCATACGTATACAAACAAAATGTTTACATTTTGTTTAAATCATCTACGCATGTTAGATTTTTTTTATAAGAGGTGAGTGGTGCAATATTTTTTAAAACGTCTTTTTTTAACATAGACAAAAATATAAAATAAGTTAATGAACTATAGATAACAAGTTTGTAAACTCAAAATAGATAGATTTTCTGACCGGTCTTGGGTTATAAACAGAACTTTCCAATTTGGAACATTGCTTTACCAAAATATCTAACAAATTTTTACCTATTTTAGAATTTTTTTTTTTACAGTTTAGTATTCTTCTAGTGATCAATTCTATACCAAAATCTCATTTTTTTTCCTGATCATCAAAGATGTGTAGCAGGGTATGACCTGGAGAAAAAATTTCTTTAGCATTTTAGCTAAAATGACCAATTAGTATTTTAGCTTTTTCAAAAGTACTTTAGCTTTTTCTTTTCGGGAAAGAAAAGGGGGGGGGGGAGGGTTTATAAAAATACTTAAATACTTTAAGGGGAAAAAAGAACTTGAATCTAAAATTATAATTTGCTACTTTTATTTTGACATACATAAATTTTACACACACTTATTTTCCTCTGATGAGGGATATGATTGTTCTGCATAGAGGAAAAAAAAAATTATTATTGAATTTTTTCAAAATAATTTTAACTAAAATACATGACTTCACCTCTAAATAAATATTGTGGTTTAAATCCAGTTAGCTGCATTACAAATGTTAAAACTAAATAGGCTTATGGTAAAATTCTCCTTGGCTTTGAAAAACATCAATTTTTGAAAGCTTTTTGAAAATTGAATTATTTGCTTGGAAGTCTTTCTACATTTATCATAAGTAATCGACTTACAATTTCTGTTGTTAAACGATTTCTTATAATTGTTTTTATTAAATTCATTTGAGGAAAAGCTCTTTCACAGTCTGCTATGTGTACAGCTAAGCTCGAAGCATATTCCACTATAGAGCATAACAAAGGATATTCATCATGCATTTCATTTTCATTTAGAAATTGTAAATTGCAAAAAGTGTTGTCTATACATCTGATTCTAATTACTTTTTGAATACGTTCCATTCAGACAACATTTGGTTTTCAATAAATGTATTTTTGTATACAGGACTATTTTTGAAATTTTCTTTATTTCATCTATTCCAGTCTATATCTATATTGCTATTATTTTAACAAATATTTTTGAAAGTAGCATATTAAATAGAATAGTTTATTTGATATCTCCAAACCATTCCCTTAATTCCTTCAATAAGGCATTTGTGAAATTCATTCAATAGTTTTTCCTAATCTGCTGCTTGTTTAAATGTTTTCTTCATTAATTCCAAATATGTGATTATTTCACGATTATTTGCCGAAATATAGGTTTATGTTACTGCTGTAAAAAAAAAAAAAAAAAAAAAAGAAAGAGAGAAAGAAAGAAAAATGCAGATTAATAGTATCTAACTACTGAATTAATTATATTTTCTGCCGCCAATTCCTAAAATTCATTATTTATTCCAAATTCGTTCTATTTTCAAAGCTATAAATGTAAATCAACATTTCTTTTTTGATATAAAATTTCCGAAATACGCATCATTTTCGCAATCTGCTGCCGAAATCTGGAACATTTCATTGTTTTTTGGGAAGAAAAAAAATTAATCATGGCTAATTACTCAAAATTCCTGCTTTTTTCTTCTCTAAATGCCGAAATACGCAATATTTTCTGAAATGAAGGATTTTTATCAATGTCAATTCCAGAAAAATCGTGATTAATTTGTCGATAATCGACATTTTAAGATTGATTTCTAAAATATGCGATTACCTTTGTCACAAATCGAAAACAAAAAATGGCTTCTACTTATGTTTGATTGCCGAAATACTCAATATTTTTTTAAATAAAGAATTTTATCAACAACGATTCGCGAAAAATATAAATATTTTGCAGCTAATCGGCGAAATTCGCACTGTCTTCAAAGCTGACTTCCAAAAAGAAACCGAAGCCATGCGAGATTGCTCGTTCCTTTAAGCGGACGATAGCTGTTTGTTCTCGCGCGGCCCCATTAAAACTTAGCCCATTGAAAATCGAAATTAAATCAAAATATACTAAATGAATGAAACAATTTCCGATATTTTTTAGTAGTTTCGTAATTTTTTGGCAGGGATTATTTTAATTAAATTAGAGATTTTTATGTTGAGAAATTTTGTGAAATCATCTTGTTTTCGCTTTTTAGCGAAATTCTCTCTGGCATATTTTCGCAAAATACGATATCCTTTCGCGAAATGCGAAAAAAGCGAACGGCAGGTTAAACCCTGATGTGTACTCTTGCGTTGTATAATGGAATGCAACGGGCTTTATATTGATCAATTCTAGTCGTCTTTTTCGAATAGCTTGTTAATTATTGATAGTAGATATCAGAATATATCGTTTTACCATGTGATAGAGTTTATAATATAGATCGTTTTCGTTATTGGTTTCCTTTTCATTCATACCAAATATCGAGCATAACTTCCTTTGGTGACAAACTTGTCTTCAATAGTCTGCAATTACTCATCTCACTTCGATCACGACCTTTTTCTTACATTATTGTCGCTTGCGATCCATTTTTCGTCCCTTAAAGTCAATCGCTTCAAATTCGATCAAAAATTCGCTTCAAAATCAATCGCTAAAATCAATCGCTTCTAAAATCAATCGCTTCAATGAAATCGGTACGATTTCATTGCGTTTGAGTAACAATTCACCGATGGAATCGGCACTAGCGCACAGTAGATCGAAGTATAGCCGACGATGGACATAGGATAATTATGGATTTTAGAATTATATACACTCCTCAAAGCTTTAGAAAGATTTGCAAACGATCAGTTATTTTTAATTTAAAAACTTATCTTTTAATGTAATGTTTTTAAACATTGAGTACTTAAGGAACTGAGTCTTTCACATATTTTTCAGTGAAGACTGGTTTAAGTTAACATGTAAGGGACCGGTAACAAATTTAGCAAAATCAATAATATTTGTGATCACGCTGTATCGTTAAGTGAACGAAATGATTTGTAACTTTAGAATATGTAATATATATCTAGTACCATTTGTGAATGAATTTGTGTGACGATAGCATGTTAAATAAAGGAGATATAAACATCTATTTTAAAACTCCAAAACAAAATTAGCTTGTTTTTAATTTATAATGTACAGAGTTTTAAATGAAAATTATTCCCACTTTCAGGTAAATTGAAAAAACACTTTTCAAATAATATACTGCAATCGAAATACAAATATCTTAAATATCTCATAAAGTATGAGCATTTATTTTAAAAATGTTTTCTCTGCGCATGCGCGAAAGATAGAAAATCTTCTGTTTTTTTTTTTTTTTTTTACATAGGTTGAAAGCCAAATATATTAGGCAACTTTTGTCAAAAGTTTATTTTAATAGAGTAAGAATTAAGCAAATTGCAGGGAAAAGTACGATCTAAATTTTACAAGAGTTGGAATTTCATAAGGGGTTTTTCACATGCCGTCTAATTAGTCTGAAGATCCAACTACTTCAACCCTTCTCAAAAAATACTCTTTTTGAAAAACCCCTTATAATCTTGTAACTCTAACATATTTTTGTTTATTTACTAAGATTCGTGAAATCATATGGGGTTTTTCACAAAAAAAGAACTTTTGCGAAGTGGTTGAAAGGATTAGATCTTCAAATTAATTACGCGGCATGTGAAGAACCCCTTATGCATTTTCAAATCTTTTGAAAGTATTTAAAATTTAGCTCGTGCTTTTGCTGACAATTTGCTTAATATTTACAAAATTTTGAACTTTTGACAAAAGTTGCCTAATATATCAAGCTTTTAAACTATGTAATAATTTTTTTTCTGTCTTTTATGCATGCAAAGGGAAAAGGTGTTTTTTTTTTTTCTTTTTTTTTAAATGATGATTTTTTATGAGATATATAAAATATTTGTATTTTGATTGCAGTATATTGTTTCAAAACTGTTTTTTCAATTTATTTGAAGGTGGGAATAATTTTCGTTTAAAACTCTGTATATTGCAAATTAAAAACATACCAATTTTTTTTTACTTTTATAATAAATGCTCATATCTCAGTTCTTTAATTTGCTATCGTCAGACAGATTCGTCCAAAAATCGCATTGCACATCGGTTTAGATAATATATATATATTTTTTAAATAACGTTGTCTTTTACAACACAATACTGTAAAATAATTTAAAAGAAGCCAAGAAATTTATAATAACATAATATATTTCAATTTATTTTTGTTATATTTGGTAATGTACGTTTTGAGTTTGTTGTATATTTAAAGAGGATTATATACATATATATATATATATATATATATATATATATATATATATATATATATATATATATATATATATATATATATATATATATACATATATATGAATATTAAAAATAATAGAATGACGTTGGAAAGCATAGAAAAATACGAGAAAAGAAGTGTAATAAAAGGAAAATTTTGTGATACATAAAATAAAGGTCATATTATAAACCCCTTTTCTATTTATGAAAAAAATCACTGTATTATTATTTATTGCTTAATAATTATATTTTCATACTTTTTATTTAGATTGTTTTGTGTATGTGGAGGGGGGGGATGGATGGTGTAATAACATGTCAACTTGTTAACCAGTTTTTTGTAATATTGTTTGCATATGGAAGGTTGTAAAATTCTGATTCCAGACGGAATATCACAGCAAGTTGACAAAACATTAAATCGCGCTAGGCAGAAGGCTAAAATGCAAACTTCTTCAAAATATGTATAAAAGCAATAAGATTTATATATATATATATAAATTACTTATTTTTTACTTATTGAGTCAAATTAAAATAAACAAAATTTAAAAATCGCAAAATAAATCTACAATTATTTTAATATTCAAGTTCTATTAATAAAAAAACTTTAGATAAAAACTAATCTACGAGAAAAAAATATATTAAGGAACTAAAGTTATACTCGAAATAGTACACAGCGAGTAAATAAACAAAATTTCTGTTCCTTATGTTTTCCTTAATGTTAGTTTTCCTTTTAAATAAACTTTTATTTCCATTTTACCCGTTCACGGATAACATTTTAATTTATTTTTACCAAATCATTACACTGTAAACATTATTTTAATTTTTGTTAAATTATGTTTTTATTTTATTGTTTTATTCATTCGAAATTATAAAGGAATTTCGTTTTTTGTATTACAGTTTATTGCTGTCGCAATGTCGTTAATTTCTCGCAATGCTATATAAACCGGCATAGTGTTCGTAAAAAAATAAATAAATAAATAAATAAATAAATAAATAAATAAATAAATAAATAATAATAATAATAATAATAATAATAATAATAATAATAACGCTTTATTATCAGGATTATCATTATCATCAAAGCTATTATAAAGACTATTATTATCTTGATAACACAAAATTAGATATTAAAAATCACAGTGATAATATTTTAACCTTTTCAAATTAATTGTTTAAAAAAGTCATTTATATCGCGAAACAAATAGTTCTCTTGGAAAAATCTGTAAATATAATAAAAGGTTTTCTTTTTCTTTTTTTTTCTTTCTTTCTTTTTTTTTCTTCTTCTTATTTATTTTTTTTTTTCATATATATTTTTTTTTTTTTTTTTTTTTTTTTTTTTTTGTTAAGAAATATAGGTAAAAGGAGTATTAACTTTCTCTTCGCACTTTAAAAACAAAACATCATATTAATGTAATTTTCTTAGACAATACATTCATATAAATTGTAGAATAATAAAAATAATTTATGTATACATGATTAGAAAAGTAAAAATAAATTTACTGGAAATATCTTATTAAGATGTTACTTCTGATTTATTTTCTTCTTTTGGTCAAAATTTTATTTTAACAAACATATACAATAACCAATTTTACAATAATACACCACATTATCGTAATTGGGATGGCAAATTCAATGTTAAATATTCTATTATTTATGTAAAAAAAATGAAATATACATATATATGTTTTACAAATATAAAGGTAATATATATATATATATATATATATATATATATATATATATATATATATATATATATATATTTATATATATATATATATATATATATATATATATATATATATATATATATATATATATATATATATATATATATATTTATATATATATATATATATATATATATATATATATATATATATGTATATATATATATATATATATATACTTTTATATTTTTAAAAACATTTGCTTCAAATTTAATGTATATAAAATTAACTTATTATTCTCTTATATTTTAAATTAGAGCACTGGAAATAAATGAATTCTTTAAAGAAAAAATATAAACTTTTATTTATCCTTAAGCAACTTTAAAGATTTTGAATGAAATACGTTCTTACTAAAGAAAGATTAAAGTGATAAAAATTCGTAAAGTGTCGTATTTTATTTATTCTCTTTGCTCAAAAAATATTTTTCGATAGGTAACGACAAGGTTTAAAATCTAAATTTCTCTCAATAGAAAATGTGACATAATTTTAGACTGTCTTCTAAAGAAATTTTAAGATTTCTTATTTTTATGCTTCGCCATTATTATTAATCACATATAAAAATGTTTAAAACGAAGTACGTTTTCATATAAAAGTGTTAGCATATTACAATTAATTAATTAAAAACATTTTTATTAAAATATTTAATATTTTTTTCCCAAATTAAATTTAGCAAAATTTGCCATTTTTTTTTCTTTTCAGAATTAAATTAATAATAAAAGAGAAATTTTTATTATTATTTGTTTGTACTATTTTCAAATATATAAGTTTGGAAATTCTTGGAAATAATTATTTTACCGCAATTCTGACTTTAAATAATATAATAGTAAATAAATAAATAAATAAATAAATATGTTTTCATATAAATGTTCTAACACATTAAAACTAATATTTTTTTAACATTGTTATTAAAGTATCTAAATATATTCCTTCTCCTATCTCCTTCTACACACACAAATAACCTTTTAAAAGCTACTCATTTATCTTATTTTGTTAATGGAAAAAGAAAAAAAAATGACAGGATTTACAATAACAGGATTTTTACCATTGCACTTCAAGTACATAATCTATTTCTCATAATAAATTTGTTTTCAATATTTTAAATAAGTGTGAAATGGAACCAAACTCTCCTTCTTTTTTGTACTTTTAACATTTTTTTTTTTTTTTATCTAACCTGTTTACTTTTTTTTATAATAATTGTTGCTATTTCTTGTACTTTTTAATAGTTTTTCATGTTTCCTTAGTGAATGTAATATCAGACGTGATTTTTATTTTTGAATTGGTAGGAAATAGTTTGACGCAGTATAAAATTAGGTACAATTGCTTTCATTTTTATTATTAAATTAAAATAACGTGTATAACATATTTCAGAATTTTTATTTATTTTTAAATAAATCTTTTTAATTTGAAAAGCATTTGCATGTTATAGAAAGGCTTGGGGCCGCGGTAGCCTGGTTGGTGAGAGCTACAGGTTCATAATTGAAAGGTTGCGGGTTCAACCCACAAGCCGGTAGATAATCATCGTGCACGATAAGGGTGACTGGTGCACATTAAATCTGCCGGGGTCTTCCATGTTTCCCTCAAATTTATACTACCGGGGGTATTGAAGTATGGGATTTACTAGGTCCTGATCTGGATCAAAATTCAAGCTCTTGTTGTTTGTTGGTGTTGTTAACTTTCACCAGTTTTTTGAACTAAGCCATTCTTTGACCACCGCTTGTACTCCTCTAACATGGACGTCTGTCTCCTTCCACCTTAAATCCGGGAAATTTCGCTATTGGGTTTTGAAGTTTCTGTGTGACATAAGTAACAATAGCAGAAAAGTTTGTTCAAAATTGCCTTGTTGACACTCTTCAGAATTACATGATGAGTATTCTTCAAGCTACTACACTGAAAAGAAAAAAAAAAAAAAAACTGTTATATTACAAGAAATTGCTGGCAGCAAAGTAGCCAGAAAATATCCATATGTTATGCGAAAAATACATTCGATTAATATAGAGAATGTTAATACACAAAGAATGCTTCGTAAAGCGCACTATAAAATTCTCATACTAAATAAACTTCTCCTTTTTGCTTAAACCTTTTTCAATATTTATACAAATGCTCTATATTTTTAACACGCACACATATATATGTATATAAATGCCTATTTACAATGTAGACTGTAAACTATTTAAACATTTAATGTTTTAAAAATATATTTGTTGAAGCTAATATATAATAAGAGTACTGTATTACAAAAACAATAATCAACAGAGGGATGGATTGATGGTTTTTTGGTCGCACTAGTGCTGCGCAATGGGCAATTGTCGATGGTCTGGGATTCACCGCTAGAAGTGGTCCGGAGACATGACATCAAAATTTTAATCCTCCACGAAAGGGATGGTTCACCCGCTTTGGTGACCCTCAGAGGTATAATTTTTTATGGAAACATGGAGGACATAAAATCAAGAGAGAAATTCAAAAGCTACTCTTAAGAGCTCACTGTATATTTAATACCCAGAATTAAACATCCTCTCATCGCTTTTAACATTTATACAGCCGTCATTGTATATTAAGATGAAAGTGTATAATTTAAACATGCTGTTTCCTGCGAGTAAAAAAACTAACATTAATTGCTGTAATTCACGAAATTAACTACATAAATTCATATGTGCCCTAAATTTTGTGTAGCAATCCTGATATAAATTAAATCTTTCGTGATTCTTTCATGTACGAAAGAATTGAAGATGTTTATCAGTTTAGTTTATTTAATGTATGGGTTTAGGAAAAAATACAAATAAACATTAATGTCTGTAATTTATAACTTGCTACATAATTTTTAGATAATCTTATATACCACTAGACAGAAAATGCTGCAATCAGAACATAAAAGTAGTAAATATCTAATGGAATATGAGCACTTTTACAAAATGCTTTAATATTAACTGCGCTTGTGTATGAATAAACAAACTTTTTTTGCATAACATATTAGTCAAATTTTAATAGTTAAACTCCAGCCAAATATGTAAAATTTAAAAATATTACAGACAGAATTTTTCATCCTTTAATTCCCACAATTACAGCACATTTTGCATGTGTGCTGTAATTTGCAGCGTGTCTTTGACATCATTTTTTTTAAACATCGGGTAACATAAATTTTAGGTTTATGCCTTAGTCTTTATATTATTGTATAATATATATATAATAGAAATTTTTGACAAACATAAAATTGTGTGCAGTTAGTTGGTAGCACGCTAACCTACTGCGTAGGAAAATATGAGAATTATAATTTTTACATCCAGAGTACATAGTACGAACTGCACAAATCTAATGAGGCATGCGCTTTAGCACCTCAGTATTTATAATAAATTCTTTCAGTATATGTGTTTAGGGAAATGTTTATGAAAACGTTTATGAAAGGTTTATGAAAATGTTATTTTCATACTGATGATGAAACTTGGTCTAATGTTGAAACGCATATTTACATTTTTAATGGTTTTTTATGTACATTATAATTGAAGATTTTTGTTTTATAACTTAAAAGATTTTATATTTAATATACATGATATTCACGAACAAATGACTATTGATAATTAAAAAAAGCCTAATAATTAAATGTCACAACGACAACGAATGTTAGGTATTGTCTTTTTAACATAGTTGTTTTTTTTTATTTCTTACAGATCTTCTGTTTGCTTTCAGACAAATCTTTCAATGAAGTATGTGAAATATGACATGTTTATTACGCTGAAAATGTTTGGAATATTAATTAATAAAAAGTAAAGAAAGAAAGTAGGGGATTTGTATTTTTTGTGTTGAGTGTAATAATTTATACACCTCTGAATTATTCACATACAAGGTGTATTTCTCAATAATTATCAAAACATTATGATGCACTGGCGAAAGATTATGTGAAGTGAAAATTCATAATAGAGAAGTTATTTAGAAAATATTTTGCAAAAAATGTTAAATATTTCTAACATTTGAAAAATTGTTAAATATTTTAGGGAATCCGGGAAATCATACTGACTATTCAATGTTATTAAATGTAACACCTAAGTCCATGTACTTACACTGAGATAAGACATATCGCCTTTCTCTAGAACAAATAAGTAGTCATTTTCTAAATTCTAAACTAGAAATATAGATTTACGAGCTATGCGTATAAGGTAAACAAATTACCTGGGTAGACGAAATGGTCGAGAATTTCTAGTCTATACATTTCTAGATGGTGAATTAATGTTATGAATATTGTGAATGTAACGAATCCTTTGTATTGCGAGAAGTTCTCACTTGATTTCCTAGAACTGAGTCCTATTTATACTAAAATCATTGTTTCTAGAACTTGCCTCTTGAGTTCGCATTTATTTGCACAGCTTCTTAAATAAGTTTGGCACATAGGGAAACCAATCTCGAAACTCTACAGGGGTTTTAAGAACTCGCAAGTAAACTCAACTAGAATTTATAAGGATAGCATGGAACTATTTTTACTAGAGACGAAATTCTGTTTCATGTCAGTCACAAAATTTTTTTTCAGCGTACATAATATAAGAAAAACAATAAAAACATGTTTCTTAAAATAATTTAGAAATAAAATTATAAGTTGATTACATTGTATAAAATGATTTATTGCAGTATATATACTAAAAACAATGTATTAGTTCAATACAACTAATTCAAAACAATGATTTCCATTGAAATCATAAAAATAAAAAAAGAAGTATGTAATGATTTTCCCTCCTTTTCTATTCATATTCTTTGGCTAGACTTATAAAACAAAATAAAAGCTTCGTATATTACGTCATATCACATTTTTCCGCTAGGGAACGCAATGAGCTTACATTTTGCAGGTAATCTCCAAGAAATATTTTAATCCATAGTTATAACTTAAAATACGAGCTGCGTGTGAATAGGGTTTAAATATGTCATCCAATTGCATATTTATAATTGTGTTGATGCATATTGTGTTTAAACATAGAACTTTTGTGAAATTATTCAAGTGTTTAGCTAAAACGTTTCGAAGAAATTTGTCATTACGGAGAAGTGTTAAATTATAAATGTGAAATTTTTGGAGTATAAAACATGGCCTATGAATTTTACCCCTTTTTATAATGAACTGACTTTAATGAACTTTATATTACTAGACTTATGTTTTCATTATATATTTTTGAACTTATATATTTCGACGATTTATTATTATTATTATTATTATTATAATTATTATTACATTTACAATTCTGAAGAAGAACGATAAAGAGTCAAAAGCTCAGATGGAATTATATAAATAATTTGATATTTTTTATGTGAGACATTTTAAATTAGTTGTATTGAAGTAATACATTGTTTTTAGTATACCTACTGTATTAAATAATTTAGAGATAATAATTGAACTTCGGAATTAAATGTTTTAAGATATATAAATATAAGTTGGTATTTGGTCATTTTATTTATGCATTTACAAGAGTTTCTTAATATATATATATATATATATATATATATATATATATATATATATATATATATATATATATATATCACTAAGTAAACTTGAATTGTATATTCTCTATTTACATAGTCAACACTATTTACTTTTGGTTAATGCATTTTGTTTAACTTGCCAAAGAATGTGAAATAGTTGTGTAAACAATGTTTCACGAAACCAGAAAATAACTCTATATTTATTAGAAAAACTATTGTTTCTTGCATAAGATTAGAAGAAAAAAACTTTTCTCTATAATAATTTAGCAATAACCATTTAACTTTTGAATTTGTTATGTTCTAAGTCGTATAAATATAAAATAATATTTTTATCTATTCATTAAACAAATAAGCATAATATATATATGTATCAATAAGTAAACTTAAATTGTATATCCTCTGTTTACGCAGGCACTTTTCACCTTCGGTTAATGCATACTGTTTAACTTGCAAAACAATTTGAAATAGTTGCGTAAACAATGTTTCAGGAGTCAAGGAGAATAAGTATCTATTAGAAGAAAAAGTATTGCTTCTTGCTGCTAAGGTAGGTGAAACTGTTTTAGTAAATAATAGATAAACCTAGTTGTGTTGCTATCATATAAAAAAAAGCAAAATCTCTTTTATTAATTAAAGCGTAAAAAGTTTTCATGAAACAAAAGCCAGAATTACTTTGTTGTATAATGTTTATGCAATGTTTTCAAACATTGACTGAAGTATTTTATTATTATTATTGTTATTATTTAGCAAAATATTGGTTGAATTAAAGCGACTAATTATTCCCTAGACTTTTGGCTTGGACTTATAAGTTTGTTTAGACAACATTTAGTCTGATATTAAGCACTTAAAGCAATTCGATAATTTTGTTTATCTTTTCTCTTAAACGCTGGAAGATCATTTTCATTCATTGTCGTTCACACGCGTTTTCGATCCCGCTTTCATCCTTTGCATATTTACACATTTTATAGCGCTTATAAATTTGCATTTTAATAACTTCGCTTTCATTTTACTCATAGGGTGTTCAATTCTACTATTTTTAAAAGAAAATTTAAAATATTCATTAGTTTCAACGTCTTTGATTGTGATAGTATTAGTATTAAACAGTATATAAGAATTGTGTGATTGTAACATCTAGTAAAATACTTTTGTTTTTATTAAATCAATTAATTCCTCTTTTTATGTGCATATGGATGCTATCTCTTTCTTTTCTTTTCTTTTTTTTTTATTTATTTTTTACTGCTATTAACATCTTACACATTATTTAAAGAATTTATAATGCAAGAACAAATGTGTATGTAAATTAAACAAAACATTAATATAAAAATTACGATGCAAAATGAAACTTTTTATTTTTAAATTTTATATTGATAAAATATATTTCAATTTGTCTCTTCAAAACTTTAAAATAACATCTTAATTTCATACGTATTTGAGTCCAGTATATGTAATACCTTCTATTAAAAATAAACCGATATCTCTTACTTCAAATTAATATAATCGCGATAAGAAAACATTGCCAATCAAACATAAATAAAACTCCGTAAGAAAATACACTACGTGACATGTTTCATTTTTTATTTCTTTGTATTTCAGACACCCACATTTTTCGCTATAAATCTGGCTATGTTAAGGGAATGATGAATGCACTTTCTACCTAGCAAAACGGAAACAATTTTTTACAGCAGCATAACGTATAACGACTTCAGGAAAACACATAAATTGTAGAAGAATCAGAAAGTCTTTTGACAATCAATTTATAAAACAAAATGCGAGTGCATTTGAAAATCAATGCATTTTCTCAAAGACTATAAAAAAGAGCTTGCAAAGTATGACAAGGAAACTGAAATAAATCATTCGAACTTTAAATTTTTACTTCTGTATAAAATACCAGTATATTAATGCTACGCAAAAATTAGTAAAAAGTAGGCATATATATTTTAATTATCTTTTTCTTTTCTTTTTTTTAATGAAGATATTACTTTCTTTATGTTAGGTTCTATAAATATTTTCAAAATTATTCAATAAATATTACTTATCTTTGGAGTTATTATTTACATTGAGTACAATGAAAAAAAAATTCTTTAAAATCAAATTTAATTACATAACACCTTTATTGAATAAAACATTTTGTTTAAGTTTGAATAGTTAATTTTCATAAAAATTTTAATTTGTAATCACCACTTCCCATTTTATGGAATATTTTCATAACCTATTTAAATTGCGTAATTTTCTTTCTTGCAGTTTTTTTCTTTTTACTTTTCGAACACTATGGTGATGAAAATATTGTAATCATGTCGAAATCCGAATTTGAGATTTTGATGTTTCTATACGTTTCGAGGTCCACTGAGTCCGTTTTCACTATTTTTACGAGTATGTATGTATGTATGTGTGTATGTCTGTGAGTGAACAGGCTAGCGTCTAAACGCTTTGTTCGAATAATCTGAAAGTTGGTACGTATATTGTAAGTCACCATTGTACGAATCCTATATATTTTGGTGAATCTACCACTTATAGTTTTTTTACAGGGACACCAGGATTTTTTTTTTATCATTATGGCCTATGGGACGAATTTTTAAAAGTGTGATAGCGTCTCAACGCCTTATTAATCTAAGTAAAAAATTTGTACACATGTTATAGGTCACAATTGCACCATCTGTATAGATTTTAGTGAATTTAGCACTTACAGGTTTTTTACAGGGACACAAAGAAAAATTCTTTATCATTATGGCTTATGGGACCCAATTTTTCAAAGTGCGATAGTATCTAAACGCCTTATTCAATTGAGCTGAAAATTCATATCGTGTAACATAAAAATTAAATTATGCATATCCACGATATTTGTGCAATCAAAAATTCCAGATATTGGTTCTTGATTAGCATAAATGTCGCTGAAAGACTGAATTCTATTATAAATCAGTGTTGCACTAACTATAAGCATTTTTTAATCTAGCATTTATAGGTTTTTACAGGGACACAACGAAAAATTCTTTATCATTATGAACTATGGGCTCAAAGTTCAGTAGCGTTAAAAAAAAGCATCGTGTAATGTATGGGGAAAAATACTAAAACACTCTATTATGTTTTTTTTCTCTCTTGTTTCTTTAACAACTCCCCTTTCTTTACTTTATCTAAAAAACTGTTAAATACTCAATGTTCGAAAAGTCGAGTGGAATCACTCCAGATTTTTTACTATTAATATGCTTATTGTTCATACAGTGATTTACTTTTTGGCTCCTTAAAATTATATTTCAGATTTTGAATGCATTTATTTAGTTAAATTACATTGCTTAAAAAGCTAATCTGAAATACAAATTAAAACTTCCTTCTCCATTCTGCATTCATTATATTCATCGTCCTAAACACAGTCCAAAATAAAATTGTAAACGCATGTTGTAAAATAATTTTTAAATTAAATGTTTGTGGTTGCTTTTAGCCAAAAATTAATTTAACTAGTTGAACCGAAAGCGAAATTTAAAAAAAAATGTATTATGTTAATGGTATCATTAAATATTTTAATTGCGTGTAACCAAAATAAACTCAGAAATAAAACTTTTAAAACGATTGCTTGATTTAATGAGACAAACTGCTCATTGAAGGGGAAATAATAAAAATATAAAATTATTATAGTAAAAGCTTTTGTATATCTACGTCGTCAGAATTTTAATTCCCTTTGCTAAAGATAAGAACACGTTTGCATTTCATTTTTATAATTGCAAGTTATATTCAAAAAGACAATTGTTGTCTTCATTTATGTAATATTTTTACTTTTACAGATACTAATACACTTTTCTTACTGTATTTAAACTTCAAAGAATATCTTATTTAACCGTAAAATTACAGAATGCCTCCATTTGAAATTAGCTTAATTTTAATTATCTTTCAAAATTAACTGATCACTATTTAACATATAAAACTATTATTTGTTGAATATTTTTTTTTTAAACTTACCGTGATCAATAAATATCCTATCAAGCATTAACCAACTATTATTAATATTTTTAACGATTCGTATATTCACAAAAATTTACATGTAGTTTAATAATATGATTTTTTTTTCAAATGAAATTAAGATGTTCTGTACATGTGTTTTCTTATTTTAGTTTATTTACACACTCATATGATGATTGAAATTAAGAAATATTAAATATATTTTATTATAAATATATATATAGATAAATAATCATATTATTTAAATAATTTGAGTTTCAATTAAAATAAGTAAATAAACTTTAATATAATTTTAAATAAAATTTTAAATATAACTATAATTTTAAATATGACTTTAAATATAACTTTAAATAAGTAAATAAATTTTAACTAATTAAGTAAAGTTTATTTCTTAAATTAAATATTCTACAGATAGGAATATATCGTGTAACATAAAAATTAAATTATGCATATCCACGATTTTTGTGCAACCAAAAATTCCAGATATTGGTTCTTGATTAGCATAAATGTCGCTGAAAGACTGAATTCTATCTAATCGTATGTCAGTACCAGACTCGCACAAATATAAATAGCATAAAGACACCCTGTCTCAACTGTTAAACACATGATATTTTGCATTGCTAAATAAAGAAAAACCAAAACTTAAACCAGAAATAGCAGTTATAAAATATCGACCACCAAACAATACTTATTATGTGGTACATAATTACGGTAAGGTAAGAATATGTAAACAAATAAAATTTAGACAATTGTTACTCTGTAATAAATATGCAACAGGGAAAAAATTATAAATATAAATAATTTGATAATAAATATAAATTAGCGAATGAATAAATTCTTTAGTTAAATCTAGGTTATGATGAACATAATAAATTTCATGGTTAGAATGGGCCATTTTTATTTACTTTTTCTTATTTCAAAAGTATACGGCAAGATTAAATGCCAATATATATATACATATATAATTTGGAAAAAGGGGGGCATCTCCATATTAAAATTACATGGAATTTTTAAAATTTCAGTAAGAAACAATAATTTTGATTTCGTATATATGATCTACAGTCCATTACATCTCCATGTATAAATTCAAAAGTCATTCGCTGAATAGCTATTGAAATTATACGCAACTATATTTTCGAACTTTTAATGTTGAATTATTGCATACTTCTATGACATTTAGATTATGACACTGATAGGGTGTTTTCTCCCTCCCCGTCTTATTATTACTATTATTATTATTATTATCATCATCAGTATCATCCTCAACAGCATTATTAATATTATTATCGGAATGTAAGAAATTTAATTCATTATAAAGAAAAAAATGTTGTAAAAAAAAAAAAGTTTAAAAAACAAAACAATTTGTAAACCAATCAAATTTTACTTTTCACGACGAAATTGAAAGTGATTTTGAATTCGGTTTGGTTGTCTGTCTATCTACGTTCTAACTACCGTAAATATTCATGGAACTTTTTGAAATAAATATATGCCATTGAAATGGAATACACTATGAGACATTCCCTATTAAAAATTAAGTAAATACCACCACTGGTTTGTGTACAGCAACACCCGAAATCATGGCGTTCTATGAGAGGAGTTCTATAAATCAGATTTTAATATTTTGATTTAGCACAAATCATAAAAAAATTGACATTTATTATTCAAATACACAAAAAATGGTTTTCTATAGTAGAATAAAGTGTGATTAGCACTAAGGTTTATAGAGCTGCACAAAAATATTCAGATATAATAAGGGATGTATATAAATTAATGTTATAAATTAAAAGTGATTATGAAATCTGTTTATCTGTTTATCTGTCCGTTTCTCTTCTGTCCACCTATCCGCTTCTAGAGTCATTATTTATTTTAAGAATTTCTTAAAAATGTTATACATAATTATGTTTAATGTGGTATGTTTCCTGTTTAAAAGGGTATAAATAGCACAAACGGTTTGTGTATAGGGCCACCAAAAATAATACCAATGCATTGCGTTCAATGACAGGCATTTATATAAATCATATATGAAAAAAATTATACTGCACAAATCATAATGTAATTGATATTTATTTTTCAAATGCACCAAAAAATGCTTTGTATATAATATTTTCTATATATAATTACCATTAGGATGGACAAGGCTAGACTAAAATATTCACGTACATTAAGATCTACAATTAAAAATTGCTGGAATTGTATTTTTGTTTATGTTAAGAGTTTATAACACTTTCGAACAATATTCAAAAATGTTTATGATTCAAGTAATCTATCATCTGTCTTTCTGTCCTCCTGCCTATCCGTTGTGTGATCACTTACGTAAAGAATATTGAAATTTCAAAAACGCACCGAGTACATACAATTGGAACAAAAAGTTGTGAACCAAGGATGTTAATGGAGTTTAACAAATTATTATTATTATTATTATTATTATTATTATTTTAAGTAGACGTTTTATAACTGTGTTCAATATATAATTCTCATTGTTTGAACAAAAATATTTTTAGCTCAAAAATTTGCACCAGATGTCTCATTGCATGAAAAAGATTTTTTATTGCCATTTATTGATAACACATATACATCAGATTTGTATGCTTGATTGGGAGTCCGCTTATACATGTGTGTTAGGTGAAGACAGATACAGTCGGCTGCATAAGTATCCGAGCCCTGTCTAAAAAAAGTGCACTTGATACTGCTTTGTTAAATAAATCCTTGTTGAGTCATGTTCTTAGTCAGTCTAAGAACATGACACGACAAAGATTTATTTAACAAAATAGTATTAAGTGTACTGTTTTGATATCGGAATTATTGGCTAGTGCTCGGATACTTTTGCTGCCGACTGTAGCACATGACAGAATTCTGATACGAAGAATTGGAAAAACAGCCAGGCCACCGCGGAAATCCAACCTTCTCTCCCACGCTCGAGGACGATTAGCAGCGTGGTGACATAACCACCCGGTAACGAAGGGCCCATGAAAAATATGTCAAATTTTAGAAACGGAATGTCTCACTTTTGGTTAAAAAAAAAATGTACCAACCGCTCGTATATTCCGTATAAAATGTCATAACTTTTGTTACATTTTCCATTTTTCTTTTTAAAAGCACTTCTTCATTAACATTCTTGAATTTAAAAAAAAAAAAAAAAAAAAAAAAAAAAAATGTGAAATTTCTTGAGACGCTACTTTGGGTAGCAGCTTACTCGTAAGAGTTATTTTATCGTTAGAATGTTTTTTTTTTTCAGCTCTTTAATTGTAAACACGCTGTGTAGAGAAAAAATCAGGTATGTCATTTCCATGACATTCTCTTACCTATCATTTCAATACTATAGACACCTTGCAGATTAAAAGGTACGATAATAATTACTCAGGAGGTATAAGTAATTTATATGAAACTCAATAAGGCGTATGAGAACCTCATCATAATTTAGCCATCCGGTGGTATAGAGTGGATTTCTATTTCAGGTGGCTTTAATGAAGCAAGAGAAGTATCATTTGGCATAGAGTTTCGCTTCATTTTTGTTTACTAGAAATTGCAGTTGGCATAGACAATTTAAAAGCGTATGAATAAGCGTATGAAAAAAATATGTCCAATAGACACAACGACTGAAATTGAAACATCTATAGCGATATACATGAAATAATTTAAAAATTATTCCTATTCTTTACATCAAGTAGAAAACATCGAATTCCACTTATTGTAAGTAGTATAGTGCCTATATATTTGTAAACTGCCTATATATAGTAACTGTAACTTAACGCATAATAAAATTTATTATATTTTAAAAAGAAAAATCATTACACAACTGAAAGCGCATTTTCATGCTTTCCACTGTTAGCCTATAATGTTACTGAAATCTTTCTGTGACACTTCATATAAAATTATATTTTTCTACATGTTTATTTCACTACAACCCATGTTTTTACCATGTTTTACTAAACTTTTGGATTAATCGTGTTTTTTTAAACTTATAGATATTTAGAAAAAAAATCTTTAATTTAGTATATATTCAGTGCAAAAAGATATTATTTTGGTTTAAAAAAATTCTGCTCATAGACTGTAATACATTTTAATTATTTGGGATATTCTTATAGACGAAATTGTCTTTTATGTACCCTTTTGTACCATTTCCGTTTCTGGACTGTCCTGTGGGAATTTAGTAGATGATTTTCATGTACTTCACACAATAAACCGATAAATTTTAAAGAAGTTGGGAACTGGGATCCTTGTTTTCAAAAGTGTTTTTCTTCTACTACCAGCATTTTATATTTTTTATTTATATATTTTTTCTATTTTATCATTATGCCCGTGTTTTACACTATCATTCAAAAGTTTCACATTTTTGGGAAATAATACATTTCCATGAAGTAATACGTTTTATAAAAACCATCAATTTATTCAAGACTAAGTTATTTTATTTTTAATACGCGCAATATCACAATTAACCTAAAAAGAACTGACTTTTATTCGTTTGTTTCTATGCTTATTTCGTTTAACTTTTGTAATTTGATTTTTTTAAAGAACGTACATATCAAATTAGTTTTGACTATATAATGTTGGTGTGCAGAATTTCTTGTCATATTCGTATTTATATTAATGTTTTGCATAAAATTGCACATTAAAAAGAAATGACTTCATCAGCGAATTTATTGTATCTTATATCAAATGCGTATCACTAGAATAAAGTAGTAAAAATTGTAAAGATAATACACATGCATAATTATGTTTCAAAAGCGAATATCTTAAACACAATAAAAAACCTTTTTTTTTTATTTCTTTTTATTATTTATTTGTTATAGTGAGGCATTGTATTGTTTGTGAAAATCACAATTACATTTCCCTCTTTTTATTGTCTTTATTTACGGTCAAAAAACGTGAATACAAGTTGCCAGATTATTTTCTTTTCATATTTACGTATTGATAGCATATATTTTAGCATGGCATGCTGCATCTCCTTTTGTATTATTTCGATGTTTATGTTCCATTTGACTGTAAAAACATAAAGTACTTTGAACAAACTTTTAAATATTTAATAACTTTAACTAACATATCACCTTTCTGTAGATGTTTCTTTCTATTGTATTTGATATGTAAATAATGTTTCGATAAAAAGTGTATATTTTAAAGTAAGTGCGATTCCTGAAATATTTAAAAAGAAGCGTTTGATTCATTTTCACCCTCCTAGTATTAAAATATGATTCTAAACAAAGGCATAAGCATAGTATATTACTACATTAATTGTATGATTGCTATGGCAAGTGTCATAAATTTTCCCTTAAAAACCAAATTTCAAACAGAATAATTTTTTAACCCGTTTAATAACTTACCTGATAGGTACGACGTCGATGGTATTCAGTTGATTAAACATCTGGATCAAGATATTTTAATGCTACAAACAATGACAGTTCTGAAAATTATGAAATTGTTACTTAGAATTAACAAGTAAACTGAATATAAAAGTAAACATTCCCAGGATATTTTTCAAATTAAATTATTTATCCAATATTTGAACATATTTTTATTTGTATGTATTGTTTATGCAAACATATTTCTATTATATTTATGTTACTGCTAGGATATAATGGATAGTTTTAGATATCTAATAATACAAACATTTTTCAGTGCTAGAGGTTGATATGAATCAATCTACATTAAGAACATCGTATCGATTTTTGATTGCATTTTTGAGAACTTGAATAAATATAACACAATTTGAATGCATTTATAAAATATTATATCATGACGAAATATTAACTACTCCATTTTTCAGTTCATTTAAGTATTTTCTCTCATTTCAAGATGCTATTGGTATTTAATGAATATTATTTATTTATTATAATGTAAATTCTCACATTTATTTAAAATTTGGCTTTATTATTCCAGGAAAAATTCAACGATTTGCCAGTGTGGCAAACGTTTTACTTCATTTAAGTTGTACAGGCTGAATATATCTTTTAGTGACAAAGATTTTTTTAAACAGTATGATGGTTTATTATATGATTTATCATAAGAATTTCTTTTATATAACATATTTAAGAATAAGCATTTAGTAACAAAGCCAAAATGTTTAAAAGCACTTTTTAAATTTTTATAAGCTGTAGATAGATATAAAATGGATATGTTTACTCTAATACGGCAATTAACGGAAAATTTTCTCATTCAATAAACTTATTGAATAATTTATTGATTAGATGAACAATACTTTGAATTGAAAGCAGCCATTAACGACTGATTCGAAATAATTATTTATAAAATATATTTAATTTTTCTAATAGATTATTAGTATTTTCTATAATTTTTAATGAAGAGACATACGTATATGAATCACGCATAATATTAGTGCCTAAAGCAGAACATTTAATGTATTAATTTTTTTTCCTATCTTAAAGTTCTTTTCAGCCACTTAATTTGAAAAAAAAAAAAAAAAAAAAAAAAAAAAACCCTATGGATTTAAGAATTGTTGAAAAATTGATGTTGTCATAGTATTCTAATATTGAAAATATATTCATGCAAACATAGAAGTATATTTGATCAGGCAGAAATTATACTGAGCAGTCCTGTTAATTGTTAAATGTTCTCAGTTCAGATCTTTATTTCTTGGCTTACAATGTATTATTCTAACAGTACAATGCATACCATAAAAAAACAATTATTTACGACACTGTTTTTATTATTATGTCTGTCCCCTACAGCTAGAAAAATTAAAGAAAAATGTGATCGAGGTGTTATTTTTGTTGCTGCAGAAAAATCGCCTAAAATGAAGATCTATTCAATGCTGCAAGATGGCAAAATTATTTATATTTGGGACGCTATTTTCATACGTTTTATTTCAGAAATATTACATGCACCCGTTAGAGTAATACTTAAAGATAAAGAACACTATATCCGTTTACCTGATGGAGACTGGACTGGAGTATTTGGAATGGTTCAACGTTCAGAAGTCGATTTGGCAGTGGGCATCACTCTATTACTTGAGGAAAGATTTCGTGTTGTGAGTATTAGTTATCCTCACGTTTACACTGAATTAACATTCATGACGGATAAGCTAAAACCCTTCAATAGAGAACGAATTATTCTCTATCCATTTTCTGAAAAAATGTGGATTTTAATCATGGTGGTTATTTTTACTGTTTCTGTAATTTTATATATTTTAACAAACGAAAAAAAAACTTTTGGAAAAGTCATCTTCATGATCGTAGGAAGTACGATCGAAAAAGCTACTCGTTTCAGAATTCAGAAAATTAGTTTTCGAGTTGCTCTAAGCACATGGTTAGTTTTTGCTTTCGTCATTGCGAATAGTTACAAAGCTGTTTTATTGTCCCTTCTGACATTTCCTCCTCTCAATGGAATTCGAAATATTCAAGATTTAGCTAAAGCTGCGGAACAAAATTCAGTCATTTGTTACACACATAAGGGGAGCACATCGCCGTACATTCTTTATGAATCAGAGTTTGACACCTGGAGATCGATTGGAAAATGCTTGTTTCGAAATATTAATTCATTTGGACTACCACAAGAATCCTTTATCTTCGCAACTGCTGACAAAGCATACCTTACTGGAAAACAAGTGTTGGATTTGTTTAAAGAGGAGTATTTGATCTCAGAAGATTCTTTTTTTAATACCATGCTTGGCTTTCCGATTTCAAGAAACTTCAGCTGCAAGAATCAGTTAAATAAAGGAATTCGACGTCTTTTTGAAGCAGGTATAATCTCAAAATACTATGATGATGTACAATTAGAATATAAGTTAAGCAGGCAAAGTCAAACATCTAGAGATATTGATACAAGTGCTAACAAAATATTACGAATGACTCACCTCCAGGGCGCTTTCTTTATTCTTATTTTTGGATATAATTTAGCATCGATAACATTCCTCATTGAAATAGCCATAAAGCACTATTTTTGAAATCAAGTTTTGTGACTGCGTATTGTTTAAACATATATTCTATGAAATAGGAAGAATTTTGAAATTGTTCGTCCAACAGATAATCCAACAATGAAACAATAATCCAACGTTTCTCATCTACAACAAATGACGTCTGCTTGCAGGAGATGTTCTCTAAAAAATGTTTCAGTATCAATATTTGTACTTTCAACTGTACCAACAGCATTGCAATCTTCTAATGTGACAAAGATAAATTTTCACAGTAAATTACAAAATATATTTATCAATATACAGGGAGTGACCATAGTATTAGAATTTCTTTTTTAACACATGTTTTTTACAATATATATATACTGATCAAAATGGCCTTGAACATGCAAAGAACATTTATAAACTCACTTTTTTTTTTTTTTTTTTTTTGCTATATTTGTCCAGAATGAAATTAGGGGACCAACCATTAGTTGAAGAAAAGTGCACACACTTTTTGTAATCCTGCATCACAAAAAGTTACAAATGATTTTTAATTTTACCACATTGTTGCATTTACTACACAACACCATGGTACACAATTATTTTTTTTCAAAAATTATCAATTTTTTAGTGATGTTTTTTGCATATGACACGAATAATTTTCAAGAAAATTCTACAAAACTTGCAAAAAAGTTGGCAGAACATAATAAAAACATTTTTCTGAAACATAAAATTTACACGTGTAATATTTTCTGAGATATGAGCATTTCTAGTAATTTTTTTTTCTCTTTACTGCATATGCGCGAAAAATATTTTTTTTTCATTACGTAGATTGAAACCCTAAAAGCACAAACTGTTCTAGAAGTGTAACAATCATACAACATCGAAACAGTATATATATTTTAGAGACTTTTCGAAAAGTTCAGTTTGCTTTCTGATTAGTTTCATAGACGTAGAAATCTAAGATATAGTAAAAAAAAAAAAAAAAAAAAAAAAAAAATATGGGATACGTAACAGAAACGTTTTAAATACTTAACAGATGGAATATCGAAAAGTTCGAATGTTTCAGGAACCCATACAGCACAGAATGATTCAGTTGTGTTGCAAAAATCTTACAATCTTTCAAAAACGTAACTCACTTAAGTATGCTCTCCGATACCTTTCTGAAACATTCGCCCTTTTTGATTTTCTATCTGTTAAGTGATTGAAACGTTTCTGTTACGTATCTGATTTTTTGTTACAATCGCGGACATTTCTACGTTTTTTAAACTAATTGAAAAGTAATCTGAACGATTTTAAACGTTTCTGAACTGTTTATAATGCTTCAATGTTATATGATTGTTACGTCTCTGAAACATTTTGTGCTGCTAGGGAAGGTATTAGAGAGCATACTTAAGTTTGTTACGTTTTTGAATGATTGTAAGCTTTTGCAACTGTCCCTCCTGTATTGGCCCCTCATGATTATAATCCCCTTTTCAACTAGCTACTCACACTTCTTCCTCTGGAGTGGAAGCTGTTTTAAGCCAAAAAGGCTGTCCTATTTCTTATGCATCACGCACTCTTATAGACGAACATTACGCAGTTGCCACTTGACAGAATTACCAGCTTTTGTAATTTATTTCGAAGCATTATTTGTCCCGCCTTTCTTCATACCAGTAATTCTTAAGAACGTTTTTCTTCTTATTTAATCGTGGTCACATATTAGAGAGAAATATTTGAAAAAAATTTGGTGCGAAAAGAAGGCGAGTCCAAAAAACTGTCCGAATAAATTATAAAAGTTCGCAAATTTGTCTTGAATGTGTCAACTGTTACCGTACATTGTCTGATCTTATTCAACTCATTTTTGGTTAAAATACCTGGGATTCATCTGTTACTTCTGAACATTAATACAATGTGCTTTGTTTTCGAATTTATTGTACATTTAGCCCTAAATGCACATTTTTTTTTTTTTTTTACTTTATTCCTAGTCGAGCTAATATGTATGTTACACTTGATTTTGGTTACCCTGATTATTTGATTTATGTTACACTTGCTATTTTATCATGACTATAACCTTCTCTGAATAAAATTTCAGTTTTACGACGCTACTCAGTATAATATTAATACTCTTATTCATTAATCGATTTAATGCACCAATAGTGCAGTAAAAAAAAATAATCCTCGAATTAGTATAAAATTAGAGGATTATGTGTTATATTATGTAATTACATTATTAATTATATTATGTAATTACAAATAAAACAACGTTTTAATGTACATATATATTAATGTGTACTGTATAAATACAATTATACATAAAAAATATTAATATAAAAAATATTGATACCAAAACTAACCTTTAAATGTTCAAACTGCAAATCGTAGATCAATTAATATTCCATTGCATAATAAATGTGACAATTGTGTATGTTTTCAAGAGAAGTACAAAACTGCATTATGCCTCTTTTTCCATAAAAACATTTGAACATTCAAGAAATCAGTATAATTTATATTAAGTTTTTTTTTTTTTTTTTTTTTTTTTTTTTTTATGTAAAATTGGGAATTTTATGTTTGACCAAAAACTTTTGCACTTTAGTATATATATATGTGTGTGTGTGTGTGTTTAGTATGTATATATACAGGGTGGTTATAATTAAAGTGACTCTATACGGACCCCTCTAGAACCCGTTGTGCATTTTGAATTTTCATGAAATTTGGTATACAGGTTACATGTACCACAAGAAAACGACTTCTGCAATGAAAAAAAAAATCAAGTTTTCCACACCAAATGATATTTTTCAAACATTTCTTATGAAAATTATTCAATCTCATAAAGAGAGTCACTGTCAGAGCCAGAAAATCATTCTGAGAGTCTTTGTCACCGTTAATCGTGGCTTTACAGAAGAAAGATCGAGAGATACTTATAAAACTTGTGAGATTGAGACGTCAGAACGTCACCACAGTTGTTTTAATTAAGCTGGATCCTGCAAAGTAGGAAGTGGGAACGGTTAAAATCGCTTCGTCGCCAGTGACTCGGTGAAAGTTGAGGTCGAGTTAGTGTTGTGTCGGCAGGGGGCTGCAATAAAAGACTTAGATTTTGAATATTAGATAAATTAGAAGTGATTTTTAAAAGAACGGATTGAAATGTAGTGAAAGGAGGGTGTAGGAAGAAGTATAAAAATAGAGATGGTTTTAGTAGATGGTGTGGATGTTGGAGGATAGTATAGTGGATGTGATGAATCTCATTTTGGTGAATATCGGGAAGTAGAGTCGTGGAGATTTAGTTGTGTGAAGTTAAGTAGTGATGAGTGTTGGTGTGCGCAACTACTAGCATTCGGAAGGTCAAGTTGGGACCGAAGGGAATCCTCTTAACCATAGTGAAGTCGTGGTAGCGGAGTACGAGTGCGACCGTCTCTACACCTTCGACTATCTGCTGGGGTGAGATATTTAAGATAATTAAATTGTTGATTTATATATTTTGATTTAGTAATACGCTGACTGAGCTAAGTTTTATTACCAGGCCGCCCTCCCATTAGTCTGGTTCAAATAAACTCTTATTGTTTGTTCAATTCAAGTCTCTGGTTTTCTTAGTAATCTAAATAAGTATTTAAGTTAAGATGGAGTTTGCAGGAACGCAAACTCCACAGTGGCGCCCAAACCAATTCGACCCCCCCCCCCCCCGCTCGGGTTTATTTTACTGGCTCAAACAATGTACTTAAATTTTTGAGGATCTTGAACAGTATTTTGATATATGTAAAATTGACGAAGTTGATAAATTTAATTTATTAAAATACTCCTTAAAAGGAGATGCTAATTTCTGGTATGACACCATTGCCTCTAGAACTCTAGGCCAAAATCCTACGTATGAGGATTTGAAGCTTAAAATTAAAAATTCATTCTCTTCTATTGTTGATAAAACCAGACTACGTCAAGAACTTTATACGACAAAGATGTCGTTTTATGATAAACCTACCACATTTTTGTTACGTAAATTCGACATTATAAAGCAGCTGGATTTAGTGTTATCTTTTGCCGCTGCAATGGAAATTATAACCCCGCTTTTGACTATTCCTATTCAAGATTACCTTGATCTGAAATCTGTCACCTCTTACGACAGTCTGTTTCAAACTTTAGCTAAGTACCAAGAACTTCACCCTCGAAGAGCGGACAACACCTTTAATCGCCAACGGAATAGTGGAAATATGCGAAATTTTAGGCGTGAAAATTTCACCCCCCCCCCCCTCAAAATTTCAACCGATATCAACATGACCGTCAATCGCCGCAACCAAGGCGGCATAACTTTCAAAATGCTCGGAACGATCGTTCTAATCAAAATCAGTCTCAAAACTTTTCTCGAGCTCATAGAAATAACAGAAATTTTCGTAAATCTCGTAATAACGAGAGGCGTCAGTTAAACGAGTAAGTGGCTCTTGTGAGGAGGGGCAACAGCCACTGAATAACTCAACCACCTCCATATGTTTAGACACAATTTGTATCAGTCCGGTGGACCTTCCTAATTTAAATGCAGTAATTCATAATATTTTTATACCTACTTATTGGGACACTGGTGCTGAACGTTCCTTTCTAGCACATGAAGTATTTTGAACAGAGGCGTGAACAGAGGTGAAATCCGTTTCAACCGTTGAACTTTGAAACATGATTATTCCGGATGTAAGAACGGAAGAGCAGATGAAACTGACATCTGTGGATTGCATTTATTTAATTCTCGCTGACCATGCAAATTCATAGGTCTTGGGAATGTCGTGCCGTTATGTGAAGCGGTAATTTTAAAACGTGTAATGTAATCTGTTTTGTTCAGTTTTCGCGTTATAATGACTTGGATAAGCTTTAGAAAAGGTAAAAATGTAATATTTTTAACCTGTAATATTCTCTATTTTCTATTTATTAAAGTCTTATTTTAATATCAATTAAACAATCATTTTCCTATCTGCGTAAGTTCTTAAGCCTAACATTTGATACTTGTAAGTAGCATTGTATCGCAGAAAAAACTGCTCCTGTTACAGAAAACCGCTTAGAAATTATGGATTCATTTTATTAATTCAGTCTTCTGAGATGGAAATTGTTAAAATGACTATTTTTGGTTATTATGCTTCTGAATGAAGTAACATAAAGAATTTAAAAGATGAGAGCTAATTTTAAGTGAATGCCCTTCCAGACTGGTCATTATGTATTTTAAAATGCTAGTTGGAAGGGTGTTTTCTTGGAGAAATTCTTATGAAGAAAATGAGGAAGGTATGTAATTCTTTTTTTTTTCTTTTCTTTTTAAATTCTGAAGTATTTATTTAATGTTTATATGATAATATATATACAATCTAGGTTATGCAAATTGCATATTTTTAAAATAATATCCTAAGTTTCACCGACTTACAATTTTAAATATCTCTTTACTGTTATTTATTAAATAAAATATATGAAATTGTTTAACTGCATAATAAAACAAAGATTCAATTCAATTTTATTCCACATCTTTATAAAAAAAGATATTCTGCTTTAAAAAAAGGACGATTTACTATATTATTTATTAATACTAATAATATTTACATTTACAATTATTTAATATGCCATGATAGCATAATTACATCAAATGAGGTAAAAATTGCGTTGACTCAATTTAAAGAAATTTAAACATTTAAAAAATACCAATTACATTGCCATGTGGAATAAATTTAAATACCTGCAAACATCATTTTTGTAAACTGCTGCTGTAAACTGAAAATATGTATGCACACATGCACTGAAATTTAAAAATATGAAGTATGTTAAATATTTTAGAAAAATATTATGATTAAATATATATATATATGTATTTAAGTATTTGGACATTTTTAAAATTTCCTCCTTCTAACTAATTTTTAATTTTTTGTTTCAATTTCTTATTATTATAAATTAACAATATATTCTAAACTCAATTATATACTATTTTAGCGGTGTATTGGTACATTCATTTTTGAAATTATTTTTTATGTTGAAATATTAAAACTTTCTATAAACTTCAGCATTCAAATATATTTATAAACTATCCATGGACTTACAAAGTAGTACCCAGAAATGTTTAGAATATACAGGGTGCAAAGTCGACAGCAGGCCTTTATTTGCGCAACAATTGGTCTCAAACGTCCTCCAATAAGAAAATGTATTTAAAAAAAAATGTAAGAATTCATTATATGACATGTTTAAATTTAAAAAATCAATTTACTAAAAATCACAAAAACTGATAATTTTTATACAATTTTCATGACACTAATAGTGAAAGTTGAGTTCTAACCTAAAAAATATAACACAAAAAGTTTCACTTTTGTGCACCCAAAATTGTCTGAGATAGTTAGTTTCAAAATTTTGGATTATTTCGCATTTTCTCGGGCTTTATTAAAAAGTCAATGAAAAATTCTTTAATAAACCCAGGGAAAATGCAAACAAAGTCCAATTAGGATTTTTAAACCGATCCCTTATTGAAGGCCGAAATATGTTAGAAAATCCAAACTTTAAATATCATGTTCCATTTTGGGAGAATAGAAATGAAACTGTTTGTTAGGATGAGTGTCAGTTTTCTAAATATGATTATAGGGATCTGGGACTATGTAAAAATTTAGTTTTTGCAATTTTGAAAAAATAGATATTTTAAATTTAAACATGTTATACCACAAATGCTCATATTCTTTAAAACATTTTGTAACTGAAACTATATATTTGCGACCAATAGTTGCGGAGATAAAGGTGTTCTCGTCACAATGCTTTGCACCCTGTATTTAAAAAAAAAATTAATATATATATATATATATATATATATATATATATATATATATAAATGAATTTTTAATCTTAGTTAAAGCCAAGCAACAGATATAAGATCCCTGAAACCACATAGGTCAATGAGAAGGAAATTACAACAAATTTAAATAACCTGGGGGGACTGATTGTGATTTATTGAAACATTTATTTTTTATTTATTGATTTTTATTTTATATAACTTCAGTCTAATCATAAATTTATTCCTATATAGTTAGTTACAATTTTAATAATTTTGCCGGTGCGTAAAAACCACATGAAACTCAAATCAAAAGATACAAACAAGCAACGAGGAAATAAAAAATTAAGACAGCACTTTAAAAATTTTTTTAGGAAAAACTTAGAATGGTAGAAAAAAAAAAAAAAAAACTCTTTAGGGGTGACCCTTTTTGTCGTTGAGCACCAATGTACGATTTCGTTCGTTAGCAGCTATAATAGCAAATTGCTACTGGGCACCCTATCGTACAAGAAATTAATTGAAGTTAGAAATGAAGAATAAATTGGAATAAATTATTTACTTCAAGATATCAGAGAATCAAACAGAAAACAACCATGAAAAACAAACATTAATCATAGGATGACGCATTCGGAATCACAAGGATTAAAACAAGCAAAATAAATCAAGAGTTTAGTTGAACATAGCAGATGAAGAATAATGATACAACACAGCAACAGGGATATAAATTACTTTTTTTTTAATTCAAATACTGTTTGAGAAAATTTAATATACTTACTATTCCTTTAATTTCAACGTATATGCATGAAAAATTCCATATTTTATGACAGTAATTCCCAAAAAGTGTCATAACGTGTCTATATCCCTTAAAAAATTCCTTAAATTTTTGCATTTTTAAAAAATTTCTTTTTTCCCCTAATATGAAGATAATGACGTTATAGTATTAATTACGTAACTTTGAATAAACACCATAAAATGCAAGAACTCGCAACTGCTACAAACAAAGCACGGCTTCTAGAAACAAAGCGGCAACGCATTCAACAAACTCAACGTGCTTGTTTGCAGCTCTCGTGCCTACAATGTTCGCCTGATGAAGGGTTGTGTCTTCTTTTGACCTGAAACAGTTGGTGCTAGTTCTTGCATTTTATGGTGTGTATTCAAAGTTTTGTAATTAATACTACAACTTCATTATCTTCAGATTAGGGGAAAAAAAGAAATTTTTAAAAAATGAAAAAATTTAAGAAATTTTTTAAGGTATAAAGAGACGTTATGACACTTTTTGGGGAAAATTGTCATAGAATATAGAATTTTTGATGCATATACGTTGAAATTAAAGGAATAGTAAGTATGTTAAAATTTCTCAAACATTATTTGAATTGAAAAAAAAAAGTAATTCATATCTCTGTTCATGTGTTGTATCATTATTCGTCATCAGCTATGTAATTTTTACTTCTAAACGCTCGTACTGAGGTGATTTTTTTTATAATGACGTCATTTTTTTTTTTTTTTTTTTTTTTTTTAGCTACACTGTTTTAGAACGTTTACAGTACGTTTTCTGGAACGTTCTGAAAATGTGTATAACGTTTTGAAAACGTTCTAAAACCGTTTAGAACGTTCTGAGACCGTATATATAGAACGTTCTTAGAACGCTTCTATAACACCGATGGTGATAGTTACACGTTCATTGAACGTTCTCTGAACCGTATTATTGTACGTCTTCAAGATGGACAGATAGACGTCTATAACACGTTCAAAGTGAACGTTCTTAGAACGTGTTTGCAGAACAATTTTTGAACGTTCAGAGAACGTTTCGGTGCTGCTTGGGTATTTGTATTTGTAAAACTTTTGAATATTTGTCTAAAAGTTTATCTGTATGTACTTTTAGAGGGGGAAAAATGTTTTTTTTAGCTATAAGCATAAAAAGCGTGTTTAACCATATAACATTAAAAAGACTAACTGCTAAACTTTTTCCGTTTATTCTTAAGCTCAGGAGGGAGAAATTTTTCTGTTTCTAATTTGTGTACTATGTTAATAGAGACGAACATGTCTCCGTTTTTTCTAGAAGAGGATTTTAACTTCTCCCTTTGATGTTATTACTGTAGAAAGCTTTTATTTTACAGAATCTATCTGACGAAATTTTCTGCACTTGCAAACTCTTCCTATTGTTGATAAGCTGTTTCCAAACCCTTCGATCCTTTTCGATATCTGATGCTCACAGCCTGTGGATTCTGACGTCTGCTCTAGTATGAAGCAAGTTCATCCTATTCTTGGTTTAGTCATCTCCCTTGCAGACGTAAAGTTCCATCTATCAGCCCAGCCAGTAAACTCATATTAATAAAGACTGTCATGTTTTTTTTTTTTTTTTTTTTTAAAGACAATTATTCTTGCGTTACGACAAAACCTTAAATGTCGTATTTATCACAAGCGACTTACTATGTAAAGCCAAGAAAAATAAAGCTTGAATTTATTTTTTTGCCTCCCTGGCATAACAGGGAGACGTGTGTTAATCCTACTGTAATCCTGGTTTTAGCTCAGTCAGGGTCCCGGAGTTTCTCGGGGTAAATGAACGCCTTTTATTTAAAAGTTTAAAATTAATTTTTTTTTTTTGGCGTCCCCGAGTTTTTCACTCAGGGATTTAACAATTTTTTTTTAAGTTATTCTCACCTGGTTAAAATTTAAGTGACGGCTGCACTCACACTTCAGAGATTTGAGATAGTTAGATATGGAATGAGGTTATTTAAATTTACTCGACAAAACCCGTTGGCGATTTTCCCGACTAAATTTTTTTTCTTGGAGGGGGACTGTGAGGTTGAGACGTCAGAACGTCACCACAGTTGTTTTAATTAAGCTGGATCCAGCAAAGTAGAAAGTGGGGACGTTTAAAATCGCTTCGTCGCCAGTGACTCGGTGAAGGTTGAGGTCCAGTTAGTGTTGTGTCGGCAGAGGGCTGCAATAAAAGACTTAGATTTTGAATATTAGATAAATTAGAAGTGATTTTTAAAAGAACGGATTGAAATGTAGTGAAAGGAGGGTGTAGGAAGAAGTATAAAAATAGAGATGGTTTTAGTAGATGGTGTGGATGTTGGAGGATAGTATAGTGGATGTGATGAATCTTATTTTGGTGAATATCGGGAAGTAGAGTCGTGGAGATTTAGTTGTGTGAAGTTAAGTAGTGATGAGTGTTGGTGTTCGCAACTACTAGCATTCGGAAAGGTCAAGTTGGGTCCGAAGGGAATCCTCTGATCCATAGTGAAGTCGTGGTAGCGGAGTACGAGTGCGACCATCTCTACACCTTCGACTATCTGCTGGGGGTGAGATATTTAAGATAATTAAATTGTTGATTTACATATTTTGATTTAGTAATACGCTGACTGAGCTAAGTTTTATTACCAGGCCGCCCTCCCATTAATCTGGTTCAAATAAACTCTTATTGTTTGTTCAGTTCAAGTCTCTGGTTTTCTTAGTAATCTAAATAAGTATTTAAGTTAAGATGGAGTTTGCAGGAACGCAAACTCCACAAACTGATTTATCAAAAAGGCAGCAATAGCTTCGATGTGCTGCGTGGACATCGTCGTTGAAAGGATTTGTAAAAATGTCCCATGTATGGTTTAAAGAAAATGATTAGGAAATTTGATGAGATTTGGAGATTTGTTCGTTGGAGTTCCCGTTGTCCTTCAACAAGTGCTCGATCGGTGGCACGAGAGTTGGCAATTTTTTGGTCGACAGTTTGAAAAATTCTGCGATCCATTTTGAAATGTTATCCCTATAAGATCCATATGAGGCAAATGCTGCAACCTCAAGACCACCAAACACACTCAGAATTTTCTTGCTGATATTTGGCGAGAATGGGTGTCGATGACGCGTGGCCTTAGAAAATTCTATGGTTAGATGAGGCGCACTTATCATTATATCGAGATGTGAATAATTAAAATTGCTGCATATGGGGTATTACACCTCCTAATGTCCTGCACCAACAACCACTGCATCCCGATTACATGCCTGTATGGTGTGTATTTACTGCAGAACCTAGAAGGTGCTCTGTCACAAGTGCACGGTACAACGAACTCCTTCGACAGCAAGTCATTCCGACTTGACAGGAACTGCAATGTTTTCCGACCACTGTCTTCATGCAAGATGGAGCAACTCCCATACTGGGTGACAAGTCAAAGAATTGCTTCGTGGTAACTTTGCCAAAAATCATGTAATATTCAGAGGTTTTCTGGGTGTTTGACTTTCTTGTTCATTTGAGTTAAATCTGTGTGATTTCTCGTTGGATGTGTTCCTAAAAAAACCTGTTTATAGAGAAGGAATGAGTACTTTACCTGAGTTGAAAGTTAACATTACACGCCATCTTTTTAAAATCCCTCGTGAGTTTTTTCGCGCTAACATTGAATACCTTATAACGCATTTTCAACGTGTAATTTATGTCAATGGGAGCAAACCTTGAGCACATTCTGTAACTAAATATATTTTAATGATTATGGCAGATTTTTTGTCTTTCTTTAAGCGCCAGAACTCCCATTGGTGGTTAGAATTTGAACTGTGTTTATTACAGAAATCAATTCTCAGTTTCTTGTAACGTATATACCAAATTTCATCAAAATCTAACAGCAGAGGATGGGTTCTACAGGAGTCTGAATAGGAACATTATAATTTATACCACCCTCTATGTGTATATATATATATATATATATACACTGATGGAAAAAAAAATCCCAACACCAAGAAAAATTTATTGTACAGTAATGAAATTTCAGCAATACATTTGTCTAGGTAACATATTTAATTGATTAAAGTTTCAAGATCACAAGTAGAGCCATTGGCGAGAAGAGCCATTTCAAATGTGAAACGTTGGTACATTAGTAACCGGTGTAACTGCCAGAATTTTGAATGCAAGCATGCAGACGTGCATGCATTGTGTCGTACAGGTGTCGGATATCAGTTTGTGGGATGGAGTTCCATGCCTGTTGCACTTGGGCGGTCAATGCAGAGACGGTTAATGCCGGTTGTGGATGACGCTGGAGTTGTCGTCCAATGATGTCCCATAAGTGCTCGATTGGAGAAAGATCTGGTGATCTAGCAGGCCAAGGCAACATGTCGACACTCTGTAGAGCATGTTGGGTTACAACAGCGGTATGAGGGCGAGCGTTATGCTGTTGGAAAACACCCCCTTGAATGCTGTTCATGAATGGCAGCACAACAGGTTGTATCACTAGACTGACAAACAAATTTGCAGTTAGGGTGCGTGGGATAACCACGAGAGTGCTCCTGCTGTCATACGAAATTGATCCCCAAACCATAACTCCAGGAGTAGGCCCTGTGTGTCTAGGCCGCAGACAGGTCGCTAGCAGGCGTTCACCTGGCCTCCTTCTAACCAACACACGGCTATCACTGCGACCAAGGCAGAACCGGCTTTCATCAGAAAACACAACAGATCTCCACTCCGTCCTCCAATGAGCTCTAGCTTGACACCACTCACGTCGCAAACGGCAGTGGTTTGGAGTCAGTGGAGTGCACGCTACAGGGCGTCTGGTTCGGAGCTGTCCTTGAAGTAACCGATTTGTAACAGTTCGTTGTGTCACTGTGGTGCCAACTGCAGCTCGAATTTCAGCTGCAGACGCAGTGCGATTAGCCACTGCCATACGCCGAACACGGCTGTCTTCCCTCTCAGTAGTGCCACATGGCCGCCCGGAACCCGGTCTTCTTGAGGTAGTACCTTCCCTTGACCACTGCTGCCAACACTCATGCACAGTGGATACATTCCTGCCAAGCCTTTCTGCAATATCGCGGAAAGAAAACCCACCTTCTCGTAGCCTACAACACGACCTCGTTCAAACTCAGTGAGCTGTTGATAATGGCTTCTTCGTCTTCTTAGAGGCATCCTTGACTAACATTAACCCACTACGTCAAATCTCAACTGTAAATAACTATCACTAACCTTACAGCGCTTATTTAAAGCAAACCTCATTTGCACGTTCATAGTGTCGTTACTAGCGCCACACTTATGCGCGTAGCTCGAAATTTGAATCGACGTCATCTTTCAAATGTATAAACACGCCTACCAAATTTCGTTTATCTAGAACAGCTCCTTTCTGGTGTTGGGATTTTTTTTTTCCATCAGTGTATATAATCCGTTTGATAGTAAAAGAAAAGAATGAGAACGAAGAATCATTAGTCAAATAATTCACCAAAGAAACATACACCGGCCAAACAAAGTAACTAGATTTCTTAAACTGATTTAATTTTTAAGTTTAGTAATAGTACTTACTTTAATTTATTAGACTACAAAAACTGTTGAAAATTGTAGTAGGACCGTGTAATTAGATTATGAAGAAAAGAAGGTTGACTCTGTGATATTATTTTAAGGTGAAAAAAGACAACTTTGTATATATATATTGATAAGTAGACAGATAGATAGAATTATTTTAAATAATATGGAATACATAATGGTCTATTAATTAGTGAGTAATTAAAATAGGACGATGAGGCTGCTAATTCACTGGTGTATACATAAAATTTGCAATATGAAATGTAACTTAAGCAGACAAAATTAATTAAATCTTCACTGTTCTCTTCTTATATTCAATAAATTTTTAATGTCAGTTAGAAGAAAACTAATTAAAAATACCTTTTCAAAGATACTATGTAAATAAAGCCACAATGCTTACTTTTATATTAACCAACGTCTAATATGAGTAAAATTTTAAAATCCCATTAGGCTGATAAAATCACGAAATAACGTAATTGCGTTTCACCAAAATATAATTAAAGCTAAAAGTTTTAATGAGATTCTTTTAGATAATGAAGAAAAAACTGCTAATCTTCTTCTGTAAAACACAAACAATATTATTAGGTAAAAGATTTTGAAAATTTTTGTATTTTTGATTTTTACTTTACTTCTTTATCAGTTGAAAGAGTATATTCCTTTTTAATATGATTTACTAATAATAAAAAATGATTCAAAGTGACCCAACATTTCAATTTCTAAGAATTGTGTTTCATTTTTCATTAAAAGTTAAAAAGTCATAAAATCTTTTATATATAGAACATGGTTTTAATTCAATTTACGCTATAAATTAGCCTTTCACTGATTAACGCCGAGCAGAATGTCACTGAATTTGGCTTATAAATGATGATGACTATGAGGAAAAAAATTACAAAATTTTTTAGTTTAAAAATCTTCATTTTGTAGCACTTTACACGGAGAGAATAAAAACATAGAGTTATATGAATGCATTTAGAATTCGAATAATTGGTGAGTAGTTTTTAATCCGAAGTGTTTCATTTCTTTTGTAAAATTTGCCATGAATTCCTTCAAAGCACCACCCTAGGGAACCATTTTAAATGATATTTTTTATTACTTAATTACATCTCATAAATCACTCAAGTGCTAAATTTAGGGGCAATTTGATCGTTTGTCTTATCTACTGGGTGGTGGTTTTGCTGAAATATACTAAATGATCGCTTTATGCAAGCTCAAATAAAGCAATCGGTTTGCTAACATTAAAAAGGATGTAAATGAAAAGATCGTCGAAATTCACTTTTAGACTAAAAAAATATATGTTCAGAGGCCAATAGCACTGTAAAATAGGCAAACTAATAGCTTAAACTGATTAGTGTGACAGAGTTCACAAGATGCCGCTGGGGATGGGTCTTTTCTGCTTAGTAAAAGAAAGGACGCAAGTGGTACAAATGGTTTAATTGTGGAATTTATCTCCTTCGCAATGTCGACGCCTCATGTGCGAGTTTTAAATAAACAGTAACTTTTTTTTTTTTTTTTTAAATATATGTTCTCTTTATTAATACATTTAGAACAGAAGTTAGTTTATGAAGCTCATCTAGGTTTTTAGAAGATAAAAACTTTTTGAACATTAAAGAATGAGATTATTTGAGTTAGAGGTTACGTTGGTTTTGTGTCACACTAGTGCTACACTGTGAGCAATTGGCGACGGTTTGGGACTCAACTCTAAGGCTGATCCTGAAATATGCCATCATGATTTAGATTATCCACGGAGGTGATGGCTCCACCGCTTCGGTGACTTCTTGAGGTATAATTGTAATTTGGAATGGGAGGATGAGTGAATCTTCTACGGAATATCGTTGCTTAAGGCTACACATGAATCTTTTTAACCCAATCTCCTTTACCATGTAGTCCTATGCAAATTTTGTTGCTTCGTATTGTAAAGATATCTTATTCAAAAAGAGAGTTTTTCGAATTCTGATTTTTTGAAATCCACTTTTTGAATGTGTCAGCATTTATCTTCTTGGGCACTTAAAAAAAAAAAAAAAAAACTTTGGCTATTTCATTTTAATAAATAAATTTAGAGCTCTAGTTTGGCATCTCAAAAGGAAATATTTAAATTTGCTCTTTTTTTTTTTTTTTTTTTTTTTTTTTACTAATATAAAAGGCGACATGTTGGAATAGGAAATAATAATAATAACAATAATAAAATGAAAACAGAGAAAAAAAACTTTGGCTATTTCATTTTAATAAATAAATTTAGAGCTCTAGTTTTGCATCTCAAAAGGAAATATTTAAATTTGCTCTTTTTTTTTTTTTACTAATATAAAAGGCGACATGTTGGAATATGAAATATTAATAATAACAATAATAAAATAAAAACAGAATTTATAAACTTAATTTTAAAATAAGATGTCTTTATATTTGGGAGCTAGTATTCCATCGGTTCACATGAGAAGGGATCAGATTAAATCGGACTAATATGCAGTCTTGAGATAGTGCGTTGCAGACTAGATGTTTGTTCTTCCCTCAGAATGTAAAAAGAATGCAATATTTAAGCGCACTTAAAAAATATTCTGTTTTTCTTTAGAGGGAAATGATCTCGTTGTACCTTTCAAGTGACCTAAAATAGCCTAAATACTCTCTAGAGCAAAAATAAATAAATAAATAAACACGCACCAAGAATTAGCAATGCAAATTGGACACAAATTGACAGGCATAAATATTTCGATGGAACATGCAACTTTTTTTTTTTAAGTTTGACTGCCATCAAATGGAGCGCATCTTAACTGCACAACTGGCAAGATATTAAAGATGAGAAATTTTGATTTCAGGTCATAAGTTCTTAGAGAATTTTATTCCGCCTACTTAGATAGACAGTAACTATGCCTAGCATACAGGTGCTTAAACAATATGCGCAGATGTCAGCATTTGTGAGAGGTGTGCAGTTGGAGTCAAATAAGCCGGTTGGTCTAATCTGCCAACTGCTGGATAATTGGACAGAGCGATGGCACTATTATATGATATTGACAGGAATGAGTGAACCATGGCCAAATACAGTGTCAGTGTGGAAGCGGTCGGCATAGAGAATGGGCAGAATGTGAAAACTTATCAATCATCAGAGCGGTACATAAAGCCTCTAATTCTTCATTATCTTTGATCCTACGTGCAACTGGTACTTTAGTGACTTCAAAGGCCATTAATAAGCGGCTCAGAATAATGGATTTGAGCTTACGGAGACCCTTGTGCGGATTATTATTACACTTTTATACCGACAAGCAAGTTTGCAGTGATATCGAGATCATTCGAACTGGAATGTCACTGAAAGGAGTAGAATTGTCTTCAGTGAAGAATCTGACAGTCTCACTCCAATTTGAGCCCCGATGACCAGCGAAGACGCGTCTGGAGACGCCCCGAAAAAAGGGGGATTCCAACCTGATTTTCGCCAGCCATACGACCTGACAACAAAGAGTAATGGTCTGGGGGTCATTTCATTAAATGACAAGACCCCCTTTGGTTGTCATCCGTGGCATCTTTACAGCAATGCGGTACGTCGACGACATTCTACGTCCAGTTGCGTTTCCCTTCATATCACGCCATCCTGAGCGCATATTTCAGCATAATAAAACCCACCCGCGTAGGAGATAATTGCTGCTACTTGTTTTCTTGCTGGCACAACATTATTTTGGCCGGCAAATTTACCGGATCTCTCTCCCACTGAGGTCGTTTAGAGCATCATGAAAAGGGTCCTACAACCAGCTCAATATTTTTAAGTCTAACGCAGCAGTTGGACAAAATTTGGCACAACATCTCGCAGGAGTACAATTGCCAACTCTATCAATTAATGCCAAGCCGAATAACTGCTTACATAAGGGCCAGAAGTGGAACAACGCGTTACTGACTTGTTTACTTTGTGAGGCCCTTTAACGTGATTAAATCATCCAGATTTTCTGAAACTGTAATCAGCTGTTTTTCTCCACATGTACATCACATCTACCAATTTTCATCCCATTCGGATAATTCCTTCTTGGTGCGTTTTTTTTTTTTTTTTTTTTCATAATAGAGTGTATTATTTCACACATTATTAAGCATTGGTAAAATTTGAATTCTATGTTTAGTGGGGAAACATTTTTAACCCTTTTAACGATAAACCAGTTAACATTTTATTTAACAATTTTACCATGTTTTTATTAACTCGCTTTCTCTCTCTTTTTTTTTTTTTTTTTTTTTTTTTTTTGTCTAGTACAAATCTTGCAATCAATTTTTAACTAACTTCCCGACTGGCTAGACATTTGAATCTTTTAAAATAGCCCAGAACGCGGTGAATATGCATTCTTTTAATACTTTTATTCAACTAATAAATGTTTCAAAAGTTCTTGTAACTGCTTTCTTTATTACGCATTGGATCATTTTCTTTCAACTTGATGGGATAATTCATGAAAAAAAAAAAATAAATACATAAAATAAAAAGTATTTATTAATACATAGAATTGTCAAGTTTGTATGATTCAAGAGAAAATTTAAAAACTTGATAAATAAAAAATTCTATTTATTTTGTAATTATTTCAATATTTTTTCCTTGTTTTCAATCTGTTTTTAAACTTTTGTTCCTCTTCTGTTAAGTACAGTAATAAAAATAGTTTTTCAGTAGACTTTATGATTCCAAATCGTTACAAGTTTCCTACAAGCTTTTTGGACCATTCTACAGCTTTATACAACAGTTGTTACCGCCAGTCCAGCTTTTCCAGTTACCATCCACGGACCCTTTTTTCAAGCAAGTTCGTTAATAATTCCGGATATCAAATGTTATTCCTAGTAAACCCCCCAACTGACCGACTCTAGAATTTTTTAACTAAATTTATATTTTATCAAGCTTAACTGTATTTGTCGCCTGTTATTGTTGAACGCATAGCTGTTCATTATGTGAAACTAAATCATGTTAATTTTCTGATGATGCCCTATTGATCAGGGCAAAACTTTGAAATGCATTTTATTATAAAACGTCTCTTTTAATTAAATATTAGGTCGTTACAAAATTTCGTGCGGACGCGGATCATTTTATTGCCTCCAAAGACGAGAGCTTCTATCGCCGTGGGTTACATTTGTTACCCGAAAAATGGGCAATGGTTGTAGAAAGTAATGGAGAGAATTTTGATTAAAAATTGTCGTTTGATTAGATGCATTTTTATGAAATGAAGCGATAAAAAACCGCACGAATTTATGCAAAGACCTAATGTATTTTTATTTTTTATTTTTACTTGTTATTAAAAAAGTGTCTTTTTCATAAATTTAGAATGATACACGTGTTTTAAAAATATGTCTTTGTGAGAGATGTTCTCTCTTATCTAAGAATGAGACATCGTTACCTTCTATTCTTGAATACTAATATTTAAAATTAGAACACATACATTTAATTCATAGAGACTTGTAACAAAATATAAAGGTCTAATATTTCCATTTTTAGCTTTGAGAACGACTTTTGATGACATGTATGAAATCCGAGACTAATAATATAGGAAAAATAAAACTTCCTTTAAACTTCTCTCAATTGTGTCTTTAAGAGGCACAAGTATCAAAAGAAATAAAAATAGTCAAGCATCACATTTCCATGAAATTATAGGGGCTGACCCATTTTCTAAATTATTTACTTACGGAATAAGATAGGAGTTGCTTTACTTTAATTTTACGTTATTCTAATATTATCACTGATCTTATCCCAAGAACAATGCAAACCGTACTTTATTTAAAAACTTTTCTAATTATCTTATTTATTACTTAAAAAAAAAAAATATAAACGTTCCAATTTTTTTAGGCTAAACATAAACTATCATAAAACTAGAATGCTGTGGCCACCACATGACTTTTTTTCTATATTTTCCTACACAAATTCACTCAGTATAAATAATTTATTAAAATCATTATTTAATAAAATTATCTTCCATGATAATGCAGTACGATTTCCATATTATAGAAATAGTATAACACTAAATATCCAAAAAAGTTCATTTTATTCTCGATATTAAATTTTCTTAAAAAAAAAAAAAAATCGATAACTTTTTTTTAAATTATCGCAGATCCATGGTTCAACTATTCATTTTAAAGGTACTGGCGAGCTCTTTTTAAAGATACCCATCATGAAAAATTTTTCCCCTCACCCCAGGGAGCGAGGCGATGCTCCTACGTATAAAAATTTTTCCCCATTTGACTATCTCTATTATAAATAATTCTTGCAAATTTCATAATGATTATTTAAAAAATAGTTCTCTTTATGCACATTTATACAAAATTTTGTCCTATACCACCATGTTAAAAATTTTGAAAAAAGCAAGATGGCAACGCAACCTGTAAGACAATTCTTACCAAAAGCTGATAGACACTAATTTAGGTCAAGGTGTAACTACATACCAATTTGTATTAAATTCTATGCAATAGTTCTTGAGATACAGTTGCCACAAAATTTTGCCACACAGACATTTTCTAAAAATGGACAAATCGTGTTCTACACCTCTCAAAACGTGTAAATCCGTTAAAAACCCGAGGTCAAAATTTTTACGAATCCAATACTTTCTTCTATTCAATATTGAAGAAAGTCAAAAGAATGTGATTGTTGAATTCAATATACGAAGAATGAAAAAGGACTAAGATATCTTTAAACAAAAATTATATTTTAAAATATATAGCTTGAAAAAGGGTTGAATAAATTCTTCGTCAATTTTCTTTTCATTTTGAATATTTAGTATGAATTGCATTTCAATTTATTGGGGCGTGTTAAGTTAGTTTAAATTTCGTCATTTTCCTTCAGTGATTTTTAATTAAATTATATGGCAGAATTTCCACATTTCTGGTTCGCTTGATATCAGTTTTAAATTAAGTGATGGGTATATGTTATGTAGTAAAATTTCTCTTAAAAAGTTTACAGAAAATTGAAAAAACCTTTGCTTAAAAACTGCGTATACGATTTAAATACGAAAAGAGATTACATTAACAGTAAGTTTATAACCTTAACATTAAAAAATAAATACTTCTCTAATTTTGCCCTTTTGTTGGATTTAAGTTTATGTATTTTTCTAAGAAATGGTAATTATTATTTTATTTTATTTTTTGTAATTTACTGTCTTAGTATTGTAAAAATTTCATATAAATGTTGTTTAATATTAGTTACTTCCTTAATGAGTTAGGAGTTTCTTTACTTTACTTTTACGTTTCTTTACTTTTACGTTATTCAAGTAGTATCTCTGCTCTTACCCCCAAGAACAATACAAACTATACTTTATTTAAAAAAATTTAATGTATTTTATTTATTACTTTTAAATATTTATAAACGGTATATATATATCGGATTTATTAAAATTTCTCCAAATTCATTTAAATTTTAAAAATAATTTTTATTTTATTTTATTATTTTCTTTTGAGTAATTAATTCCTGGTAATACCTTCTCCCTGGGAATTAATTTTAATTCCTTCCGTAGATTTAATATTATTATGGTTTAAAATCATATTACACATATATTTTAACAGTTGGTAATATATAATTTGGTATTTATTTCTAATACATTAATTATTAGCCGCGATCTTTGAAAAATCTTCAATCTAGCAAAGATTTCAGGAGAAAAGAAAAAAAAAAAAGAAAAGTAGAAAAAGCTTCAATCGCGTTCTTTGGTTCGCGATCATTGAAAAATCTGGCTTTACGAAACTCCCGCTCAGTGGCGCCTGCGGCGCCCTTTTCCCGTTTTAGGTCTTACAACAGCTTATTGACATACAGCGAAAATAGCTTTATTGAAAAATTTATCGCAGTAAATTCCCGCTTGGTAGCGCCCGTGGCGCCCTCTTCCAGTTTCAATAGGGCAGTTCCTTGTTTGTAAACAAACATCTCAACTCTCGGTAGTGGTTGGCAGAAAGCACTCGTTCCCACCATTGACGACTATGGCTGTTTTTGATCATAGAGATATTTAAATCATTTATATTTCGTTCTACTTATGCAGATGTTTCAGAATGTGTTTGAAATAAAAAATACATTTAAAAATTAAGCTCGACGAAGCCCATATAAAAGGATATAATATCATACAGATTCATATTTCTTAGGAAAAAAGCGATCGGCCGTTAGGCCAATCAGTGTTCCATCGAAGGCAATTTGTTGGGGGAAAATGGGATGATTAATGTAATCAAATTTTCATAAGGTTTATTCACGACGTGATTTATTTAATAATGTATCCATAATACTTATGGATTCTATTACTTTATAACTAAAACATGAATATTATTCGAATACAGTAGTTGCTGTATAGCATTGCATTTTGCACCTGTAATGTTACGAGATTTTGTCATACTTAATAATACCTTTCTGTTGTCGAATTATTCTTTTATTAATAAGTTTTCCATTTTTATTATGCATTTAATTTATGAATTTTGTCAATTATTTACCTCAAAATGTTAAAATTTAACAGGAATTTTTTATAATTCTAGAATTAAATCTTTTTTATTATTATTATTATTTAGGACTGAATTAGTTAGTCAATTGAATGTTTTGAAATTTATACCTTTTTAAATCTGGTGACTGATTAAATTATTAATATAACGATTAGCTTATTTTTTTTTTATATATAATTTTACATTCGAGTAATTTCTTCATCAGAAGTTTTGGTTAATTTGTCATGAAACTTGTATTTGAAAGAATTCTTTTAATGTCTCAATTATTCATAGAAAATTGAGCTGAAAAATATTTTTATTTTTAATTGTAATTTTTCCAGTCGAAAGTTAAACCTTATGCATCCTAAATTAAAAATATTTTCTAGCCTTTTTTACAAGAATCTATCAAAATATATGAAAGTCCATAAGAAATATTCTTTAAAAACATATTTTTACTTTCTGCAATATTCATAAAGTATTGGATACGTAAAACCTTTCAACTTCTAGTCTTCAATGGATTGCATATTTAACCCCTTGAACTTAAATGATGAGTCCAGCTTGTCATGAATTTCGTAACACTAATTATGTTCTTATATGTATATATAACAATAAACATTTATATAAATGTGTGAAACAAATACAGTGAAACCTCTCTAAGTTGGACACTTTTTCTTGGTACCGTAGGTGTCCAACTTAGAGAGGTTTTACTGTATTATTTTTAATAATAACAAATTATTTGAGCAACAAAACCGTAAGTTTCTATATGAATCCCACCTATTAAAACTAAGAAAATTAAATTGTCTGCATGAGCAGTGCTGACTGAAAATAAATTGCAGTTCAAGGGGTTAAAGATGTTCTAAACATGATTTGACCATTCAGAAACTGACTGACTGTGTGTGTGTGTGTTAGATGTGATGAAGCTCTGTACCTGTGAGGAGAAAAAAAATAAATCCCCCTCCCATACATACACTCTTCTACGTCAATTTACTATTAATTTCACCTCTAATTTGTTGTTTCAAAACATTAATTTAGACTATTAAATATTAAGCATTAGCACTGTCGGAAGAAAAAATTAAATTTTCTTGTATTTTTAACTAAAAAAGAAAGCAATCATTACTTTTTTTTTTTTTTTTTTTTTTTTTTTTAAACGCTGTTAGTGTACCATTATTGAATATTATACTGATTGTTCATGTCAAATTAAACTTCACAATTTTCTGAATTACTCGCATTTGTACACAAGTTTTCATTAAAGAAAATCCTTAAAAGATCACCCCCCCCCACACACACACACATATCACATATAATGGAGGGTGTTGTGTTGTTTAACATAAATTGACTATGAGAGGACACTAAGCATGGGTGGGGTGGTGGCCTTTCCGTGGGTCTCTTTATAAAGAGTCCTAGCTCACATTCATGTAAGTTTCAGAAAAATCTCTGAACTCCCAGTCTGACAAGCTAGTCCTGAGTTCGAACCCCACATTTAATAGATTCAAAATTATTAACTACAATAGATCAAATTATGAATCACTCAAGTTATAATTGATCATGAATGAAAAACAAAAACAATCTGAAAGCTGTATTCCTCCTATAAGATTAATTTTTGGCTCTCTGTAAAATGTAAGTTAGAGTAAAAATCATTGAAAAATTCACAACTTGCAACAACATAAGCATGATTGTTTATTTATTCATTTTTTCTTTTTTTAAATCTTATAAACAGCTTCTTAATAATAAGCTAATCTTTTAAAAGCTTATTTTCTTTATTAATAAGCCTAATAAAACAAGTGCCCGAAAAGTAACACTGTAAACTGTTATCATTGCTAAAACGGGAAGTTAGTTAAAAATCGATTGCAAGATTTGTACAAGATATAGGGAAAGTGTGAACTAATAATAGGAATTGAATAGACTAAAAATGCATTGACATTAAGGAACAGCTTTAGTATAGGACCACTTAACGAAATTTGAAAACTGGCTCCTAAGTTGCTCGGGCGATTTTTGAAAAGTTTTTTTTTTATTATTCAATTGCAATAGCCATTTTAATTCATCACCAAACTGGCAAAAGATAATAAAAGTTGCCAAGGGGATTGTTTAATAAAATTGTGCCTACTTTAGTTTGTGGATGTAAAATCAAGGGGAAAACCTATAAGACAATTCGATTAATTTAAATGAATATTTTAAAAATAAATAAGTTAAATAAAATTTTAAAGCTATTATGACATTAGTTTTATCAGATATTTTTGTGTGAACAGGTTTAAATTTAATGTTCATGTGTAAGGAAGTTTTTTTTTTCTTTTTTAATTTTGAAGTGAAAATGGGGTTTTTATTTAATATCTTGCAAACTAATTATCCTATTGATTTAAAAGTTGCAGCGCTAGATAGATTTTTGTCTTGTTAATAAATGTACAAATTTTTGTAGAGATCAGTGAACTGTTTACTTTGTATAACGAAATAGAATCTAATATAACGCATCCTGCAATTTATCAAAATAAAATCACCGTCCAGAAATTTTTTTGGAGTGGTTTTACCTAGAAGCTTTTTGCTTAATAGTTTGATTTATTAATAAAGATCTGTCTTCCAGAAGGCTTAAAAATGAAATTTTTATACCTACTCAGTATTCACCGACACCGAGCACATACTGAGTTCTTGGTGCAGCACTTGTAAAGTATAAAATTTTAAAGGATTGTCTTTTGAAGTGTGTTAATTTTTTCATAAATGAAAAACTTTGTAATGAAACACAAATTATGAAATAAAAAATACTCCAACTGCTTTAGATAAAAATAATATTACAACATTTCATCAAGCAAAAAAGGAGACATAAGTGGCATTTTCATGCACTCTTGCATAACTTTTTTTTGCCTGATGAAGGGTTAAGGCTATTGTGTTTACCTAACAAGGAAACATTCAAAAGGTTTCGTCTTCAAAAAATATTGAAAAAAATATGTGATTCTACTTTTCATAAAACAACAGGAAGTGAAAAAAATATCGGCTGAAATGAATTACAGCGACCATAAAAAATTATCAAAATTAAGCCTATTTGGCAATTTAGTGCTGTTAGGCGTTCAGTTTGCTAGCACCGAGATTGCCATGTACGAACAGAACCGTGTTTTGTTTCTTCGCTGAATATTCAAAATCAATCGCCAAATATACTTAATTTTGATAATTTTTTGTGAATTCATTTCAGCCGATAATGTTTTCCCTTTCTGGTGTTTTAGGAAAAGTAGAATCACATACATTTTTTTCAATATTTTTTGAAGACGACACCTTTTGAATGTTTCCTTGTGAGATGATTTTTTTTTTCACTTTTTCGTATCGTCTGACAAAGTTTATTTATTAAATTTGAACAACAGATTTTTAGCACATTGAACAGTTAAAATATGTAATAAGACTTGATATTAAACAGAAATATAACATTGAAAATGCCAACGTATTTAGTGCAGTATGCTATATGGTACGAAAACTGCAGTTTGCTCTTAATATTTTTTACATTGGCATTTTTAATGTTGTGTAAATATTTACACATTGAACTGTTATTTAAATTTATAATTAAAATTAACATAAATTGAGAAACTGACACAAAGTCCTTTTTTTTTCACTACTGTTTGGATACAGTTTATTACCATCTAATTACAAGTACAGTTATATTCAAATAGTAGTAGAGAAAACAAAAAGTTCTCTTTTACTTTGGTGTGTCTCTGGAATATAGTCATCACAATTGAGCTCTGCGAGTCATAACAAAACTATCTTTTGATCAGGGATGTGATAAAAAAGACGAAGATTAAACTGTATTACTATATGCCAAGACAAGACATTGAAATTAAATGCATAACAAAATTTATTGTATTAGAGTAAGAAATATATTTTATAATCTTCAATTTGTAAAAAAGAAATGATTTTATGATTTAGTATTCAATTAAGTTTTATCTGATTAGCTGATTGAACAAATTCACACACAAAAGACAAAAAGTTAATAAAATAACATTTTTACGACAATTAATATTCAATAGAAGTAATTTAAAGCAACAACATGAAATCAAGTAAAAATTCATTTCAGTAAAAAAAAAAAAATCAATTTCAACTTAAGTGAAAAGAAAATATAAAATTACCTGTATATAGCGTTTCTTAAATGTGATCGATGTCCACTAAATTATTGCCAGGGAGAAGTGCCTCAATCGTGCAGCTTTTTAATATACACCACACAATTTAGACACTCACCAGGCTTTTGACTTTAGTTACAGTGACCCATGGTCGTTGACCTCTGCAGAAGGGGTGCCTTAGAGGGTGGTCATTCATATTTCTGTAGGAGGGCTGCCTCAGTGTGGACTTTCAGAGTTCATGGTTGGATTGAGGAGAGAGAAACTTCAACTTTTCTTTCGCTCTTTTGAAAGTGAGGAGAGAGAAACCAATGAATGTTAAAGAATTAAGTACTTGAAATATGAGTAAAAATAAATAAAAAAGCAGGAGGAAATTAAAATATGTATACATATATATAGAAAAGTGACTTATTTGAAAATATAGACTACTATAGAGCCATAAAGCTAGCCACTCTAAGGATTGCTTCACCTTTATAAGTAATATTTTGGATTGAACTACAAAAAAATATTAAATAGCTTTATCTTATCCTCCCCCTCCACACACATACCAAAAAAAAAAATAAGATAAACATATATTAAAGATATTTATTATACAGTATTTTCTTTCAACTATCAGTTATACAAGAAAATATATCACGTATAATAATTAAATATCAAAAATAAAGTGTTTTTAAATTATCATAAGACGCTTTAAATGACTATTTTAGCAATGGGAAATTCTTCCATAATTTTGTTTATGATAACAGTAAAGAAAATTTATAGTTTCTCTAAATTATAATAATGATTTATTATTTTATAAAAAAGATATGTGTCATTTCATTTACAAGAACTATTTTGAAAAATTAATTATTTTAGCAATAGCAAATCATAGTAATGTTTAGTTTATCTATGGTAAATGATAGTTTAAAAAAAATAAAAAAAAATCTAACTGCACTAAAATAACTTATTTATTTATTTATTTTAAGTAATTTAGTATAACCACATGAAAGATAATTTATAAATATTTTTACAAGATTTATTTTAAATGAATCTATATAAATATTTTAACAAAGGAAACTTTAGTTAATGTTTTAGTTTATCTATGGCAGAGTGGAAATAAAAAGATAAAAATTACAATTGAACCAAATAGTGATTATTTTTACTTAAATATTTATGCAACATATTTTTCTCACATGAAACACAATATCAAAATGCTTTTTATAAGTTTTACAAATGCAAATTAATCAGTACTTATTTTAGTGAAAGAAAATTAAATTGATTAATTTTATTTTTCTATGGTAACATACACTGATGGTGCTAATATATTTACTTAATTTTAATGTAACTTTTAACTCTCTTCTGCATTAGTTTATAAGCAATCAATTTTTAAAAAGTGTCACAAATTTCAGCAGTGTCATCGATTTTATATTTCATTATTTAATCTGTTTATTACTTTCATTTCATATTTTTATTTCCATTTCACTGTTTTCATATAACGTTCATTAAGAGTTATCTGCTAAATTTGGATATTTCCCCATTTTCATTTTTAATAAAAAAGACATGAATATGTTTTTCTTTAATTATAACTTAAATAAAGTTCAAAATTTCGAGTACATGAAGCAACAATAAATTAACACATAAGCATGGTTAATATGGTTTTTACTTTCCGAACACTATAGTGAGGAAAGTATTGTAATCATGTCAAAAATCCGAATTCGAGATTTTGATGTTTCTATACGTTTTGAGGTCCCCTGAGTCCGTTTTCACTATTTTTACGATGATGTATGTATGTGTGTCTGTATGTGTGTATGTGTGTATGTGTGTATGTGTGTATGTTTGTGAACACGCTAGCGTCTAAAGGCTTTGTTCGATTAACCTGAAAGTTGGTACGTATATTGTAAGTCACCATAGTACGAACCCTATAGATTTTGGTGAATCTAGCACTTATAGTTTTTTTACAGGGACACAAAGAAAAATTCTTTATCATTATGGCCTATGGGACCAAAATCTTAAAAGTGCGATAGCATCTAAACGCCTTATTCAATTGAGCAAATATTTTATACCCATATTATAGGTCACAGATACTCAATCTGTATAGATTTTGGAGAATCTAGCACTTATAGTTTTTTTACAGGGACACAAAGAAAAATTCTTTATCATTAAGGCCAATGGGGCCAAATTTTTAAAAGTGTGATAGCGTCTAAACGCCTTATTAATCTGAGCAAAAAAACTGTACACATGTTATAGGTCGCATTTGCACCAACTGTATAGATTTTGGTGAATCTAGCACTACAGTTTTTTTACAGGGACACAAAGAAAAATTCTTTATCATTATGGCCTATGAGACCAAATTTTTAAAAGTGCGATAGCATCTAAACGCCTTATTCAATTGAGCTGAAAATTTGTATGAATATTATAAATCACTGTTGCACTAACTATAAGCATTTTGGTGAATCTAGCATCTATAGATTTTTACAGGGACAAAACGAAAAATTCTTTATCATTATGATTTAAGGGCTCAAAGTTCAGTAGCGTTAAATAAAACCTCGTGTGATATATGGAGAAAAAAACACTCTATTATGGTTTTCTCTCTTTTGTTTGTTTAGCAATTCCTCTTTCTTTATTTTATCTACAAAACTGTTAGTTACTCAATGTTCTGAAAGTCGAGTGGAGTCACTCCAGATTTTTTTTTAAAACCCAGAACAGTATAAAAATTATGCAGAGATAGAGAAACCAAACCAAGTTTTTGTCAAACATATGTACGTACACCATTAAAAATAAAAATTAATAATTATGTAAACTGTAAGAACTGCTGAAATTTTTAACACTGCTCTGTTTCTAAATACTATATTACTCAACTTTTATTTTAAATAACGAAATCAACTTAAATAAAACTTCATATGAAATAAACACAACAATGATTATTAAGCCTTGCGTGATATAGTCAACGAGTCACACAAGAAATTAAAAATAGATGCAAAAATGTAGTACGTAAGTAAAAAATTCTTACCAATCTAAAGATGTTATCCACACTTTTAAGGTACAACAGTGTAATTTCTCTCTCTAATGGCGTTGATCCATATATTTTTTATCGTTGCATGCTTTGAAATTATTTCAACGTCTGTGTCTAGCATGTTCGTTTGTACAGCAATTTGTCACCATATTTACTATAAAAAATGAATTGATAGGAAAACATAAAGAAGAAATATTATTAATTTTTTGAAATAAGGCGAATGATTTAAAAAAAAACACAAATATAGCGAAAATAATAGTATATGATAAAACTAGGATCGTCAATTGAAAACAATGGTGGGCGCGGGAAAATCGAGCTCTTTTGCCATCCACCATTAATTATTGACGTCACGAGGAAATGCTCTATATCTGAAACCACTGAGCTGAAGAACAACTGGAGCAAATGGTTCAAATACCTTTACACAGTGTTCGTGCGAGCCAGTTTTTATGCAATCGTTTACCAAACCTTGCACGGCAGGTAACATTTGTCGTGTCGTCTGTTACTATTATACACTTTAAAGAATTAAAATTTAAAATTGTAATATCATGTTTAGCATATGGTTGTTCGAACAGACAATCTTTACACAATTTTACTTTGAAATATAAAGATATCAAATGCTTTTTGCCGTGCATTAAGTGATGGGTATATGTTATGTAGTAAAATTTCTCTTAAAAAGTTTACAGAAAATTGAAAAAACCTTTGCTTAAAAACTGCGTATACGATCTAAATACGAAAAGAGATTATACTAAAAGTATGATTATAATCTTAACATTAGAAAATAAATGCTTCTCAAATTTTGCCATTCTTTTGGATTTAGGTTTATGCTATTTTTCTAAGAAAGAAAATAAGAAAGTATATATATATATATGTATATATATTGTAATTTACTCTCTAAGTATTACAAAATTTCATATAAATGTAGTGAAATATTAGTTACTTATTGAATCAGTTAAGAGTTGCTTTACGTTACTTTTACGTTATTAAAATAATATCTCTTTTCTTACCCCAAGAACAATACAAACCGTACTTTATTAAAAAAAAAAAAAAAAAAAATTAAAATTTTCATTTATTACTTTTAAATATTTATAAACGCTATATATATATCGGGTTTATTAAAATTTATCCAAATTTATTTAAATTTAAAAAATAATATTATAATTTTTATTTATTTTATTATAGTCTTTTGAAAATACTCCCTGGTAATGATTTTGATTCCTTCCGTAGATTTAACATTATCGGGGTTTAAAAATATATTACAAATATATTTCGATAGGTTCTGAAAGTAATATATAAATTGGTATTTATTTCTAATATTTGAATGAATGAAAAAAAAAAAATAATAAAGCAACAAACATAAAAATTTAGTGTATTATGTGTCAAAGATTTAATTTAATATTTCTAGTAGACTGTTTTGGGCGTTATTGAGGATTTTTCTACCGATTCCTTAATAAAGTCCTAGAAAATGCAAAAGAATCCCAAACTTTGAAACTAAGTATCCCTTTTAATTTTAAATGCACAAAAGTGAAACATTTTGATTTATATTTGTCAGCATAAGTGTTAACTTTTACTAACTAGTGGATCTGCAGATGAAGAGCCTCAACGTCTTTTTTTCATCACTCGTAGCAGATCATTTTTATTTGTTCCATATTATTTAATATATATGCTTTAGAAATCGCTCACAAAGGTAACTAGGAACACTGTAAGGTAAACACTGAACAAAGGTAAGGTAACACTGAAAAAAAAATTCTGAAAGTTAAATCTAGAATCTAAATTGTAGCTCTAGAAAAAATAGCTCCATGTTATCCTCATAAATTCTAGTCCCCTCTGAAAGCAATTTCTAGCAACCCCTATTAGAATTCTAGAGGGCTTGCCTATGTTAACGAGGGCAAAGTTATTTAAAATTCTCTTCGAATAAATGTGAATACAAGAGGCGGGTTTCAGCAACTGTAATCTTGGTTTATGACACAATTCTAGAAAATCAAGCGAGAATTTCTCGCCATACAAAAGATTTCAGAATATTGTTTCACCATCTAGAAATGTGTAGACTAGAAATTGTCGATCATTTCGTCTATTCAGTTTATTGATGTGCTTTATGCGTATAGCTCGGAAATCTATATTTCTAGTTTAGAGATTTACAAAATGACCACTTATTCATTCTAGAAGAAAGCGGTTTTTTCTCAGTTAAGAATGCCTTTGAACTATTTTTACTATAACCACAATTTACTTTCTAGTTCTCAGTTACAATATATATATATATATATATATATATATATATATAATGTAATGAAAAGGATTAAAAAAAAAAAAAAAAAAAAAAAAAAAAAAAAAAGATTAAGACTCTCTTTGATCCTATGATAATATAGGAAAACGATCTAGAGTTCTAATAGAGGATTTTAGAACTCGATAACATAAGTGACTAGAATTTAGAACTATTGGAACTATTTTTGCCAGAGAAACAATTTAGGTTTTAGATGGCAGTCATAGAATTTTTTTTTCAATGAATTATTATTGTTTTTTGAAATAAAAGATGTGTGATGTTTTGAAATCACAGCATGAACAAACATTAGAGATTATCATACGATCGTTGTTTTTTTCAAGGACACAATGAAGACATTTTTTTTCTTTTTTTTCAGAATCTGGATTCAAAATATTTGAGATTACGTCTAAACTCGCTCTATAAAAAAAAAACCGGATAAGAATATAGCCCAAATAACGTAAATACACTGAGGAAAAAAATATACCGCTTTCATCTAGAACGAATAGGTGGTCCTTTTCTAAATTCCTAAACTAGAAATATAGATTTCCGAGCTATGAGTATAAGGCACGCCAATACACTAACAAAAAATTCTATAACTGACATCTAGAATCTAGGTAGTGGCTCTAGAAAAAAAAGTTTCTTGTCATTCTTATAAATTTCTTATAAAAATTTTCCTAGTCCCTTTCGAAAGCGTATTCTAGAGACCTCTATTAAAATTCTTGAGCGTTTGCCTATACTATCGAGGACAAACCTATTTGAAAATATCTCTAAATAAATGTGAATACAAGAGGCGGGTTTCAGAAGCTATAATCTTGGTTTATGACCCAATTCTAGAAAATCAAGCGAGAATTTCACGTAATGCAAAAGATTCAGAATATTCAGAATATTGTTTCACCATCTAGAAATGTGTAGATTAGAAGTTCTTGACCATTTCGTCAATTCAGTTTATTGTCATGCCTTATGCGCATAGCTCGGAAATCTATATTTCTAGTTTAAGGATTTAGAAAATGACCATTTATTCATTCTAGATGAAGGCAGTATATATTTTTTTTCTCAGTGTAGACTCATAAAGAGCGAAACACAAAATTCGATAGCGTATATAACGCCCTCGACATATGTATATATACAGATTAAAAGTGTGTTTAAAATCTTTATCGAGATATATGTAAAAATAATATTAAATCTTAAAAATTACCTTTGTAAATATAATAATTTTGTATCCAGTTTTTAAATTTGAAGGCGATCAATTTATCAGTTAGAAATCAAGGACGTGGTTCATATAACAAAAACGAACACGCCTAAACCAAGAAAAAATGCAAATAAACTTGTGTAAAATCAAATGATTTTAATATTATTTTTTCTCTTGAACATTTATAAAATTGAGCTTGGAAAATAAATAAAACATTCGGTATTATTTTCAATAATGAAAAAACATAGGAAGTTAATCATAAATTTTATATTTTTCTAAATAAAAACTGCGATGCAATAGTTTGCATGTTCCATAATATTTAACATTACGTTGAAATATGTTTTGCGTTTTCGTTTCATCTTGTAATGTCCGAATATTCTTTTTCAAATTTTACCTTATTGTCATAAAGCTGGATTAAAAACTAATATTTTTATGAGTTTATAAGTAATTAATTTAATGATTTTAAATTTAATTAACAGCAGCTGAGTCATTTCTCATATAAAATATATCTTTTTTTTTTTTCTTTTTTTTTTATTACGTAGTTTACTTCATTTTATTATTTTAGTCAGCAAAATATGTTGTTTTATCATTGAATCCATAGAATTACTTAATGCGTTTTTGTTTATTTTCACAATGATTTATTTTGCTTTTGGTGAAAAATCACTAATGAGTTTATGGTACCTTTTTTTTTCTCTCAGAGTTTATATTCATAGTATTATATATTAATTTTTCGGTATAATTACTACTAATAAGATCGTATATCACATTTTTGTTGAAGAACTACATTTTTTCATTGTTATTAGTTTAAAAAATATTTTGTGACTGATTTTTGTGTATATATATATATTCCTTTTTTTTTTTTTTTTTTTTCAATCTAGAACTAAATAGTATATATATATATATATATATATATATATATATATATATATATATATATATATATATATATATATGTATATATATATATATATATTTTTACAGAACTAATAATAAAAAAATAAATAATGAGCTCTTTTTTTTTTTTTTTTTTTTCACTAAATCTCTAAAAGAATGATTTGCTATCGTGGCATCTTTTTTATAAAAGTATTTTTCTAAACATTTTTAACGACATTATTTTTTGCACATTCTGTGAAATAAGAGAAATTTTATATGTAGTAATGAAATTGTGGGCGTTTTTTTTTTTTTTAGTAGAATGTATATTTTATTTTTAAAAAAATTAAATGTGTTTAATTATTAAGATTATCTGTTGCATATTTTCAGGAATTTCTTTTATAGATGTTAAAAATGTTTAAAGTATGAAAATCACTAATACAAAAAAAAAAAAAAAAAAAAAAAAAAAAATGATAATTAAATTTATTAAAAAAATTGCAGATGATACTTTAAAATCTTAAAATAATACTTAATTTATTGATAATAATAATAAAAAAAAACAATCAAATAACAATCAAATTATACAGGTTGATTTTAATAAAACTTGACCTATTTATAGCTCTTTGTTGCTGTAACCAAAATGCGAAATGAATCAAAAGTTCGTATATAGACTATTCAAAAGATGCGCTCGAATATTCTGTATAAAAAGAAAAAAACAATCCTCGAGGTGTGCAATACATCAAAACACAGACAAGCTACAAATTTCAATACAAGCATTTTAGTTTATTACATATATTTTTGTTGATTGTTTGGTGGTATAAAATATATTGTTCAATGTTAGGCAACAACATTTATTCGTATGCAACAGATAATGGGACACCGACCAACAGCCAGTCGCAGCTGATTCCTGGTAATAAGCCACCACCATCTTTCACGTCAGCCAGGTTTTCGTAGAACAGTTTAACAATTACCATACTTTCTGGTAAAGTAACCGTCATCGTAATTGAAATAATGCTACTCACTCGATCTTCTCCTTTTATACCCCAAACTTACGCTGAATCCATCTGCTTATGGAGACCAGATTGTCTTCTTCTTTACTTGCAGTGCCGTGTTTATCGTTCTTTGTGCTGTCATAATGCTTCATAATGAGAAAATACAGTGCAGCCACATATCCTAAAACTAGCAGTGAAGACGCGTCCAAAATGTTGGAGGGATGCCAGATTGACCGACAGTTTGAAATTTGGAAAACAACCAGTAATTCCGTGCTCTGTTATTGCTCATTTTCTCTGAGTCAGATGACTGTCACCCCTATTTTAGCATTGGACTCGTTGAGTTAGCACTTGCGCAGATGAAATGTGGTCGAAGAATAACAGTTTTAAATGTCGTAATGTTTGAAAATGTTAAAATGCATGACAGCTATCATTAAGAGTATTTTAACTGTAATGCACCACCTAGCAGTTTCTTTCTTTTCTTTTTTTTTTTTTTTCAAAATCTTTCAGTGCATCCTTTGAAATGTCTATCTACAAAGTTTCAACTCAATCCACATCTTATTTACAGCAGCTACAGAGTGCTCGAAATAGGTCGAGGTAAGCTGTGATCACCCTGTGCATTATAACAGCACGTTTTCAGTTTTTTTATTTTGAGATATTATATATCGATCACGTTCTTACCTCCTTTATTTATTAATTTGTAATTTAAAAAACGTTCGAAATATTCAGAAAATACCATTCATAGATATACAAAAAATATAATTAACTTATACTTTAAAAATGTTTGAATAAAACCTTAATAAAAATATTGAAATATGAAGTAAAAACTTTAATTAAGGCATAAGAGCTGATATATTTTTACATTAGAGATATTTATGCAATTAAAAAAGAATATAATTCAAAATTCATTGTTTTCGCCACAAAATAGTTTTGAGTGTACAGTTAAAGAATATAATAATTTGATTCTGTTTAGAAAAAAAAAAAAAAAACTTTGTAATTATAAAATGATACATTATTATTATTATCGTTCATAAACTATCATATATTTGAATGTTCTCCATGTATATAATGGACATTATTTTGATATAAAAAGTCTGTATTTAACCTTAAAAAAATACGTTTTTTATGACAATCTAAAGATTTTTTAGAATGTTTATTGGACTTGGGAAGTATCATCTAAACAAAGAAAGGAGAAACAAGTTGTAATAGATATAAAGGTAAAAACACATTTTGCTTACAACTAAACAAAGAAAAGGACAAAAAAAAATAATAATAATTAATTAAAATATATATATATCTCTCTCCCTCTCTCTCTATATATATATATATACTCAGAAAGAAGTTGTAATAATAAAGGTAAAACACTTTTTTTTTTTTTTATCAAATGAATGTACTAGCAATATTTGTTCAAAATACAGAGTGATTATAATTGCAGTTGTGATTTCAAAATGCTATAACTTTAAGACAGAAAGAACTGTCTTAATTGTTTTAACTGTATTAATTAACTGTTTTAACAGACTTTAAGAAAATAAATAAAGATTAAGAACGACTTGGTATTTTACCAGAACGATTGTGATGCAATAAAATTTTGTTTCGCGAAAGAAGAAAAGTTCCAAAATATGCCGTTAACTAACCGCAAGGTTGGTTTGGGGCCTTGTTGGTAAGGCTCCATTTCTTGTCTTGGCACTATAATTGTTTTGCTGTAAAAACATATTATTGACTTTTTGCTAATATATTTTTCGTAAATCTTATTTTTCCCTTTCCTTCATAAACATTCCTGTGTTTAAAAAATCCATTGGACCTATGATATTACCCCCAAAACACTATCTATCGGAACACTTTAGAACAATTTTTTTTTTCCCTTCACCAAAGAAAATTCCATTGCTTCATGATTGTTCTGGTAAAATATACACTCATTCAGACCGGTAGTTTTAATGTTAGTGTGTTTTGTAATCGTAACTTTAATTGTAATCACATTTTACGTTTTTAAAAATAACACAATAAACCTCCAAGGAAAAAAAAAAAAAATGTGATTTCTTTTATTGGCTACAAAAACTTCATTTTACTGGCCAATTTTTATTGAAAGCGTATGTTGTCAAAGAAAAAATGCTATTAATAAATAAATAAATAAAAAAAGTAAATAAAGAAGTATTAATGATAATTACATAAATACATTAAAATAAGTAGAAGAAGATTTTGATTACATTTTGTGTGTTTGAAAATCCTACAAAAGTAACTTATATCGATTATCTTATATATTCGTTTCTATATAAATCAACAATTAATAAATTAGATCAAATATATATATAAAATTAAATTAAAATTTGAAATAAATATAATAAAACTAAATAGAAAAAATAAATATAGTTAAAATTTAAAGTTGAAATACATTGCATGCTTTATAATGTAAAATGTAACTTTTATTATTACAAAATTTATTTTTGATTTTATTCTAAAATCTATTTTTAAGCAGATTATATTAATGTACAAAAATAACTTTTACTTCTGTAACTTTATTTTTGTACAGTTTTACTTTATTCTTTTTCTAAAATCTATTTTCAAACAGATTATATGACTATACATGGTAATATGTACTATTTTATATTAATGTAAAAAAAAAAGCTTAGTTTAAATGACGGTATAAATCTTCTCTTCCCATTTTACGCAATGAGAAACAACAAGAACAACAACAAATATATGTTTCCAAACAGTTTCAAGTTATTTTAGCCATTTATTTAGTGGTTTAATTCTCAACCACCTTAATCCTTTAATGGGTAACTTTTCATGCTTAATAAATCAGGATTAGTGCTTAAAGTTTAATACGGCAAAACAAAAGTTCCGTAATCAATATTATTCATTTAAACAAGGTTTTGTTTCAAAAACAATTTATGCTCTAGTATTAGATTATCTGAAATATATTTTACTATTAATGGATAGGTTTTCTCTGTTATATGTTTGAATAATATATTTTTTAATTTAATTTAATTTTACTTTTTTCAAAATATATAAATTATTAAAATAAATTTCTTTAAATGAAAGGTATTGATTAGAAAAAAAAAATTAGATTAATATAATGTAATCAATTATTTTCTTAACAATATAATAGTGTAACGCCAAACGAGTGTAACGCCAAACTAATAAAAACGCGTGTATCCTCGCTTTTAGGCTAATGAAAGTCCATGCTCAATTTTTTGGATCTAAAAAATCATGTGTGTTTCTATTTTTTAAGATGTTAGCTTACAAAATTGTTTTTATTCAAGAAATCGCCAATTCAGCACTACCTATTTTTCTAAGAAAACACTTACAGTATGCTTCGGATTATCCGCGGAAGTCAGTGGCACGGTTCTGCGAATAAACCTTAAAACAGCTAGAAATGAGGCGTAAAAGAAATAAAAAGAATGTTTCAGCTGAAACACGCAATAGTATTGTATATAAAAAATAAAACAAAGAATAAAAATATTCACAGTACAGTAATTTTTTTTTTGTACTTTATATTATATAGCATGTAAAAATTATAAACAAAAATTTGTACTAATAATGAAGCCAAGGTGCAATCTGTAAGATAATTTATGCACTAAATTAAAAAGTACCGCGTGCATGTCGCCACTTTAATTTATTACGTGGCACTGTAAATATCGCCTCTTCTTACACACAACTTTATTTGTAGTAAAGGTTTCTACAATATGTAATTGCGATGGAAGAATTAAAAGAAAATTATTCTTCAAGATAAATGGCGTGAAAGAAAAGGCGGGTATTAACAATGATCTAGAATAAATAAAAATCTGTACCAAAGATAAAAAAAAGTACATAGTTCTTATACGTTTTATAATTTGATAGCACTTTAAAGTACCGCTGGTAGATTAAGGATTAAATTGAGTAGGACATATTCGGTTGAGTAAAAAGTCATTGCATTTTATTCAACAGATGACAGTAGTGCAGTTTCTGAAATACTTTTAGCATTTGCAATACATCAGTTTGTCACGTCATTCATAGCTGACAGTTTAGGCTTCATTGTAAAGAAGAAATTGAGTGATTTAGTTGAGTTTTGGAGATTTGACAGCACGCTGAACATGGAAGACCAAACTGTTCATTGTCGCCGTATTTTACTGTTTTACTTCCGTAAAGGGAAAAGCGCGCGTCCAGCTTGTGAAAAATTGCGTAAAGTTTACGATGGCGATGCTGTACAAGAACGGCAGTGCCAAAACTGGTTCAAGAAAATCTACGCTGGTGATTTGGATTTGGAAGATGCTCCTCGATCAGGAAGTCCTACCCAGATTGATGATGACAAGATAAAGACATTGATCCAGCCAAACCTATGTTACACGACACGATATATTGCAGAGACATTGAAGATCAGTCAAAAAAGCGTTGATGTCCATCTAAAGAAACTGGGATACGTAAGCAGGGTCGATATTTGGGTTCCTCATAAACTCAAAGAAGTTCATTTGACGCCACGAATAATAATCCGTGATATGCTCATGAAACGTCCAGAAAATGATCCGTTTTTGAAACGAATGATAACTGGTGATGAGAAGTGGATTGTTTAAAATAATGTGGTGGGCAGACTGTTTTGGTCCTGAGGTGATAATTCACCGACAATGACTTCAAAAGCGGAACTTTATCACAGGAAATGTATGGTCTCAAAAAGTGGGAATTGAAGGGGAGGTTTTTTTTTTTTAGCTCCAACCAAGGAACGGACAACCAATTTGGATGTGTATTGTAGGCAACCTGACAGTTTGAACGAAGCTCTCACCCAGAAACGACCAGAGCTCGTCAATCGTAAAGGAGTTGTGTTCCATCATGATAATGCCTGACCACACACATCTTTCGCGTCCCGTCAAAAAATATTGGAGCTTGGTGGGGATGTGTTGCCCCACCCACTATACACACTTCTACTTGTTTTGCTCTCTTCAAAGCGCATTGTGTGGAATAACGTTAAATTCAGAGGAGGCTGTAAAACAGCACATTGTCAGTTTTTCGCAAATAGAGATAGACCCTTCTACGAACAGGGAATTATTATCTTTGTAACGATGGCAAAATGTCATCGAAAAAAAGGGAACATATATCTTTGATTGACCTTTAACCTTTATATAAATATATGACTTTGAAAATTATAGAAAAAAAAAAAATACAATGACTTTTTACTCAACCATGTTTCTACTTAATCACATTTGTTGACAAATACATTACTTTCAAAATTTTATTATTTAAATAACTTTCAAAACAAATTAATGTTACTTTCATTTTTATATTTTTACTTTCAGAATAGAAGGGATATATTGTAATCATGACAAAAATTTGACTTTGAGAGTTTGGTGTATCTATACATTTTCAGATCTCCTGAGTTCATTTTTGCTATATTTAGGGTGATGTGTGGCTGAGTGTGTGTATGTATGTTTGAAAATGAACACGACAGCGTCTAAATGCTTTGTTCAAATGAGGTGAAAAATGGTATGTATGTTATAGGTCTTTGTATTTCGAGTAACAGTTTCTTTTTTTTTTTTTTTTTTTTTTTTTTAAGGAACGTTCGTGGTCTTGCCTGTTTATTTACGAATCAGTTACCTCACACAAAAATGTCAGTATTTTCATAAAAACATGTATATTCTTGTGGTTGTATAAGGAAGTCATGTGGTGTCCATATCAGATTTTTTTATTTTAAATTAAACATTTTTAACACTTTCTAACAATTTTGTGTGAATATAATTTCAATTTGTGTATCTCTCTGTCTGACTTTCCAGCTGTCTATTTGCTCATCAGCACGGCCATAAATATTTTCAGAATTTTTAAAAAATAATATATGTTATTCAAGTTCACTAAGGAATGTTTTCACATTAAAATGACATAAATAGGTCCTATACAACTTATTTGTGTACAGGGACATCCAAAAAATGCCTTTGCGTTGTATTTTATGACAGACATTTTTATAAGTCACATGTAAATAACTTTCTACTGTAAAAATCATAAACACTGTTAAAAATGGTATCTCCAAAATGAGCAAAAATATTTCAAAATATCTCCGAAACAATATATGCTTAAATTTGAAAATCTCATTTATTCATTTTTAAGTGTTTTGACATGCTCAAAAATGAAGTTGACCTAATATCAATCCTAATATCAATCTTCAAATTTAAGTATATATTGTTTCGGAGGTATTTTGAAAAATTTTTGCTCATTTTTGAGATACCATTTTTAACAGTGAATGAGCTGAAAATTTATATATGTATTATAGGACACCGTCGCATAAAGCACTAGTAGTCGCTAGTCGCCAGTTGGCGGCCATTACATTGAAAATGGCTACCAAAAATTCAAACTCTAGTCGCCAAATTTTGCGACCATTTCGTAACTTATTTTAAAAAATTCAAAACCATATAGTAAAACGCCATATCGTCTAACAACTACGTAATCATCATTGTTTCTGCGAGGAACTGTTGTAAACTACGGGATTTTTAAACGAAAAAAAAAAAAAATTAGAATCGGCATTCTACTCAGAGTTAATTAAATATTTTTCTGTTTATTTATTTCTTAACTTTGAACGCAATCATGATTTCAAATGTTTTCAGTAAAGGAATGTGTTTGGCATCTAAAGCTGAAAAAATTCTTTTCAGAAAGTAACACTACTGATCTTTCGAGTGAAAGTTGAAAAAATAAAGTGTGAATTCTATTGATTAACGGCGAAATAATAGCAATTGATTGCGATTAAACGTAAATTTATTCAATGAACAGTAAATTGTTTGCCTATTTCAATAGCAGACCATAAAATTGTCGCCAATTTCAGGAAATGGCTTTATAGAATCGTGAATTTTATCATTTACAAACGAAATAATTGCATATTTCGGCAATTAATTGCTTTATAAAACTTAAATTTTGACTATTAGCCACAAGATGATACCGCATTTCAAAAATGGGTTGCAAAACTATTGTGTATTTCGGTGAATAACTTTGTAAAAAAGTTGTAATTTATTGATTTACAGCATAATAACAACTATTTATGCAATCATTTGTGTCACGGCACGTAAATGTTGTTAATTAGCGGCGAAAGGATTATATATTTAAAAAGAATGCAAAATTATTGCATATTTCAAAAAATAGTTTTAAAAAGCGCGGTTTTTATCGAATAGACAGGAAATAATCGCATAATTCGGCAATCAGCGCAAAAATGTCACATATTTCGGGAACCAGCTTTAAAAAAAATGTGCGAATTTGATTGATTAGGGGTATACTCATTGCTAAAATAAAACTTATAGTTAAAATTATTTAAATTAATTTTATACGTCGAGCTATAAAATTTATTTGGTAATTTTTATCTAACCGGTTTAAGAAAAAAAAGATTATAATAAAAAAGTTGTAAATTTTTAAAATTACTGTGTAATCTATATTGAAATTTGAAAATTAACTTTATTTTTGAAATAATGTTTTATCAGTTTAAATTTTGATCTAAATTACTGGTTGTGAAATCGGTATTCTTCGAAAATACAAAATAACGCACTGATAAGTGATTGCCGTTTATCATTGTTGCATTTCAGAACTGTTATGTACAGTCGGGGAAAAAAACGCAACACCCGCTGTAATTTCATTATTGCCGAAACGTCAGTGGAGGCCCTCTGTTGAGACTCAAAACGGTTTTGGGCTGTGTCTGTCTGTCTGTCTGTCTGTCTGTTTGTCGCGCGATAGCGGCCGCAAAAATAGCGCTATTGACATGAAATTTTTTACACGTGTTCATGAGCCCCACGAAATCAGCTGTATAGTTTTTGGTATGTACTCCATTTGTAGTTCGTATACAGGGACACGCCAAAGTTTTTCTTATCATTACGGCCTATGGGAGGAATTTGTATGTATCGCGATAGCGGCCACAAAAATCACACTATTGACTTGCAATTTGGTACACGTGTTCATGTGCCCCACGAAATCAGCTGTATAGTTTTGGGTGTGTATTCCATTTGTAATTCGTGTACAGGGACACGGCAAAGTTTTTCTTATCATTACGACCTATGGGAGGAAATTGTATGTACCGCGATAGCAGCCACAAAAATCACGCTTTCGACTTGCATTTTGGTACACATGTTCATAAGCCCAACGGAATCAGCTGTATAGTTTTAGGTGTGTATTCCATTTGTAGTTCGTGTACAGGGACATGCCAAAGATTTTCTATCATTACGGCCTATGGGAAGAATCTGTATGTACTGCGATAGCCGGCGCAAAAATCAAGCTATTGACTTCAATTTTTGCCGAAACGGCAGTGGAGGCCCGTCTGTTGAGACTCAAAAGGATTTTGGGTTCCGTCGGTCCGTCCGTCTGTCTGTCTGTCTGTCGTGCGATAGCGGCCGTAAAAACCACGCTATTGCCTTGAAACTTTGTTCACATGTTCATGATCCCCACGAAATTAGCTGTATAGTTTTGGGTGTGCATTCCATTTGTAGTTCGTGTACAGGGACACGCCAAAGTTTTTTTTATCATTACGGCCTATGGGAAGAATTTGTATGTACCGCGATAGCAGCCCCAAAAATAACGCTATAGACTTGCAATTTGGTACACATATTCACGAGCCCAACGGAATTAGCTGTATAGTGTTAGGTGTGTATTCCCTTTGTTGTTCGTGTACAGGGACACGCCAAAATTTTTCTTATCCTTACGGCCTATGGGAAGAATTTGTATGTACCGCAATAGCGGCCGCAAAAATCCTTCGATTGACTTGCAAATTGGCGCACACATTCCAGCTTTCCATATAAGTAGTTGTATAATTTTCATTGCTATATTTTTTATAAACTGTGTACAGGGACACGCCAAAATTCTTAACATTACGGCGTATGGGGTGAATTTCGTTTAAACGCATTTTAATATCATTACTTTGCAATGAAGAAAATGAAACTAGAGTACGTGAGTACGTGAGTAAGATGCTTAAACTTATGTTGCTAAAAGAAAATATGTGCTCTTAAGCTTTCTAATTAATGTACAGGACCTTACAAAAGTGTTCTGACAATGTCACTTAGTCATCCAAACGATGTTAAATTTAGAACAATTATTAATTTTAAACGCAAAATAAGCTGAATAGTTTTAACTGGTGTATACAATGTTTATGGTTCGTTTACAAAGACACACGAAAGAATTTCGTAACATTAGAGCCTATGGACGAATTTTTTATTTAAGCGCGCACTTTAATGCGTTTATGCTGAATTGAACTTAATAAAGTTAACATACATTATAAAGATGCTTAAAATCATGTTTACTCTAAAAAACGGTTATGTATAGACTAAATAATTTATGGGACCACACAAAATAATTCCGAGTATGTACTGTAATCATCCAAATGATGTGAAATTAGTTTGAAAGATTAATGAGTTATAATTAATTAGATTTATTCTTATTATTGGCGTTTATAATGACTGTGGCTACTTTTCCGGGATACATAAAGGAATTTCGTACTTTTATGGTGTGTAGTCGGTATTTCTTAAAAGTGTATTTTAACATGGTTACACCCCATCAAATATAATGAAATTTTATTAGAATTTTAAAAGCCTGTTTTCATGTTGAAAATTGTGGGCATAGAATTGATAATTAGTTTAAAGGTTACGCAAAATATTTCCGATATGCTATGTCCTTTTTTTTTGTGTGAAATTCAGTATTTATGAATTTCCGGGAAATAATACAAGACCGTCGTTTAATAAGAATGCATATTGTTGCGTACTTGGGGGGTTTGTAAGTTGTCCGAGAATGAAAGGCGAAACTTGCAAAAATTCAGTGATTTATTCACAGAAAGTTCCAGAAGAATACAGGTCCATAAACCAAGTATCAGCTTCAATTCAACCAGTAAACATAGCTTAAACAACAGCCGTTAACAGCAAAACAACAGTACAAACTGTTTAGCAATAACACATAAAGCAAGTCTCATTCAAAGAGGCTCAAAGCAAAGCAAGCATTTGACGAAACCGACACAGATCTGAGACTGGAAGCCTTGGCTAAAAAAATGCTACTTTTATACTATTCTATCGAACACAGACTGTTCTGGAAAATTATCGTATCTCATCAGCCAATGAGATTAGAGCTTCCATATTTGGTATATCCCTAATAAGGACTTTCTCGCCAAGGTCGCCAAAAAATCGCCAAGAAGGGAAACAGTCGCCAAATTTGGCGCCAAATCCATATCTTCCCTTATTGGAGCTTTTCAATTCGTTTTTAAAGGAAAATTAGGTTATTTTAACGCTAGAACGACTAGAAATGCACAAAATTAGCATTTTATCGACTTACTAAGCCTCTTTGAAAAAATTTATACAAAAATAAATGCAATTATTTACAATTCCGTAACACTTTATATGATATACAAATAGGTATAGAAAGAGAGATACAGCGGGGGGTTGAGGGGGGCGGCAGCCCCCCTCAGGAATGTATCTGATTATGGTAATAAGTCGATCGAATCAATATATACTATTATATAATAAGGAATAAATAAAAATGACCTATTGAAAATTGTCTGATGCAAATAGGACGTTGAGGCTCCTGATCTGCAGATCCACTAGTTAATTGACGCAGGAACATCTAATAGACATAATTCAAGAGGAAATTAAATGCACTTTCTAAAAATGTCGTCAAATTTTGAATTAGGGGTCATCTACATATTGAAATGAGCGTCAACTTTGAGCGTCAATTTCTTCAATAGTAACACCCAATTTTGACTTCATATTCGAATTTCTGAGAGTCTGGCAGTGCGGAAAAGTATACTGCTTGTATACTTTAACTTTAGTATTTATAGAGTTATAATCAAAACTCTGTTAGGGGATTATCTGTAAGTGTAGAAAAATAAAATTAAGATCCTATAAAAAATAGATAAAATTTTAATGTTTCACACCGGAAATCTTTCAGGAAAAAAAGAATTATAAAAATTAATAAAAACATTTACATTTTCCAAATTCTTAATTATCCAGACTTCAGTGTTTTAGATTTGTATATACTTCAGTACTTTTTCAGATAATTTTAGGTCTATTTAAATACATTACACTTGCGATTGGTCCAGACAGTACTCTTTGAAAAAAGTGCAATATTTTTCAAGTAAAAGTGTCTATTATGGCTGTACTGATCACCAATAAAGCTTAAATTTTCTTTCGTAGGTGTAACATAATATATGAAATGAAATAATATAGATTCAACGCATAAACTAAATCTTTTCGGATAAATTGTTGTAAGGGTTCATGAAGTAAATATTAAACAATTTTAATCACACTTACCAGTTTTGGGTCAGTTGAACTCTTTGGAACTGTACGATTCGTTTTATAATTTCTATGAAAATATAATTTCTTAATTAAGGAGACCTTCCTTGCTAGTTTAAAGTTACTATTACATATTAGAGATAGTTGGTTTTGGTACTACACAGTTGATTTTGGTACAATTTTATGTGATTTATTTTTACAAAAAATTGTTTTCATATTTTCTTATAAAGTGTTTTTCTGTTTAATAAAATGTACACATTAAAAAAACCAAAAATTATTATACATTCTTTAATAAATAAATAAATAATAATAATAATAAATAAATAAATAATTCAGAGGAAAGGTATTCTGCTTCTTTAAAAAAAATTGCGGCCTAAAATTACAACAATTTACAATTTTAACGTAAATGTATTCTAACACAATTTTTAATCTTCATTTTGCATCTTTTCAAAGTTTAATTCATTCAGTTACCACCGTTTCCTTTATATTTAAATTAGTACATAGGTTTTAAATCTGTTCCCTTATGCAGGATGCATTAGGTATTTTTAAGATAAGAAATACCATTCAGAACTTTGAAAATATATGCTTTAAGTATATTTACTAAAATATATGTAATTTAAAATTTATTAAGGTATATGAATCTTAAGAAACTTGAGAAACTGTGATTTATTCGATGTACCATGAAACCACAAATCTTTCGATGCTTAAAGGTTAAATTAAAGCATACAAAGCGTTAAATAAAATCTTTTCTCAAAACTAGATAAAATTTTTTCTCGAGGGTGTATGAAAGCTTAATCAAATGTTACTAATTTAATCTGTAAATGGAAATTTATAAACAGTAGATAAAGAAAAATAACAAGAATTATAAATTTAAATAACTGTCTAATACATGTGTACAGATGAAAGTTATTTAAAATATATTATTTAGGACACTTTCAGAGAATTAGTTTATTAAAAATGTAATGTTCTCGATTCTAAGTTGTTATTGTCATTCTATTTTATTCGCTAAAATTGAACAAACATTCACTAAGTATTAAAACAAATAATTATCATTATTTCTCGAAGTTTACATAAAACCTGAGAACTGAAATTTATATTTTTTCTTTTCTTTCTTTTTCCTTTTCCCTTTTTTTTTTTTTTTTATAACAACCTATGTAGAGGTAATGAAAAGTGGTTATATTACATTTTATTTCTTTAGAGATATATCGAAGACTTTTTATAACAAATTACCAAAATTTTGCACATACCCCTATTAAGTCATTGGACTTATTTCTCAGAATTGAATACCTTGGAAAATGGATTTAATTTTTAAAAAATATGTGTGTTTTTATGCAGATTTGCAGCTTGTAATATATTTACTATATCGACATTTAGAGTATTTGAGCAAGAATTTTTTAAACACAGCCAATTTCCGTAAATAAAACTTCTAAAATGCACAAAAATCTATCCTTGCCCTTTTTTCTTCATGCTGGAAATTTTTATCGGAACTAATTTTAAACCAAGTGTACTTGATGCACTCATATGTTACTAAATATTCAAGATAAAATAAATAAAAAAAATTAATCCAGTGTAATTTTGAGATGGGAGTAAACTACTACCGACCTTTCTGAATTACTGTGTTTTTTCCATATAGAACTATCTGCAAATAATGGAATGAAGCATATTGATTTTGATGGCATAAATCATAAATTTATATCAAATCAAAATTATATCAATTTTTTTAAATTGTATTAACAATTTAATATCAAAATATAAATTATAAAAAATATCGAAGGCATGTGAAAAGAGAAGAAATCGGGATCATTTATCTCTATGCAGGATGCTATCTTTCTATCGTATTACCTTGTTACTATTTCAAAGATGCTTATAAAATGTTCTAAGTTGTTATGAATGACATGTCAAAATTCTCGGACATATATTTTATGCTTTTCTAAGCATGAATGAATGTTTGAGATATCTCTTGAGTCTACGAGACGAAATAAAATAAAATTTACAACCTCAGTCAATAATCAAAGATGCATATTAGAATAAGATACCAATAAGTAATAATGTTTTGAAAAGATATTTAAATGTACAATGAAGTATATTAAATATTTTAAACCGTCATTCTTCATTTTATTTTCCCCTATACATTTTTTTAATCATTTATAATATTTTCTTTCTTTTCTTTTCTTTTTAAATTTCTCTTATCCATATATATGGTAGAGAAAGTATTCTTTTTGGGTAAAATTTTCGAAACTGTGTTTTTGTTATATTTACTATTTACACGTTTTGAAGTCCAACGAATCCAAAAATCATGTTTTAACGGTTGGTTTGGGTGTGCGTGTCTGCCTGTTATCAGCATATCTGCATATCTCAAACACAAGTAATAAAAGAATGACCAAACTCAGTATATTAAATGTCTATCATATATGGATGCTACACTAAACTTTTCGTTGAGATTAAAGAAATGGTTCGTGTACAGGGACACCTAAGAGAATTCAAATACATTACGTCTATGAGGGAAATTGCAGGTAACTAGAGTTTAAACGTCTATAGACAGCACTAAACCAAATGAAACGAATATATATTTTTTATATGCTTAAAAACATGTTTCATTCAGAATATGGTACGGAAATCATTCACTGTTCGTTCACAGGGCTACACATAAGAACTAGATTATAGCGCGACAATGCCTGAAAATTGATCGAAGTGTACTTCAGCTTATTAATGTGAGATTATATTTATGTGCACCATGTGGTGTGTACATAACCTTCATAAGATATACAGGGTTGCCAATATTTAAGTTATGACATTCTTTTTTATTGTTAGTGGAAGTGCTTTACTATAATATTTTACCATGTTCAGGAAAGCTGCTCAGGACCTGAAATTAATTTTCCCTGGCTATATGGTAAATAAGTTTTGTAAGCTAAATATTCATCACTTTTTTTTTTTTTTTTTTTTTTTTTTTTTTGCGTACATTTACCCGTTTTCTTGTTTCTTGAATACAAAATTCAAGTTTTGTTTGATCTTTGTCTCTGTCTCTTACAGTAAATTAAAAACAAATAATTTAAGGCGATTTAAATGCTGTATTTTGAAGTTAACACGTTTGTTTCTAGAAAAGTTTTATCAAGAGTTTCAAGGAATTGTTTCGTGTGAAAGTTTTCTGTAGTATAATTTAAAATGAATTTTTGAATGAAATAACATATTTGAATTCTAGATCAAATAGGCACAATAATGAAATGGAGGATTGAGGGCGGTGGTAGCCCTCCCCCCCTCCCCCTCACATTGAATTATTTGAAAAATAAATTTGTTCCGAAGCCTTATTTGAATTGTTTTATCATAGGTTTACATAACAGTATTCGTTATCTTACCCATTAATGCCCAACCTGTAATTATAGTATTAAATATCAGGGTAAGAGAAAGTCGTCCGAGTGGCACACTAGAGTATTTTTTAACTTTTTTCATCTTTTATATACATACACGCATACATATATATATATATATATATCATATTAAAAAGTAAAAACAATGAATAAAGTTTTAAACAATAAAATTCATATTGAATAATATAAGCTATAATAAAGTTACTAAAATAAAAATTTAAAATATGTGCTAAGCGGTTAGTCCATTTTTTTGCACACGCACAAAAAATAAAATAAAAACAAAAACAAATAAAAAATACGCAATAAAACAAAGTACTGGACAGGTATCCACGTTCAATGTGTCAGTGAGGTTTTTTCAGCTTTATAAACCATCAATTTTATCAAACTATAAAAGGAAAACTTTTATGTGAATATTAAAAGATTATTTATTTTCTCATCAGATTTTATCATGCGTCTTTTTAATTTAACCAAATTAGGGTGGAAAGAGAGAAGGAAATTTTACGCATTAACGCATTTTACGCTAGCGTAGCTTCTCGGTGATAACGTTATGTTTAGAATCATACTTGTTTGATTACGACGCGCATTGCAGAACAAACTGCACTGTTGAAAATTTCAACAGAAAACTCTGTGTAATCTATTATCTTAAATCTTACGTAAAATCACAGAGAAAAATAAACGGAGATGTTAAAAAAACTTATTTTATACATTCATTTTAATAAATAATATTAATTTAATTAATTATTGGTTAGAATATATTTCGGACTTGGAATGCTTTTTCTGAAGTAGCAACAGTCATTTTAAATTTTAATTAAAAAATTAAATAATAAAATTACGTAAAAATACAGAATAAAGATTGAGAATCTCGATTCTTCACTTTAAATAAGAATTACTATAAATTTACAGAGACTCTGGCTAAATATTTGCATTAAATATACAGAAGTTTTTAACAGTGTGTAGAACAGTGAACTCATACAGAGTTAATATGGAGTTAAATAATCCTGATAACTCATATGGAGTTAAATAATCCTGACAAAATAAAAAAATAAAAAATATTGACATACTAAAATTTGAGCTGATACCTTAGTAAAATTCTACATTAGACAAATAGACATAAAGTCGTTTATTCAGATTAATATTTTACAGTTAATCTTACAAAAAATAGTGTGCAATGCTGGTTGCATACTAATTTGGCAGTGCGCAGAACTCGTCGGACATTTTTTTAAAATACATTTTTGCAGATAGGGGACATTTAAATATATTCTAACACAATGGTGTCACTTTTCAACATTTTAACAAAAACAGAAACAACGTAAATTATTTATTTTCAATATTTCTGCCTCGATCATTTTATAAAAATACATGCATGTTTAAAAATAGCAACTTTTCTTCTATCTCCAAGCGCTATTTTAATCTAGTTAATCGTTAAAAATATAAAAAATACATATAAAAAGTCACCTTAAAATAAAAGAAAAAATGCAATATCAAAACGCCGTATCATCAAAATAGATACTCAAATAATTTCCTTTCTGAAGAAAAGTGGTACAGAAACCTTATTTATTTAAAAAATTTATATTAAAAAAGAAAAAAAGAAATCACAAAAATGTTGATTAAATGTCAAAAGTTATCTAGGAAATTCCTATACTAAAACTGGTGTTAAAGGATAAGATGTTTAAGGTCTTGGGAGAGTGCCCAACGTGGGGTTCTTTCTGAGAGAGTCTAGCCCGCATTTACACGTTTCGGAGAAAACCACGGAAATCTCGGAAGGCTAGGCAAACGTGTGTGGCCTGGGATCGAACCCGGCACCACATGTCTCTCAGTTTCGAAAGAAAGACCTCTAGGCACTGGTAAAGCCAAAAGTAAACGAAAAAAAAAATGTTTTACAGAAATTCATTTTTGGAAAATCACATGAAGGCAAAAAGTTTTTATTATTATTATTATTATTATTATTTGTTAATGAAATTCTCATTTATAAATATCTTTTTCTAACAATCTTTCTTATATTCCTGCACAAGAAATAATGATAAACTGAGATAAATCATGAAAAGTCTTCACTAATACAGTTTTTCTTCATATAAAATATATTTTCTTCAACTTTTAAATATAAAAAAAATATATATATATAATATTCCTTTTTCGCGCACAAATTTTGATTTGTATTGAATTATATAGAATTTTATTTTATTAACACGTGTGAAAAAAAAAAAAAAATGCGGTTAAGAAATTGAATAAAACTACAATTACAATATCTTTCTTTTCCGGAAAAAAAAAAGAAGAAGAAGAAGAAATGTAATTTAATGTTTTTCAATTTATTTCTTTTATTTTTTACTATGTTTTAAAATGAAGTTTGAAAAATAGTTAATCACAAATATTTATTTTTTCAAAACAGTGCGCTATTATTACAAAAATCCCCTTCCTCAAAAAAAGAAAAAAAAAAAAAGCTAAATATTTATAGACTAAAGTCGATTTTTATTCTAATATGAGGTTGTAATTTTTTTTTTTTTTTTTTTTTGCTTTCGAAATGAAGAGAATGTATATATTTTAATAAAAGTTCAAAATATATTGAGATTATAATATATTGTATAAGAAAGATTCTACACATATTGTTTTCAAACATTTGATTTTATTTCTAAATTATATATATATATACTAGCAGGCTACGCCCGCTTCGCTGGTCACTATTTTTAAATGAATCACAATAATTAATGAATTCTCAAAATTGCATTAATTTTTATCATGTGATAAAAAAAGAAAAAAAAAATCTGATCAGGAAAAATGTCGCACCGGGTCCCCACTGCCTTCGGCAGCGTAGACCCGTGCACTGCGCGCAAGTATTCCTTCACCATCCTTATGACTTCTCAAAATTCCATGTTATTACTCATAAACTTTCATTCTCAAGAAAAGGAATTAAAAAATATGTCATTTAGCATCGGGTAAAAACTCACACCGGGACGCCACTGCCTTCGGCAGCGCAGACCCATGCGCGCTGCGCGCGCACGTTTGAGGATATACGTGCGCTGTACACGCATATTCCTTCTCAACTCAAACTTTTATTAAGAAAATTAAATTTAAAAAAAATCTTTTATCATCGGGTAAAAACTCGCACCGGGTCCCAAACCCATGCGCGCTGCGCGCCTATTCCTTCCCCACCGTTCCAGCCCCTCCTAATTAACTTGCATATACCAATTTTGAACGGTCTTACTCAATTAGCTGAGATGCAAAAGAAAACCTGATCAGGACACTTTAAATTGTAAATCAGGTGAAATCTCGAATTCCACTTTCGATAATGTAAAAGAACTTTAAAATATCTTTCGAACGATGTATTAAAAATAATTTAATCATAATTAGAATATGAAATATTGAAATTAAAAATATTACAGCGCCATCTGGCGGTAGAAATTTCTGTAATCTATTGTTCCATTCCAGATCAACAAAGCTTTCAAATGATGTATTACTCATGAAATTATTTTAATTAGTAGATGAGATACAAAAGAAAACCTAATCAGGACACCTCAAAACGTGTAAATCGGGTGAAATCTCGAATTCCATTTTCGATAATGCAAAAGTACTTTAAAATGTGTATCAACTAAAATAAGCTTTCAAATGATGTATTACTTATGAATTTTTTAAATTAATAATTGAGATACAAAAAAAAACTGATTCAGGGCACCTCAAAACGTGTAAATCTGGTGAAAACTTTCAATAATTTAAAAGAACTTTAAAATATCTTTCGAATGCTGTATTAAAAATAATTTAATCATAATTAGAAATTGAAATATTGAAATTTTAAAATATTACAGCGCCATCTGGCGGTACAAATTTCTGTATTCCACTGTTCGAAAAGCTTTCTAATGATGTATTACTTACGAAATTATTTTAATTAGTTGCTGAGATACAAAAGAAAACTAATTCAGGAGACCTCAAAACGTGTAAATCTGGTGAAAACTGTCGATAATATAAAAGAACTTTAAAATATCTTTCGAATGATGCATTAAAAATAATTTAATCATAATTAGAAATTGAAATATTGAAATTTGAATGTATTACAGCGCCATCTGGCGGTAGAAATTTCTGTAATCCACTGTTCGATTCCAAATCAAAAAAAGCTTTCTAATGATCTATTACTTATAAAATTATTTTAATTAGTAGCTGAGATAAAAAAAAAAAAAACCTAATCAGGACACCTCAAAACGTGTAAATCGGGTGAAATCTCGAATTCCATTTTCGATAATGTAAAAGTACTTTAAAATGTGTATCAAGTCAACAAAGCTTTCAAATGATGTATTACTTATGAAATTTTTTTAAATTAATTTCTGAGATATAAAAGAAAACTGATTCAGGACACCTCAAAACGTGTAAATCTGGTGAAAACTTTCGATAATTTAAAAGAACTTTAAAATATCTTTCGAATGATGTATTCAAAATAATTTAATCATAATTAGAAATTGAAATAATGAAATATTGAAATTATAACAAATAATTAGCAATAAATTAAAATTGCGACTATAATTTGAGATTTAAACTATCCTATCTCTCAAGTTGGATCGAACTGCACATGGTGTGCGAATTTTATTATAATCGGTTAAGTGGTTTAGGAGTCCATTGAGGACAAACATTGTGACACGAGATTTATATATATTAAGATATATATATGTGTGTGTGTGTGTGATTTCTTTTTTAAATCTTCTTTGTAATAACTTATTTGTCTCAATTACTCTCGAACGTAAACATAAAATATTACCAGTATAAATAATTACTATTTTATTTATATACTAACTAATTGGACAAAATCACGATCTAATTAAAAAATATATTCTGCCTTTTTGTTTTATATTAAAATTGTATTACGTATCTCTAAAATGAATTACAATTATTATTAAAAAAATAAATGTATTTTGAACAAATTATTAAAATAGAATATCATTTTTATTATAGTAAGAATATACATATATATATATATATATAACTAAAATTTTAACTCGCACAAAATAATAATAACAATAATTAAAAAGGTTGCTTTTTCGAAAATTTATCTTAGATTTTTTTTTTTTTTTTTTTTTAACTATTTAAATAAACTTGTATAAAAATATTTGCAGATTTCCTGCTAAAAGCATAATACAATATTTGTTTTTCGAAAGAAAAAAAATTAAGCATAACGGTTCCTTATGTTTACAATTCATTAAATTTAAATAAAAATTACATTACGAAAAATGTTTTAAGAAAAAAGTTTATTATATAAATAACAGTAAAATAAATATATTATAATTTATGGACAATTTATTTCACTTACAAAATAGAAAATACCTATTTAAAACAATATTTTCTAGTTCATTTTTTTTAAATATTTATTCTAATAAAAGGAATGTAATTTCTATTTTGTTTAAATGATTTCCACTGAAACATTATTTTCGAGTTTTTTTTTTTCCTGAAAAAATAATGTATTTGAAAGCGAAATTATTTGCAAGTAAAAGTTTTTGAAATTCAATTTTAAAATACAGAGCATTATAATTTAAAATTAAGGATTTGAAAATATTTTAATCTAAATGCTTAAAATCTATTTTTAAAACTTAAAAACAAAAACAATTTACCATATTTTTAATTTTTAATATTGTGTTTTATTTATGTGTCAATTTAATTTAATTTTTTAATGATTTAATTTATTTAATGTGAATTTAAAGCTTTTTTTTTTTTTCTTTGAAAGTATGTATTGTGTTCGGAATAATAACATAAATTGGACAAATAATTTACTATAAATTCTGCATAGAAGTTCACTTCCGCGGTCTTGATAGATTTGTCTGGAAATTTCCCGTGCAAATTTTGATTTGTATTAAATTATATAGAATTTTATTTTATTAATACGTTAAAAGAAAAAAAAACAGGTTAAGAAATTGAATAAAGTTTTTAAAATATCTTTCTTTTCCAAAGAAAAAAAAAAAAGAAGAAGAAGAGGAAATGTTATTTCATGTATTCAATTTATTCCTTTAATATTTTACTATGCTTTTAAAATGAAGTTTAAATAATAGATAATCATAAATATTTATTTTTTCAAACCAGTGCGCTGTTATTAAAATAATCCCCACCCCACCCCCGTCTAAAAAAAAAAAAAATAAAAGAAAAAAAAAATCGAAATATTTATTGATTTTAATTTTGATATGAGATTGTAAAAAATATACATGACTTTTTTTTTTTCTTTCGAAATAAAATTTTATACTTTTTTCATATAAAATTATAAAAAATACTTATAGAGAGAGAATGTATATATTTTAATAAAGGTCGAAAATGTATTGAAGATTATATTATATTGTATAAGCAAGATTCCCACATATTGTTTTCAAACATTTTATTTTATTTCTAAATTGTGTGTGTGTGTGTAATTTCTTTTTTTAAATCTTATTCAAGCTTATTAATAAAATAATTTATTTGTCTCAATTATTCTCAAACATAAACAGAAAATATTACCAGTATAAATGTATTTTAAACAAATTATTAAAATAGAATATTATTTTTAACATAGTAACAAGAAAAAAATATATACTGTATAAATAACTAAAATTTTAACTCGCACAAAATAATAATAATAAAAATTTAAAAGACTGCTTTTTCAAAAATGTATCTTATATATATATATATATACATATATATATTTACTATTTAAATAAATTTGAATAAATATATTTGCATACTTCCTGCTAAAAACATAATATAATATTTGTTTTTCGAAAGAAAAAAAATTAAGCATAACGGTTCCTTATGTTTACAATTCATTAAATTTAAATAAAAAGTACATTACGAAAATTATTTTAAGAAAAAGGTTTATTATGTAAATACCAGTAAAATAAATATATTATACTTTAAGGACAATTTATTTCACTTACAAAATAGAAAATGCCTATTTAAAACAATGTTTTCTAATTCTTTATTTTTAAATATTTATTCTAATAAAAGGAATGTAATTTCTGTTTTGTTTAAATGATTTCCACTGAAACATTACTTTTTAATTTTTTTCTTGAAAAAATAATGTATTTGAAAGCGAAATTATTTGCAAGTAAAAGTTTTTGAAATTCAATTTTAAAATACAAAGTATTATAAATAAAAAACAAGAATTTGAAAATATTTTAATCTAAATGCTTAAACTCTATTTTTTAAGCTTAAAAACAAGAGAAATATACACATTTTTAATTTGTAATATTGTGTTTCATTTATGTGTCAATTTAATTAATTTTTTTAATGATTTAATTGATTTAATGTGAATTCAAAACTTTTTTTTTCAAAGTATCTATTGCGTTCGGAATAATAACAGAAATTGGGCAAACAATTTACATTAAATTCTCTATAGAAATTTACTTCCGCGGTCTTGATAGATTTGTTTGGAAACAGCACTGAAATTACGCTAAAAAAAGATGTGATAATAATAGAATGTGAATATAACAAGATAATCTAAACTGAATTTATTGATTTGCAATTATTGTTAAATATCTCACTGAATTTCTGGTAAATTATATAATTTTATGACAATTTATACCAGTTTAAGTACCATTTAAGTTTTACTAATATTTTGCAGAAAATAAATGTATAAAACATTTCTTATTTCAATGTAATAACTGCCGATAGAGAAGCATGACTTGAGCTAACGACCTGGAGAAAATCTAGTTTGAAAATCTAGTTGTTCAACCAGTTTTGCGTACCGATGCAACATTATTATGTACTTCATTATATTATATACTTCAACGTTTTAATAATTATTTTTACGAAAATAGACACATTTTACGAATTTTTTCATGTGGAAACCATCCAGATAGTGTAATGATAGCAATCGAATGAGATTCACTCTACAGGGCATAATCTAACGTGATATTCGACGTGAAAACTATCTGTCCTCGTAACTCAAAAAAACTACATTAAAGTTTGAGCAAAAATGTAGTAACGAGAAAGGAGTGGTAGAAGTCCCGTTAAAACCCGTCAGAACCATGACTTTTGTCAAATTTTAGATTCCCCGTTAGCGAAATTTCAGACATTATACCTCGAAAGAATACATCTCGAAGCTGAAACGGGTAATTGAATTATATCAAACAACATGTTTATCTATTCTTTCTTGATTACGGGTTGTTAGGGTTTCTTTTATTATTTCAGTAAAGTGTGGTTTTATCGACTTACAGAGGAGGTTCACCAACTGTTTAAAAGGTATTTATACATGCTATATATACTCTTAAAGGTCTAACTGAGCTTATTATGAAAATATTCATCTTCGCGGCAACATTCCCCCCCCCCCCTAGCATGAGTCTTTCTCAATTAAAATCTGTAAAATGCAAGCTACTACTTTGAAGAATTTATATTATTATAATCCGTTTTTTAACATATTCTCAGGCTAAATATGACTATATATTACTAGTGAAATATTTTATTATTGGTTAATTAATTTTTTGTAGCAGCATTAAATTTATAAATCCAATACTTTGCATACGTAGTCATATATAAGATATTCACAATCAAAAAGATTATCTTCTACATCGACATAATCGTTATTTTAGCTATTGACATTACCTGGGAGGAAAATAAAAGAAATTTAACTCACTAACACAGCAACAGAGAAAGAAAGTGGTAAGCGACAAAAATAAATTTCTCTTAAAAAATATTAATTATAATATTACCTACAATATAACATTTATAATGAAAATAAATATATAAATTAATAGTTTTATTCCTTAGTATAAAAATTACAAATGCTACTTTTTACTTTTATTGCTTTTATATATATATATATAAATATATATACATACATACATACATACATATATATATATATATATATATATATATATATATATATATATATATATATATATATATATATATATATATATATATATTTCATGTAGCTTAGTACATATAATTTTAATATTTCCAAAAATTAATTATTAAACATTAAAATACTTTAGAATTTTTTTTTTCTATGATGTGGTGGCAATGACAAGTGAGCATTAATCAGGGAGGAGGGGACGCCGAACTGATTTTTGAAGAAGCGCCCAACGAGCGACTATGGCTGCCCCTTACAGGGTCAACCCATCCATGTCATGTCTGGGATTCGAACCCGAGAACTACCATGTTGGAGTCAGTGACGCTAACTGCGACTGGGTGGCCTTTACTACTTTATACATATATGCAGGGCTATTCAGGGTGAGATTCTTTTACAGAACCGATTACACTGATAGAAACTCCACGAAGTTTCTAAAATGTCTGTAATTTAAAAAACTTGTGAGGTAAAGTCATGTTAGCGTAACGCTACAAACGGAGTTCGCACTTTACGAATAACACGTGAATGGGCATAGTTTTAGGATTCAGTTGATTAATGGAGTTAGTTAAGGATGGTAGAAGGGTAGAAGTAGTAAGAGTAGAAGTGGCAGGAGGTCCAGGAAGTTAGTAGTGAGCGGCTGTAGTAGAAGATAGTTAGTCGAGTAGTGTAGTGGCTTAGGGAATCCTCCCACTAACGAAAGATGAGTAAAGTCGTGAGAGATAACGACGTTAAGTGAAGCAGTTGAGATTATTTATGGTTATCTATTTACGGTTAGAGTATTTATGAAGGCTGCCTCTTTAAGTTTATAAAGGTATTGAATGTGAATACAGTCCAACGCCCACCTTTTCATTAAGCTCTAAATAAAAGCTCTTTATTTATTTTATAAATCTGACTTTGTCGCTACTTCCTAATTTAGTTAAGTAAAGTTAACTGAGGGCGATGGCGTACACCACTACGCAAACGTCCTCACAAACTTTGATTGAGAGAAACTTATGCTAGGGGGTGCATTTGCCAATAAGATGGATACTTTCTTTGTCAGCTCAGTTAGACCTTTAAGATGACATATAACTTGTATAAATACCTTTTAAACAGTTGGTGACCCTTCCTTGTTAGACGTGGTTATATCGATCATTAGTGAACTTTCAGAAAATGAGCTGACCAGGACAATTGATTTATGTGTCTAAAAGCATGTTTATATATATATATACTCTTTCGATTAATGATTGTTTAGCTTTTATTTATTATTGTAGTATGGAGTGGATTCCTGGTAAATTAAAGCGTTTAAAATTTGGCTCATTAATTATATTTCAAAATCATAGAACATTTTATGAAAATAGAAATTAATTTTTGAAACCGCGTTAAATTATTATTTTGTAAGACAATTTTTCTTTTGCGTTTTTAAAAAAACCCAGCTCTCTCTCTCTCTCTCTCTCTCTCTCTAAAGAAATGTTTAATCTTATTGGTCATTGGTGTTTCATTGATCTTGTATCTGTTGCTTGGCTTCTACTATGCTTAATAGATCATCATCATTATATATATACTCTAAATAAAAGAATTGTAATTGGAGATAAAATTAAAAATTATATTTCTGTTTATGAATTTGCTTTTTAATCTAATTCTATCTCTGTAATAATTATTCAAAGTATTTCTTTCAGAAGCGTATTTTAAGCGGATGCATTTCTCTCATAGATCCAAAATTCAAAAACATAATATTTAAGCAATATATTTTGCAAATGACGATATAATGAGTTTGCCAACATAAAAAAAAAAAAAAATCTACAAATGCACTAGTTTGTTATAACGAAATCCAAATATATTTTAAAAGGTTTACAAACAGTATTATTTGCAAATTTTAATGAAAGGATATGTGTTCTTTTTAATGTATTTTCTTTTTAAACAAAATTCAATATAAAATTTATTTTAGGTACTTAATAATTCGTTTAAATGCTGTAAAGAAAAATTGTTAAATTCAGTGTTTATTTAGGTGTACAAAAGTGGGTTAAATGGTACGGATTACACTAAAAAAAAATTCCTTAAACGTTTGTTTTTGATCTTCATGGTAGCGCGTAATTTTAATTTACTTTCTTGGTATGCAAAAAAATAAGAAACGGAAGAAAAAACTTCTGTTTAATTACAGAATAAAATTTAATGGTTACAGTTATTAAATATGAAAAATAATTCCGATGCTTTGGCAAACAATATTAAAAACTTTAAATATTTACACACCATTGAAAACACCAATGTATAAATATTAAACGCAAACAGCAGTTTCGGTAGCTTAAAACGAATTATCATCAGTGCAATACTTTATGCTGCCGAAACTGCTGTTTGCGTTTAAAAATTTTTACATTGGCATGTTCAGTGTTGTGTAAATATTTATAATTCGGTTCAACGTCAAGCCTGGCTACTTCATAACACTAAAAATTACTCTAACAATAGCATAATATTCCTATAAACATAATAAAAAAGTTCAAATTAGTAAAGCAAGTCAAAACAGAATTTTACATTGTAATTAAAGTAATTTAAATGCAAGAATTTGTTTGTTAGATTATCATGCAATTGTAATGAAATGTTTTATAGTATATAGCTGTAGAACTATTTATTAATTATTAAATATGACAAGAATTCTGCACTGGAAATCAGAATATGTGATATTCATCATTCTAACCTGTCATTTTTTTTTAAATTTGTACAACACGTTAACTAAATAAATATTAGATTTTTTTTTTTTTTTTTTTTTTTTTTTTAGAATAATTAAATTTGTTTTATAAAAGATAGAATTATTTTCATTTTGTTTATATCATGGTATCGTTTTCTTCCATATGAATTATTTTAATGCATTTTGATGGAATCAAGATTTATGTTTTCGTTATGATATTTAAAAGTACATCAAATTACATTTAAATAAAATTATTATTTAAATATACATTATCAAAATTTCTTCTCAAATAAATAAAAAATTATTGTTTTTACAATTCTTATCATTATTTTCTAAATAAATATTTGTATTTTAAATGGCGTAGAAATTGGACATTGTTTTAATTGTTCCTCAATAAAATAGTTTTCGTTTTTTGTTTAAAACAGAATATTGATTTTTATCCACTTATGAATATTATTAGAAACAAACCCCAATAATGAGAAAATTTAGTGTAATTTGATGTGAACTTTATATATTTCTCGAAGTACATTGATCTGATCGATTATAAACCTAATGAGAGTAGAATTCTCAGGCGTGTTTAACATTGAAAGTTTATGATGCTCAACTAATTAAAGTGAAACCGTTTGCTTAATGTATATCGTTACCCAAAGTATAAAAATTTTAAACTTAACACCACAAAATGTTCTGATAGTAATTTTGATTTTTTTTAATCATCTTATTGCGCTATCTATCTATCTATCTATATATATATATATTATTTTACATGTAATATGTAAAGTGTATGTCATACTTATTTCAATATAAATACTTCAAAAGAAAATATTAACTATAAATTAATTTTTAAAACATAAATTCTAACTGGGGAGGGAAATTTTTTATTTGTATTTAAAAAAAAAGAAAACAAAGCCAAACTAATAATAATAACTAAAAAAAAAAAAAAAAAATTAACAAAATGCAAATTGATAAAAAAAAAAAAAAAAAAACTTAGATATAATAAAGATTTAAAAAAATTATTTTCTACATTATGATAGAAAGCAGTGTGATATGATTTTTATTCAAATTTTATTTATATAAACACAATAGTGATGTACCATTATTTGCACCGACATTTTTAAGGGTGTTGTATAATTCTAATGTAGCATTAAGAATATTTACATTTTGTACATACAGTGGTTATATTGTCTATCTCTATTTATGTGTTGTACATCGATTGGTGTTTATATAAATATTTTACCTTAAAAATACTATTCAAAATGGAACATTTACAATTAATGAAGGAGTATAATAGTATAATAATATGTAATAAATTAAAAGTTATAATTTATCATATATTGCATTTAATTAATATATAATCAATACTAGACTGGCTTTTTTACGCACTTTTATTTATTTATTTATTTATTTATTTATTTTTTTTTAATAAGTATTATAAAGAAAAAATAATAATAAATTCAATAAATTCAAAATATTTTTAAAAGATATTAATTTGGGTGATAACATATTAAATAAACAAAATGAAAAAATTTTGGTTTTTATGCAATATTTTAACAATAATATCCCATTACAACCAGAAATTTCTACGGTACATAACAATGATTTTAATTCTAAATTCCTCATATTAAAAGAAAAAAAAATGATATTTTTACAAAAAGTAATTTTAAATATCAACATTATTCACAAAAATTAAGCGATTCCAGAAAAAAAATTGTATAAATAAAGAAGAAATGTATTTATCTTTCATAGCGTTTCAGTTGCAATTCTTTGCAATGTAAAATTTATTTGTTTCCCAGAAGAATTTAAATTCAAGCGAAACAGAATTAAATAAAAACATCTGCCTCTGACGACAATCTAAATCAAAAATCAAATTATGAAAATGAAGGAATCCATAATTTAATAAAAAAATATTTTAAACAGTAAACAGGGATACATGCACTTTTGGATTATGCTGAACACAAAAGGATGATTTTCTTCGCAGACACCGCATAGATTTTAGAATATGAGTTTTATAAAGTTAGTATATTTCCATATAGATTAGTATAGAAAAAATATTTTTTTATGTAAAAGTTCATAAACTGTAGAAAAATAATATAAAGACTGACATAATACATGTAATTTTTACTTATAAAAAGAATGAATAAATATTTTCTTGAATCTTCTTAAACGTAAACATTAAAAATTTGGCATGGTCTCCTTTTTAGATTGTGTGCTTTTTAGACATTGTGTACATTTTAAATTCAGATTCCATAAGAAATAATCTGGTGTGTCACTCACACGACTTTCTCTTACCCTGAAATTTAATACTATAAATACAGGTTGGAGATTAAGAGGTAAGATAACGATGTTATGTAAACCTATGTTAAACAATTCAAATTAGGCTTCGGGAGAGTTTTATATGATAATTAGTTCAGTGTGAGGGGGGCTACCGCCCCCTCAACCCCCCCCCCCCCCCACGTTTCATTAATGCACCTACATTTATATAGAATTTAATTCTGCTCATTTATTAAAATTATTATTTAAAAAAATTATCTTTTTTGATAATGCAGACGATTCCCATATTAGAGAAGTAGTATAACACAAAATATCCAAAAAGAGACCATTTTATTCTCAATATTAAAAAAAAAAAAAGATTTTATTTTTCGTTAAAAGTAAAAAATCGATAACTTTGGTTTAAATTATCGTAGATCGATGGTTCAACCATTCGTTTTAAAGGCATTGGCGAGCTCTTCTGAAAGATACCCATAATGAAAATTTACTCCTCGAGGGGGACGTCCTTCCCAGGGGGGAGGCGAGGCTCCTACATACACAATTTTTTCCCCTGTTGACTGTCTTTATTACAAAAAATATATATTCGTTTCATTTGGTTTAGTGCAGTCTATAGATGTCAAACTCTACTTACCTGCAATTTTCCCCATAGACGTAATGTATTTGAATAATTTTGAGTGTCCCTGTATACTAACCATTTGCTTGATCTTAACGAAAAGTTTAGTGTAGCATCCTTATATGATATACATTTAGAATACCAAGTTTGTATTTTCTGCCATAATTTGTTTTTGAGATATGCTGATAACAGACAAACACACAGACATACACACAGTCCATTTGCTAAAAACATGATTTTCTTATTCAGGGGACCTCAGAACATGTAAATATAACAAAAACGCGCGTTCGAAAAAATTTGATCCAAAAACAATACTTTCTCTACCTTATGGGTAAGAGAAAGTAAAAAGGCAAATTTATACTTAACATTTATATTCGGTTCTCCAGCGTATTTTACTGTGTAATATAAGTTGATTATAACCTTTTATTTGCAAAATTTTTAATGATTACAGATATAACTATCTTGCAATACAAAACAGAAAAAAAATATATAATGTATCTTTTTCATTTGTTTTAATAACAGATATAATTTACATTTTTTATTATGATGCAAGAAATAGTATTAATAGTCAATGAAGCGATCATTTTCAACGATCATTTTTATACATTAAGCATGTTGTAAATTTTATTCTGAAAAATAAATTTTACTTATTACTCTTAATTTCATGGATTTTCTTCATTATCAGCTTAAAAGGTTAGAGTCGGAGTATGGATATACACAATTAAAAACCATTAGGGTTATTGAGAGTTCGGTGTGAAATAACCGTATAACGCATACATTTTTTAACAAAAAAGAAATAAAATAATTAATATATATATATATATATATATATATATATATATAACATATTTAGAAATTTGGAAAAATGCAAATTTTGTCTGTGGCGTAAAAAAACAAAGCATAGGGAGAGGAGTTGATTTATATGGAAAATACAAAACAAAATTGGAATACTTTGCTCGCGGAGACTCCGTGCACTAGAGTGCAATGAGTTTATGTGGTTATTCTGAGGTTGGCAATTGCATAATTTCGAAACTCAGAATATCCAATCTCTTAAAAAATTTTCTTATTTTCCCACTTTTTACTTCTTTACCAGATTACCATAGGCGATATCTCTAAAACCACTCGACAATTTTCTCTTAAACTGCTATATAAACTGCCATTTACATGTTCTTTCATACGTTTTAGTTTGTTATTACTGGAAAAAACGATAGGCATCCTGATTATGTAGATGCATTTTAAGTCTAGAAGTGAGTATTAAAAAAAAAAAAAAATGGCTTTAACAAATTTCTTAAAGCTGGTTGTATGAACACCCTTTAAAGTGTTCTTTCGTATACATTAGTTGGTTATTTCAAGAAAATTTTATAAGGGTCTTGATTAATTAAGTCAATTTTATGTCTTCTGATCACATTACTCCCAAAACGAAATCCCAAATTAACATCCCAATATCATTATTTATAACAGGTTCAGTACTAGGGCTAAACTGCTAAGATTTATAATAATAGATAATCTACAGATAGATAATAGATAATCAACAGAAAAAAATTCTAGTAATTTTAAATAAAGACGAATGCCACCACTTCCGGTTTTTCCATTTCACCAACATTTGAAAAATTCATCTGCACACTCTATCTGTCTCAATTCGGAAATTTCGTATGTCTACCTTTATTAGTTTCAGAGATATGATAGCCAGAAGATTTTCTACATACACACACATATTGACCAATTGCTAGAAACTAAATTTTTGGACTCAGGAGACCTTAAAACGTGTAAATTAGGTGAAAACCAGATATCAAATTTTTGGACCGAATACAATACTCCCATTACTTACGGTAGTCAGGTAATGGAAATTATAGTTTTTTTTTTTTTTTTTTTTTTTTTTTTTTTTTTTTTTTTAAATACTGAAATGAAAAAAAAAAAATCTATTCCTTTATTTAGCTTATACTTTTTCCCTTTACAAAACTAAAATAATTTATATTTATTTCCTGTAATTCTACAAAAATAATTAATCCTCATCGTTTTTATCAACCGTTAACTTTAAATAGAATATTCGCTTTAAGAAATATCACATTTTAACATAAGTATATAAACATTTAACATTTCAGATTCAAAAAGATTTAAAAGTTTAAACTTCTGGAAAATTTTTCGACCTGCTGTTGTTTTAAACCCTTTTTAACAAGGATTTTTAAATCAAACAAAAGATTTGTTCGACCTGGCAGTAATCTCTGAGAGATCAGAATTGTTACATTGTTTTTAGTTTATCTATTGTTTTTTATTTCTGCTTAATTATTAGCTAGGTATTAGTTGTGTATTGACTATTTTGTACGAATAGTAATTTTTTTTTTTATACGTACCATATAATAAAAATACAAAGTGGTTGAAAAGTCTATAAAATATTTTAAAAATTAATAAAAAATCGAGCAATTTTTAAGTTAAAGATTTCAAAAAAATGTAAACTGTAGTGATTTTTTTCCTTTCAATGATTAAAATATTGTTGAAAAATTCGAATACAGAGAGAGAGCTTTATTATCACAAATAAAGTAAGACGTAGATTATTACTCCACAATTTTTGTCTGTACCTCATTAAGTTCGATATTCCTTTAAAGTCGAATTATAACAAGAAAAGAATTATCAAATCCTTCAATAGACTAGCATAGATCTGTGTGCAAAATCTATATGTAGATTATGAAATTACTTTTGTACAGAAGCAAATATGTGGAACATAAAAAATAAAAAAATGTTCAAACGGATATTTTTATACAATGATGGTCATAATTATAAGGACAAGAGAAAAATCGATGAATCTTAACTCATGTTAGCTGGAAAATTATGCTGAGATTTTGCCTAAAAATTAGTGATAAATGCGTGTTTTATAGCATAATTTAATTTTTTATTTTTTGGAAATTTGTGGAAAATTGATATTTATAAAATGCATTTGGAATTTAGGCAGGCATGCAACATGGACAAAATTATGAAGACAAGTTATTTTATGTGTTATAAAAGCAAAATTCCATGTATTTTGTTTTGCACACGGCACTTCCAGACAATATAAATGCTTAGTAAGTTATTGAGAACGTCGTATTCAATTTTTGCAGTCATGCCACTAGGAACTAAACTTTCGGAGTTTGAGAAAGAGAAACTGGTACCTTTCATAAGTTTAGGACTTACTGCATGTCAAACTGAGACAAAACTGAATAAATCGAAAACTGTCATTTGAAATTTTTTTTAAAAATACCGGCAAATGTAGAGAGTAAAGTCGTACAAGTAGGCCATTTTCTGTTTCTGTGCGTATAAAAAGAATGACATAAAGGCGTGATTTCTCAAGAAAAATAATTAACGACGGAAATTAAACGAGAATTAAGCTTAAAATGCAGTACATGAACAGTTCAACTTTTTTTTTTTACAAAAAGATAAAATGGTTCGTTGTGGAAAGCACTTGTCACGACCATAAAAGACTCGGGTGAGAGTTTGCAAAAGAAAAAAAAAAGCATTACTGTGGGGAAGAAGTTGGATTGTGTATCTGGGCCTTCGAAATTAAACTTTTTCTCATCGGGAAGATAACATATAGTACTAAATCCAAAAATATTTTTTTCCAATAACAGTTTCGCATATGTTCTATAAAAACTGATAAAAAATGCTTCACTCATGATTGGTTCCCAGCCGTAAAATTTGCATAAATTTTCAGCGAACTGTAGCCAAGATTTGGCGATTTTTTTCCTTGTCCTTATAATTTTGACCACCACTGTCTGTTGATATTAGTACAGTATATATATATATATATATATATATATATATATATTGTGCATATTTTAATAGCTATTCCACACAAGTTAGGAATTAAATGCCAGGTCAGGCCTGCCAGGAAATCCTTAAAATTTATCATTAGAAATAAATATTTCTTTAAAATATCAAAATTTCAACATTTTATGAAATAAACAATTGAAAAATTGTATTAAACATTTAAAGTTAATACATTTTCCTATTAATTATAATATTTGTATATTATATTTAATTTAGGTTTTATACAATTAATTAGAAAAAATACATTTGCATCACTGTGTTGATAAATAGGCGTTTCAGAGAAAGATATTTATGTATACATATTTCTTTTTCAGAAAGAATACTGTTCAATGCGTACACTGTTAAAAATTTTCTCCTTGGTTCAACCAAAACATGGTACATTTTTGCTGCCACCATGCGATGGTGAAACATTTTACCATTATTTGGTGCTTTACTAAACCAAGGCTTGGTACTTCAATAGCTACATCCATAAGACGGAGAAATTTTTTACCATAATCTGGTGTTTTTTTTAAACAAGAAACGTCAAATCATAGTAGAAGGTTTCAGCATTGCATGGTTGCAGCTAAAGTTGTACCAAGTTTTGGTTCAACCTAGCAAACTGAAGCTACTGTAGTACCAACATTTGGCTCAACCTTGAACTGAAATTTTTAACAGTGTAAGAAAATATAATTTTTGCAGGCAATATGACATCTGGATAAAATAAAAAGATTTTTAAAAAAATGTATGAAAAAGTTATTTCATATTTCTACGTTTCAAACACATTTGATTTTTTTTTTCAATGTATAAGTTGTTTGTTTTATCCCAGATGAAATAAAAAATCTAAATTCAACTCTAACAGAAGAAAATCAAATAAAAGACGCTTGCATCCAAGTACTGTAAAAACAAATCATAAAAATGAAAACGTTAAGAATTTTATAAAATATTTTAGACAGCAGGGGACAATAAACAAAGTTTTAGATTATGGTGAACACGAAATGATATGTTTTGGAAAGTTGCCACAGGAATTTTAAAAACGGGAATTTAATAAAACTCATATTTATTTCAAATTTCTTACAAAAAAAGCTATTCATGCCGTGAATTTTGTATTTTTTAAACTTCTATATATAGAAAGACAAAATTTTTATGTTTGTTTGTTATTTTTTAGGTCGACGTGCTTTTTTTATTTGGTAAAACATCTTGTGTACTGAATTATTTCATAAAAATTGTTTATTAGAAATTTAATGTGAGAAAAGTAAAATTTATAATGAACAGATTGTTTTACAAATTTTCAAAAAAAAAAAAAAAAAATGTTAACTTTACTTATAATAAGTGTATCTATGAAGCACTAAAATCCTATTAGGCAATTACATAATAGAAATTATTCGTTATTTCTATTATGTAATCTTTATTGTCCTTGTTTACAATTTGTTGACAACAAATTGTAAACAAGTACTACTGATTTGACAAAAATTGCCCAAAATGAAGTAACCTATAAGAATTTTGATGAGGTTGTAAAAATTTTTAAATACTAAAACTCTTCGTATGCATTTTGATTGAAATTATTAATAACTTCGATTACTGTAATGACAACAAGCCTAAAGTCAACACTGACCGCGCATGGCGTAACCTATTGGAGGTTAGGCCAGGAAAGGCTAAAATCATAACTTTCTACAGGAACTCCGACCACGAAAGGTGACCACAGAGATGCTTGGTGGGTTCCCCAGTAAAAGTCTCCGTGAATGAACCTTTAAGTAAGGTGTTTCCAATTTTAAAGATAATTTGCAGGCTTCATGAAAATTTTAAATTGATTGTGAAAATATTTTCAAAAAATATTTTTTTATCTTTAAATTTTTAATTTTTTTTATGAAAGTTGAACGTTTAACTAATAAATTTTTGAGTATTAAAAAAAAAATAATAATAATTTGCTTGCCTAATAAACATTTTAAAAGAGATAATTTATTTCACGTGTCAAAAAGGATATCTAGACAATGTACATGTTCTACGGGAACGAATAATGCATGAAATAATAGGAATAAAAGCTAAAACACAGATATTTTAAACACGTTTGAGGAATATATTGTTGTATCTATAAATATAGGGATATAATTAACATGTTATAAAGATTATTTAAAACAATAGATGGACAGTTTAATTACGGAGAACATTTTCATATTAAACGCTACCATTAGAAAAATCAATATTACTCAATCAAATTACATTGAAAAGTTGTATTATTTTATTGTTTAATTTTTATACAAATATTTTGTACAAACGTCTTTATGCAAACGTAATTATGCGTTTGATTGGTACTATAATGGTATGGGGGTGAACTGTTTAATACCAACTGCATGCGATAAGATTTGCATGGAATGCTCTCCGAGGGGAAACTTAGATTGTATTTGCGTAGATTTTAATGAATTTTTTTTTTTGACTGATATTGAAGGATTAATAATGTGTAGGCGAAGTAAAACACACCAAAAAGTTAGTAGTTGAAAGTTTCTTTATACGTACTTTTTAAAAGAATTTCATAAAATGCAGAAACAAATAATATTTGTTCAGGGTTAAAATAAGTCATCATGATAAATAATAAAACACTTGGCCGTTGCTAAGCGCTGCTGGAATACTAATTAGAATTCCACTTTTAACTTTGCTTCACCTATAAAATATGGATGTCTAACTGTAGTCATGAACTCAATTTTTGAAGCTTTTCGTGCATACATATATATATATAATCACCTTGAGGATTTTGAATCCTAAATGAGGATCCTTAATTCTCTTATATTTGAATTGGTTTGTGACCTCACTCCATGATTCTGGGTCTTTAACTGTAGTTTTAACGGCTCACCGTTTCTTAAATTTTACACGTGGGTTGTGATTTAGTTATTGTACTGATTCGATCTTTCTTTTAATTGTATTTCAGAATTATATTTCTTGATTATTTAACTGGGTTTTTATTCATTCCATATTTTTATATTACGTTGGTTTCTCTCCTGTTCTGGTGAATTTACTTTGATATCAGTTTCTTTTTTGTTTTGTCTGTAGTGAATGTTTCGGGCAGGGAGCAAAGAAATATTTAGCTTTTGCTATCTTTGCGACAGAAAACCATTCACTCAGCTTATTTCGTATTCTACCAGGCCCTCGAAAATGTTAGAATACAAACATACAATTATCCAAGTCCAATTCGTTATACTTCATTTTGCTTTGACAATATTTCATTTTTGGTTTGATTTGGGTAGTCTTTCATATTGATCATATTTATTCTTTGAATGACTAATAATATCTAATAATCTTTATATTACAACTGTATATATTCTCTGATTATCTCTCTCTCTATGTATATAAATATATATCAAATAAATATCATTAATAATGACTTTTTGGCGCTCTTTTTTTTTCTATTTGCTGTAAATCTTACATAAAATCAACTTTCTCTTCATTTTTACCTGCCGTTTTCATAGTACAATCTTTCCCAAATTCCAATTGGTCAATCTTTCTAAATTATACAGTTTCATTGGCGGATTTATTCATCTTTAGAAACTGTTTCACTCGTATATTTAGGAGAAGTAAACTTTGTGTGATTTTCTGAAGTGATGATGGTTTGCTTAAAGCTATGCACTGTCAAGAGTAAAAGTTCAATGTTTCACTCTAAAAAAGTGCAAATTAAAAAGTTTGTCTTTAAGAAATTTAGTGCTCTGTGTTTCATCACTGTACTAGCTCTTTTTAAATAGTAAGCACCATTAAATGGTACTTATGTTTCAAATAGTACAACTAAAATGGTGAAACATACAGCATCAAATTTCTTAGAATGTATGTTGCAGCTAAATTTTTGCAATTTGCAGCATTCTTAGGGTGAAACATTGAACTTTTACTGTTAACAATGTAGAATTTGTAGTATGCAATTTTTATATTTATATTTAGTGGTATAAAATCGAGGCGAATATTAACCAGCGCATATACAATCCTATGATTTAAATGATTCATACATTACATGACGCATACTTTATAATTATATGACATTTATTTACTCTTTATAGTTATGACTCATAACATATATGATTCATGCAGATATTAGAAGGTTTCCTACACTTTGCTGGTCATTATACAGAGTGTTTATAAAGTCCCGGACCCATTTTTATGTTTAATAACTCATAAAATAATAAAGATAGATTAAAATTAATAACATAAATGGTTAGATAGACTCAAAAAGTTTCATAACCCTTAACAATGAACTTCCACGTGTGCCCCCTTCGTCGCACGGAGAATATCAAATCGATAGTCAATTTCACGCCAGGTAGCGGCAAGCATGTCGGCATCCACAGAGGCTATTGCGGTTGTAATTCTGACTTTTAGGTCATCAATGTTCGACACTCTCCTCCTGTAAACATTGTCCTTTACAAATCCCCAAAGGAACAAGTCCAGCGGCGTTATATCAGGTGATCTGGGTGGCCAAGGAATTGGACCTCCTCGCCCAATCCATCTTCCTGGAAAACAGTCATTCAAAGAACTACGAACGATGGTACCCCAATGAGGTGGTGCACCATCTTGTTTCAAAAAGACATGTTGCTGAAGCTCTTCTAGTTGTGGAAATACGACGTTTTCCAACATGTCTAAGTATACGACTGATGAGACCGTCTTTTCTGTAAAAAAGAAAGGCCCAATGACTCGGTCGTGCATTAGTCCACACCACACATTAACCTTTAGGGAATCCCTTTGTGCCTCACAGTATTCGTGGGGTTTTTCAAAAGAGTCAAAAAGTCAAAAAAAGTCAAAAGAGAGAAAAATGCAATTAATAAGCAGACGATATTTAGAAAAGTACAGATATGTAGACTGGAAAATGAAATTATCTGAAATTAACCACACGCGCAGACGATATTTACAAAAGTAAACATATTCAAACCTGAAAAGAAAATATATGAGTTATTCCATCAATAAATGCCATATGTTTGTTTATAACTTCATTATTTTATGAGTAATTAAACATCAAAATGGGTCCGGGACTTTATAAACACCCTGTATATAAAGGATTTTTTTCAAAAAATTAAATTACTCTTTTCATATCAATTTATAAATGAAAACTGTTAATATAATAATGATTTCATTGAAATCAATTAGAACATCATTTCAAGTGATTCTATATAATTTTAGATTTTAAGATTTCTTTAACTTATTACACTGCTGATGGTTGTATTATGCCGCCAAACCGCTTCAAGCAGATCGCACTGCCGTAGGCGGACATTTTATTAATATATTGTGCCGCTAATCTTGCAATTGTTTTGGTTTAAAGTGGTATATTTTTTAACGAATTAATATGACTTATTTCAAAAGAAAGAAAACTCAGAATCGTTGGATTTCTTTTTTGAAGTGAAAACTTCTTTAGGCGCGTTGAGCACTTCTAGGTGAACAAAAATCATGGAAAAAGGTTCATCGTCAGCGAACGCTTTGAAATTCTGCAGGCATTCGTTACCATGACAACCCATTCACCCGTCAGGTCGGGAAGAAACATATTTTTTACCAATTGACATCACGTAGTTTTTCTACTAGGAATAAAAATTGCAAATTTCGAAATGCTTCAGTTTTCTTCTAAATTCTTTGAAACTTACTGTGCGCCATTAACAACGCACGTGATAGTTGCAGTTCAAATTTCATGGATTTTAGAAAAAATTTACATTTTAAATGGAAATTAAATTTTATTCAAATACGCGTATTTCAAATTCTAATTATGATTAAATTATTTTTAATACATCCTTCGAAAGATATTTTTAAGTACTTTTATATTATCGAAAGTGGAATTCGAGATTTCAGCTGATTTACACATTTTGAGGTGTCCTGAATGGGTTTTTCTTTTGTATCTCAACTACTAATTAAAATAATTTCATAAATAATACATCATTAGAAAGCTTTGTTGATTTGGAATCGAACAGTGGATTACAAAAATTTCTACCGCCATATTGCACTGTAATATTTTAAAATTTCAATATTTCAAATTCTAATTATGATTAAATTATTTTTAATACATCATTCGAAAGATATGTTAAAGTTCTTTTATGTTATCGAAAGTGGAATTCGAGATTTCACCTGATTTACACATTTTTTTATTTTTTTTTTTCTGGTATGTTATGTGTCTTTCTGCGACAAGCGGTTCGGAAAGAGATTGCCGGATATGCATGCAGGCAGGTTTTAATGATATAGTATGACTTATATAAAACAATAAGTACTTTCAATGGCATTTGTTAAATAAACGCCAGTGAACATTGTCATATGCTTTTTTTTTTTTTTCAAATTATTTATCTTGAGAATAATTCTTTTATTAATTTTATAACTATGTTTCAATATATATTTTTTTTAAATAAGAGGATGCGAATTCTAAATAGCAGAAATTTAAATGTATTATTTTAGTTAGAGCTATACAATGTTTCATTTCTTGTTAAGAGAATTAAAATATAGAAATAATTAATTACTAGTGGAAACAATAATTTCATAAGTTATCGGATTCATTTAACGTAGAAATTTTTCTTTCTTTCTTTTTTGACAAATATACAATAATAAATTAATTTAAACTTGCGGAAATTCATTTAAACATTTTATCTTCTATAGAAACAGTTTCTTAACAGACACAATATGTTAATCTTTAGTTTACCATACTTTTAAAATTAGGAAATCGAAAATCACGCCTTCAGATAAAACTTCTCCTTTTATATTTATGGTAATCAATGCGTTCCCTTAGCAACAAAGATCATTGTATTTCCTCTTGTAAAGCTAGCGACCCTTTAAACGTTTCAATAAACAAAGTGACACGCAGACGCATTCTAATGAAGTTTTATCAGCAAATTTCAGCACATTTGTTAGAAATGAGATAAAAGATAAATTTAACACTGTGCTAAGACAAAGAATTAAATCTAATAAATTTGATACCCTTCGTACAGCTCGTAACAAGAGCATGGATTATTAAATGGATTGTACTTGAATATTTTGAAACTAAATTGAGAGTAAATTTTAAGTAAGAATAAAATAAATAAGTTTGATAAGACTGATTAAAAGCCAGGATATATTAATCTCTTATTTTTAAAATTATAGGAAAGCAAATTCAGGTGATGATGTAAATGCTATTTTTTAATATTTATAGTAATTAATATGTTTCCTTGCAAAGGAAGATTACAGTGTCCCCCTTGTGCCCCCTACTGTCAATTCCTTAAATATTTTTTATACACATAGTTCAAAGCAGTTACATTCTAGCGAAGCTTTATTAGCAAAAAGATTTTGCTATAGAAAAGATAAATTCTAAATTTAATGTAAAGCAAATAATTATTTGAAAGAAATTTCTATTATAGTTAAGAGTAAGAGATTATTTTAGTGAAATGTTTCACCTATAGTATTTTTTGATTATACCAAGAGTATATTTTTAAATAAAAATAATATAAAATCTATAAAATCTATTATTTTTATTGAAAGATTACTCTCGGTATAATTTAACATTTTTGTGAAGATCGTAGAATTGAATACCGGTATAAGATTATTGTACATTTATACAATATATATTTTCAATAAATATTTTTAAAATAAGATTTATGATAAAATTAAACGTATTTAAATGTTAATCATATTTTCTTTCGTATTAAAAATATACAGGATCTTTAAATCACCAAAGAAATCGGAACTTTTAATCGGAAGAACTTTTTTAACCATATAAACATTTAAAAAAAAAAAAAAAAAAATCATTAAAAAATTCGCATTACTTCTCGAGGTTTAAGTGTTTTTGTACGGTAGCATATTTAAAATTAAGGGTGGATTTTGAATTTAAAGTTGATTTCTCTAAAACTGTATTTTTATGCTTTGCGTGCATGGCATTTCTGAAGCTAGTGGATGGAATTATTGAAATTTTTTCTGTCTGTGTGTCTGTGTGTCTCTGTGTGTGTCTGTTATCAACATATATCAAGAACAAATAATAGCAAAAGTCCAAACTTGGTATTATAAATGTGTATGATACAGGGATGCTACATTAAACTTTTCGTTGAGATCAAGCGAATGATTCGTGTACAGGGACACCCAGGAGAATTCAAAGGCATTACGGCTATGGGGGAAATTGCAGGCAAGTTGAGTGTAAATATATATAGACTGCACTCAAATGAAACATATATATATATATATATATTTATACGCATAAAAACATGGTTCATGTAGAATATTATATGAAAATCATTCAGTGTTCGTTTACAGGGCTACACAATAAAACTAGATTATAATGCGACAATGCTTGAAAATTTATGGAAGTGTATTTCAGGTTGTGCCGTGTGTTATTAATATAGGATTATATTTATGTGCACCACATGGTGTGTACATACCCTTCAGAAGATATACAAGGTTGCCATTATTTAAACCTCAACGTTCTTTTTCATTGTTACTGGAAGTGCTTTAGTATAATATTTTATAATGTCCAGGAATGCTGCTAAGAAATTGAATTTAGTTCCTCATAGTCATATAGTAAATATTATATTTTTTAAGCTAAATAATCGTCACTTTTTTTAAAAATATTGAAATGTTTTGAGACGTCCGGAATACCGAAGTCAAGTTTTCAACGTTTGATCTTTTCTTGTGTCTCTTAAATAAAAAAAAAAGTACACTTCATACGGTTTTGTTAAATAAATCCTTGTCGAATTCTGTTCTTAGTCAGTTTAAGAACATGATTCGATAAGGATTTATTTAACAAAATCGTATGAAGTTACTTTTTTTGCATAGGAATTTTTGCTAGTGTTCGGACACTTTTGTCCGAAGACTTTGTACTGTACTATAAGTTGAAAATGAAAGTAAAGAAGAATATCTGAAAAATTTAAAAGATTCAAATAATAATAAAAATAAATAAATAGGAAAATAAATAAAATACATATAGATTTTTTTCCCATAAAAATGCCTTTGTATACTTTTAACCAAAACAAGTTTTATGTATATATACATGGATGTGTATATATGTGCATATTGAAAGCAATTATTAAAAAAAAAAAAAAACTTAAAAATATTTTTATAGATTTTACCTAACAGAATCTTTTTCTAAAGAATTTTTATATATATATATCGTTATTCAATAAATACATTTTTTTTTCATGTTTTAATTATGAACAATGAAGTTTGCATTTTTTTAAATAAAAAGATATTAGCTAAAATATTTCCTTCTTTTAACTCAATCTGTTAGGCAGTTCGGCATACTATTTTTCATCAAAAAATATACTCTACTTCCTGGTCTTATCATATCTTTTATCAAACTACTTAAGATGTTTTTTTACTTTTTTTTTTTTTTTTTTTTTTTTTTTTTTTTTAACAAATTTGATAGCACACGATAAATTAAATGATGTAACATATATCAAGTTTCAGAAAAATTAATTTAAAAAAAGTAAAATGTAATACATTTTTCTAATTATCTTAAAAGAAAAAATTTCAATGGAAACTTCATTAATTAAATATAAAATTCTTTCCTCATTTTTCATAATTTTTGTATAATTTACAAAGAAAAAGAGGAAAAAAGAAAAAGTAATATATTAAAAATATAAAAATGCTTGTAATTGCTATTTGAAATGAATTTACTTGAAAAATGGTAGCTTTATCAAACTAGCTTTTCACAGAAAAATAATTATTAAAAAATATTTTATTAAAAAAAAATTTAATTATTAAAAAATATTTTATTCCAAAAGAGTTTATTATGAGTATTTGTTTATTAAAAGGGCAAATTTTATTTATACTTTGAAATAGACACTGTATGGTTATCCAAAATTATAGATTAGAGTTTGCATGAAAAAAATATTATTTATATCTAAACTATGCTATGGAGCACATTTTTCAAAAATAAAGCAACTTTTCTCTTTAATTAATCGCAGTATATTAATAATAGCGCGGATATTCCGTAATCTATTTCATTCTTCTTTAAAACACACTGAGAAAAAATTCTGTAACTGACATCTAGAATCTAAATTATGACTGTAGAAAAAACAGTTCCATGTCATCCTTATAAATTCTAGTCTCCTTTAAAAGTGAATGCTAGAAACTCCTATTAAAATTCTAGAGAGTTTGTCTATATTATCGAGGTCATACCGATTTGAAAATATCTCCTAATAAATGTGAACACAAGATGCTGGTTTCAGCAACTATAATCTTGGTTTATGACCCAATTCTAGATAATCAAGCGAGATTGTCTCGCCAAACAAAAGATTCAGAATATTCAGAATATTTTTTACCATCTAGAAATGTATAGACTAGAAATTCTCGACCATTTCTTCTATTCAGTTTATTGGCGTGCCTTATGCGCATAGCTCGGAAATCTATATTTCTAGTTAAGGGATTTAGAAAATGGCCGCTTATTCATTCTAGATGAAGGCGATATATATATATATATATATATATTGTCAGTGCTTTTTGATGGAGTCTTTAGACTATGTTATTCGTTCTTCCTTTTCAGATTGTGAGTTCAATTACCAGAAAAGTATATTAATAATACCACGGATATTCCGAAATCTATTTCATTCTTCTTTAAAACGGAGTTTTCCGTGTATTTATTTGAGAAATCCCTTAAATTAATGAGGGTAACTTAAATTTATAAGTTTGTAAGAAATAATGCCACACGCTATCTCTTTCGATTCAAGTGCTCGATATCACGCCGACTTTTCGATGTTGTGTTAGGTTGGAAAATATAAAATCTTGTCATGATAAATCTAGTCACAAAATATAGCCACTGTAGTTTAGAATATAAAAAACGAGGGAAAAAAAGGCTAAAAATCCATAGAAAAAGCATGGGATGAAAACGAAAGAAACTCACAATGTTAAATGTGTTAAAAAAAAAAGGGGGGGGGGCTAACATTGGAGGAAACAGAAGGGCAAAAATGACTTGAAAAAGTCATCGAAGAGCGGGAAAAGACTTGGTTCAGGGACCTTAAGATATCGTCGAGGGTTTAATACGTCTAGCCTATCATGTGTATTAGTTGAATCTAGTATTATCTGATGATGGCCTCGGAGAAAGTGTAAGGTTATGCATAATAGTGTTGGATTAGTATCGGAGAAGGTTGCAATCTGGTTTAGCTTGGTGTTTGGTTCCAGGTAAAAGTTATGAAGTGTGAGAGAAAGTAGTGAGGTTTTTATATTCATTTGGATTTCAGGTTTTCTAAGTTACATGTTTTAAGGTAATTAAAGTGTAGTTTTTTTTTTTTTTTTTTTTTTTGCTTCAGTTTATTCGATAAAATAAAATTTCAAAAGAATAGAGGAGTGCTTTTTGGTGGAGTCTTTAGACCATGTTATTTGCTCTTCCTTTTCACATTGTGAGTTCACTACTAGAAAACCATAGATGGTTAATAGTTGTTAAAAATGAAAGTTTTGTGACTACATTTCTTATTGCTAGTTAGAGATTAAAGTTACTTACCGTAATTTAGTATATATAAGCCGCATTGGTAGATAAGCCGCAGCTTATTAAAATGTTGCTAAAAAACCAATGCTCTTAGATAAAACGCACCGGAAGGTAAGCCGCGGTTTATGCAAGCATTGTTACGATGATGTAACAGATAGATAAGGATAAAAGATATCAGTCTTCTGACATCTACGCAAGTTAATAAAATAATATAATTATAAATGTAATAATTATAAATGAAAATAATAAATTATTTAAGAAATAATTCGGTATAAAGAAAATAAAATCAAACTATTCCAGTATGCAGATGTAATGCAACAAATATGAAAAACAAGGTAACAAGATGGTGAAATCCGGGCATATATACAAAGTCATAAAAATAGTTAATTATAAATGAAAGTAATAAATTATTTTAAGACACTGTATTAAATATATATATATATATATATATATATATATATATATATATGTAATTAAAACAAAACCAGTATACAAATACGATGCAAAAAATCAAAAATAAGGGAACAAGATGGCAACTCCAGACGATATGCAAATTAATCAAAATAAGAGATTATTAGTTAATAAATTACAGATTATATTAGCGTGAATCAGTGCTCCAGAAACTCGAATACTAAACTTCTGTTTTTTGGGGGAAATCGACTGTTCCAATAAGTATGCACGACGGAATTTGGCATTATCATTAGATAGCCCGCACTGATAAATAAGCCGTAGTCCCCAAAAATCTTTTTTTTTAATGATAGCCCGCGGTTTATCTTCACTAAATTACGGTATACAAAAAATTTTGGTAAGTGTAAATTATTGATTCTATAAGAGTCAGATGTAAGTTAAACTTAATTATGTGAAAGTCAATTATGCGTGTGCAAGATCACCATAACCCTTAGTTTAAAGTACTTAATGAAGAAGTTAAGTTTGTTTCTGACTTGTCTTCATTTGCATCATAAAGACATTTTTAAAGAAAAATGGAAATATATCGTAAGGAAAAAAAGAGAAAGAAGGTTGGAAATTTCATAATTTAAAATATATGCAGTCGTGTCTGTTTATACCAAATTTACACTTACAACGGAATAACTGACATTCCTTTTAATTTTACTGGCAAAATTATTAATAAGCGGTTTAAAACCAATGAAGTCAAAATTACATGAGATCTGCATATCGAAGAGGAAAATTCTCCTTCATTTTCCCTATCTATATTAATAAAATCAGACTTTTGTCTGTAAATTTGTCGGAATCGAAAAATTTTGCGATATCTTCACGTTTCACACCCCATGGAAGCCGAAAATGACTTCAGAAAATTTTGCCTGTGTGTGTGTGTGTGTGTGTGTGTGTGTGTGTGTCATCGTGTCCGTCGCTTTTTTTGTCCGGGCATCACTCGAGAACGGCTGGATAGAATTCAACGGCGCTTGGCAGAAACTGAGGTCTTCACCCAACTTAAAATTATATCTATCAACTTTTCAGAAATTCCACCCCGTTCCCCCCCTGGGAGGTAAAAGACTAAAACACGTTTGTCCGGGCATCACTCAAGAACGGCAGGACGGAATTCAACGGCGCTTGGCAGAAACTTAGGTCTTAACCCAACTTAAAATTATATCTATATAAATTTTCAAAATTATGATTAGTGATTAAATTGTGGGTAAAAAACGCCTGCGCATGCGCATAAATATTTTTTCGCTAAAACGCTTTGAATGGAAAAATAAAATATAAAAATAAATTCTTAAGTTAAAGACTTTTTTATTCGCGTGATTCGCACTACAAATTATGAAAAGATTGAAATGAAGTGTTGCCATCTAAATTTCGTACTTTAGTTAATTTTAAAAAATCTAATTGTCGTATCGAAAAACTGTTTACACCCCAGGATTCAGAAAAATCACCCCTTTCATTTGGTACTAAATTTGTAACGATAGGTCTAATATTTCTAATTTATTTTTCCCCTTTTCCGTTTTTCCGTTGCCACTTAAATTCCATACTTTAGTTATTTTTTAAAAATCTAATTGTCGCATCGAAAATCTGTTTGCACCCCTAGATTCAGAAAAATCGGCCCTTTCATTTGGTATCAAATTTATAAATATAGGTCTGATATTTCTAATTTATTTTACCCTTTTTCCGTTTTCAACCCAGATTCGATGTGGAACAGCTTTAGTATTGGATCCCTTTGGCAAAATTTGAAATTCGGCACCGAAGTAGCTCGGACGTTTCTCGCCAAGATCTTTAATTGCACAATTGACATAGCCAATTCAGTTCATCGCAAAAATGGCTTAAAATATTTAAAGTCACCAAAGGGTTGCGATACTTAAGCTGTGCTTTCTGTATTTATTTATTTATAATACTTGTCTATTAAAGACTTCTGTGGTCACGAAATTTCGTGTGTAAATTGTTTGTATGCATCCGGCACTTATTGTAACTGCATTTCACGAAATTCGAATTCCCCCCCCCCCCCTTCTCGGAGTCGGAGGGCAATAAACATGTGTAAAAACATGATTTTCCGTTTGAATTCGCTTTGAATTATCTTAGATTGGCGAATTTTGGTGTGTGGATATTGATACAGTGTACGCATTATGTACATTAGTGGGATTTTGCAAAACTTCGAACTCACCCGCTGAGGATGGGGAAGTAAGAAGTGGGTAAGTTGTGCCGAAGACAGTGGGGACCCAGACTCCTCACATTGGGAGCGAGAAAACCTCTACCAATCACAGCGAGAACTTAGGTTATTAATAAAGATATGGCATTTTCACAACTCATTTAAGTTTAATGTCCAGCGAAGCGGGCAAAGCCTGCTAGTGTTTCATATAAACGATTTGTAAGTATTCAAAATTCATGTTGTTGATCATTTAATATCAGTTCACGTCATTTTAATGCAGAAAGTGTTTTCTTAGGTTCATAACTAATCACGATGCTTCGACTTGTTTGCCTATGAAACTGAAAGTAAAACACACAAGAGAAATAAATCGCATTTAATGTGAGGTAAATCCCTGTTTTCTGTCGCACGGAGAAATAGTCTATAATCCTTGTTTTAGATTAAGATATTTACAATTCCGTAACTATTGATTATGAAGTAAGCTATTTACGTTTCAATTATATTAAACAACATAACAAATAATATAAGCTTTTTGGGATTTCAACGTATATAAAGAGTATTTTTAAATGAAAAATAAAATTGCTAATATTAGTAATTAGTGTTATTTATGCTGTTAAGATAAGAATTTATTTTTATAATAATACAACTTTTAATGAATCATAAAATAAATAAAAGTTCTTAATTAAGATGGTAATGAAAAAATATATTTAAAAAAAAAATGGTCATTGGTAGTTTATAAATTAGTACCAGAGGCCTAAAATTATTTAATACAAGAATGGGGATTTTCTCTTTCTCTTTTCTACTTTTACAAATAGTTTTCAAATTAATGTCTTCCCCCCCCCTTTTACTTATACGTTTTTCAATATTAATTATTTCTGAAGTTACTGTTGTACGGAGGGTCGCCTTGCATTTCAGGCAGTAATTTCATATTGACCAATTCCTATTCCAAGAAATCGGTTAAGTATAGAACCATTGAGTATGTCGTCAATGCGCGGTGGGGTAGGAATAAGAGATTTCAAATTCTTTAAGAAATAATAATAAAAAAAAAGTTTATCCATACTACTCCAAAACTGAAAAGAAATTCTTTATATAACAAACAGTTAATTAAGAAATGGAAAATTATACGTCAGTCGTGAAGCAGAGCATGCAAAATTTTTTAAAATATAAAGTTACTTAATGCCACATCAAACTTACATACATACATGATTCTTCATACATCAAATATTGAAAATACGAAAAGCAATGAGATTCTTTAATTGTGGTGAAAAGTTTGCCAACCGACGCACTGTAAAAAATATGTCCTATTTGCTGCCAGAAATTCTCTGTAATTTATTAAAATACGTTCTGACAACGTAATTTTTTCGTAAATTACGCGTATTTTCTCAAATTACAGAGAATTTCTGGAAGAAAACACGTTCTGACAATGTAATTTTTTCGTAAATTACGCGTATTTTGTCAAATTGCAGAGAATTTCTGGCAGCAAATAAGACTTTTTTTTTTTTTTTTCTTTTACAATGTATACCGTGAAGTAAGAAATCTGAGCCTTAAACTTGTAAACAGTCTTAACTTACATGAATAAACTATCGACTTTTACACCGTTGAACATACAACTAATGGTAATATACATTAATATGAATGCTGACGCTATGGCACACATCATTTTCAAATGATAATATGTCTTTCCTTTTAAGAATTCGCCCGAATGTTGTTACTGAGAACATAGGCTAATAGTACGGAGAAGAGAGTTTATTTTTTATATTGATTTCATACACAAAAATTCCTAATTATAAAACTCACTATGAATATTTATCAATAGTATTCAAAACAATAAATGTCAATCGTAGTATACGTGAAAGGGAGAGTGGGTAATAGGGTGGTCGTACAAATTCGATAGCGTGTAACTGGATGACGAATTCGATTTAAAAAAAAAAAAAAGTATTCAAGTAATTTTATAATGCTTCAAACTAAATACTAGGAATTTTTTATATAATAAATAATAAAAAAAAATTGTGGATTTTGCGTCAGAACCTCTAAATATTTGTAATCCTTCTAGGGACAGTATTTATTTAATATGCAAAGCCAATAGAAATTACGAACCAGGTTAAAAAAAAAAAAAAAAAAGAAAGAAAGAAATAGCTTTATTATTTTATTTACAATATTTAATCTTTAATAGTTCTGAGATATACTGGTAATAAAAGAAATTTTATACTAAATCGTTTAATATTAAATCAATAATTTAAAAATAATATTTCGGGGTATACGAGTTCTCTTTTAATGAAACTCGAAAATAATGAATTTGATTGTAATACAATTATATTTAAATGACATGCAAGGCAATAGTTTTTTTTTTTTTTTTTTTTTTTTTTTTAATATATATATATATATATATATATAAACTTATTTTTACGTAAAATGAAAACACATCAATCACTTTTATCAGCGAAGCTTCCTGCGTTTTTCTTTTATAGTAAAACTAGATAAAAATAAACTCAATCTTATACGTGAAATTGCATTAAAAATAACTTAACTTTTTTTACATCTTTATACCGATTACAACGTAATTTATTGACATGTAAATGCGTAACCCTAATATTAATGATAAACTGTTTTTATACAGTAATAAAAATAAATGTTTATATTACTTTTTAAATTTTTATTTTTTAACGTTGTTTTAGGTTTTAAAAAAATCATGAGGTAATTAATCATATTTATTTATTTATTTATTTATTTTATTATTATTATTATTATTATTATTTGAATGGGGAAAGTGAAAAAAAATCAGGCATTTTTTAAATCTTTCGTAATCGTAAAAAGGATGTACAGGTAATGTAATGATATGTTACTTAAACAACGACAATTTTTTTAACAAGTGTTATAAGTTAATTTGTCTTTAAAATAAAGAATTTAAATGTTTGTGTACTTACCTCTATTAGAAAAACCACTTTTAATAAGCTAAGAATTTTTGAGAGTTTTTTACATTGACTAAATTATTTAACAATTAATTAAAAAAATATAAATAAATAAAAATTGTTTTTGACTTCGATTCGTCTATCTATCCGTCTGTCCGTGCTCCCATTTAAGAAAATATTTTTAGAATGTATTTTTATAATTGTCGATAGAGAATTTATAATCTGTTACTTAGGTTTTTTTTTTTTTTAAGTCTATTTTTATTTTGATAAATTTAATTTCATTTACTTAGTTATAAGTTTATGTTATCATTTTTGTATTTATGATTTTGTTTCCAAAATATACAACAGTGTTTATATCATTTCATTGAAATAACACATAACAGCTATAATATCAAAAACAATAGTTTTTCCAAAATAATTTGTGTCAGATCAATTATTCATTGTAAAACAATCAACAAATTGAGCAAATCCATTTGGTCTTTAAAATGCCCAAGCATTATCAGTATAGCATTTTCCTACGCATTTATAAATATATTACTTCAATAAATAAATATTACCATAATATATTACACAGAGGAGTAAGCCTTAAAAACTTCGTAAGCAAACACCATAAATTGGAAAATTACGCTTAAATTATTTCATTTGATATAGTTAAATACGAATCCTACGAAAGTTAAATACGTTCCTTCACTTGACAAAAAAAAAAAAAAAAAAAAAAAAAGTAGTGCAAAATGTTTCTTCCCCACTAATGTACGTAGTGAGTAATGTATAATCCATTTTTTTTTTTTTTAAACAATTTTTGTGTTATTTTAAATTTTATGTTGTTTGTTAAAAAAAATTATTATTATCATTATTGTAGATCAGCAGGTGTAAATTTTATTACAGTTGCCATGGTTTTTCCGGAATAGAAGCTCTACTCATCATAAAAATATATATGAATAGTGAAGAAATGAATTGTGAGAAAATATCTCTCTATTTTTGAATTATACTACTTTTTTTAATATAATGGAAAATAAAACAACATTAAAAAAGCACAAATTAGAGAAAAGAAATTAAAAAACTTCCAAAGTTCTTTCATCAGTGCGTGTAAAAATTTTACAAAAGTACACCAAACATTTTTTGCGAAGTTTAATTTATCAACAGTCATTTTAATCTAGGTAGAGCATCAAAAATATAAATAAATTATAAAATTTTACAAAAATGAAAAATAAAATAAAATAAACCCAAATAGTAGTGACATAAACGATCTATTTTTATCTAAGTAGATAACTTTACAGAAAAAAAAATGTAGTTTTAAAAATATAAAATTTATTTCAGCAAGCTCTATTTTAAACCTAAAAACTATTAATAAAATAAACAGAATATAAAGGATTTTTACATATTAACAAAAAGGTTTATGATAAAAGTGTTAACAAAATAGACTTTCTATTTTTATACAAGAAATTATAACAAATATATATATATATATATATCCATCGCTAATATGGCGACGAAAATTCAAAAGCCGCCAAGGGAGAGATATAATAAAGTTTTGTAGCACGATAATGTTTACTTATTTATTTATTGTTTTATGTACCAATGACTACACTAATTTAACATACAAATAAATGAGCAGCTGTGTGTGACTTCACTTGCACGCTGTCGAGCAGAATTTTTTTTTTTTTTTAATTCTAATTAATATTTAAATAAATAAGTTTAATGGGAAATATATAAAACCATAGAAACATTACATGTCTAAAATACTTCAGAAATAGTGCCCATAGCATATTGTTACAAGGGATTAAGTCTTTTCCCTGCATCAATTGTACTGTTTCAAGGAAAGCAGTTTTACAGGCATAGAGAAAATAAGAAAAGGCAGTTCATTCACTTTCATTGGGATCAGCTTTGGCGACAAACTTGACGAGTGAGCGACCAAATTTCGCTAAAAATGAATTCGCAAATTTTCGCCCCAAAGTTGCACAATCTTGTGCAACTTTGGGGGTTTTACAATGAATTGCGGATAATAATTTTAACTTTAAAATATCAGAAGATGGCCAATTGCTAATTTAAACTGCTAAAGTGTTTTTTGAAAAAATAAATAAAAAAATAAAATAAAATAAAATAAAAGTTCTTATGTTATTTTGAAATATTTGAATAGATTTTGAAATAGGGCGATGGTTATATTTTTAAAAAATTTTCCTAAAATTATATAGATACATTGAATACATTTTATTGTTAAAAAAAAAAATGTAATTTGTTTTGTGTCGAAATTTTTTTTTATTTATTTATTTATTTGTAAATTTATTTCTTAGTTGCTTGCGAATTTTATAATAAAGAAATTAATTTTTATATTTGAAAATATTTTACATTAATATTCATAAAATATTAAAAATTTTAGCCTATGAACTGTCCTTATCTGTTTTCTCAAGTTTTAAGTGTTGTTGTTACCGTTTAAATTTGACAGGTCATTTATAACGTTGAGAGATGCTCAAATCAATATTTGCATTAAACGTCACACACTAAATTTTACAACTCTTTAAGATCCTTTAAAGTGTATGAGTACCGCAACTTGATTACCACCGGTTATTTCAGTCAAGTGCTTGAGTGACAGGTCTGGCAAAATGCATATTTATTAATTTATAATGCTAATAATAAGGGAAATTTAATAAGATTTATTAAGTGTTTAATTAAATAGTTCAAAGTTATAACTAAAACTAGTTTTATATAAATTTTGATTGAAATGACGGTTTTATGAAACAGAATAAATTATTTGTTGGAAAACAAATATCCCAATACCTAAAAGAGATATCAATAAATATCGCATTTGGTGAATTTCAAAGTAACGGAGGTTACACTGTAATAGGTTCTAAAAAATAAGTATATACTGTCTCAAAATAGCCCCGAAACAATATATACTTAAATTTGAATACTTACATTTTAAAATTGGGGTTGACCAACATGAATCCCAATACCTTCATGTTTGACGTGTCAATGTACTCAAATATGAGTACATGGGTTTTCAAATTTAAGTAAATATTGTTTCGGGGCTATTTGAGACAATATATACTTATTTTTAAGAACCTATTTTTTACAGTGTACATATACACACAAAATAAATGCTGAAAAAGATTAAAGACGCACACTGATGCTTCAGAATACATAGAAATTATTTTTTCCTGGTAAAAGCAACACTAAACATAAACTTAACAGGTTTCAAAAAATGTTTCTAGCATATTAAAGCTGTGAAAAAAAAAATATTTTTTAACTGTAACTGACGTAACATAACTTGGAACGTCATTTGTACTATGAGTCTTATAATAATAATAATAATAAATCTGTGAATCTATTCTATAAATTAAAGTAAATAAATAAATAAATAAAAATAATTAAATAACATCACAAGACATGCATGTAATTAATCATACTCTTGCTATAAGAATTCAGCCATTTTTTGCTGTAATAAAAATTTAAAAAAATTTTGAAACAGACGTTACTGGATGTAACAGATGCTACCTTGTATGACAGGCATGTTTACACATACACTAAATGATAAATTAAGAGTTGAAATGTAATAACTTAACTTCTTATAAACAATAATAGAATTACAAAAGTTATATTTAAACCCTTTTAAGTTCAATAAATTCATGCAATAATTGATAAACCTAGCATTATAAATATTTAAAAAAAAAATTCAATATTTTTATACAAGTGTAATTGAAAGATGCATATAAAAAAATTACAATATACATTTTCCGTCACTTTTTCCACAAAATAAACTTAGTATAAGAGAAAAGCAATAATAGTTTCTAATTTTAGAGACAACAAGCTTTCCAATGATATACAATAACTGTTATGAATATTTCTTTAAAACGACTTTCTTCCAAAACTGTTTTTATATTAGCTGGAATTCACCATTTTTCATTTAATCAAAACTCATATATGATAAAATGTTTTATATGAATAAAATGAGAGTTTTAATTAATAATATAATGAAAATAAAAATAGCATTTTTAAGTCATAAAACAATTATAAAGCATATTCCTACGTTGTTTAATAATATTTTTTTTTTTTTTAAAGAAATAAATGAAATATTTTTGAAAGTCAAAGTGAAATATAAATAATAAAATATTTCATTCTTCTAATAAAAACATCGCAAAGTATAAAGTATTAACAATAAAGTTGTATTCTTCATTAAATTAGCGCAAATACTTGATTATTTTTTTTTATGTAATAGAAAACCTATTCAAATTCATAACAGAAAGAAAGATGAAAAATGTTTAACTCTAATTATAAAATAATTATATACAGATTTATTTTACTATTGCATAATAATAATAAATTAAAATTCTTTTGTGGATTGAAATACACAAAGAACTTAAGTTTTGAAACTGACAGAATAAATACAAAAATAAATCTCGCATTTCACTGAAAGGAAAATATCTCAAAATGTGAAATAAGTAACAACAAAAAATATAGCTTGTAAGAACATTGACCACAAAAAAAGTTTTATTAGTTAGAAAACGTGTTCACAAAGAAAAAAACCCTCTTTATTAAAAAAAGAAAAAGCATGAAAGAATTTTGATGTTACTACTTTTATCTGAGTGAGTTTATTTTGTACGTATCAGTGTTGCATATATTTTATTAAAATTGCAAAGAATATTTCAGTGTATTAAATCTTAAAATAATTTTTGAATTTTTGAATTCCTTTAATTTCGATGGACCATCTTTATAGTCCACATTAGATTTTTTTTTTTTTTTTTTTTTTTTTACTTTTAAGACAAAGAGATACTGTTTTCAAAAGAAACTACAAAATTAGCTACAAGATCTGGCTCCTTTGTTAGATTCCTTGCTTTCCCTTTTCATTTGGTAAAACAAATAAAACTTATTAGAATGATGGTATAAACACGACTAGGTTATATCATAAAAAACAAAATTCATATAAAATGTTTATATATAGTTAAGAAATCCTCGAAAGATAGTAAATTAAAGATCTAGAAAACTATTTATTGAATCTGTGATGCGTTTCTTTCTTTGGTGTCATATCTCATCTAAATGACCACATGGCGGTAAACTATTTTGCAGTCTTTTGCTTACATTCAATGCAATAATAAAAATTTCGTTGAACTTCACTTAAATATTTTAACAATGTAGATCATTTGGAAAAATATAATCTGAAATATGCTATTAAAATAGTTGTACCACTTTTAACCAAACTTATGTAAATAATTGCAGAACCCATTAAATTTATATATTTTTTAATTATAACTAATCAAACTAAATTAATTACATGCAAATTAATTAATATATAATATTATTGTAATTTATTCATTTATATTGTACTGTTTTTGTGTCGTTACACATACAAAATTAAAATATAAGATAAAATTTATCAATAACTCAGAGTAACGGTTTTATTAAAACGACAAGGAAATTTTAACAATAAACTAGATATGTTATTACACATTAGTCTAACTAGCACAGGAAATTTATAAACCATGATAATTGAACAATCGATTTAACTTTGCTATAAACAAAATTTATTACTCTTGGTTTTCATATAACAAAATTTTGGAATTATAATAAAATTAAACTTTTCTAAATCAGCAAGCAATTTTCATTCTCAAGCTAACCATATTAATCTTATTACTTTTCTAAATTAATATACGTACTGATTTGTTTGGGTGTGTACTGGCAAATAGGTGTTGCTGCGCTGCAATTTACCCAGTGAATAGGAAGGCTAATTCTCAAAATTTTATGCCACATAACGCACATAAAATTTGAATTTGGTTTCTTAATTTTATGGCATTTAAGTGTATATCGAACGATAGGTAAAGCTGCTATCCTAATTTTACACATGGCTACACCTCAGCCTCTATTGATTAAAACTGCACCAGACTCCATATCTAAAACTTTTATTGTGAGAAGGTTTAAGTACATACATTAGTTTTACACAATACATTAGTTTTATTTTAAAATGTTTTTGTACTTTTATAGCCTGCTTTTTACTAGACATATGTATGTAAAAATTTATTTTATATTCAAGATTTGACTTAAAATGTAATTTTTTGTTAGAAATGAAATAAAACAAAATAAAAGGAAAATATTTTTCGTATTCAGTAAAATAAATGTAAACACTGTAACTTCAGCCATCATGATTTATACTCAAAATTTAATTAATAATCATCGGCTCTGATTATTATCTTTGCGCCCTGGGAGACGTTAATTCTGCGAAACAAATTCATAATCAATCATGAAATTCGACAAGATATTTATTAGATTTTTGCATATGAACATCCAAAAAACTTTAACCTCTATCCATTTACGAAAATTGTTTATACATAATTTTGCGCATCTAGACAAATTAATTAAAAAATACGTTTACTTACAAAATATATATTATTTTAGTTTGGTATTCACCATTTCATTAGTATTAATCAGTGTTAAAAAAGAGAGAGAGAGAGAGATAGAGAGAGAGAGAGAGAAATAAATTGGATTGCATGTTGATTATTCCTTTTTGCCTTTTAATGAAAAAATTATTATATTTCCTATAATACATTTTATGTATTATTATATTTGAAAAAAAAAAATTCCTATTTTTAATGGTCTTAAAAGGTTTTAAATGGTCTTTTAGGAATCCCAACAATCCAAAAGCACAGGGATTTATGTCGGGTGAACGAGGAAACCAGGCACCTGGTATTACACGATCATATTACACGATCATATTACACGATTCTCTTAATTCTTCTTCATATTACACGGTTCTCGCTAAAATTAGCACGAAGCAACTCTTTGACTTGGCGCCCAAATTGGAGTGTTGCTCCACCCTTCATGAAAACTGTCGTCTGCAAATATTACCGTTCCTGTAAAGCAGGAATGGCTTGTTGTGGAAACAGTTCACTGAACCTTGCACTTGTGGCAGAGCACCTTTCAGGACCTTGAGGAGTGAGAGTGTTTAAAAAAAAATGGTCCTAGAATAACATTTGCAGTAATTCCACACCATGCTTTTACGTAATCGGAATGCAGTGATTGTTGATAAAGGACATTAGGAGTTGAAGTACCCCATATTCAGCAATTATTATTATTCACAGAACCATCTAAAGAAAAGTGCACTTCATCTGATCATAGAAAGAAATTTCCCAAGGCCACGCGTCATCAACATCTGTTCTCGTCAGAAATTGGCAAGCAAATTTTCAGCGTGTTTGGAGGCCTTGGGAATGCAGCTTTTGCACCATGTGGATTTTATACGGATACATTTTTAAATGGATCACAGGATTTTCCGTACTTTCATCCAAGGAATCGCCAACTCACGTGACACCGACCGACTACTAGCTGAAGAATAGAGAGAACTGGAGCTCATTCAATCACAGCAGTAGTGACTTCTGCGACAGTTTTATTCACAAACGATTTCAACCTTGTTCTTGGAAGCACATCCAAGTCACCAGTCTCTTCAAATTTCCTAATTATCTTCTTGAAACCATTCTTCAACATGGCCTCTTTTAGCAATCCTCTTAAAACAACGGTATTCATGCAGTGCAACTAAACTAATCCTGCCGTTCTGATAAAACAATTTTACCACTAACGCTCGATCTTTCTTCTGTCAGGGCATAATTAATAATGACAAAGGCACGCAGAAAGATTTTCTGCTTCACACTGCAACTTTCTTTATACGTTTGACTAATTTGCATAAAGAATCTTTTAAAAATGCCATGTGGTGGTCAAAATTTGAATTATATAAATATAGTTCTGAAATCATATAATAACAGGAGACTTGGCGTTGGAATATTAAAAAACCGGAATAAACTACTACTTCAGAAACGCCAAAGAAAAATATTTGAGATGCAAACAGCTATTTCGGTAGCCTTAAACGTACCGTCTTCAGTGCAAAAAGAATTCTGAAACTGCAGAAGTGCACGTATATATAGGAGAGGGACCGAATTTAGTTCATTCAATAGGATTACGAGAAGAACTAAATTCGGTCCCTCTCCTATTTATACGTGCACTTCTCTAGTTTCAGAATTCTTTTTGCACTGAAGACGGTCCTCTTAAGCTACCGAAACAGCTGTATGCATCTCAAATATTTTTCATTGGCGTTTCTGACGTAGTAGTTCATTCGGGTTTTAATAGTTCTGAAATCGTTTCCCCATTGTTCATATGAAATATATACCAAAATTCATGAAAATCCGATTGGCAGAACGGGTTCTAGAGCTGGCTGAAGAGGGTCTTTTTAAATATAACCACCCTGTATTTAAGAATAAGATACTAATGTACGTATTTCGAATATATATCAAGGATATTATATAGTTTTTATTATTATTATGAAATAAGGAAAGTACCGGGTGATCCAAAAGTCAGGACGAACTTTAAAAATGAATTATTCGAAAACGAATCAAGATACAAAGATACGGTTTGCAGCAAACGGATGAAAAAGAAACCGGGTTTTATGTGGGAAAAAAAATCTGTTGGCGGCCAACAGATGCCACTACAGTGTTTCATTTCACCAAAAAATTATTTACAAATGAAAAAATGTTGACAACTTACAAGTCAGCTTAATTACAGTTAATTAATACTACTACAATAACTGTTCAATGTGCTGTCCATTATTCAGAAGTACAGCTGTGAGACGATTCACCTCATCGTTCACAGCATTTAGTAGCATTTCTTGCGTTATGGCAGACACATTCTGACGGATGGCATCTTTCAGTGCTGCTAGTGATGCCGGTTGGTCTCGGTACACTTTTGACTTCAAGAATCAGCACAGCCAAAAGTCACAGGGTGTCAGATCGGGAGATCTTGGAGGCCATGCGTGATTAAACTACCTCAACTATGGACAGAATTTCGATGCATATAAACTTCGACTACCATTATCTGCTGCGGTTTCTCCTTTTTATATCGTTTGTTGCTTTGGATAATCCTACATCAGAAATCCGACAGCACCATCTATTGGTTGCCAACAGAACTATTCTTCTTTTTCGTTGCCACACAAAACCCGGCTTCTTTTCCATCCGTTTCGTGCAAACCGTATCTTTATACCTTTATTTGTTTTCGAATTATTCATTTTTAAAGTTCGTCCTGACTTTTGGATCACCCGGTATTTTGATAAAATTAATTTTGCACCAGCTTTTCCCGCGCGGTACGTCGAAGTGATAGTATCTACGTACCTAATAAGTTTTTTTTTTTTTTTTTTTTAAATCTTAGAATAAAATCATTAGAACATTTCAGCTTTTCTTTCTTTCTTTTTTTTTTCTCCCTCTCTCACTTTCTATTTTCCCTTCCCCTATAAAGAAAATTTAAAACTTTGACATTTGCGTTATAATTTGAATTTTAGAACAAAAACAATTTCTGCTGCTAAATAAAATTTCTAGAATTATATCAAAGTATTGTTTTATTAAAAATCAATTATTTTCTAAACTTTGACTGAATAAAACCACCATATCACCATACACCACTGAAATTCCCCAATTAAAAATGTACTTACAAAATAAATAAATAAAAAGAAATAATGTTCATTCTTCTTATAATGAATACAAAAATCTAAAAATATTATACTAAATAACTTATAACCACCACCGTCTTGTCGTGTAGTCACCATGAAATGCATGGCCTAAATAGCGGTAAAATTTCCCAAATATACTTCGAAATATGAGATTTTAAGAATGAGATTCAGCATAAAAAGTCAATATTTTTTCAATATCTTCAAGAAAAAAGCATTTCAAGTACATTAGATGAAATTTTTGGAGCCGACAGCGAAATCTCTGGCAACTGAATTTAATTTTCGCATGGGTTAACCAATGAAATAACACTTTCCGTCACATCTTGTATCGTTCGGACAAAATTTAACCATAATTGGTTCACGTTAAATAAATATTATATAGATATTGATTGATCCTTTTTCACAAGATTCTTTATCACATAATTAAATTACATTTAATTATGTCGATTTTTTTGGTTGAAGGATGCCCTAGATTGAAATAATCCACATTAGCCTTGTTTTATACTGACGGCGTTAGAAATGTTTTAAAAATGTCTGTCTCTGAATTATGACTATGTAGTAAATTCTTAGGAATAGCATGCAAATTTAAGTTTATACCTCGATCATTTTTTTTTAACAATAGTAGATCCTTTTCGTTATTCCATTTTGTTTTTCAAAAGAAATGTTTTATGTTATTTAATGATTTTATTCTTAAGTTACATGTATAAAATTTGCTTTATTTTAGTTTTTCTTTCTTTCTTTTTTTTTTTTTTTTTTTTTTGTTTTGTTCTTTCTATTTGTTTTTCTTCTAAAAAATCAAATCGACCTACACGTCTATCCCATTTTTACTTTCAGAACATGCACATGTAAGGAAAGTATTGTAATCATCTCAAAAACCGAATTTGAGATTTTGATGTTTCTATACCTTTTGAGATACCATGAGTCCGTTTTCACTAGTTTTACGATGATAAATGTATGTGTGTGTTTATGTATTGGTGTGTGTATGTGTGTGAGTGAACACGCAAAATTCTAAACGCTTTGCTCGAATGAGATGAAAGTTGGTACGTATGCTGTAAGTCATCTTAGCACGAACTCTATTGATTTTGGTGAATTTAGTACTTACGGTTTTTTTACAGGGACACCAAGAAAAATCATTTTTCATTATGGCCCATGGGGCCAAATTTTTAAAAATGCGATATCGTCTAAACACCTTATTAAATTGAGCAAGAAATTTATACACATGTTACAGGTCACAGTTGCACGAACTGTATAGATTTTGGTGAATCTAGTTTTTCCCGTTATCTGTATCTTACAGTATTTTGTATTTCACTAATTACGTTTATTTTTCATTCTCTCTTAAGTTGACTTTCTGCAGTTTTTTTTTTTTTTTTTTTTTTTTTTTTTTTTTAAATCACTTATCCTGCATTTCATTCTGTAACTTGTTCAACATTAATTTCATTTTATATTTTAATCTATTTCATTTTTCATTTCCTATATATTTTTCTTTAACTTCTTAATGTATTATAAACATTTTAATTGTTTGCTGCAAATATCCTTTCTCGATTTTGTAAGGAAAACCACTCTTTTTTTTTTATTTAAATTTGTACTGATTCGAATTCATTTTTCAGAAACAAATAAATAAATAAATAAAAACGAACTTGTTATCTACTTGCTTAAAACTCTTATGAGAAAAAGAAATATATTTTTATTAAAATCTATAAATAGAATTTTTTTCATTAAATAAATATAGTTATTTTTTGATCTATTTAATTATTATTATTATTTTAAACATAAATTAAATTGTTTTTTCCTAATAAAAAACAAGTAATACTACACGCTTAAATTCCGCAAAATACTTTTAAAAATCTAATTTATTATTATTATTTATTTATTTATTTATTTATTTATTTTTATGAATAAAAAAATAGTACATCGTAGTTTTATTTTTTATTCTTTTAATAACTTTTTTATATGTATTGTTAAAGCTTTTTATTTATTATTTATATATTAATTTATTTTTTGTTTTTTTAAGTGCACTATTTTATTGTGTTATTCTGTTTCAAGGGGGAATAATACTGAAACGTTTACTTTTATCTAGACATTTACTTGTAATGTCAATGGAAACTTCTCCCATTTGACCTTATCAATGAAATAAAATCGCTCATTGTATTATTAAAAGAAATCGTCTCAGAACATTTTGTCCATCGTTAAAAATAGATCATTTTTTTTCTTTTTAAGATATTGCTTGAAATAAAGAAATGCAAAAGTATTTTGTACAATTCTTTTATACGCTTAATTTTGTCTATTTTACAATAAACATACAAGTATGAAACAAATATTATATGCATTATTAGACCATGAACAAAGATTTTTCAGAAATATTAGAGATTCTCAAACTGCTGTATAGAAAAAAAAAATAAATTCTGAAAAATTCTCCGCGAAAAAAAAGTATAATTATCTTATTAAAACAGAATAAAAAATTATATTAAAAAATAAATAAAAGCAAGAAAAAACAGAGTTAATTTTCAATATAAAGAAAACTCTGGGACTTGAGGAATGTAAAATATACATAAATAAAAAGGAAATTAAAATAATTTCTGAAAACTTTAAGAGTGCAACACTGTTATGTAATGTAGAAGGACAATAATTAAAAATGCTTTATGAAAATCTATTAACTACGAAAAGTTCAATAAAGAAACATGAAATAATTATTAAAATCCAATTTTTTTTTTTTTTTTTTTTGTATAAGGCAGATAAAAAGAGTTTTAGAATATTTAAATTAAAATTATTTAATATTTAAAGGTTTTTTTTATAACTTAATCATAAAAAGACTTTAGAAATATTAAGATTATTATTATTTTTTTAAATTTCCATTTTAATGAATAATAACAACTTCATTTTTTAAATTATCTTATTATGAATGATATATTTAATGTTTAAAAAAAAAGGAAGAATGAAAATATTCCTGAAAACACTGATTAACCCAAAAATACTCTGAAAAAACCCCCACTGGGTTGGGGGTTTTTCTGAAAAAAAAAATCGTTTTTTTTTTTTTCTAACCATGGCTTCAATTACTTTTGTATTATAATCTTTATACACACACACACACACACACACACACACACACACACATATATATATATATATATATATATATATATATATATATGTATGTATATAAATATATATGAGGAGCAAACATTTAAACCGTGTTTTCTCCATCGGATATAAGTTTTCAGAGAGCACAAAAGCTAGTAATTTAAAAAAACTAAACTAAACTTAAAACCTGATCATCGTTTGTTTAGATGTATTTCTAGATAGTAGGAAAATTAGGCATACTATTTTTATGTTAAGTTCAAAGAAAAATCATTTACTCATTTTTTTTTTTTTTTTTTTTTTTTTTTTTTTGGAGAAAACACATTTTGAATGCTTACTCCTCACATATACATACATACATATATATGTATATATATGTGTGTGTGTGTGTGTGTGTGTAAAAAAAATTAAAAAGAAATGTAAAGAAATAAATATGTGCTGAAGTACAAACCTAGGAATAAAGTGATTGTTAGTAACAAAACAGGTACAGATTTCACGACAGAGATATACTTCTACCGTTCTTTTTTGACCTCATAGCGTCATAAACATTTAATTTAACTGTAATTTATCACATCTGGTGCTAGAACCTTAAATGTAGAAAACAAAATATTCTAATCTCCCATTGAGTGGTATTTATCGTCCATTAATGATATTTATCGAACAAAAATTGAGAATTACAGTTAGAAATTTGTTTTAATTCTTTTAAATTTATGAATTTCGATTTTTTAAAAGTTTATATATGTATATATATATATATATATATATATATATATATATATATACATATTTTAGCGATAATTTATGATTTTTGTAAGAAATAGTTTTATAAAAAATATTTTAGACAACAAATTTTTCGTTCCTATGTGTGAATTGTGAAATATTTGGTGGTAATTAGGCAACCTTTTTTTCTACATATCAATGGATATATAATAAATTTTGATTATTTTTTCGATAGCTTGATTTTATTATTATGTATATATTGTGTTGGGACAAAATTGATTGTTTAACCAAATTTTCTTTTGAAAATTAGGAGGAACAACTACACAATTTTCTTAAAATTTACTGAAAAAATTTCTATGGCTGAAAGGAGAGACACTTTATCTATTCAATTTTTTTGTACAGCCGCAACAAACATTTTAAAACGATATGTCATATAAGTATTAATTAAGTTTTATTTTACTTTTTTTTTAGAATTCTAAACAATGCTTTTTCTTGCTAGATTAAAAATCGAAAGATTAATTCTATACAGCCGAAATTTAATGTCTGTAGAGATTTAATTCCATATCTGTTTATATTTCATCTTCTTTAGAGCATAAACATACATTATTATATATACTCTATTTCTCTTTTTTTTCTTTTTCTTTTTACCTAAAATTTGTGAAAAATAATATAATAAGCTTCTCTTTACACTTTTAATTATTCTATACATTTTTATTAAATATATTTTTATTTTATAATCGTCTTAATTCTAGTAATACATTTTTAGTATCTGTACAAAACTGGGGAATTCCAATGATGCTTATAAGTATGAAATAAATATAAGTTATATTAAAATTGTTATCTTCATGTACTAATTAAAAAAAAAAAAAAACTTTTAAAAGCTATTGTTTGTATTTTTCTAGAAACTACACAATAATTTTAAACCTATAGCCGTTGTAATAAATTTGTGTGCAGCATATATATAAAATTTAACGTTATTCATTTGTATGAACATATGTGTTTATCTTGCATAGGTCAGACACAGTTAATCGCAAAATATTTATTTGTTTTATTTTTATTTTTATTTATTTATTTATTCCTTTATTTATTTATTTATATATATATATATTTTTTGCGCGCCCCCTTTTTTTTCTTACTATATAAATACCTATCTTAATGTTACTTTTTTTTTCTTTAGTTAATTAAAAATACGTAAAGTTTAATAGACTTAACCAGGAAAAATGGTAGTTTATACGCAAGATTTTCAATTTTAATTACACACATACACACACACACACACACACACACAAAAAAAAAAAAAAAAAGTGTCCCAAATCAAGACATGACTTCTTATTAATTTATTATCAATCGTTAAAAAAGTACATTCATTTTTAGCTTATAAAACTATATTAAGTGATACTTTTAAAAACATTAAAAGTCATTCGTAACTTTTTATTCTTTAAAATGTATTTTTGTGCCAAACAGCATAAATTAAAGAGTACTAAAATTCATTGAAAGTTAATTAAAGCGATCGAATTGAGTTTAAGTAAAGATGGTAATATTTTCTGTTAGAATTTTTGTACACGTATATATTATTCAAATAATCAAATAACATAATTTGAGCATATTTTTATTGGAAATATATTGAAAATATTTTTTTAACTCTCTTATTTTTTTTTCTTACATTTTGATAATACAGGATTTTACTTATTGCAGGTTACATTCATTTTTCAAATTAAGTAACTGAAAAATGTAGAAAGAACATTTAAGGTAAAGCTAGGAGAGATTGCGCACATAAGGGATTGGCAGGAAGGAGTACAATGGGCGCTCTGAAACTCCAGGTAGTTCTACAATATCGATAGGTAAGTCAGAGTTCCCAGCTTTTATAATTTATTCACGAGCATATTTAGCTCCGCCTTCTTTTCCCACCAGATATTTTGTAGATTATTTCTCTTTAAAATGTGACAACGATTAAATAAGAAGAAAATCATTTTTCAAAATTTCTGGTATGAAAAATAGGCGGGGATAAAAATACTCGTGAATAAATTATAAAAGTTGGGAACTTTTAGGTAAGTGCCCACTTAAATGGGCATGTTCATTGCTTGAACAGTCTAAGATTAAACGTGGTTATTTTGTCTCATTTTCAAAAATGCTTACTGAAATTTTTAAAACCCTTTCTAGAAATTTTTATAGAATGATAGTATTGCAAAATATTTTTTAATTAAACGATTTCCCATAGACTCGTTTATAAATTTTACTTGTGACAGGTGGTTACATGAAAGTTGCATCATTTATAATAACGAATGCAACAATTATAGATTACGGCAGATTAAGTCAGCAAACGAGAAACCATTCAAACTGAAAAAGAACTTTATTAATTTTAAGTTAAACATACTATCTAGCAACTAAATGTTACTTTTTATTATCTAGTTATTCTTTTATCTTCTTCTTTAATTTGTTTTCTTTAACCCTCGCTTTCTCAAGATCAAGGCGTTACTGCAGAAAAATTGCTTGCATGTGCCGCTTGGCACTGTTGGCAAAAATCACCAGCACTGCACCTTTTTGTATCGTTAAGAAGTTGCAACATTCCACTGGTTACGTTTGCTATCTCTGACGAATTAGCGCACTTTTCGAATGAGGTGGGCTAAACTAAATTTCAATTCCAAAATGGGGTCAAAATGATTCCACCTTGGAAAAGCGAGAGTTAAATAAAAAAAATTAATTCTTTTTTTTTTTTTTTGTGTTTTTTTTTTTTTTTTTTTTTTTTTTTTAATTATTATTAAATTGAAATACGTACATGTAATACAAAAATATCTGTTTACAAAAACCTTATACCAATATGATTTATGTACAATTATCATTGTTAACAATTTAATTGTAGTTAAAATTAAACGCAATCACTCCTACCCTATAAGGAGAGGTTGCACAAAATAGCTCTCTTGTTTTTATTACAGCTGTTGCTTTAAATCCTAGTATAACAACAAAATAGTAATGGAAATGCGCAGAAGAAGAATCACTTCAAAGCTATGCACCAACAGTTTAGCAAAAAAATTAAAATTAATTAAAATTAAGGTTTTTTTTTATAAAGTTTTGTTGAATTGTGCGCAAATTCTCCTAGCTTTACCTTATATTAAATAGCATAAAATATTTATAAAGTCAAAAGGTTAATTTTCATCTACTAGATATTGATAATAATTCACATCAACTTATAGTGTGTAATATTAAATTAAGAGTTATTATGATTACTTGAATGCACATGGTTGAATTATTGTCTTTTATTATTCGTTTTTAACGTAGTGTATTAATTTCATTACTCAAATTATATCAATGCTAATTACATAAAATATGAAGTTAATTCTAAAGAATGAAAATCCACAAATTTTAGAATCTCTTGGAGGTTATCTTAACTACTTTTATCTTTTTTTACAAATCCTTACTTTAATCTCAAACGAAAATTTTTATTTTGGAATGAGAACTTGTAATACTAACGCTTATAACAATGACTTTCAAAAAGAAAGTTTGCTATAAAATTTTTAAAAAGCTTTTATCGAAAATTGTGTTTTTTTCTCTCTCTAATAATAAACTATTTTTAAGAGAAATAAATTCACCGCATATACGAGTAAATATTTTAGGATAATTTTATAAACTGACTTCTTATGAAATAAAATATAACTATTTCTGACAATTAACAGATAAAAAATAAACTATAAGTTGAAACTATTTGGAGTTTTCTAAATACAGTATAAAAACTTAGAACAATTGATTTAAGAAACATAATATAAAAATATATATTAAGATAATTTAACGGCCTTTTTATAAAATAATGAGACGAACACAAAATAATTTCATTAATAGTTAACTTTTATTAACGAATCAAATAGCTGTGCTTATAAGAATAATGCCATAACAATGCAGTTTTATTTATTTTACATTCCTATAAATAACTTAATTGACCATGTAAATTATTTTTTTTTCCTTGTTTCACCAAGCTATTGTTTTCTATAAAGACTTTGAATAAGTATTTTTAAAAGAACAGGTATTGTTCAGCGTCTATGAAAAAGTAACTCTGTTTTTGAAAGCAAACAAGGAAAGCAAAAGGCTTAACAAGGAAAAATTATTACGGAAAAATTATTTTAAAATTTCTATGATAAAAAATGAGAAATTTTGTGCTGAAAACTCCAAATTTTGAGCTCAAATTAATTTCCCATAAAGTCTAGATGATATGAGTAAAGAAAAATAAGAGCTATTTCATCAAGACTTCACAGAAATGTAGAGCAGGTATCACGGACAATTTAGTGCAACCATGTTAGCATGTTACTGTTGGATGATGAATAGAGAATCCTCCCTCGTCAATGCTCTCAAGTCGTGCGCACGAAAAAACAGCTTTAAATGGAGCTTTAATGTAGAGAAACACTTTCGTAAGGTAATGTGTAAAAAATAGTCTATTTTAATGTGTTTTATGCACAAATAGTTTCGAATTTGTTTTAGTCTCTGTGTGAATTATTCTAGAATTCATCTAGAATATAAATTGTGACTCTAGAAAAAATAGTTCCATGCCATTCTTATAAATTATATTCCCCCTTGAAAGCGAGTTCTAGAAACCCATGTTAGAATTCTAGAGCGTTTGCCTATTTTATCGAGTGTAAAGTCATGTAAAAATCTCTGCAAATAAATGCGAATACAAGAGGCGGGTTTCAGCAATTATAATCTTGGTTTATGACCCAATTGTAGAAAATCAAGCGAGAATGTCTCGAAATACTAACGATTCAGTCTATTCAGAATATTGTTTCACCATCCAGATATGTGTAGAATAGAAATTCTCGATCATTTTAACTATGCAGTTTATTGGCGTGCCTTATGCGCACAGCTCGGAAATCTATATTTCTAGTTTAAGGAGTAAGAAAACGACCACTTATTCATTCTAGATGAATGCGGTATATATATATATATATATATATATATTCTCAGTGTGATAGGAAGAACATGTATTTCAGTGTATCAAAACACATTAGACATCCTAAGAAGAAGAAAAAAAAAATACTTGAAGAATTTCTATTTCATGGACCATTTTAATCAGTGGACTCTCAGTTATTGGTATTCGAGAAGAAAATTTTCAGACTTATGAAAGAAGAATTAATAAGAAAAATAAAATTGCACTTGAATTAAAATGCATGTAAATCTAAGAAATTATTTGAAATTAATTTACGTGCAGGTATTATATGCATTATTATGTGCAAAGCTTACAAATAATAAAAGAAATAAACTATAATACACAGAAAATTGTGTATTTAATTATACTGTTTAAGGTACGTTTTTTTTCATTGAAGACATGGAAAATACCTGTTGGTGAGTCTTTTTGGCCATGTGGGCGTTATATCACACGAACCAATGAGCGGAATTTCTCGAAAACTGAATATTTTATTGGATCTAAATTGGCTCTTATTATATTTCTGAATATATTGCTCAACAGGTGAGACCTCATCTTGTTTTATTTATTTGTTTTTTTAATAATTTTTAATATGGTACGATATTACAAAATTTTATAAAAATGTTCTCAATAAGAATTAATTTTAACAAATCTTCGTTAAATTAAACTATGTATTTTTATATGTAGTATTTATTGTATAAACTATGTAGTCAAAGATCCGGGGTTCGTGTCCCGGTCCAGGCATTATTTTCACTCAGTCGAAAAAATAAAAATTTCAATAAACTATGTACATATACATACACACAGACACACAAATTTATATATATATATATATATATATATGTGTATGTATATATATATATATGATAATAGTCAATTAAGAAAAAAATCAGATAAAGGATCATCATTTCTGGACTTTTATGGGATGTACGTCACCCCTCGGGATAGACAATTTTCAATATTTTTTTAAAAAGAACTTTTTTAAGTGAGTGATTGAACCATAGATCTGTGATAATTTGAAACAATGTTACAGATTTTCTTTTCCGGTAAAACAAAACAAATAATGATAATAATAATAATAATAATAATAACAATAAATATATATATGTATATGTATAAATAAAATAAAATATAAACATTTCGACCTTCTCACCCTCCTCCCCCCCCCCCAAAAAAAAACAAATATATATATATATATATATATATATATATATATATATATATATATATTTATATATGAATTATAATATATGAATTATATATATATATATATATATATATAATTCATGAAATTCTGGCAAAAGCAGAATTTAGTTTAGTAGGGAGGATTTTTTTTTTTTTTTCTGTCAAATTTTAACACTGCTTTCAAATTATTCAATTGTATTTTCAATAAATTTTCGATTTTGATAAATGTCCAACTATCGTATAACTGGAGTAAAGCAACAATTAAAAAAATCTACTATTTTAAATTTCCAAAATTAATTCTTAAAATTTTTTTAATTCTGTGATATATGATGCAATACACTCTAAACTAAATAATAACAAACAGAAAAAAAAAAAAAAAAAAAAAAAAAAAAAACTATTTTCTTGTTTCCCAAATTTTGACTAACGTCTAATTTTTTTTTTTTTTTTTTTTTTTTTTTTTTTTGTATATTTAATTACAAAATATAGGGGAGAGTGGGGATGAATGGGACATTTTTCATGTTTTTATTAATAACGTTCATCATGTGTAATTCAGAATTTTGTAACATTGCTCATAAGCACACTTCAGTAATCAGTTACAAATAAACATACTAACTTTAATAAATAGTTACCATTTTTAATTAATAATAATTTTTTTTACATGCATGTGCATTGCCCCATTCATATCCACCTATGGGGATGAATGGGACAGGACTGAAGTTATCAAAGAAAAGAAAACAAAATTGTAAGTAAATAAAGTAAGCTTGATTGAAATCGTGATTTTAACCCAATTATTAGTAGTTTATTTATTTATTTTTTTAATTATTGATATTATTGATTTAAGTTGCATTGAATATTCTAATTTATAATTTTTTTAATCATAATCATTATAAACAAAAATCGGAACAATTAATTTCAATCGATTTTTCTCTAAATCCATGTTATTTTTATAATTCCATGTTATAACTACTGAACTACAGGTTATGAAAATATTGAAAATATATTTACGATTTGTTTTAATATAATGCTTGTGTACAATTTTAAATTAACACATAGTGGGGAATGTCCCATTCATCTCCATTCAAACTGTCCCATTCATCCCCATCGCTACATGATCATATAAAACAGGAAATATGTTTAATGAACAATTGTCAAAATTCTTCTTGAATATCATAAACACAGTAAAAGATTATGCTTTTTCATCATGTAAGAGTTATATTAACTTTAAGCAAATAGTTAATTTCTTAACTACTACCTAATTGAATCAGTAAAAGTTACTTTAGCCGCAGAAAAAGACACTTTAATTTTTTTCTGCCTTTCTATGGAGGGCACAATTCTGAAATTACACTTGATGAATGACCTCAGTACTGCCATATATCAGAAAAAATGTCAAGTTTCTAGTGCATGCAAAACATAAAAATTTTGCTAACGTCCCATTCATCCTGCGTCCCATTCATCCTCACTCTCCCCTACTTTAAAGCGATGGGAACAATGTTAAGTTTATTAAGATATACCAAATGAAAAAACAACATTCGTATATAACTCTCATATAGCGAATTGTAATTAATTTTGTCCCCCCCCCAAAATAAATAAATAAATAAATAAATAAATAAAAATAGATAGATAAATAAATAAAACGAAATAAAATAAATAATAATAATAATAATAATAATAATAATAATAATAAAATAAATAAATTTAAGAGCAATATTTTGAAATGATGATCTCCGAAATGATGCTCCAGAAGAAGCTCTACTCAGAAGTCACATCAATCTTCTTAGTTGGCGCGTGTGCACCTTGCTTCTTTGATGACATATTCGTGCTACGTTTTTTCACATGAAGAATGGCCGCGCTACTACTTTAACATGAAAGAATTGTTGCGAGTTTTTGCAATCTATAGTGTTTACTTACATAATTAATTACTTATTAAATAAATTATTGTTTCTAATTTAATCAAATCAACATATTGATTTTTCAAACAAATAACTTCTCGAAAAAAAAAAAAATTATTTATATATATATTACATACTTGTGATCAAAAATGTGTCTATAACTCATTTTTCAAATCAGTTTTACAATTTTCATAAGAAAATATCCAGTGAACATTAAAGGGTTAATTAATGTAAAAAGTAACTAACATTATATTCTCAGTTACCTTTGTATATAGTAAACTTTAATCAAATATTCTACCTTTCTTAAAATATTTTAGTCAATTTAAATTTTCTTGATGAAAATAAATAATATCTTTTTGATATTACGTCATCGTTTCTGCAAGACAATGAAACAAAATCTTTTTTTATTTTATTTTATTTATTTTTTTATTATTTAACGTAACATCCAAAATGAAACTAATCATTGTAAAGAATTCATAATAGTGTCTTCTGGTGTAAAAAGTGATAAAGATAAGTTTAATCTAAAAACTAATAAAAGATGATTCATTTCAGACTTTTAAATTGTGGAAGAATAATGCCCTTTTAACTATCAATTTTATTACGTCCATAATCAAGAGAGATAATTTTCGTAAGACTGATATTTAATGAAAATTTCTTTATTCAGCTTTAAATTGTCCTTTAACAATCACTTTTTTAATTAAAGTTTTTTAAAGATATGTGTTCTGAAACTACCTAATAGGAACAACAATTTAGAAGATATACAGACTGGTGCTATATATAATTTATAAATACTTGTGTATTTATGCAGCATATCATTAAATAATTTTACTATATAAGTAAACCTACATATTAATATATTTATTTATAAAATAAAGTGTATTAATTTACTGATTTCTTTTAAAATATTTTATTTTTTTTAAATTGTTGCTTATTAAATTAATATATTTTCTCAAAATTAATTAGTTAGCAATAGACGCCTAAATTTATTGTAACATTCACTGTCAGACTACTTTAAATAAGTTTTTAGTATAGCTTTCTTAAACGATCTTAAAATTTATAAAATTATTATTATTATTATTATTTGTAAATATTTTAATTTATTTCTTCTAATTAATGAATTTCTTTTCATTTTTCCTTCTTAAGCTTTTAATTTGATTTCGCTTGTCATATACGTAAATAAAGCATAACTATCCAATATTTCTTAACTTTATGTTTATACATATGCAGAATTTCACCTATATTTGTATATATTAATTCAACTTATGCCCGTCATAAAGTGTTGATTGTTTTACTTTTTTATTTTAAATATTTTCTCCTCTTGATCAACAGAGCTTTTACGCAGTTCAAGGTAATATAATATTGGATTTTTTGTTACTTCTTGTGGTATGCTTAAAAAACTTTGTATATCTATACATATGTATGTGCTTGTGTATGCAAATGTATGTATATATTTGAAAATTTTAATCTGTAACAAATATTTTTTATGAAAGCATACTAAAAACAAAATTTCTGTACTATTTTCCGTATCTACCAATGATGTAAACTAGTTGAAAATTTCAGTTTAGTTGAAAATTTTACTAAGTTGAATTAGTTTCACTTAGTTTGAAAGTTAGAAATTTTGAAGTTTGATTAGTTTGAAGTTTCAATTAGTTGAAAATTTCACTAAGAATGTTTTATAATCTAATATACGCTCTTAATAAATGCGTATTCACTAAACAAAATTTAGTGTCATGACTGGTTGCAGTAGTGTAACCTCCGTTTTATAATTTAAAGTTTGTTTCATAAATACACAAAAGATGCTAAGTTTAAGAGTAATAACAATGCACCAGTAGGCAGGCGTTCATAAGTAATAAGAAATTTTTTTGAATCAATACCATAGAATGCAAAAAAAGAAAAAAAATCGCAACATTTGCTTCGGGTCGAATGAAAATATGACACTTCGTCAGGCGAACACAGTAAGCACGTGTTTTGTACACAAAGGCATAAGCTGGATCAAGAAAAATTTTGCCATAAGGACAATAATATTAAATCTTGAATTTTCTGTGATTTTTCAGAAAAGAAAATTTGGAAGAAACAGCAGGATCATCTGAAATCTTATAATCGGGATTTGTAACAAATGCACCAGGGTAAGCATCAGGAGAAACATTTTCAAAAATTTTATCTCGAACATGGATTTTAAATTCAAGTAAAAATATCAATTATTTTTCTCCTCAATTCAATTGAAGTTAGAAACAATCTCATTTTAATAAACTAAAATATATCACATATTTTTTTTTTTTTTTTTTTTTTTTGCAAGTCTCATAAAATAATTTGCTGCTGATATAACAAAAATCTCAAGTTTTGTAATATTTTATCACCAGAGTTAAGACTTTTTGAACTATTAATGAAAAATATTAGGTCTTTGCATAAATTCGTGCGGTTTTTTATTACTTCATTTCACAAAAATACATCAAATCAAATGACAATTTTTAATCAAAATACTCTCCATTACTTTCTACAACCTTTGCACAATTTTCCGGTAACAAATGTATACCACGGCCATAGAAGCTCTCGTCTTTGGAGACAATAAAATGATCCGCGTCCGCGCGAACTTTTGCAACGACCTAATAATTAGTCAAACAAAAGTATTTGGTGAAAATAGGTATTTATAATGCCAGAATCATTAAATATTTTCTCAAATCGAACAGATTTATCCTTTTTAGTTAATTTTTATAATGCAACATTTCTCGCCATTAATGTTTACCAAAGAGTGCATCTACAGTTCAATAAATCCCTATGAACTCTAAGCTATGGATTTGCCAATGGGAGATTCTGCAATAAGTTCTTGAATACTATTTCTCAACAAACGATCTCAATGCTCTGCAACCTCGATGTATATAATCATATTATCGTGACACTTATGGTTCGAGTAATAGTTTTCATGCCTTAATTTTTATTTATGGATTGGAACCTGCCTGTTTATTTACGAACCAATCATCATACACGAAAATGTCATTGTTTTTGTATCAATATATATATTTCAGTAGGTATATAATATGTATATTTCAGTAGGTGTACAAAGGAAGTCATGTAATGTCCACTTTAGATATGTTATCTTTGGGTTACTATGTTTTGGCGCATTTCACTTTAAAATCTAAAATATTTGAATTTTTTTAGAAGTTTTATTTTTTTTCTTCGTATGTTAGTTAAAACTATTTAATCAATTAATAAAATATTTAACAGATTTCATTTCAATCCAGAAATTTAATTCATCAACCTGGAAATTAATTTCCGATAGAATGGAGTAGAAGGCTGATTTTTACCAACTATGTGAAAAAATACCAGAGCCGGGAATCGAACCCCGGGCCTTCCGCTTAACGCGCGGCTGCTCTAACCACTGAGCTACCCTGGCTGATAACCAGCTCGGCACTTCTCACATAATTTACGTTGGCAAGGTCACCGAGTCTGCATTAAAGCAGCTATATCATGTGACAAATTTCAATATGGCATAACTCAAACGGCCACAAAATTTTAATTCAGAAATTTAATTCATCAACCTGGAAATTAATTTCCGATTTTAATTAATTTTCTCTCTCTCTCTCTATATATATATATATATAATATATTATGTATCATTTTACATGCCTGCATCAAATCATTCTTTCTTTCTCAACTAGATAATTCAAAAATGATATGACAGCTAAATTTATTTTTACTTTCTGTAGTAATGATAACATATTTACTAAAAATATGTATATCATTTATCAATTGTTTTTAAAAGAGGAATGCAGTCCATTTACTCCTGTGATGAAATTGTAACCTGGTTTTGATAATAATACTGATGATCCATAAAATGTCTATTTCGGAATATCGGAATAAAAATAAGAATTGAGCATGGAAAAGATGATAAATCATTTCTTGCTTAAAATACTACAATCAAAAGTCTTTCAAAAAAGTGTCATTACCTGGTATAGAAAAACACATTAGTTTTGTGTTTTGCATCATCAAAAATAATGTAACAAATGCAGCACATCTAGTAAGCTATCACAGCAAGCTAATGGAAAAGAAACTGATCATTAAATATATGTTACTTCATTAAGTTTGTAAATCTAATGTCAGATGTTGTATGTATTTATTTTTTCTACTTACATAAATTCAGTTAAAAGATTGTCATGCTTATCATTGCATCTGGAAAAAAAAAAAAAAATCTGATTTTGTTATTACGTTCTCTATTTACCTAAGAAAAAAATATTGGACTGTTGACAATTTTTTACCAACGATTTTTGATATATTTAAGCATTTTGAGATATCCTAAATACGGTTCAGAAAATGTGTCAAAAATTAATGAACGCCGTACTCATTAATTAATGAGCGGAATTCAACATAATTTTATATTTGGCTGGTCCTTGAATTCAAATTTTATTTTTAGTAAACAAGAACCTGTAAATCTTTTTAGTCTATCAAAAATTTAAAATTAAGACATAAAAGTACATTTTATTTTAAAAATACACGGAATATATATATATATAATATATATATATATATATATATATATATATATATATATATATATATATATATTGGGCAGGAATTGATTCTGTGCCAAGGCTCCTGACGACTGAGTTATCCCGGACAGTATCCTACCAATCCATTTCGCTTTAAGTTATAAAGTTTTCACTCAGTTAAATGAATCATTTAACTTATTATTCAATCTGTTGTTAAAAAGAAAAATATTACTTGATTAGGCTAGCTTGGTTTTAATTTCAATTATTAGAATAGAATTTTGAATGTTCTTTTCTATAGTTTTTACTCTCTTCCTATTTTTTATCACCAATCTGACACTGACTTATTTGGATCCTATGCCTTCCTCGTGTTTTTATATATTATAACCGTTAAAAAATATGCACAAAAAAATGCATTTTTTTTTTTTTTTCTTTTTTTTTTTTTTTTTTTAAGAAAATATTTTTTCGCAAAATGGCAAAATGGCAAAAAAAAAAAAAAAAAAGGAAAGAAAGAAAGAGATAAAGAAAAGGAAAGGAAAAAAAAGTAATTCATAGTTAGTTCACAGAAGAAGAACAACAACAACAAAAAACAAAAATCTTCTCTAACTTGTTTTTGCTTTCTAGAAAAATTATGAATAAAGAAAAGAAAAGAAAGGAAAGGAAAATAGTAAATAAAATGAATAATACGTAAAAAAAAAAAAAAAGACATTATTGATTTTTTTAAAATGTTAGAGTTTTATATATTTTGTGTACAGTTGTTATTTTTAAACGGAAAACTGAAAATGCATACATTTAAACCAGTGTTTTGTTTAAGGTCTCTTATTATCATTATTTAAGCATGATTATTCACTTAAAATTTGTTTTATTTATTTAAATATTTTGAAGCAATGTTTACAACATTTAAAAATTTATAACTGAGAACAACTAAATAAATAAATAGAAAAAAAAAAAGCATCGTTACTCATTTTGACACACAGCATTTTACTGTTAATTGAGATTTATTTATCGATATATCTTAAAATTTAGTTATGTAAATATAGAGGGGGAAATTAAATTTAGTATCTTAAATTCCTCTTTAATCTTTATCATTAAAATATGTTGATAATGGAACAGAAAAAAAGTGATGTATGAGAGTTTATTACAACTAATGAAGAGTTAATTATTAGCATTTTTCAAGTTTTCATATTCGCAATTTTATTTCCTCCATATTCTCTTTTCTTTTCTAATCGAAATATATTTGTAACGGAATCGGATCAGATTTTAATATAATTCATAATTTTAACATGCTCATAATTTTCACATATTCGTAATTTTAACATGTTAACACTCAAATTTCTTTGATACTTCCTGTATATTTCTTTAATGTGTTGATGAAATATCTCTCATTGTTCTTTCCTCACATCGCCTAGTTTTTTTTTTTTTTTTTTTTTTTTTTTTTTAACATCTTAGATTGGAGTTGCGACAATTTGCGATGTTTTTAGCTTAAAGATCCACTTTTTCAAGTGGATCTTTAAGCTAAAAATGTCGCATTTTTTGTCAAAACTGTACTTTTCGGAAGTGCTTAAATAGTTTTTGCTTAATTAGTATCAAAACATACAAAAAAAAATCACCTTGAAGAAATTTTTTTATCCCAGACCTGTGTTATCTTTTACGATATTTAAGATAATTTCAATAATCTAAAATTTGGTTATTATTTTAACTATGATTTCAAGTTATAAGCAATTTTATAATAATAGAACACCATTATTATTTTTTAATAGCTTTTTGCTCTCTTATACTTAGTTGCATTTTATTTGACATAAATGCGAAAAAATGCGTTTTACTAAATAATTATTTAATATTAAAAGAATGTTTTGTTTTTAAGTCAAAAACATTTTACAAAATATTACATATTCAACGGAATAATTATCATTAATTAAAGTTCTGATGTCAAATATTTATACTCAAATTTAATAATCATTATCTTTTTAGTCCCAAGGGATGTTTTTTCAGTGATTTTAATTAGAAAACACAGTTCGAATGAAATCCTTAATTAATCATAAAATGAGCCTCCATATTTATCATATTTTTGCATAAAACTCCAAACAATATGTTAACCTTAATCCGATTATCAGATTTTTATAAATATATTAATTTCTGCAATGTAATGAATTAATTCAAATGTATTTAATTATGTGAAAAATTGTTTTATTTTTCAGTTTTTATTCATTCATTAATTAATATTAATCACCATTAGAAAAACTGAAGTATGCCGTATTTCCTGTTTGTTATTGCGTTTTGTGCTTTAATTGTGAAAATTAATTATATTTTGCTTAATGTATTTTAAGATATGTTTAAAAACATTTAGATAACGTTGTTTCCCAATTGCCGCTGCTTTTGTCTGCACTATGTTAGTTAGTAGGGATTTAAAGTAATAAAAAATTTAAATATTTTAATATAATAAACAACACTTGTTTTCGTTATAAAATAGTATTTTGCATACTTACAGATTTTCGCTTTAATCCAAGAAACGAAAGAGAATTTATTCAGCAATAACTACATTTTTTAATTATTATTATTATTTTTATTATTACTATTATTATTAAAAAGCAATATCAATACTAATCTGTGCACTTTTTGGATTATTGTGTGCAAAATGTTTCGTACTAAATAATGAATTCTGTATAATCCTCTATAAACAATTCTGAAAACTTTTTTTTTTTTTTTTTGATTTCTTACAGTTTTTGCAACAAGAACGTAAACTCCTCTGTTTTCGTCAGTTCGAGCTGTACCTGATTTCCTTTTAATTAAAATATCGTTTCATAATTTTATAATTCTATTCATATGTTTTTCTTGCTATAATAAAGGAAGAAAATTTGAAGTTGAAACGTAATTTTTATTTAGGATTTAGCTATAACAGAAGCATATACAGTGATGGAAAAAAAAAATCCCAACACCAGGAAGGAGCTGTGCTAGAAAAACGAAATTTGGTAGGCGTGTTTATACATCTGAAAGATGACGTCGATTCAAATTTCGAGCTACGCGCATAAGTGTGGCGCTAGTAGCAACACTATGAACATGCAAATGAGGTTTGCTTTAAATAAGCGCTGTAAAGTTCGTGGTCGTTATTTACAGTTGAGATTTGACGTAGTGGGTTAATGTTAGTCAAAGATGCCTCTAAGAAGACGAAGAAGCCATTATCAACAGCTCACTGAGTTTGAACGAGGTCGTGTAGTAGGCTACGAGAAGGTGGGTTTTCTTTCCGCGATATTGCAGAAAGACTTGGCAGGAATGTATCCACTGTGCATGAGTGTTGGCAGCAGTGGTCAAGGGAAGGTACTGCCTCAAGAAGACCGGGTTCCGGGCGGCCACGTGGCACTACTGAGAGGGAAGACCGCCGTGTTCGGCGTATGACTGTGGCTAATCGTACTGCGTCTGCAGCTGAAATTCGAGCTGCAGTTGGCACCACAGTGACACAACGAACTGTTACAAATCGGTTACTTCAAGGACAGCTCCGAGCCAAACGCCCTGTAGCGTGCATTCCACTGACTCCAAACCACTGCCGTTTGCGACGTGAGTGGTGTCAAGCTAGAGCTCATTGGAGGACGGAGTGGAGATCTGTTGTGTTTTTTGATGAAACTCGGTTCTGCCTTGGTCGCAGTGATAGCCGTGTGTTGGTTAGAAGGAGGCCAGGTGAACGCCTGCTAGCGACCTGACTGTGGCCTAGACACACAGGGCCTGCTCCTGGAGTTATGGTTTGGGGAGTAATTTCGTATGACAGCAGGAGCACTCTCGTGGTTATCCCACGCACCCTGACTGCAAATTTGTACGTCAGTCTAGTGATACAACCTGTTGTGCTGCCATTCATGAACAGCATTCAAGGGGGTGTTATCCAACAGGATAACGCTCGCCCTCATACCGCTGTTGTAACCCAACATGCTCTACAGAGTGTCGACATGTTGCCTTGGCCTGCTAGATCACCAGATCTTTCTCCAATCGAGCACGTATGGGACATCATTGGACGACAACTCCAGCGTCATCCACAACCAGCATTAACCGTCCTTGCATTGACCGCCCAAGTGCAACAGGCATGGAACTCCATCCCACAAACTGATATCCGACACCTGTACGATACAATGCATGCACGTTTGCATGCTTGCAATCAAAATTCTGGCTGTTACACCGGTTACTAATGTACCAACATTTCACATTTGAAATGGCTCTTCTCGCCAATGGCTCTACCTGTGATCTTGAAACTTTAATCAATTAAATATGTTACCTAGACAAATGTATTGCTTAAATTTCGTTACTGTACAATAATTTTTTCTTGGTGTTGGGATTTTTATTTTCCATCAGTGTAGTTACTGTGAGCCCACAATATTCAGATCTAATTTGAATTGAATAATGTGTTTAATACACAACAATTAGGTTATGGTGTATGAGGGTTACGGTCAATTGTCTATTGCGGTCAATAGTCTAACATGGTCAATTGTCTACTGCAAACCACTGTCTACGGTGAATTGGTCCTAGAGTTTATTTTCAATGATAATGTTACACGGAATTTTCGGTCTGATTATTCTATAAGGGTTACTTTTGCTATTTGTATAATTCTCTAAATAGGTCTTAGATTCTATAACTTTTTTTTTTTATCGGAAAATATATGTATAATTTATTTTTAGGTTCACAATTTTCCCTATAAATATACTGGAGCCGTCAGTGAACCAGATGATCTACTCACATATCTTAGAGATGAGAGATGTAAAGTGCCAGATACAAACTCAGATCTCGGTTATAGGGTAATTTGCTCGGAGTCTTCCATAGTTTCTATGGGATGATATTCAAATGCAGGTCAAGAGGAAGATGTGCAATTACCACGCTTGATTACTGAAGAAATGAAAATATATATGCAAATTATGTTATAATATTCAAAGCAACTGAACTCCGAATATTTTTATTTATATAACTTTTTAATTTGAATTAATTTTTTTATTAATCATTCTACCATATGACCTACTTAAAGTTTTTTTTTTTCTATAGGTTAAATTAATTGTAAAATTGAATACACCTTCTATATTGAAAGTATTATCACTTACTTTGTAAAAATGATTGTTAGTTGATCCCGTAAATATTCATAGAATTCTTTGAAAATATGTTTTTCAAGTTCACTGTAGGATATTCCCCATTGAAATTGGGAGTAGATACCACCACTGGATACTGATGTACAAGGTCACCCAAAAGAATACAGTAAGTTCTACGAGAGGTAGTTCTATAAATCAGGTTTTAAAACCTTTATTTTTCCCAAATCATAATGAAATTGACATTTATTATTCATAAGTTCAAAACAAATGTTTCCTATAAAATGTAATATAATTAGCGTTAAGATTTACAAACATATACAAAAAATTCAGATAAGGTAAAGTGCCCTAACTTCGTCCCCTTCTCTAATTTCGCACTCCATTACTTATCTTCCCGTTCGTGAGTGGCACCACCTGTCACACAGGGCAGAGGAAACGGGAAGTATAACGTATCAGTATAGAAAGTTTCGTTCGCCAAGATACAGGCATATATATGTTATATACAGTCGGTAACAAAAGTCTCCGAACACTAGCAAAAATGCCTATGTGAAAAAAGTACACTTCATACGGTTTTGTTAAATAAATCCTTATCGAATCATGTTCTTACACTGACTAAGAACATGATTCGAAAAGGATTTATTTAACAAAATCGTATGAAGTGTACTTTTTTTACATAGGAATTTTTACTAGTGTTCGGACACTTTTGTTACCGACTGTACATTGAATTTTCTGTTTTTACAAGAGCTGAGTTCTTACTATGTCTTTTGTACAACGTTATTTAGTGTACTGGAAAACCTTTGTGCTTATACTACAGTGTAAGATGATAATTGTAGCATACAGTGGATCTTTAGACAACCATTTCATCTCATGAGAACTGACGCTCCGCTAATTTGAGAAGTAGCGTAATACCAATTTCGGCCACCGTGCATTTCATAATTTTGTCCCTTTTTTCCCTTTCCCTTAGATCCCTCTCCATCTGGCGAAAATATCATGGTAATTGATCAGTCAGCATGAAGTGACCGCATTCACAAAACTGTTGCTGCAATCAGCCATAAAGACACCTGGGAAGTGCAAATGATCACTTCATTAGTTTCTGAAAACAGAAGTTCAGTAAAAATGATTAGTAGGTCTCCGCTCAAAGCGGAAGATTCCCATGCAAAGAATATACGAAGACAAAATAGACGCTCAGCAGAATAACAACTTTTGTCCCCTCCCCCTCCTTCACTTCCAAGTGAAAGGGAAGACTCCGCCTCCAAAAAATCCAGACGTGACCTACTCAGCGACTCAGATGAAGAAAGTGATTCTTTGCTGACACTCCTCATGATGACGGAAGCAATAATGATGCAATACGCCCTATCTATTAAACATCTCACTGATGACAAACATGGAGAACAATGGGTCCAGTGCATTACGTGCTGCACTTGTCCACACGAAACATGCTCATGAATAATAAACGAATATATATACAGTCGGTAACAAAAGTGTCCGAACACTAGCAAAAATTCCTATGTAAAAAAAGTACACTTCACACGGTTTTGTTAAATAAATCCTTGTCGAATCCTGTTCTTAATCAGTCTAAGAACATGATTCGATAAGGATTTATTTAACATAACCGTATGAAGTGTACTTTTTTACATAGGAATTTTTGCTAGTTTTCGGACACTTTTCTTACCGACTGTATATATACATATATATAATCGGCATTAGTATTAAAAAGATATGCACCTAATACAGTTTTGTGAAAAAAATATTTATCGACTTATGGTTTTAGCCCTTATGCTGTTTATGAAAAAGTAAGTTGATGATAAAAATTAGCGATCAAACTAAAAATAAAATTAAATTAAATTAAAAAAATTAAAAGAAAATTAAAAATGTGGATGTGTGCTTCAATAATTTTGTTGTCGACGGTGTGTTCCTCATGTTTAAATGCAAAAAATTTCGTTTAGTTATTCTTCAACTGATTGCAGTTTTCATTTTACAGTTTTTGTACCTTTATTGATTTTAAAATAAATTCTAATTTATAAGTAAAGCCTCGTTTTATCGGATATTTTGAGGAGGGCAAAATTGTGAACAACTTTTTACTTTTACTAAATATAGGTATCTTCTGAAATACAGTTTATCGACTTGGTAAAAATATTTTTCTGGTCAATTTCGCTATGTTTAGATGTTTGTGGATAGTTAGTGAATATAACTTCCAAATCTGGTATGTTTTTCAGAGAAAATTATAGCTTCCAAGGGCCTAAAAGTAATTGGATTACGAAATTAAGCCTCTGTCTAATATTAAGGGTTGGAATTGGAAATTGCTGGAATTGCATTTATGTGTGTATTAAACGCTTTTAGTACATTATAAAAATGTTTAAAAGTAGTAATAATTTGAATTAATGTATGTGTATGTTTTCTATGCATCTGATTAGCTCTCTGTCCACACTGTAGCCTTCATAAATATTTTCAAAATTTCTACAAAATAATATATATTCACCATGGCATATTCCCTTCTTAAAATGGTATAAATAGTACGACTGCTTTGTGTGTAGGAAAACTGAAAAGAATGCCAAATTTCATAAATCATATTTAAATATCTTTGTACTGCGCAAATCATAATAAAATCGACATTTATTATTCATATGCTTAAAAAATATCTTCAGAAGAATATTGGGTGCTTAGTGTTAAGATCTGCAGAGTTAAACTAATACTTTTAGATTCCTTAAAAGCTGCTATTGGAAATTGCTTCAATTACTTTTTAGTTTGTGTTAAGCGTTTCCAATAATGTTTAAGAGTCATTATGAATTCATATAGTTTACCTGCTTGGCTTTTTGCCCGTCAGTCTGTCAATTGTTTGATCATAAAAGAAAAGGACATTGAATGTTAAAAATGTAGTAACGTGTACGTTCAGTTTAAAAGTGTTAAAAGTCTATGTGTACCGCGTGATTATTCGTTCTTATTCTTTAAAGAAAAATAATGCAATTTGTCTTCCATTCCTATACAGTTCAATAACCAATATTAAAAATAACTAGTGGAAAATTGTTTCATCACCTGAGTAATAAATTAATTTATCATGATGAACTGTTTTGCATATGTCATTTAAGAAAAAATTTCAATCATTTACCTTATATCAAAAGAAGAAATTATTTTCTATTGTTTTATACACAATTTCTTTTGTTAACGCAAGGTAAATTCATTCTTTCATATTTTTTTTCTGGCTGAAAACCAAACTAGTTTAATCAATCTAAGGTAAAATACATTGCTGTCCTTATTTTAGATTTTACGTGCAATTACTTTTATCTGATTAATTGTTTTTACGCATAACTACATTTTAGTCTTTTATTTCGTAAGAGAAAATATAAAAGCAATGAAGTGTTGCAAAACATTAAAAAATAAAGCATTGTCTGAAGTTTCTGAAAAATGATGTGTTATTATTTAAACGTTATTAATATTTCTTTGACGATGATAATAAGATTTGTTTTTAAATATTTCTTCATGTATAACTGAAAGGGAGAAGTAACAAACTTGTCCTTAGTGAAACATATATTTAATTAACCTTCGTTACCAGTTTTCTTCACTGAGAAAAAAATATACCGCATTCATCTAGAATGAATAAATGGCCATTTTCTAAATCCTTAAACTAGAAATATAGATCTCCGAGATATGCACATAAGGCAAGTCAATAAACTGAATAGACGAAATGGTCGAGAATTTCTAGTCTACACATTTCTAGATGGTGAAACAATATTCTAAATATTCTCAATATTCTGAATCTTTTGTATTACGAGAAATTCTAGCTTAATTTTCTAGAATTGGGTCATTAACCAAGATTATAGCTGCTGAAACCCGCCTCTTGTATTTACATTTATTTGGGGATATTTTCAAATAGGTTTGTCCTGAATAGTATAGGCAAAGGCTCAAGAATTCTAATAGAGGTCTCTGGAATTCGCTTTCGAAGGGGACTAGAAAATTTCTTATAAGAAATTTATAAGGATGACATGGAACTATTTTTTCTAGAGTCACAATTTAGATTCTAGCTGTCAGTTACAGATTTTTTTCTCCGTGTATTGGCGTGCCTTATACTCATAGCTCGGAAATCTATATTTCTAGTTTAGGAATTTAGAAAATGACCACCTATTCGTTCTATATGAAAGCGGTATATTGTTTTTCTCAGTGTTGAATTATAACAAATATATAAAATAACAAAGGAAAGCCACTCCTGTAGCTTAAAATTTCGTCGCTTGTGCATTAAAATCAATAAAAACAGAGCAATGGACTAATAAACTAATCGTAAATTATTACTTACAAGATCAAAAATACTTAATTTTTCTTCAAAATGAATCTAAACACAATTTTTTTTAATTAGTTGTTTAAAAAAGAATTATTATGGTTAATGTAAAATACTAGTTATCTACGAGTGGATTATCCGCGTTGTGGATTATTTGCTGGTGCATGAAAATGTCGAGAAATGGTTTTATTAACAAGAAACAACAACAAAGTATTGCTTAAAAATGTAAATACAAAGAACTCTGATGTTTCTGTTTTACTTTTTTTGTACAGTACAGTATGTTTTCAGACATTTCAATATTTTCATTTATTCTGAAGCTTTTTCAGTATCCGCCTTTTTTTGCAATACTTTTATTGTAGAGCATTTTTATCCTTATTTAATCGTAATTACAAGTTTCACAACAAATGAAATGGTGTGGGAAAAGGTTGAACATTTACAATGCTCTTCAAAAAATTAAAATGTTTTCTTGTCTGCGGTATCATTTATTTTAGTGCATAAGTGAGCTTAGAAAATGTAATTATTATTATTATTTTTTTTTATATTCTTTAGTATATAAAAAACAAATGTTTTTGCGGCATTGTGAATATTCCATTGTTTGTGCATTCCGTTTTATGCATAATACAATCGCGTTTTTGAGCGAAAATATTTGCAGAATGCGCCGCACAACATTAGAATCCCCTCCTTTTTGTCAACAAAATAACTCATGATGTTCTTGTCGCAGATTATAAAAATAGTATTCCCAACCATTAGAGATATCCAAATTGAATATTTTTAAGTTACTGAAGAAAACAGTTGACCATTCATTCGTCCGACGACGAAAACCAATGAGTTCTTTCGTCAGTAAAAAAGAGGGGTTCTCTCATGGTGTGGGGCACATTCAGTATGAACGGAGCAGCAACTATTACTGATATTGCTTTTCTTAATGGTGGACATTGCTCTGGAAATTGTCAAAATACTCTCCAGAGCAACCAAATCCCGACAGAAAAAAACACAGTAGGGTGGGGGTTGAGGAAGCTGGAAATTCCGACAGGACAATGGGTCAATTCATACCTTTCACTGCACAAAAGCTTGGTTTATGAAAAATCGAGTTATTGTTAGAAACTGGCCAGCCATCAGTTCAGACCTAAATCCAATTGAAAATATTTAGGGATCACTTACGCCAGACGTATATGCCCATGCTTTTCAGTGTTCGATTATTCAGAAATTAAAGTAAGAGGCAGAGTAGAATTGGTACTCATTAAAGACGCTTATTCTCCAAAGTCATTTTCTAAGCATGGCTGATAGAATTATCCGGATAATTAAAAGGAATGGACTTAAAATTTGAATTGAAATACCATATACTCAAAATATCTTTATATTTTTAAGAAAAGTTTTTTTTTTTTTTTTTAAACAAAATTTTTGGAGAACCTGCACTTTATTTCTTTTCAAAATATACACTTATATTTTGAGTCCATATGTTGCATTTTTTGAACTGTTATTTTAAAAAAAAGAAAAAAAAATCGTCTCTCTATAATTTTGAGATGCACTCTATATCAAGAATGCAAATAAGTAAACATATATTAAACAGTAGACCTTTCTATACAAATATATTTATACAAATACAGCATTTTATGTGAAAGATAAAAAAAATTGGATAAAATCATAATATATATATATATATATATATATACAATGTGATGTGTTTTTAATTATTCGTATGTGACTTAAATAACATGTTTACATTTTACATTCAAATTACTTACATGATGATATAATGAAACTTTTATTTGTAGCATTGTTTAAAACCCGATCCTGTTATCGCTTTTTTCGGCACCTTGTCAGTTTATCATGGGTCTTCTATTCATAACTTTTGAAGAAATTGAGATATTTGAAAAATTCAGATTGCATAATAAAATTTAAAAATGTTATTTTTAAGGAAAAAATCATGGACACGATGAATAGGTATTTCTTCTCTATATGTATGCTTAGGTTTCAGACAAAAGAAAAATGGCTCGGGTCTCCAACGACCCACAATAACTTGATCGGGTTAATGTTCCAAGCAATTAGGATGAGAATAAAAAAAATTAAAAAAGTAAATAAATATAAAATGTGTAAATGATATTTCTTTTTATTAAGCAAAATGCATGTTAACATACTAAATGAAAAAGTCTGAGCTCCCTCCCCCCTTATTTCTGTTATGTCTTAATTTTGTACATACTTAAATGAAGATAATTACGGAAATCTTTGCATCAAATAAAGTCAATTTTTAAACAATCTTCAAATGCTCTTGTTGTAATATGCGGATGCATTTTTCAACGTTTATTTCTAATCAGCTTTAAAAATGAAATTTCCGAAAATATTATAAATCATATCTAAAACGAAAAAAAAAACAAGAACATTTCATATATTCCCAAATCAGAATATTTTTTATTTTTATTTTTACTTTATTTTATTTTATATTATTTATTACTTTACTTTATTTTATTTTATTTTTACCCAAAAAAACCTAAATAGCTTTGCAAAATTTTATATTAAGTATGATGTACCTCTGTTTCATTGGAAGAATATCAGGCGATTAAATATTTTGACAGTAAAGTTTTTAAGAGATTTTTTTTTCTGAGCAAATTAAAAGTACTACCCATTATAAAATTTGATTATAAATTCTCTATGATAACGCTAGAATTTTTGAACATCGAAAGTTATTTTTTTTTTTTTATTAAAAGAATTATTTTTTGTATTCGAATTTTTGAAGAAAATATATTTACATTTTTATTCTTTTAGAAAAAAATCTTCAATGCATTATCTATGAAATATGTATACATGTGTAAGAAAAGAAATTTAAATGAACTTAATAGCAAATATTTGAAGAAGTTTTTCTTTCTGTCAATTTTGAAAGAAAATTGTAATTGAGAAGGGAGTACAGAAAATTTACCAAGTAATCTTTATAAAACTGTAATTTATAGTTGAAAAATTAATGAAACAAAAGATACTTTTTTTATATATATTTTTTTATTAAATTACTTCTTTTCTTATTGTATGATAAAGAGTAATGTTTTTAATTCAAACATAGGCTTATTTTTTTCACGCAGCCTAACGCAGAATGCATGTTTTAAAACTGAATTATAAAACTTATTAAAAACAATTTTTGATACTATTTCATTGGAAGAATATCAGGCGAATACATATTTTGATAGTAAAGTTTTTAAGAGATTTTTTTTTTTTCTGAGCAAATTAAAAGTACCACCCATTATAAAATTTAATTTTAAATTCTCTATGATAACGCTAGAATTTCTGAACATCAATAGTTATTTTTTTATTCAAAAGTTAATTTTTTTATTCGAATTTAAAAAAAAAACTATATTTGCATTTTTATTTTTTTTTAGAAAAAATCTTAAATGCATTATCTATGATATATATATATATATATATATATATATATACATATACATATGTGTGTGTGTGTGTGTGTGTGTGTGTGTGTAAGAAAAGAAATTTAAATCAACTTAATAGAAAATATTTAAAGAAGTTTTTTTTTTTTTTTCCTGTCAATTTTGAAGGAAAAATTTAATTCAGCACAAGGGAAATTAAACAGAAAAATTTACCTTAAATTTTCTGTTTAATTCAATTCTAATTAAAATTAAATTCTAAATAATTAAAATTAATTTCTAATAATTCTAAATAATAATTCTAAAAGAAAAAAAAATTATAAATTATAATTAAGATTAAATTAAACTCTAATTCTAATTAAATTTTTGATACTTTCATTGAAATACACACACACACACACACACATATATATTTATTTATTTAAAAACCCTTAAAATGCATTTCAATAATCTAGAAGTTGTTGAATTTTTAAAGTTCAAACTGCAAAACATTTCTTTTATGAAAGTGTGATTTTTGCTGGTATATAATGAAACGTGCAATAGATAATTAATTTTACTTCTTAATTTCGGCATTCAATGTTCATAAACATATTTTAAAGTCATTTTCAGAAAAATGGTATTTGTGTTAACCATGCATGCACACAATCCGCTCATATAAATTACGTAAAAACACTCAATGTAAAATTTCATAAACTAAAATGTAAACATTTTATGTTATATTGTTTTAACTGTATGGTGATGATAGACACACTACAGTAATAATAATAATAACAATAACAATAATAATAAACGGATGTTAAACAATATCAAAACTGAAGACCGAAATGGTTTTATATTACAGTAAATAAAACAATACTATAATAAAATTATAATAGAATTACTATTTTTATTTTATTTTATTTAATGGACTACAGTCTTTAACAAAAAAAAAAAAAAAAAAAAAAAAAAAAAAAGAAATGAAATGTCTCTAGATTGTAGCATGATTCTCCCTTTATTTAACAGTAAAATATTATAAAATTAAATGAGAATAACTATTGTTAAATATAATTTTAAGTTTAATAGAAAAAATATTCCCTACATAAAACAAAAATATTTTTTATAGAATTTCATTTGAACATGAAACATTTTTAAAACGTTGCTTAAATACAACAATAATTATGATGTATATCATTGTTTTATATATCCAAATAGTCGTATAAGGTTCAATAATAACATTCTAAATTTCACATTGCTACTTGTATTCTTCAATATTCTACATATTAATTAGCTCTCACAAACGTATGTTTTCTAACACCGATATGATATAGAAAATGTTTATTAGAATCTATATATCTTTTGGGATTTAACAAATTGCTCTTACAAATTGAAGCAATATTAACGAAGTAAATCATGTCCTATAGCCAAGAGCTAATCATGATAAATCTACTAATTTGCATTTAAATTGGAAACAACATAAAACAGGGTAGGAAATACTGTTAATGGAATAAGATATTGATTGTGTTGTCTACATGTTCGATGTTAACACGAAGGGAAATTTTGTATTATAATGAATGATATTGTAAATGACATATGGTATTGAATATGTTTTTAGTAAGTTATTTTCGATTTATATTTTTCTTCTTCCCAAACTCATTTTTTATTATAAAATAATAAATAATATTTATGAAAAAATTAGAGAGGTTCTTACTTTTAAAAAGTACTATTCGAAAAATAAAATAAAAGAAAAATATTAAAAACAAATTGCTTTGACTAAAATTACGTTTACCTAAATGGTATAATGCAAGAACAGGTTGTAATTACAATCTAACTTATGAACCACAGTATCGTGATACAATTATTCGAATTTATTTAATAATATCTTATCTATATTCTTATGCTAGCAGCCTTTGCTCACATCGTTGGTCCCTGTATTTAAACGAATCTAAAAAATGAAAACACAATTTGTTTATATGATATACGTATGTTTTTATTTATAAAATAAAAACTATAAAAAATAATTCCATTACAATTGCTCAAAATGTCAAAACCTTGCTTTCAATGCCTGATATTTTTCACGCCCTCACTATGTGGGAGAAGGAATCTCACTGCTTACTGCAGCGCCTTTAGAGAGCACGCCGCACAGTGGATCCAACAATGTTAAAATACGAACATAGGCCCAAAAATCAATCTCTAAATAACTGATATTTTGCAGTGAAATAATTTAAAAGAGTGTCTAAAAAATACAAATATATGGTTATTTCTTCAATTACACGAAGTTTTATTATATATAAATAAGTTCAAAATGAAAACTTTCAGAAATAAAATTTTTCGATGAATTTCTGTGACTTTATTTGTATAGCCATCAAGTGGCACTTAAGATAAGTATGAAAAAATACGAAATAAAAATACTTTTAAGAATGTCCTAATAAAAGTTTAAGGTACTTCTGCCAACATTTTGTTGATTTTTTAATTTGTGATTCACGCATTAAATGTGAATATAAAATTAACAACAAAATTAAACTTATAAGTTGTGTAACTTTTTTTGTCCAAAATTGTCCAAAATTTCAAACACATTTTACTACTCCCAAAAGTATACATTTTAATCTGTGAAAAGGATTTTCGCCACAAATCGTCACTTTTAGAGAAAAATAAATTTTTATTCTGTTTACCCCCAAATTATCAATCGAGAAATTTATCTGAATAATTGTATTCATTAATGACAGAAAATATGTTAAAATTTTTTATAGTGAAAATATTATAGAAAGTAGATGATTAAATAGATTTAATAAATCAGAAGTTATTTTTTTTTTTTAATATATTTAATAAAATAATTAATTTTACTTTAAAAGGTATTGAAAAGTACCGTTGGACCCCAAAAAGGGGGGAAATGTAAATGGTTGCTGTGATACGTCTTAAAATGTTAAAATTAAATAAATGTTTAATGTTAAATCACTAAATGTTAAAATTAAATATTATAATCCCATATTAGGATTTAAAGTAAAAGTTTCTGTGCAATAAAAATAAAGACAAATGTGAAATTTTCATAGAGTTTGTCAGCAAATGCTTGTATGAGTTTTCTATTGAAATTCTACATAAAAAAAGGAAAGAAAAAAGAAGCAGTAATGTGAAAATATATTTAACATAGTGTGATAAATTAATTGTGTTATAAATATAGATTTTCTTTACGAAATTTTTCTTTATTTCCTTTTATTCTCTTCTTTTACGCAATATTTTTTTCTTTATCAGGTATGTTTTTAAATACCTGTTTGCAGCAGAAAAATATGATACCGTTTAACCCCTTTATAATGCCAATTTATCCTCGAATGGCACATTAAACTAATTCCACGAATAAAAATTGATGTAAAGAAAAAAAATCATTTAGCTTATTAGAAATAATTAATTTTAATTTTGACACATTATTCTCTTAGTTAATCGCAAACTTCTCACAACCCATTGGATTAACATACGAAGAATTGCCACAAATGACATTTTTTTTTTATTTTTTTTTCGCACCAATATTATAAAAATAATATTTATACTGATATTTTTCTAGAGATGTGATACACAGGAATCATTATTTTTTTAAAAAATGGTGCCATTTGAATAAAATGATAACGAATTTGGTGGGGAAAATATTTCTGTAGCCTTATAAAGGGTTAAAAAAAAAAAACATAGAATCGCTTTTAGTATCATACACATATACATATTTAAATCGAAATGTGACAAAACATCATACATAGATAATAATAATACCACAACCTTCCTATGTTCGCCACTGCCTATACTTCGATCCACTGTGCGCCGGGTAGCGTCGCTATTATTCAAGAACTACAATTCTGCAAATGGCTATAGTTCAACATCTACTGAAAATTTTAGTCTGGAATCATATATTACCGAGACTTAATATGGTAGCTAGTTTTAATAAACTTCTTATGTTATCAAAATTAATAAGTGCAATAATTTATAATCATATTATTATTGACTGATAATTACGTTAAAAATTAAATATAAAAACATTTGTTATGAATATTTATTGTTATAAAGATTTATTCTTTCTACTACATAAAAATCTGATTATGATAAGTAAATATTATAAGCATTTTCCTTTCTAAGGAATTTTTATATTTGCAGTATAAACAATTGTTTTGAAATGAAAATAATTGGAACAAAAAAAAAAAATAATAATAATAATAATAATAATAACAATTACTTTGTTTGGATGAATCCATCACCTGATTGAGGAAATGTTTCCCATTCGAAGCGTACTGGGTATTTAAAAAAAAAAAAAAAAAAATCCAATCTGTATTTCCATATTAAAACCGTGATTATACCTTAACTGAATTTAATCACGTGTATTGTAAAAGTTTTCGTCGTAAGTAAACGGTTATTTGAACGGCAGCTTTCTGTGCATACGTTTGACCGTATTTTTAGATAACGGTTTATTAAACCACATTTTGATTTTATTGTTAAGAGACCGTAAATTAAATCGAATAAATCAAAATTATACACTAAATATAACACAAACAATCTTACTACTTACCTCACAAATACAGTCCTTATATCTTCTCATTTAGGATAAAAGAACTGTACTGTATTACATTTTCTTTTACAGGAATCCTGAATTCAGTCCATCATAAAAGAAATTTAAAATGTCGGTTTTATCAAAGCGTCAAACTAGAAGTAAAATTACGGTTAATTGACATAAATCTAATTAAGTAGCTGTATGACAGCATTTTACGTATCGCCTTAAGATTTTTTTTGTAAATTAACGTTGTTTCTACTGTTTTCTAAATAAAAGGTATAGTGAGAGTAAAACAGACATTTTTACAGTGTGCCTTTCTATTAAAAAATGAAAAATGTAAATGTTACTAAAGAACGTAGACAACTGAAACGAAAGAAAATATACGCGTAATTTTACATCAACAAAAAGTATTTAAAATATTTTGTGTAAAATATTCAAATTTGAAAATTGAAAAAAATAGGGATGAGGTGCGATCCTGCATAATCTAAACAATACTTCTGGCAATTTTTGCTTCTCTCCTATCAATGGCTTAAGCTCCAGAGCTTACACAACAAATACAGACGCAATCTCACAGACACAAATCACAGACACAAATAGACACATAGAAATTTCTTTTTATTTATTTAGATAAAAAATATAAGAATTTGGAGTTTTTGTATAACGTAACATTTTATAATGCATATTTTAAAAAGGTAACATATAAATTCAAACTCCATCATTTTTTTTTTTTTTTTTTTTTTTTTTTTTTTTTTTTTACTAACAAAATGTAATAAAATATTTTGAAAAAAAAAAATGTATGTCTGCATAGTATTAAATACAGACAAGTGTTATGGATATTATCTGGGGAAAAGAGCTGAAGATACCAACTCAATTAGATCTATAAATACGCAAAACATACCTATATTCAAACGTTTACTTTTTCCTTTTGTTCTAAAACTAAATACACTTTTTGAAATATTAACATCTTTCTATTTAAGACACTCTTCCTCGTGATAGCCAGGGATAATAAGAGAGTTTAATTATCTTAAATCTCTATTAATTTTATTGGTGCGAGTTTCTTTTGTTTGTAAAATGATGTCTTATTTGTTTTTATGAGATGATCGCTTATTATAATGAGCAACAACCGTTTCCTTAGCTTTTCCCATCTCATTATTTTTTTATTCTTAGTATTTTGTATTAAAATCAAACAAAAATATAAAACTTTTTTCTTTTTTTCTTTTTTTTTTTTTTTTTTTTTTTTTTTTTGTAATCATCTCCAATAATATTTAATTTTAACGCAGCACATTCATAACCCGGAAAAAAATATATATAAGCTTGCAAAAAAAAAAAAAAAAAAAAAAAAAAAGGATCAATAAATGATAGAAAAAAGATAATAGTTATTAAAGAAAAAAAAAAAAGCCTCTTTTTTTCCCTTAGTGAGAAGTGGAAATATCTTTTCCGCTTATTTTTGTAAAATAAAAAAATTGATCTGTTTCTAACTTTTTTTTTTTTTTTTTCCCGATAACTCTAAGTATATTAAAGTCATAAGCCATAAGATAAAAACAATTTGTTAAAGAAAAAAAAATGAGATGCAAAATTAGAAATCTTTGAATTATTTTAATACATTTGATTTTTTTAGTTAACAATAATTTTTAGTGAGTGAAATATTATTTTAAATCAAATAATTAACATTTGTTTTTAAGTTTAAAAAATAATATATATATTTTTTAAAAAGAACAACCATTAATACAAAGCAACATAACAATTTGATGCTAGAATGCATTGTGTTTTTAGCTTACAAAATGAGCTGCATTTATGAGCTGCCTTTTTTCATACTCGTTTCAGATAATTGTCACATTTCTACAATTTACATTACTTTATGATAAAAATTAAAAGAAAAAAAAAGTTAGGTTTAAAAAAAAAAAAAAAAGAAAAAAAATCTAATTGAATTTGTACGTTTGCGCAAAATAAAATATGTCGCGTTATTTTATTTTATTTATTTATTTATTTTTAATTTATTAATAAACAGTAATTACTAAAATACGCTATTGATACAACATAAATATTTTTAAACTACTTTTTCATTTGTTTACTTTAAATTAATACATTTTTTTTTAGATTTATTACATTGCCTTTCATATAACTCTATGAAACAAAGGATAAATTAATGTTGTATTTACTTTAATACAAAAGGACTAATGAAGTTATTTAAAACAACAGTATGATTGGTGAAGCTTGTGATATATATTTTTAAAAATGCTGCTGTTTTTTTTCAATGTTTATTTATTTTTTTCGTTTTATCACCTCTCTCGCAAAATTCGTTATTTGCAGAAACAAAAGTTAAAGTCTGTTAGACAAAGGATTTTGAAAAAAAAGAAAGAAAAAGAAATGAATGCATATTTTTATTATGTGTCTTTGTAAGAAAATGATTCATTGGTATTAAAAACATTTTTGTGGATAAAAAAAAACTCTGTTTTGTTATTTAATGTAATAATATTTAACATGATATTAATTTCTAAGCAGATGTTTGTAAAAAAATGACAATTGTTTTAAATAGAGCTTATATGTTTTACGGAAGTCAGAAGACGCTATCAAAAACTTTTTTCTTTCAATGCAATTAAATAATAATTAAGCGCGCGATTAAATATAATTAATGAAGTATTTTACCTAGATTATTTAGTTTTTGCATTTAAACGTCCTAAATACTTTTTATTACGAAACTTTAAAAAATTTAAATACTTTTTATTACGAAACTTTAAAAAATTTAAATGCTTTGCGGAAAATTTCACTCACTAATAATAATTAAATTTTAAACTCGGATTTCTATAAGTACTAGACAGTTTTGTTTAGCTTGCAATTTTAAATTCCAAGCACTTTATACACACTTTTTTAAATTTCAATTAGTAAAGATTTTTTTTTTTTTTTTTTTTTTTTTTTTTTTTATATTACAAAGTTTTTCAAAGTATATATATATTATTTATTTTTATATAGAGATGTTTTATTTATTAATTTAATTTATGATTTAATTTAAATAAAATAGTACACATTGCTTATTGATACAAAGCAACTATTATTTTCTTTTGTATGGGTTAAGTTTAGTTAATTTTTAGAACAATCAATAGATCAACTTAATTTTGAAAGATTTTTACCGATTTATTATACAGCCAACAGCAACATTATGAAAGCGCACATCCACATTTTTTACATTTTTTTCTTTTATCTGATCACTAATTTGTATCATCAGCTTACTTTTTTCATAAACAGTGTAAGCCAAGATCATGACTTGACATTTACTTAACAAAACAGTATTAAGTGCACATCTTTTATAAACGAATTATTGCTAGCGCTTCATTAATTTTGCTGCCGACTTAATATTAATCAATCTTTACAAAAGTCTGTATATATTATTTATACCTGCTTACTTTGAGATTATACAATGCGATACACTCTGTAATGTCTTGAAGTGCAGTTATAAATAAAAAGTATGTACATCACACCACTTTCACACAGGAAAACGCATGCCTACTTTACTCAGTATTCATAATTCATAAAACCTATTATATATATACGAGGGAAAGTCATTAAGTAAGTCACAAAAGATAATAAAAATAATTTATCGCGATAATCACTTGAAAACAATTTTTATTTTTCCACATAATCTCCAGCAACGTTGATGCACTTATCCCACGGTTTTATCAGAGCCGTAAATCCAGCTGCATAAAATTCTTTGGATTAATGCATCAGTCCACAGTAGGACTTCATGTTGAACGTCGTCGTCAACTGCAAATTGTTTGCCTCCAAGATGTTGTTTCAGGGGACCAAACAAATGAAAATAGCTTGGGGCTAAATCTGGGCTATAAGTGGATACTGTAGCACTTCCCATTTCTTTATGAATGTTTTTTTATTCAAGTCCTTCCGCCCACAATAATTGGACCACAGCACGCTGCTCTTCTATTGTACAATTAATCATTCAGCACCATCGTCATTTATGAAGCTGCATTACACATGCGTGTAAATGCTACCTACTCAATATGAATTGAATATCATAAAGCTGTATGGAGCTGCCATCTATCACCATTTTTTGGCGATATCTGTTACTACTTTAAATCATGCCACATGCATTTGTGACTTACTTGATGACTTACCCTCGTATATACATATTATACAGGGTGGTCAGAAAAACATGATAGAAAGTAAGCGATCATTGTGGAAAAAAGACAACATGCAAGCACATGAAACATATTTTATTGAATAAAGATATGAATGACATTTAATATACAAGATGCTTAAAATGTCTACCGTCCCCGACTATAGTGTTATAAAGCCGGTTCCAAAACTCTGTCAAAATGCGCTGGAGTGTGTCGTAATCAAGTGCATCAATCTCACTTCTGATAGCCAATTTTCGGTCCTTTAGTGAATCAGGGCTATTCCTATAGATTCTAACCTTGATGTAACCCCATAAGTCGCACGGAATTGGGTCCGGACTGTATGGGGTCCACTCTATCCCGTGCCCCGTGAATTTCTCTGCATCCAATGCAATCAAACGCTCACCAAACGTCGTTTCAAACCACGTGAAGACGTCAGAAGTTTTTTGGGGACGAGCCCCATCTGGCTTGAACCAGTACCGGCGTATCCTGTTGAGATGGCCCGCATCAGGGCCAAAGTGACGCTCTAGCAACTCCCGACACTTCACTCCTGTGATCACACCATCAATAAATATCGGACCAATTATCTGCTTCGACGATATGGCACACCACACCATGACCCTTTGTGAATGCAGTGAAGAGATGGCGCTGAGATGAGGATTTTCCGTACCTCAGTTGCGCCAGTTTTGTTTGTTCACGAAACCATTTAACTGAAAATGGGTCTCATCACTGAACCAGATATTGTATTCACTGATGGAACCATTTTTAAGTTCCTCGATTATGTGGTTTGCGAAATCTTTCCACTTCACAGTATCCCCCCCCCCTTTAGCGACTGTCACATTTGGATCTTGTATGGACACAATCCTACTGCTTTCATTAGCCTTTGTAATGATGTTTTGGATATGCTTAATTGTTAAGCTGCCTGTCGAGTGGAAGTGGTTGCCTGATCCTCAAAGTATGCGCACGCAGCCTCCCTGATGTCGTCAGTAACAACTGCTGATTTTCATCCCGACGCCTTTATTTTTGCATCCTAAGCACTCCCTGTAGATTCACATCTGTCCATCAACCTGTAAACAATGAAAATCAGAGGGAGATTAGGACCATTACATCAGTCATCTGATGGCTTAAAAATCACTGCGACTTTAGAGCGCTATAACTTACTGCGCGATTATCTCTTCACTATATCGTCTTTTTCATTTTGAACTCTGAACGACATGCCCGTCGAACGGGGACGTTACATCGGTTATTCTCATAAAATTTTCCTACGATATATAACCGATCTTAAAAGGTTTGTGATTCTATATTGCTTATTCTTTATTTCCGGTAATTAAGCATTCAACTAAAATGTCACTATATGTGCTATTATAAAATGGAAGAATTATATTTGCATCAATACATTTGAAATCAGAAACTTAAAATACTTTCTATCATGCTTTTCTGACCACTCTGTATTATTATTATAAAAATAAATCACTGTTTTTTAAGATCACTTTATAAATAAAAACCGAAAGAAAAACCTATTGATAGCGTTATTTTTTTTATTTTATTATTTTTTTTTTTTACATATAATTTTGGTCTCTCTGTGGTGTTTCTAATCTGTTTCGATGCCCCCCAGTTGAATTCCCCCTGTTTTACCTCTATTTAAAATGCTTTAGATAGCGCTGCTGTTGGCAGAAATTATTTCAGAAATACGTTGTTCTGCTTATCTTATACTCGTATTGGATTTTTAATTGATATATCTTTTAACTATTTGGACTAATTTCAATATGCGGTCAACTGCGAATACTTGAATCCTTTCACATTTTTTGGTACTTCCCTTGTCCCTCTTAGTTCAACAGTTCGTGAAGAAATCGTGAACAAACGAATTTTTATATTGTGACACATAAGACTATTTTGTAACTATACTCATAAACATTAAGACATCTCATTGACTCACCGCTCCACTCTCATAGAACCTTATAATTATTTAGTAAGGAAACTTTTTTAAACAAAATTGAAAATTTGACCTTTTTCCTAATTAATAGTTTATTTAAAATGAACTGAACCTTTTAAATAAAAACAAAAAAAGTATTAAGACGTGTAAATAATAAATATAAAAATATTTATGAAATGATCCATCTTATTTGGATATTCCAAATATTCTTATGAATAACCATTGATAGAACACATTTAAATACGTTTTTGAAATAAGTTCATAATATATTACCAACCGTTTGGAACAGACTGAGCGGGAGATTTCTAGTTTGTTGATTGATTGAAGATTACAACGTTAGATAGACAACACCATAACAAGAACATTCTTTGTTCTGTCCCTTTCAATCCTGATTGGTATTGTTTGGCACAGGGTCTAATAGACATATTACACAAGCAATTTTCGCGCAACATTTTGCCCAACACAACACAACAGTATAGAGGAACAGCCAACTTTATCGAGTATTTATTGGAAAATTTCATCATGTCATGATGTATAAAAGTTGAGCGAAATCTCGCATACGTTACGATCATTACACAGGATTATTCGCGTTTGTGGTCTCAGGAAAGTTACCAACAACATGCAGTATGACATTTCGGGATGACGCTACCCATTTTACAAAAGACTCTTTAAAACGCTGATATGTTGAGATGATGGAGTTTTAACTGTTGTATTCACCAAGTTGTTGGTCCAACTTCTGGTTGAACACAAAACATGAAAAGAGTATAAATTCAGGATGCAACTTTTAGAAAAGTTTGAGGCGTTAGTACTGCCATCTAATGACATTTTTATTTTCAGATAATTTAAATGAAAATAACAAATGAATGATTAAATGAAATCTTGGACGCTAGATAGCAGAACAAATGTGCCAAATTTAGTTGTAAATCTGCGCACTAACTATAGACGCTTTCCAAGTATTTACGTTGAATCAGAAGTTAAATTTAATGCTGATATGAACGCTAGAATGCCTCCACGACGCACGTCCGAAATTACACCGGTGCTCACCCTCTAGATGTTTTCCTGCAACAAAAAAAGGAACAATTATTAGTAAAACGTCAATTGGTAAGTAAGAAACACTAAAAATATACAAAAATAAACGTTGGCAGATGGAGGATGTGAATTCTTTCTTTCTCTTTACCTGTACATATAGCAAATAAACACCAGTATGCAGCATGACCTTTCGGGATGATGCTACCTATGCCTACCTGTTTTAAACGGAGTCGTTGTGTTGAGATGGCGGGGCTTCCACTACTTGAAAACAGCTTCTACGATGTACGAAATTCCAACGGTGCTCCACATCCCGATTATTTTCTGTTACAATGATAAAGACATGTATTACAAAGACCCATCTCCACACTTCTAAATAAGTTATGTGGAAAATATGCATGGCCCTTTTTGCTCGCAGTATTCACAATAAAAATATCCCATCAAAATATCTCACATAGTCTTATGGTATTTAATATCGATGAGTATTGTGCTATTAAATTAAATTTTACTATATGAAGTTTAATTTTGTATAGAAACGTTACTTGGAAAATAATAATTACAGATTATGAAATGATAAAAAAAGTTAAATTAATTATAAAAGTTTAAAGAGATATGAATGAGATTATTAATGATAAAAAGATTGTAAGAAAAAGATATATTAATTTAAAAAATACTTTATTTGTTAAATATTGTTAAAGATTTTAAAAGGAAATTCATTTTATATTTATTGTAATACCATTTAAAAGGATTTGTTATTGTAATATCATTAAAAAATAATTTCATAGACGTCTTTCTGAACAATAGTTTTTATACATAGATATTTAAAAAAAAAATAAAAAATAAAAATAAAAAATCTTATACATACAAGATGGCGGAAAGAATATAGACAATTTATAAAAATAGAGTTATAAGTTGATATCGTTAAATTAAAAATTTAAAAACCTATTATTTATTTTTCATTACTGAAAAATCAGTGGAGGCCTGCTAAATGGAGGAATCCGCTATATGGGTTACAAAAATTTTGGATTCTATCTGTTCATCTATCTGTACCCTAACAGCAGCCGTAAACATACATCTGTGGACTTGGAAATTGGTACACATATTTATATGCTATACGGAAATAGCAGGATATTTTTAAGCGTATATTTTCTTTGTTGTTCATTTACAAGGGCACACCAGAGTTTTTCTTATCATTATGGCCTATTGACAGAAATTATCAATACCGCTATAACTGCCCCAAAGTTTACATGATTGATTTGCAAATTGGTGCATGCATTCACCCGCTATACTGAAATAGCTATATAATGCTCCTTACCTGTATTAATCATGGTTCGTGTACAGAGGAACAGAAAAGAATTTCTTATAATTGCAGCCTATGGACAAAACTACTTTTAAACGTATTTTAACCTACTTAAATTGCATTCAATAAAATGAAATTAATATACAATACTGAGATACCTAAAAGATGTTTTCTGTAGAAAAATGGGCGCACTGATTTGAATATTAATGTACATGATATTAAAAATACGTTTATAAAATGTTACATAACCATTCAAATTACACTGAGAAAAAAAAGATATACCGCCTTTTGTCTAGAATGAATAAGTTACCATTTTCTAAATCCCTTAACTAGGAAAATAGATTTCCGAGCTATGCGCATAAGGCACGCCAATAAACTGACTAGACGAAATGATCGAAAATTTCTAGTGTACACATTTCTAGATGGTGAAACAATATTCTGAATTCTCTAAATATTTAGAATCATTTATATTGCGAGAAATTCTCGCTTGATTTTCTAGAATTTGGTTATAAACCAAGATTAAAGTTGCAGAACCCCCCGTCCTCCCGCTTGTAGTCTCATTTATTTGCAGAGATTTTTAAATAACTTTTCCCTCGAGAATATAGACAAACGCTCTAGAATTCTAATAGGGGCTTCTAGAACTCGCTTTCCAAGGGGACTAGAATTTATAAGGATGACATGGAACTATTTTTTCTAGAGCTACAATTTAGATTCTAGATGTCAGTTACAGAATTTTTTTCAGTGTGTGTCATTTTTTGAATAACTATTTGTGAGCTACATAATTTGCGTAGTTTTTAATGTATAGTATATAATTTTTATAGTTGATTTATAGTGACACACAAAAGAATTTTCTAACATTAGAACATGTGGACAGATTTTTATTTAAGACAATTACGTAATTGAATTAAAATACATTATTAAGAAGCTGAAAGCGATGTTTTCTCTAGCGAAACAATCTGGTGTGTCACTCACACGACTTTCTCTTACCCTTAAATTTAATACTATAAATACAGGTTGCAGATTAAGAGGTAAGATAACGAGTACTGTTACGTAAACCTGTGTTAAACAATTCAAATTAGGCTTCGGAAGAGTTTTACATGATAATTAGTTCTGTGTGAGGAAGGCTACCGCCCCCTCAACCCCCCGTTTCATTAATGCACCTACATTTATATAGAATTTAATTCGGTTATTAAAAAATAATTCTGTTTTTTTTTTTTTTTTTTTTTTTTTTTTTTCTTAATAATTTTTTTTAAATTGTTATTTAAACACATTATCTTTTATGATAATAAAGACGATTTTCGTAATAGAGAAGTAGTATAACACTAAATACTAAAAAAAAAAGTTGAATTTATTCTCAATATTATATATATATATATATATTTTTTTTTTTGTTAAAAGTGAAAAAAATCTATAACTTTATTTTAAATTATCACAGATCGATGGTTCAACCATTCGTTTAAAAGGTATTGGCGAGCTCTTTTATAAGATACCCATCATGAACATTTACTCCCCTCGAGGGGGGATTCCCCCCCCCCAGGGGGGTAGGCGGGGATCCTACATACACAATTTTTTTTTCCCAGTTGACTATCTCTATTACACAAAATATATATTCGTTTCATTTGGTTTAGTGCAGTCTATAGATGTTAAACTCTACTTACCTACAATTTCCCCCATAGACGTAATGTATTTCAATACTTTTGAGTGTCCCTGTACACGAACCATTTGCTTCATCTCAACGAAAAGCTTGCTGTAGCATCCCTATATTATACATATTTAGAATACCGTGTTTGGAATTTCTGCTACTATTTGTTCTTGAGATATGCTGATAACAGACAGACACACAGACCATTCTTTAAAAACATGAATTTCGTATTCAGGGGACCTCAGAACATGTAAATATGACAAAATCTCACGTTTGAAAATTTGACCCTAAAACAATACTTTCTCGACCCTATGGGTAAGAGAAAGTAAATAGGTATATATACTATACATACTAAATAATTTATTTACATAACCACACAACAGAATGACATTCTGTAATCATCCAAATGATGTCAAATATATTTTCAATATTATGAGTTACAAGGAACTAGTTACATCGTTTTTATTGCTGTACTTAAAGTTTAAGCCTCGTGTAAAGGAACACACAAAAAGGTTTGTACCATTACAGTCTTTAGACGATTTTTTTGTAAGTGCACATTACCTTGGTTAAACTTCACTAAACATTGTGAAATAAACATTTGTTATTAGAATGTTTGACACAAAATAATTAATATAATTTATGCAATCATTTAGCATCAAATTTGGTATAAATATCTAAGAGTTAGAAGAAATTAACAAAGGCTATTAGTAAAAAGGAAAAATAGATACTCATATGTGCAGATAGGTGAAGACAGATGGATTCAACGGGGGTTTGAATGGAGCAGCAGCTTTTCCTGAGAAACGTATCTAGACGTCTAAGGAGTTGATCACATATACGTGTGTTTGTATAAGCATATTTAAATATATTAATAATTACTTTAAATTATATGGAATAAATAATTCTCTCTTCGTTCTCTGCTGAATTATGAGTTATGCAAATTAAAAGTTTAGGAAAAAGGAAATCATTAACTATTGGACTGGCGGGCGCTACGTGGATTTGAACAACTACCGGTCAATCTCCTTAAAGTGCAGAACCTCGTGGCAACTGGTAGGGCTATTTTAATGGGCGAGTATTTTTTGTGCCACGAAACAAAGTACCTTTGTTAATAAATCATATTAAAAAGAAAAGTTCCTATTGTCTTTTTACATGAAAAGAAGTAAATGTCTTAAATATTTACCCTTTTTACTTTCGCTTACCCATAGGGTCGAGAAAGTATTGTTTTAGTGTCAAATTTTCGAACGTGGGTTTTTGTTATATTTACATGTTCTGAGGTCCCCTGAATACGAAAATCACGTTTTTAGCAAATGGTCTGTGTGTATGTCTGCGTGTCTGTCTGTTATCAGCATATCTCAAAAACAAATTATGGCAGAAATTTCAAACTTGGTATTCTAAATGTGTATCATATAAGGATGTTACACTAAACTTTCCGTTAAGATCAAGCAAATGGTTCGTGTACAGGGACACTCAAAAGTATTCAAATACATTACGTCTGTGGGGGATATTCCAGGTAAGTAGAGTTTAACGTCTATAGACCGCACTAAACCAAATGAAACGAGTATATATATTTTGTAATAGAGATAGTCAGTTGGGAAAAAATAAATTGCGTATGTAGGAGCCTCGCCTCCCCTCCTGGGGGGGGAAGCCCCCTCGTTGGGAGTAAATTTTCATGATGGATATCTTTGAAAAGAGCTCGCCAATACCTTTAAAACGAATGGTTGAACCATCGATCTGCGATAATTTAAAATAAAGTTATCGATTTTTTTCCTTTTTACCATTTTTTTTTTTTTTAATGTGATATTGAGAATAAATTCAATTTTTTTTTTTTTTTTTTTTTTTTTATTTAGTGTTATACTACTTCTCTAATATGAAAATCGTCTGCATTATCATAAAAGATAATTTTTTTAAATAATAATTTTAATAAATTGTTTTTTAAAAACAGAATTATTTTTTAATAACCTAATTAAATTCTATATAAATGTAGGTGCATTAATGAAACGGGGGGTTGAGGGGGTCGGTAAACTCCCTCACACAAAACTAATTATCATATAAAACTCTTTCGAAGCCTAATTTGAATTGTTTAACATAACATAATTTGAATTGTTTACATAGCATTAGTCGTTATCTTACCTCTTTATCTCCAACCTGTATTTATAGTATTAAATTTCAGGGTAAGAGAAATTCGTGTGAGTGACACACCAAATTATTTCACGTAATTAAATGGAAATAAAACACATGATTAATTTTAATGAATGGGGTGTTTTATCTAAGTTAATTAATGACTATACCAATGTTTACAAGCTTAATTTTTCGTTTATTTAAAAGTTTTCAAAAACTTTTAATGCTGATAAATTATAACTTTAAGTTAAGTCCTTTTGAGTATTTGTTATTTATAATATAATTCTAATTAAGTTTGTTAGGTGCTACATATTAAAAATAAAAATAAATAAATAAATAAATAAATAAATAAATAATAAGTAATTTATATTAGAGATTAACACTTTGTATGACTTTATTTCTGAAATTGCTGACTTAGCCCGTTAGCGCACATTGTTTTCATTTGAGGACAGCTAATAAAATGGACGTATGTTTTTTGTGGTTTCTTGAAATGATTTCAGCTTTTTAGTCACAGTTTATAGCATTACTCTAAATGATCCCTGAAAGTTTTATGTGCCTACTATTAAGTATTATTTTATAATTTGTATAGCCATTTTATGATTTTTCATTTGTCGCACATATCTTTGCTTCGTGCAAAAAGGTATACCAACTTAAATCAAGTTGAATAATAATACCCTAACAGCACAGTTAGGCTTAACTTATCCACAGTACATCTTAAGGACTTTTCTGGGATGTCTTGTCATCCAGAAGACATCTTGAAGATATCCTGGGGAGGCAACGTGCTGTCTGGGTATATAATACTTTACTTTCGAGATCTTTGTCAACATAAAATAGGAAATTAATCTGTTATCTCAAAGTTTTTCTATCCCGAAATTTTCTCGCTAGAATACTAAACGTCACTAACTGAGGATAGGCTTTAAATTTAAAATTATCAGAAGAATTGTTTAATTTAATATATTTTTCTGTCAGTTGCCTATATTAATTTAGATGTGAAATAATCAGCTAATAATATTTTGCAAAATTAATTCGGGCGTTAACGGGTTAATTAGTTTCAAATGCGTAAACCAAACGCACATTAAAACATAAAATAAAAATATTTATTGGAAAAATTTGGCGTTAAAGAGAATTTTTTTATTAATGTGTTAATCCATATTTTAAAATGTAAGACTCATTAAATTATTGTCCTTATCATAAAATTTGGTAAATTGTAACTTTCGCTTATAACTCTTTTCTACAGATATTATTGAAAGATAAATTTTGCTAATATTATTACACGTGTGTATGTATGATGCAAATATATGAATTGATGAATTTGAAAACGGACTGGTTAATTCACAGATTGTTAGATAAATGTTTGAATTCTTGGAATATCTATTGAGTAAATTATTTCATGTATTGGTTAATGGGTATATTGGATAATTTAAAATTTTAAATGTCTGCTATCTTCGTCTATTTTTTAGGAAATTCGCATTTGACTATAAAGCTGTTCTATTTTATTTTACTTTTGACTATTTATATTTTCATTATTTCGGAAAAAAGAAAGATTTAGACTGTAGACACGACATTAAAAATCTTATGTGTGCAATCATTTTTTTTTCTTTTTCACATGTTTTCTCACATGATCTGTTGTTACATTTTGACTGTAGCATGTGCTACCGCATATATTCATGGAGATACAACGGTTTCTTTAAAAAATTGAAAAAGAAATTGCTACTTTTTACCATGTTTTTATTAACTTCTATTCTTGTTTTTTTGTTTGTCCGGTACAAATCCTGCAATCTATTTTTAACTAACTTCCCTACTAGCTAGACATTTGAAACTTTCACAGTAGCTCAGAACCCGGTGACAACACAATATTTCGATGTCAAATTTTCGAATTTTATAATAGTTCACTTTTAATTAATTAAAATAGGAAAATGACAAGCTCCTAATAGCAATAAAAATAGTCATTAAAATATAAGCTGTAATTTAATTCTTGCCAAAAAAAATTTACGAGTTCATTTTCTTTCGACATAAAAATAAATACATTTAATTCAACGTGAGCGTTAAAAAATTGTAAAAAGTTAAATTATGCATATGGCAAAAATGGACGTCATTGTCACTTTAAAGATTTTCTGCACATTGATAAAGAGCTAATGTAGTTCATGATGCAGATATATGTTGTTCTGAAAAGATTACCTAATATTTTATTTTTAAAACCAACTTTTTTTTTAAATTCAAATTTCCCGTAACTCTATAACCACTAATTTGGCGCCAAATCCTTTACCTGCCTATTGGAGCTTTTTAATGCAAAAAAGAGCTGAGCTGGAAATGCAGATAATTGACATTTTATCAACTTACTAAGCCTCTTTGAAAGAATTTATACAAAAATAAGTACAATTATATACAATTTCGTAACAATACGCATTGATAAAGTGCTAATATAGTTAGTTCTATAGCTATGATTCAACAGAAAATTTAAAAACATGGTTTATATAAAGTTTTTTATCTTATAATTTTTAATTATAACACATAGGGTATCAGACCCAGTTCAAAGCCATTTTTAGGAAACATGGCGTGATACACTAGACACAGCATACTGAAATCAAAATTCAAAAATAATAAATATCTTACGAAATATAGCATTTTTACTCAATAATTTCTAACTATGCATGCGCAAATTTTATAAAAATCTCATTTGCATAATTTAATAGCCAAACATATGGAGCAACTTATATGGAAACCCCAAACAAATATCATGCAAATTCAAAACGTTAGGAGAGATAGAATGAACAGAATTTCAGTTGAGAGGGGGTTTTATCTACTTATATGAACTACTTATGTGAAAACCCCAAATAATATCGTATAAATTCAAACAGTTAAGAGTTACAGAATGAAAAGAATTTGAGTTTCTTTCAAAGTAAATGCTAAACTATAATGGATTTTACTCACATTTTTAGATTGATTCAATTAATGCACAATGGTAATACAGTATTCGGTGATTGTAAATACGAGTAAATGTAGATAAAACCGCCTCTCAACTGAAATTGTGTTTATTCTATAACTCGTAACTGTGTTTAATTTACACGATTTTTGTTTGGAGTTTTGATATAAGTTGCTCTATACTTTTGACTCTTGTTGTTGCAGTTCTCTTGTCCAAGAAATTGGAGCAGAGGAGTCAAATAGGACCGAAGGTATCCAGAACTCCGTTGCGACATCAACGGAGGTATATATATATATATATATATATATTTAACAAAAACACTGTGGTTTTCAAAATGTTATAACATCAGTGATGTAAAATACTCTATTTTTGTTTTTATTCCAAAAGTAAATAAATAAAATTAAATGATGTAAATAAAATAAAAGGATATATTTAAACTAAATATTTAAAATTAAATCTAAATAAATTTTATTATGTCTCTGTAACTATTATG